>OX276335.1:17203499-17803499 GCA_946251815.1 Dasysyrphus albostriatus | reverse complement strand
AGTTGCAGCTCCGTCTCCATTCTGTTCAGCCAATCAGATTACAAATTCCATGGCATCCCGTATGTGTACTCTTCGATCGGTCATAAAAGGACAGGTAGCAACAGTAGATGATTTTTCAGACATAGAATTTTCAAAAAGTTAAACTGAACCATGAAAAAAATTTCAAAATTTATTTAAAAAAATGAATCTCGGTGACCTTTAATAACAATTTAGTGACCTTTGATATAAAATATTTATTTCTTAAGATAACCTTAATATGGTACCTAAAAATTTTGTTCAGTGACCTGGAATGAATTTAAGAAAAACTTTAAAATCCTATTTAAACAAATACATAACCAATTAATGTAGCTAGTTGACCTTTTATCAGCGGCCTTTTGAATTGGGCACAAATTACAAAACCGTGCAAATGAAAAACTCGCATTCGAGATCTTGCAAATAAAAATCCCGCTAATTATGTGACCACTCAATTTTGAGTAGGTATTCGAGATTTCAATTTTCGAGATTTTGGTTGACATTTGCAATGTTTTACTTTTCCTTAGTGTGAGATATCATTTTTCAAGATCTGTAAATAATGCAGTTTCGATATTTAAGATTTTAGTATCTGGCAAATTTCTCACAGTGAAGTGCGAAAAATTGGGCGGTATTTGGAAAAACTTTTACAGTTGATTCAAAATTTTCTAAGTCCAACTCAACAAATTTCTAAAATTAAACTTTTTACTGATCGCATACATTCTTTGCAAATATCCTAAATGACATATCGCTCGCTAGGCAACTAGGTTGTAAATTGCGATCAACTATTAGTTTCTAGCACTATGAAGTAACTTTAAGCATAGAGCAACTTGAAGACATGAGTGGTAACAAGCCTTTTTTTTATGAAAAAACTTCCTTATTTTACTTCGTTTTCCCAAGACTGTAATTGCTTACGCTTTCCCACTAACTTGGGTGCACCATATTAGGAATTCAAAGATTTTTGTTTTGTAATTTTGACGTTTCATGAATTTGTTTGGTTCGGAGATGTCATTAACACCCCGACTCCACAGGAGATAATTTCTATCAAAATGATTATCTTGACATGAAAAATCGAATGGAGTCACTCCGTTTCATCTCTTGTTGGGATGTCAGAGATACCTCTCCGCGATTATATCTTGACAGAGATCTTCGACATGAATAACATGATTTGCCCAGCGCAGACAGAAGACAATGTTAGATATAAATATCTGATATTTAGTTAGAGAGAAATTATATCCTGTGGAGTCGGGGTGTAAGGAAAGTGGTAAGTATAACAAAAGTAGCTTCAAGTTGCCAGGCAAAAGATCAAAATAGATCTTGTACAGTAAATACGATCTTATTGTAAAAGAGTTAAGATTTTAGGGGCAAAAATAAACTTTTCCTTAACAATATTTTTTGTATCTAGTGGCATGATGGTTCTGGCTTCAATTCTTTAATTAATTAATTTATTTTTCAAAAAATATTTTCAATGGAAATAAATGTACGACTGTTGCAGGTACTTGCTCTGATGTTCAAGTTGCCTGGAATTAAGAACTTTTAAAATATGCCAGTAATTACATATATACAAATATAAAAATATATAAAGTGAGGGCATTTAAATTGTTCTTTTAATTGTTTGAAAACAACTTTTCAAATAGCTTAAAGCTTAAAACCGATTTGATAACTTGAAGAAATATGAATATAAGCACAAAAAAAATTAAAATCGTTGTAGCGATTTTCTTAAAAAGCAATTTCTTATATTAAATAAAATAATAATTAATTTTAAAATACATTTATAAACTAGTTTTAAAACATTTCATCAAGGCGTTCTTGAAATATTGAATTTTCAAAAAAAAAAAATAATATCTTCTTAAAAGGCCAACATTTATTTTTATTTTGAAATGCAATATTATTGAGATTTTTATGGAGCTTTTGCATGCAAATTTTGATTGAAATTCTTTAAACAAATCGAATTTCAAAAACCCTTAAATGGCAGGTACCATTATTAACAGTTTTTTGGATTTTTTTCTAGAATAGTCACCATACCTACAGTAATCCACTGGTTTTATTAAATTCGTTGAAGCCGTTTTTCAGATAAGTAAGCTTCTTCTTAATGGTTGTATAGCAAGTACCGTAATTTTATAAGGTAAGAAATATCCCCTCCGAAGAATTAAAAAAAAAAAAATTTAAAAATTTGAAGAAAATCGCTTCAGTGGTTTAGGCTGTAGCTGTAGGTCAAGGAAAAAGGTCAGAATTGTGCAACCCACTTTGCTCGAATACAAAACTTGCCATATATCGTAAGTACAATTTTTTTTTGGTGCAGTACTTTATTGAAATTTTAAGAAACGTGACCCCCCCCTGGGGCAAAGTCTGGATCCGCCCTTGACGGCTGGACATGTTTTGAATTTGCAATAACTTAAAGATGTGGAGGGTAGATACCTAAAATGATTTATTTCTGTTTTAATAAAATTGTTGAAAATCTTCAATTTAATTTTGAATGTACATTTCTATGTACATACATAATACGAGTATATTTAAGGGTGAACATTTTTTGAACCATAGATCACTATGAATCATAGAATTTATTTAGAAGGACGGCTCTTAAAAGCACACCATACTGGAAACAAACTCGACCATAAAATTTACCAAAATCACCAAATTTTCTGATGAGTTTTTAGTTCCTATAAAAATCCTCATAATCCTGTTTGCAACAAGCGTTTGATAATCTGTCGGGATTCCCTAAATGTAGAGATACTGAGCGATTTCCTGTAACAACGGCTTGGCAGTTATAATGCAGGAAATTTTGGTCATAGCTTAGGTCTTTTATATTAGTAATAGGGTAAGTCAGGGCATTATGGCGCACTTAATTTCAATCTTAAATAACTTTGCTACTAAAAATATTTTTTGATTCAATTAAAATTTTTAATTTAATTTGTGAAAAACAAAACATAAAAATTAAAACAAGGGTAACAATTAAAGTTTTTTTAACAAAAAATAAAATAATTTTAAAAGGCTTAGTAAAAACCATTTTTTTTTTTTTTTTTAAATTCATTTTTATTTTTCAATTTTCATAAAACTATCTTAAAGCTAGACAAAAATTCATAAAAACTAGCCTACTTAATAAAAACCATAATGCCATACCTGTGAGCAATATGGTGAACCTCTAAAGGCAGTATGGTGGGCAGCAATTTTTTTGTGATTAGCATGCCCGCATCCCTCATAAGTGCTTTTAGATGCAGAACAAGAGAAGAGAGACCACTGACCACAAAGGATACACTGCCTCATTCTTCTTTTTGTTTTTGTAAGTCTTCAAAATAACTGGCGCAAATATTATCAATAAAGGTGCCGTCACACCGTGCAAGCAAAACACTTGCAGCAATTGTTTCAAAAAATTCTATTTTTAAATATTCGTGCAAGTACTTGCTGAGAGCAGTCACACCAGGCAAGTAAATTGCTTGCTGAAACGACTTTTTATTTGCTCGCAAGTAAAATTCCTGCAAGTAATTTTAAGGTCGTCACATCGAACAACCAATTAATTGCTGAAATTACTTGCCGCAAGTACTTGCTGAAATTACTTGCTGAAATTAATTACTGAAAGTAATTATTGCCTGGGGTTGCCCAATTCTGATTGGATTCGGAAATGGGCGATGGTGTGCTTGTACTTGAGAAGAGCTCAATCTCATCTTAGTCCCGCCTGGCTGCTTCAGTCATTGAATCTGCCAAAATTAGTTGCATGCGCGCTTTCGCGCCTTTGACGATATTTTCATAGGGAATATTGTTGTGCACGCTCACTATGTATGTATTATTATTTCGCTTCACACAGAAAAGTCAAAAAATACGCGGTCGATTGCAGAAAGTGATTTCAGAAAGTAACTTGCTTACAAGCAAGTTTAACATTCTGATAAGAAATTTACTTAAAACTGTTATTATCGGTACCTTAAAAAAAATAAGTTTTACTTGCAGCAATCATTTTACTTGCTGCAAGTACTTTACTAGCACGGTGTGACGGCACCTTAATTTTTTGTTTTACGGCTATTTGGCATAATTATCTCAAGTTATTGTTTATTTCTTATAGCTTAAATGCGATGCTATGCTATACCTCCTCGTAAATATCTATTATTATTATACAGAACGCATGAATGTGACAGAGACGAAAAGAAATTAGGTATGAAACCAATTTTACGCATGTTATCTAGATAAGGGTATTACGGCGCAACCGCGCCATAATGCCCATTCCGCATATGCGCCATATTACACAATGTACACACATTGACAGCGCATTTAAAAAAAGTTATCATTTCTTTTTAAATATTTTTCGTTTCACAAGAAAATCAAAACTGTACTCTGCATTCCAATGTTTACATCAAACATGTGCTCTGTATACTTACGAAGATACACAAAGTCAAACACAAAACAAAATTATAGTAGAACCCAGAAACGGTAATTTTTTGTTTGTTTCTTTTTTTGTTCCATAAAACTAGTCGTATCGTATCGGCCTACGATCATAACTCGGCACGTGTTCGGTGAAGACTGAAGTTTTTGCATTCTTCTTCTTTGTATTGGAGTTTTGAAAGCAAGGTATTCGTGGGGTGCGCCATAATGCCCAGTGCGACATAATGCCCGAACATACCCTATATGGTAAATTATCGATTATTTTTGGTATTCGAATAAATTTTTCAAGATTCATTTTTTCACAACATTCGATTTGTTTTGCCAATATAATTTCAGAAGATTATCTTTCAAATAAAGTAAATTTCATGTCAATTAAAAAAAAATTATCTTTTTGTTTTATTCCATTTCAAATTTCTATACCTCTTAAAGAAACACCCTTTAGGGAGTTTAATTCGCATTTTGATTTGTGGTTGGTTTAGTTGTTTTTCCTTTTTTAAGAGGAAACATTTTGTACTCACTATCATCACTGTCAGTTGCCTCAGAATCAGAAATATTGGAAAGTTTTTCTCAAAGTTTTCGTTAGAAGTATCCAGGTACGAATACTTTCCGGTTTTCAACCATCAAACCGGGGCCGTTCCTAGCGCTTAAGACACCTAAAGCAAGCTCAATGAAGCCGCCTTTTTTAATAGAATTAATAAAATAATTGAATATTAAATCGTGTTACTTCCACCGTCTTTATACCGACTCAAAACCAGTATTAACATATTTCAGTATCCCTTGGCAGGAGTGACCGGTAAAAAAGGCGATTTATCCAATTGAAATGTTGGTTTATATCGATTTTCTTGGAAGTTAGAAGTTTTTTGGATACTAATTCATAAAATGTTTGCCTTAGAACTATAGACAAAAAGTCAGCTGTCTTGAAAGAAAGTCGGGAAAAGAATCGATGATCTAAATCAATATTTTAACCTGTCGACATTTTAATAATTTGAATTTTTTTCTGTTGTTCATTCCAACTTAACTTAAAATTTAATGCTTGGAATGTTTGCTCGGAATCAGCCAAAACTCTTATCAGACATTCTTGGCTGACTTTTTAACTCGAATTTGAAAATTGTTCGATGGTACGGAAAATTTTAGGTTATGTTTAAAATATATTTTCTTGTGATCACCTTATTTGATTAATGACAATCCAAAGCAAGTTAAGCGCGCTTTGAAACATCATTCCCAAAACTATAAACTGATCTCAATATCGGTCGTTTTCGAAAACGGCAAATCAGAGCCAATTTGGTCTTCAAATGATCATCGTTTTTGAAGCACAATTTGTGTCATGACAACAAGTTTGATCAACGCCAGTCACTTATCTTGCAAACGCATTTGACGTTTACAAACACGCTCTCTGGATTTTCAGTTGCACCAAAGATGATGTATTCAAACTTATATGACTTTAGCAAACTTCATTATTGAACAAAATGCTAACTATTTGCGTTTTCAAACAGAAGACTTTTATTCAGTTTGCGAATATTCTGCAAACACATTTTTGAGATGAATTTCAAAATATCGGTTTTTGAAATCTCAATTATTAAATTTTGGTGAAAATTTGTCTATTTTTTGATCCGTCGAAAATGAAATGAGGCCTCAAAAAAAGAATAATACATCAAACTTGGAGGATATTAGTAATTGTTATATTGGGTGATATGCATAAAACGGAAGTACTTACTAGAAGTAAAAGGTTAAAGTAATTACTATAATTTCTAGTATAAGGTAAAATTTTAAGTATTTACTGCATTTCGTATGCATAAAAATTAGTTTATACTAGCTGGCAAATAATTTCAGAAGATAGTAGATTTATCCAAGTAAATACTATAATTCATCGGAAATTAATAGTAAATACTTATTTTTCATTAAAACTATCGTGTAAAATAGCTGATTGCTACATTTTGGCTAATTTTGTTCCTTTTACTACAGTACGAGTAAGTGAAGCTGCCGAGCTAGACATGCTTTCGTAAAAAAGTAATACAACTAAGTAATGGGAGATTCTTTTCACTTGAGATGGGTTATGTGTTTTGCTTTTCTTTGACCATACGAAAAGGTCATTTTAGTTGGGATTTGACATTAAACATTAGCCAAAGTGAGCCTCCGAATATTAATTTAACCTTAAGCTAGGAGCTTTGAGACTATGAGTAAATAAATACTTGAAGCTGGAATTGAACTTATGATCAAGATCAACATAAGAAGAGGCAAAAGAGATTACAGAGGTAAATAGAACGAGGGAAATCACTTCGTTTTCTTTTTTTGAACCATGTGTCAGTATGGTTAATATTTCGTTTAAATTTGATCTCTATCTAAATAAAAAACATTTCTTATTAAACTTGGTATCAAATTGAATGCGATTTCAATCCAAATGACATATGGCCCTCGAACAAGGAAGTTGTTTAAAATATGACTCTGACACGATCTTCTACCTTTAAAGACTCTTTGAGAGTTGATTCGCACAAATTTCGACGTTTTATTTACTATTAAATCAAAACCAACTTAAAAAAGAAATCCAGAGACCTGATTTTGCCTTTAAATCGGACTCAAGACCGTTAATTTTTAGTTTTACAACTCCTTAATTGCAGAAAAAACCAAAACAGTACTCGTATGTACTATAAAGTTTTCATGGTGCTATTGTGCGACTTCGAAAAAATCAAGTACTTACTACAGAAAAAAAATGTATTTGCTAGTTCTTATGCATAAGGAATATAGTAATTACTAATAGAATTCATCCTAAAAAAGTTTATGCTATGGCCTAAAGTAAATACTTAAATTTCGGCATTTACTGCATTTTTATGCATATCCAAAAACAGCATATACTTGAAAATTCTCAAGTTAAAGTACTCGTATTTACTATGTTTTATGCATTTCACCCATTGTTTGCATTTTTGGGGGTTTTATTTTATATTTTCATTTGGCGTTATTTCTTTGGGCTTTATTTCGCGGAGGCTGCAGGTTCACAGGATTTTATATCTTCTTTTTTGGGTTCTATGTCTGTGTCCCACTTATACAACTCTATTGCTCAAAATTGTGTATATTCAGATGTCAGATAGGCGTTAGCAAGTAAACCAACAAATGATGAAATAATGTTGAAATTTATATGTTGTGCTTTTTTCATTTAATGGATTTTATTTCTATGTGCAGTGGTTACAATGTTATAAAGCTTTTTTGAAGGCCCAGAACCTAGTAGTATTGTATAATATTTTTTAACAAAGATATGCTTAGACAAATTTATTGATTTCACAAAAACTACTTTTTACTTAAATTTAAGGTATTTTTTCTAAAGCCTTATTTTAAGATATTTTTTTGTTAATATTTAATCTATGTTAATACTCAATCTATAGCATTTTTTAAAATAGAAACGAAAATATTAATAAAAACAACAACACTTACTATTATGTTAAGCGTCAATTCTTTAAAACCAGAAATCTATCCTTCAATTTGTTTTTCAATCAAATTGTTTTTCAGTAGAATAAAAGGGTTGAAGTGAGGCATATTTTAATGTTAAAAAAAACGACCCCAGTTAAAAAAAACTCAACCAATCAGAATGTAATTTAATATACATAGGTGCAGCATCTCCTAAGCATGTTTAAAAATAATGCGTACATTTTCAAATTTATTAAAAATTATTTTAGAATTTATTTTTAAATTATTTTGATTTCATTGCGTGACGTGACAGTTCGTTGATAACCTCCCACCATTCCTGTATATATTAATTACAAAAAATTGAGCATGTTATCATTCCTAGATTTTAGGACCTTAACTCCAAGAATCCTATTGTTAGAACTCAAGCAATACGACAAGGCAAAACACGATCGTTTATAAAGTTCTCGTGAATTTCTCTTTGACTCTTGTCAATCTTAAGGCGGATGTAATCCTGCCATGTGCAACATGTGTCCAAGTTCTTTTCACTCTAAAATTTATTTATTAAAAGCATTGACTCTTTAAACTCGGCCGGCGTGTGATCTACTCACTATCACGAGTATACAATTATTATACGCATGGAATACTTAATTCCTAGATAAGTATCAACAAAGCCTCGATTAAATAGCTCTGCAAATTTCAGTAGCGCCGCGCCGCTGACCACTACACTGATCACGTTACTAAAATGGTAATCCGAATGTCAATAAAAGACTGCAGCAAAGTCTTAAGCCTAAAACACACTTTTTACCGATTGATGGAGCAACAAACTTCGTTAACATTCGAAGTGCATTTCTGTTTCCTTTCCAATCGTCTATCGAGTATTGCGATCGATTTGGTTTCAAGCATTGATAAGGTTCTTTCTCTGTGATCCATGTGGACTTGTTGTACTACTGTGCTGTGCCAAGATGGAAATTGACCAGGCAGGTTTGTATTTTGGCTTTTGAAGGTATTCAACTTGAAGAGCCAGTGATCAGGTTGACCGGTTGCAGGAGCAGTGGAGGAGGTGGTGGTGCATGCGTCGTGGTCTTTTGTCGTCGGTCTTCTTTGAATGGAAATTTATTTTGGTTACTGATTAGTCTGACGGTGATCGCCGATCGACAAGGTTATTAAAGATATTGACAACGTTTTTTTTTTTTTTGAATATCGTAGTGAGGTAGTACCTACCTTGTTTGTTACGATTTTTTTTTGTTTGATGAGACGGCACGCGTGTTTGTAATTTTATAGGTTTCACCTTGAAATTTACACATGTAACGGTATTTCAATTTAAAATTCAATATTATCTACATAAAAATATATAAATGTGATTTTAAATGGTCGTAAACTTTCAAAAAAAATAACAAATTTTGTTATTGTTTTAAAGATGAGTTTCGTGTTTTTTTTTGTGTGTTTTTCTGTTTACAATTATTTTTTTCGTACATTAAATATTTAACTGGTACAATTCTATAAATAGTTGTTGTTTTCAGAAGCAATAAATTAAGTAAGTGAAACATTTTGTAAGAAATATATAAACAAATAATTATAAAACAAGTACATTTGTATACTATATGAGATAAAACAATGCAATGTTGTTATTTTATTAATTGGAAACCAGATATTTTATAAAATTACTATCATTGTTTTCGTTTAGTTACTGTTTTTATCTTGCGGCTCAGCTTGACACACATATAATGAGTTTCTCACGAAAATTTAAGTGAATTCGGACTGAGTTGTCAAATGTGAAGCCAGTGTTTTTGTAATATTTTGCACTAATTTATAATTATGCTTCATTCGAAATATGCCACAATGTGAGTCTGACTTGTGCTTTTTTTCATGTATGCCTAGGTTCTAGCACCGTGTGGTTGCTTGATCTAGTGTATATACGATGTACATATGTATAAAGGAGTTTTTCTTCAGATTTTCTGATTTTATAAATATAGTCTTCTATATGCACTTTATGACGATAATCCCTTTTATGGGGGTGTTAGAGCCTTGTCAATATTCTCCAGCGGCAGGTTGGATGCAAGTTTTTTAACCCTGGTTGGAGTCATGAAACATGTTGATTAACTTGAAAAGAAAGTTTGGTTTAGTTCTTAATTTAATACATTAAAAAAAACTGATATTAAATATTGAAATATTAAATTCGAGACGTTTATCCATAGAGTTTTTATATTCTTAACAAATCAATTGTAATTTTTATAAACAAAAGTTTCAAACCAGTGAATGTTTTTGATATACATATATATGCAAATGTTGAAGCCTTCTCAACTTCTGAAGTATGAATGTGAAATTAGCAAAGCCTAAGCAAACTACGTCGGTTTTGGTTGTATTTTTGTTAATTTTTCCTGCTTAAATTTTAAAAAAAAACATTTTTAACTTTCCGTTTCGATAGAAAATTTAAGTTATAACAAAAATATTTTAAAAAGAGCCAGTGAGACCAATCTCTCAGAAACGCACCGGTGAGTTTGGTAGATTCTTGGCTTAAGGCATGCTAAGCATCAATAGACTATGGCGGGTTAACCAGTTTTCTATAAATTTATGATTTTTATGAAATTGCTTTTTGAAAAAATATATTTTGAATTTGAAGAAAATCGGTTCACTCATTGAGGCTCTAGCTAGAAAGAAGTAAACTGTTGTTATCATGTTTCAACCAAATACCAGGCTTGCCAGATTGGACTATTTATCGGAAATTTGGCTATCTTTTTCCAAAATTGCCGACAGCAATTTCAGTATGACAGTCCAATCATAATTGGGCCCAAATATAATTTCGGGCGATGTTTTTTTTTATAAAAATAAATCATGTAAAAACTATAAAGTAAGATCTCAGGGCCGCCAGACATACGTCGTTTTATCAAAGCTGAGTTTTTTTCTGTTAATGCATCCTAGGGTAGGTATAAAAGAATGTAATCTTGAAACCTGGTGCGTTTCGGAGGTATTAAGTGCGACTGCCCGAAGTTCAAAAAACGTTAGCTTTGATACTTAAACGTAAATTAAAATACTTTTTGGAAAACCTCAAAGGCATCTGGCAGAATTAGGTTCCACTGTAAGTGCTTGGCATCTTTGAAAATATATTGTAATATTTGACCGAAGGGTATATTTAAAACTCAGCTTTGATACTGTTATGTAAATTTTAAAAAAAAAATTGGCACCTTTAATGGTGTCTACTTGATATAAGGTCCCAGTGTAGGTGTTTGGCAAGTGTCAAATTAAGTTTTTATAAATATTAAAAATATAAAAATCAGCTGTGATAAAACGTATGTCTGATAGTGGCCCTGGGACCTTAATCTACTACCTTTCCCCTTCTTAACATATCCTTAACGCATTCAACAATTTTCCATCACTTTTTATTGAACTTATTGTTTTCCACATTCTGAATCAACCGCAATAATCTTCATTTTAATAATATCATTCAGTTTATTAGTTGTTCCAAGAATTCCCATTTTTACAAAAAATGAATTGGTGTAAGCTACTAAAGGGGGTTTTTTTTAGACGTGTGGTTTCAATCTGAAAATTCTTTTGCGGAGTTGGTATTTTTGACAGCTGTCACTTGAATTATGCTTTGTTTGGTTTGCCATTTCATAATGAATAGACTTACTTTTGAGCAACGTTTGCAAATCATGAACATTTATTACCAAAATAATGGTTCGGTTAGTGCGACGCATCATGCGCTTAGTCCAATATTCGGTCGAAATAATTGCCCTGTATTATTTCATGTCGTGGGCCTGTGGGCTTGTGGCCTCCAAGATTATGCATTCTAACACCGCTGGACTATTTTTTGTGGGGTTATGTGAAGTCACGTATCTATACTCAAATAAGCCCGAGACGATTGACACGTTATTGATGATATACGGCCCCAATTGCTGCAAGAAATGGTTAAAAATTGGTCTTTTCGGCTGGAATTTATTCGAGCCAATCGTGGCGGCCACTTGCCCCAAATCATTTTTAAAACAAAATGGAAAACCCTTATCTAAATTATATGCGTTTTTTTCTTCTTGAAAAACACGTATAAAGAAAACCCTTTATTCGGGCAGCTTTTTCAGCTCCGATTTCTTGCTAAACAATTTTTCAAGTTGGGCTATCGAGCTCGTTCAAGAGATGGCAACCATGCCAAACTTCACAAAAATGTATATGAGTATATTTTCAAAATACATTATCAAGGGTCTGGAATGAGAAGGGGTCAAGTTAGTGATTTTTTTGAATAAATTTACAAAAATCCTCAGTGGTGCTTAATTATAATAATAATAACAAAAAATTACAATTTTTTTCAAAAATATTCACTTTAAAATAATTTTTTAAAACCTACTCTTCGAAACAAGTTGATTTGAAAAAAAAAAATAAAGGAATGTAATATTGGCTTTAAAAAAAACTATAACACAGTATCACCTATATGAGCTTTCGTTGATTTTAAATATTTGTTTTCCCTTTTTAATGTCAATTTTTCAAAAACTGCCCCCCTTGCTTCAGGGGGGGGAGATAGAAGCCCTCCTATACAATTTTGTTCATAGAATGAAACCAGAAATTATCCCTCAAATTATCAACCCCATACTGGGGATTTTATAGCAAAATTTAAAAAAAGTAAGTCGCTTGAGGATCGCCTTCCATTATACTTAGGAAGTTGAAATTTTGTGCCGATAACACAATTGATCTATAGGTATGAAAAATTGTTTGGTGGGCCGGCCGTAAAACAACTAAATGTTTTTTTTTTGACCACCCTTGTGTCCACTTACCAACTTTATGCAAAATAAATTAAGTGTTTTCTATTTTTTTTGTGATGTGCACTTACCACCTTCATACTAAATCTAAATTAATTAACAAATGCGTTCCCAACTCATAAAGTAAAGGGTTAAAATCACTTAACACGATTTTAACTCTTTATTTAATTTAAAAAAAAACAAAAAAAAAATTAAAAAACACAAATTTAATTAACCCGTTTATATTAGCTTGCTTTGTAAGTAAGTCACTTAACTTCATTATTGGTGGCAAAATAAACATATAAATCGAAAAATGTCACATAACCTCTTCACATTCCAGACGCTTCATATAAGTGAAATAATTTTATTTTATTATTTAAAATACGTAGGTAGTACTTGATGGAATTGTTGATAATCAATTTAATATTATTTATAACGTGCTTCTGAACAGCTTGTCTAAAAAAGGTACTGACAGTAATTAATTGTGTTTACTTAATGTATAGTTGTTGATTTTTTAAATATTTAAACAATAATTTCCGTATTTATTACTAAACCTGGCATGACAACTGAAATGAAACAACAAACACTTGTAATATTGATGTTAAAAAAATTGATTGATAAATATTTACTGAGCCTAGACCCTAAAATAATATTCAATTCAAAAAATAAAATACTAGCTAGTTCCAAATAAATTTTTCCAGGAAAAGCTTTAGCGAATTCAGTTTAAAAAAATTCTAAATATTTTAATAAATTATGCATAACATTCTTTGAAGCAAAGATAGAAGGCATGCTCAGATGAAATACAGAAGAGGCTAAAGAGGCTTTTATATAGCATTTTCTTTATGTCAATTGTATTCAAAACTAACAGAGATACACCCACTGAGACTGCACCATTTCTTATCATTTTTAACAATTGAAGTAAAATATTATTTAATATTTCATTTTTCGATTTTTTTTTTTAAGAGGTACATTTCGGCTTAGAATTTTATAAATTTTTTAAACCATCCATTTTGATATAAAATTGAATTTTAAAGATAAAGTTCCAAGAGTAAAACTGTCAAACTTCATTTCCGAGTTTTTTATTTTTATTTATTTTTTTTATTTTTTTTTTCTAACATATTCTATTCAAAAAAGACATTTGACCTAGCAAAAATATCAATATGACTGAAAATCGGTATTAACTTTCTTTTTGGCATAACAAATCAACTGCGAAAAGTCAATTCCATTCGAGTGTAAAAGGTCAAGTGACGAAGAAGTTGGTTTTAGGCCCCAAACTTTCAAACGGTGAGTGCTATCAAAAAATAGTATAAGTAAGTTTTTCAGATCATGCCATTTTTTACAAAAAGTTTTGACACTTTTTTTATATGGTCTTTATGTTTAAGGAAATATACCTATATATTTTTCAAAAAATGTAAACTGATGAGAATATTGTTTCTTTAGGAATAACTCAATAACGGTAAACACTGTTGGAAATGTTTAAAATAATGTTTGTTAATATTTTGACCTTTTTTTTCTTTGAGCTGCAACTCTTAATAAGTTTAAAAATGAGAAGCATCATTTCCTGAATTGAAGTTTTTATGACCCTTGTATGCTGATAGGAAACCCTGCTGGTTTTAATCTCCCACCCCTCCCAAAGGCTGAAAAAGAAAACCTGCCACACTTAGGTAGCTTATATCAGGATATATACGCCTCAGATTTTGGTTATACATCCGCTTCCAAAATATGCTGTTGGCTCTTGGTCTATTACGTTATCGAAAAGTCTGTATCCATAGTTTGTAGATTATTTGATATTCTCCAAAAAAACTAATTTTTGTTTTCTAAAATCGATAATTCAAAAGATATAGGCATTTTAAGAATTTGGTCCTAAGTCAATTATAACTGCGCGTTTTGAGTGCATACCCATAAATTATCATTGAAGACTAAACCAAATGGAATTAATGTGATTTAACTTTTAATTAATTCTCAAAATGATTATAAATATCTTTTGAATTGTAAATTTTTGGGAAAAAAATAATTTTATCTTGTGATATTATCTACAAACCTTGCATAAATTTGATAATATTCACCGTTTGAGCGAAAAGCCAAATTTTTGACATATGGCTCTTTTTTAAAATCTAGGCAAACCACTCGTATGTGATAAAATCTTACTACCTATTAAATAATACATTTTACCTTCTACCAACTGAGCATACATTTTTATTATAAAACTTATTTAAAAGTAAAAAAAAAAAAAACGCTTTTTTGACTTTTGATCAAATTTTCAAAATACCCAATCTTTTCAATTAAGCTATTGATTACGTCCTAATAAACAAGCCAATAAGGAAATAAGACGTTCATGGGTTTTTATTACAAATATAAATAGTTGGATTATTGAACACGCGAAAACCACGGAGTGGTATTAAATTAAAGGGTGCGTTTTGGAGAGAGGGTTCAAAAGCACCCTCTTTAGTTTTTACATATAACTCGTAAACGAAGCAAAATTTCGAAATAATGTTGAAAATCTTTTTTATAGACAATAAAATTTACCATCAAAATAAATCATTAATTTTTCTTTTTTAAATTTTTTAGTTACCTAAACTTAAGAAAAAATCATTGAAAAAAAAGTGAAAAATCACTTCTTGGATTTTTTTAAATTATTTGCCTATAACTTTTTTATTTGCAAAAATAGGTATATGGATTGTTCAATATGAAAAAAAAATGATTAAATTTTCTTTAAAATGATATATCCAGAAAAAGTTTTCGATAAAAATCGACTCAGAAATGGCCGCTCAGATTAAGCTGATTCTAGGACTTGAAAGTAAAATATATGGCATTTATGTTTTTTTTGAGAAATTTGTAAGATGATACGCACAGAAGTGCAGAATGCAAACATTTAATTAATAACTACATCATAAAAACTAAAAAATTATCAATAAAATTGCGTAATATGTGCGAGCAGCAGCGAGACCTAGCAACTATTTATCTTTATTTGTCGTGACGTTTCGATTTTTTCCACCCACCAACCAACCAATTTTCCAACACTGACTGGAAAGATAAATGTCTGATGGTTGCGTTCAGTGCCACAGAAAATAATAAAAATTAGCTCATACAACATTTACATGAGCGGATCGAAAGATCGGATTCAATGCGGATCTAAATTCGGACCCAGATTTATGACAACGAGCTGGATTGGATCGAGTTATCCGGATTCAATCCGATCTAGGTATATATGGACCTAAATCCTGATTCAATTTGGATACAATTCTTCATGTAAACAAGGTATCAGTTTTTCTTTACGCTTAAGACAACTTTTACTGACTAATAATATTATTAGCTCTGGAGTCTTGAGGGCTAGACATACTAGTTCAATTAAAAGTTCAAAAATTTTGTTCTCATCTACTTTACTTTTAGAAACTAGAATAGCTAATTTTCAACTAAAATAAGAAAAATTGATAGTTTCAAGTCTTGATGTTTCAAAATAATTTAAGGATACTTCGCGCATTGATGTTAACAAAGGTTTTTTCATTGCTTATCAATCAAAAATCACGGAATTAACATAAGGAGAGTTCCAAAACCAGTTTTTCGACTGTATATTCTATGTGCGATGTTACCAAAATGCGTTAACGCTGCTTATTGGTCAAATACAAAACAAAATTTGGTGCTAAAAGAAATTTCCTATCTTTTTTTCATTTTGATGATCTAAGTCGCAACCCGGGAAAAAGCCTGTTGGCGGGACAGTTAAATTAATGTCTTAAATCCGGGACTCCCCGGGTAAACCGGAACGTCTGGCAACGCTGCTTGTAACTCACCACTCATACGGGAGAAAATGTCAAAACCGTTAAATTAAAAAATTTGTACGTCTAAGAACTCAGCATACATTTTTTTGAACAACTTCGTCATTTATGAGTAAATACCAGAAAACCCCTATTTTTGGCATTTAAATAATTATATTTTTAACGGTAAATTTCAGAACAAAAAATTTAGTAACTTTGTATAACAGGTCAAAATATCTAAAACCGCTACCTTAAATATTTTCTGACAACGTCTACTGTCAACGAGTTTTTTCTAAAAAAAAAAAAAACAATATTTTCAACAATCTAAATTTTTTGAAATAGCTTTTTCTCCTAAACCAAAGGTCTTAGGAAAAAAATGTTTAGTATTTCTTGTAGAAAATAGGATGATCTAAAAAACTTATCCATATTATTTTTCGATACCATTCACCGTTTGAAAGTTATGGGCCTAAAGCCAACTTTTTCGACACTAACTTGACCATGAATAACTTTTTATGCTCGAGTAGGATTGACGGGGACTTTTCGCAGTTGATTTGTTATGTCAGGAAGAAAGTTTGCACATTTCTATGACTATTTTGATTGGAATATCATGGCATGCTTATGCAACAAACAATTCATATTCAATAATTAAAACCCGTGAACGTTATAATTGTTCCCTTATATATCCGTCAGTTTCTGGTATAGGTACATTCAGTAGAGCCTTTAAGAGAAAATACACACGACAAAGTGATGTATTTTATTTTATTTATTTAAAATATTTTTTGCGAATTTTGAAGGTATTTCCTACATTCAAAAAGTGACAAAAATTTTGAAGCTTTGTTTGGAAAGCAAATAATTTTATTTTATATCAAGGTATAACATTTTTGAATAAAATAGCTAACATATAACATACACATTTTTTTTTTGTCAAGTAAACAAAGATGTCGAAATTGTTTGTTAATTTCATCTATCAAAATCGAAAAAAAAAAAAAAATATAAAACAGTACTCTAATAATATTATAACATTATAATGTAAATACAGCTCAAGTTATTGGTGTTATGTTTTTTTAACATATTTCTTTAAAATTAGCTAAATAGAAAATTGTGCAAAATTATGTTATACATATTTTTGTTCTCCCAAAATGCCATATGCTGTGAGTTATTCTATAAACAGACACGAGTTTTTTTTTTATGACTTGTTTATGTTAAATAAAGAATTTATTTCCCGAATTAAAGTGTTAAAAAGTTTGTAGACCTTTTAGTCGGAAGTTAGTTTCACATGTGCCGCTCCATGGAGTAGGTACTTATTGGTTATATCAATTATTTTTTTTTTGTGGTTTTTACAAACTCTCATCCTTCCACCGCATTGTTGACTCACTAGTCACTATTTAACAAAAAAAAAAAAAACAGTGATGTATTGTGTGTACAGAAAAAAAGGTTAAGCTCTAACATTGTATAGATGCATATATTGTGAAACAATTAGAGTCATTAAAATATAAAGCATGCGATCCTTTTATGTTAAAAGTGAGTTTTATCTGGATAAAATTGTGCTCAAACAGAATAATTCAATTTGAATTTAGAGAGTTTAAGAATATATATTGAAAGTGATGGCGTTATTAAGCTTAATTGGTGCTAATGTTTTTTTGTATTGAATAAATGATCTTAAGAGCGTTAATTTATATAAAGAGTTGGATCAATATTGATTATTTAAGTTTTTGTGTTTTGCTTATTTTAAGTGAAAGTGTTTTAAAATAAAGAGGAATTTATCATAAATATACAAATTTTCAAGGTACCTATTTCATTTAAACCTACCCACATTAATACCATTTTTTTGTTTGTTATTGTGTAAACTAAACTCAATACTTCAACATCAAGGAGTATACCATTGCATTAAAATTGGTAAATATATACTTTTAATTTCATTTTTAATTTTTAACTTCAAATCCACTACTGTTGGGTTTAAGAAATATAAAAGTATAAGCAATTAATTTTTGCATGAAACTGAAGCTTTAAAAGTAAAAGTCTTTCTTTTTTGGTCACGTCATCGTTGTTTCTTTTCATTGTTGTCGTTGCTTGCTTACAAAACTAGAAATCTCAATCAAGCATCAGCTCTCACTCATGTGAAGAGAAAATTGCTAAATATATAAGTAACACATCTTAGATAGTGTATATAGTATAGGGTATAGCATCTGTAAGTACAAAGTACATGTCAAAGTCTTACATACTCGTTCTTGTGGTTAACATGACTCTAGACTTAACAGTGTAACCCAAAAATTAAGGAAAAATATGAATATTAAATTAAGGTGCATAAATCATCGACTCACTACGCTTTTACAATTATCAAAGCTGAATATTTGTTTGTTCTAAATTTATTTGTATTTGTCTCATTATTATAACTGTCTTATAGTTAGACAAAAATTCATAAAAAAAACTAGTCTTCTTTTCAATCTTGTAACTAACTTTACAGGCCCCATTCCTGCGCTATTAGTTTAACTATAATAACTCAATGTAAATTTGAATGCCTTTCGGCCTAAGAACTACAGTAGATGCTCGATTCAGTGATTCTCCAAATAGTGAACTATTCACAATAGTTAACATACAAAATTTAAAAGAAAATTCAAAATAGGTTTTTATGGTCTTTAGTCCTACAAATTGGCGTTTCGTTCAGCTTACTCACTTGGACTCATCAGTGACATAGTCAAGGCCATTATCATACGCAATTTGTAATACGAGTAAGTTCGTTTTAGCCTACATGAATTCTTTGACAAAA
Source organism: Dasysyrphus albostriatus (assembly GCA_946251815.1). NCBI lineage: Eukaryota > Metazoa > Arthropoda > Insecta > Diptera > Syrphidae > Dasysyrphus > Dasysyrphus albostriatus. The sequence goes on along the minus strand of OX276335.1, from coordinate 17,784,480 downwards.
ATCCATTGTAAACTATATCCAACAAGAATTAAAAGAATTTTTTTTTTATAAAAATGTCTCTCAAGCATTTAACATTGCTTGGAAACACTGAGAAATTGTTTCTGTTTTTCATCAACTAGATTGAAAACTTTGTTTAACGCTTAAAGAAATGTAAAAACACATCGAACAAAACGTGCATTATGGATCAAATTCATTTTTCGAAAGCCTTTTGAAGCTCCCGCTAGAAAAAGTGAACAATCTCGAAAGACTCAATAGGCCTTGTTTTTTATTACTTCACTTTATCGAGTGTCTACTGTACGAGTATGTATATTAATGGTGCAGGGAAATAATTCCACGGGCATCTACTCCACATGGGAGTTTATTCCATCATAAGTAGGAATCTATTTCACTTTTTAAAGTACAATTCATTCTCACCACGAGACGGAACTAACTACACTCGAAATTTTGTGTAATTTTTTCCCATCTAAAATTTAGAAAACGTCATTGTTTACTTACAGAAATACGCCATCATTATGGCGAAAAAATAGTGAGGTTTGTATCGGGGGGCATGCTGCCTTCCTGCAACCCCCCTGCTGGGGCTCATTAGAGGGTTTGTGGTGGGTGCGAGGTTGGGTGTATGCAAAGTTTCTTTTGCATTTAAGGAATCTAGATTTAAAGAAACTATATGTTAATAAAAAATACCTCCTAAGAACGAATCAAAGAAAAAGAAGTGAAGTTGATTCTCATACGAAGTGGGCAAAAACTCCACTCTTCATGTGGAGATCTTTCTTACTAAAAAGTGCAATAAATTCCCTCTCTTGGTGAGAATAAATTGCACTTTGAAAAGTGGAACAGGTACCCACTTATGATGGAATAAACTCCCATGTGGAGCAGATGCCCGTGGAATTGTTCCTCTGCACCTATATTAATACTTAATTAAATATTGGTTATGTTTCTGCACCAACAATAATTTTTAAAAACTTGATATGATTATCATTAAAAAATTCTATATAGAACTAACAAACTACATAAAACCCGAAAAACAAAGTAAATAAGGATACAATTTCTAAAGGTCCAAATTTCGCAAGATATTAAGTATCGTAGAACAAACATTTTTAAAGATCATTAATTTTAATGAAATTGATACAGGTGATAGCTGAAATAGAATTCCAAAACTAAAAATATTTTCAACAGGGCGTTCCAAAAATACGTCAAGTTCGTTGTTCTTTGAGTGATTTTTATTAAATTGACACATTTTTCACTTAAGAAATAGTGAAGTTCCAAGAATGTCGGTACTTTTTTTTTGAACTTTGTCTTAATTTCAATTTTCAAAACTTTGAAACTTTCAACCTTATTTTGAGTTTTACATGTATAGCATTCCAAGCGCAAAAATTGACACATCCCTTTTCGTTTATTATCAGTTTCACCCTTTGTTGTGTTGTGAGAACCTACTCATTTCATAATTATTCGTAATTAAGAGCTTAAATTATCACTTTTTTTTACGGCGAACAAGTTTGCGCAATTTTTTTTTTTAATTTTAGGCAAAGATAAGTTCAGGCAAAATTCATAACAGCTGTTGAAATTCCGGGGGAAGAAAAATTTGTTCGTTTATATTTTTGAAAATTAAGTTTTTCGATACTTTATCGTTTGAAAATTTGTTTTTCGAATCACTGGTGTCTTCCATTCCACACGGAAAGAATTCTTGAAGCAGATCACGAAAAATAAGCTGCAACTTTCGAAAAATTAATCCCAACTTTTATCTAGCTCGGGATTTCGTTATTTACGACTATTTGTTTGCAATTTATAAAAAATGAGCAAAATGAAGATATTAATACTCTTTTCTTTTCTTCTTTTTACTTTTATTTCGTGATATTGCCACTTGAGTGATCAATCTTGCTCTACCCTTCATCTTGCACGTAGGTTTACACAGTAAATTTGATTAATGTGTAGTAAATACTTAACGCTTGACTTGACTGGATTTGAACTCGCAAACCTCCAGTTGCGGAGCGAGCATGCAGGCAGTAGGCCAATTTGCGATAAGAAAGTCGTGATTTAGGAATTCTCTGTTGGTGATTTGCAACTATTCTCACGAAGTTCCAAATTGCGACAAAAAAACGTAATCCCAGTGATTGTGCAATGTCAATATTTTTAAATGCTGTTTGTTAAATTATTCTTTTAGAGGGTAAATTATGCCAAAAATGTTGTTTCCTATGAAAATTACGAGTTTGAATCATGGATTTTAATTGCAAATCACGAAGAAACTTATTTTGTTAATTGCTACGTTTTCAATGTTAAATTATCAGTCTCTGAATTTATTTAAGAACAAAATGCCTTGATTTACGAATAAAACATGATTCGTAAATTGCAACTTAACATTTTTCAATTGGTGATTTTTCAATCATTTTTGTGAGAGATCAAGTAAATTCGCTTTTAGTCTTTATGATTTGATATCAACAAATTCTTACTTTTATAACATATTCAAAGATACGGACATATATTGAATAAATTGATTAACACATCTAGACTGTCTAGCTTAATACAGGTTACACTAAACATGAAATCCGCAATTAATATTTGGAGCTATTAGTATCATGTTTCTACCAAACACTATGACATACATTATAAAGGGTGTTTTTTTTTAGACGTGTGGTTTTTGATCTGGCAATACTTTTTTCGGAGTTGCTCTTTTTGACAGCTGTCACTTGTTTTATGCTCAGTTTGGTTTGCCATTTCATAGTGGGCATGGACAGAATTACCCCTAAACCTAAACTTTGTTGTTGTTATTACCAAAATAATAAATCGGTTCGCGCAACGCATCACGAAACAATCAATTTATTGAAAGAAACTTTTGGTGAGCGCAAAATCTCACGTCGTGGGGTTACTTTTTGTTTGGTTATGTGAAGTCGCTTGTCTACACAGATAAGCCCCAGATGATTAACACCTCAGAAGAGAATATTCGGCGCCTCACTAAATGTTTCCTTCAATAAATTGTTTGTTTCGCGATGCGTCGCGTAAACCGAACCATTATTTTGGTAATAAATTTACACAGTTTGCAAACTTTGTTTAGGAATAATTCTGTCCATGTCCACTATGAAATGGCAAACCAAACTGAGCATAAAACAAGTGACAGCTGTCAAAAAGAGCAACTCCGAAAAAAGTATTGCCAGATTGAAAACCACAAGTCAATAAAAAAAACACCCTTTATATACATATATACAAATAAACATGGATGTAATGTAATAAGAAAAAGTTTAAAGAAATTAAATTCTTTTACCTACAATAAATTTAGCCGTTATACTACTTTAAATAAAAAAAATAAAAAAGGTAACTTTACCTATAATTATTTTTTTGTAAGTAGATACATACATATATGTCAATTAAATACAAATATTAATCATAGACTTAATTAAAAACTCATTAAGAGAAAAAATTTTCTCCCAAAAAAAAAATACTGACGTCATTAAAATAGAAAAAAATTCGTTTAAAAAAATTCCAAGTCACAAATTAATCAATTTTTTAAAAAAATCATCAAATTATTATTTATTAACAATAATGATATGCAAATATTAAGTTGACATAAAAAAATCAAATACATGCATAGATAATGACCCATATCTATTAACAAATAATAATTAATTTATTTAAAAAAAAAAAAACAAAAATAGATAAACATCACGCCAATCAAGAAGATTAGAGCGCACACTCTTTGGGTGACCTATCCATCTAATGGAATAAATTAAATGCTTTTGCATATTAGCTACGGTTTTTACTATATGTTGATTGTGTTTTTTGTTGTATTTTTAAATATTTTTTTTGTATTTATTTCCATTTATTGTTTTGTTTATCAGATGACAGGTGTTAAGTGGTTAATATGAACAAGTGGTAGGTATGACATTTAAAATATTTCTTTATAAAAATGTCATTGTAGTATAACAGTAGCTAGGTACATAGAATAGCACAGAGAAAGTATGCCTTTTTGTTTACACTCCGTATTGTTTAACTGATACGGTAGTATCTGAACGTCATAATTTATCACTAAAGTCAAATAAAATAGCTATCTATAACAATACATTTTTGAAAGCATAAATAAGAATCAGAATAGCTAATAAAAATAGAAAATAAATTAATTTTTGCTGCTGTCAAAACTGTCAGACTTAACTAAATAAAGAATGGTTGAGTTTAGTGGAACGTTAAGTTATTTCAAGTTCTTGGCATTTAAAAAATAACCAAGTTTTTAACAAGACCCTAAAAAGTTTTACAAGAATATAGCAAAGGGAACTTTCGAAATTCAATGGGGTTTCACCAGTTTCCAAACTTTTTCGTCAGAATGGTTTTATTTCAAATCAGGGACCAATTCAATTCCAATTCCTGGTCAATGCTCTTGAAATGGTTAAAATTTATTACAAATCAAAGTTATTTTTTAAGTTTTTTTTTACAATAAAGTGAGACCTACTTTAACCGACAGCTTTTTTTTTTAATTCTAGGTGAACATTTTATTTTCCTTTAGCAGACGCTCCCTTGATCACACGCGGACAAGAATATAAGTAGGTTATATATTATTACTTTTTTTTTGTGATGAAGTTTTTTTTTAATCTATTAGATATTGCGTAATAATTCTCTTTAGATTATCTAAAATAAAAAATATAATATAATTTTAACCACGTGCCACCTAAAGAAACAAAAAAAAAAATAATAAGTAAATATTTATCGTGTGATCACAATGTTAATGAAATATTGTGTAATATCATCAGTTGAGCTACCTTAAAGATACAAACCCGGCCAATGAATTATTACAGAATTAATTACTGTCTTTTAAAAGTTTATCTTTTTTTTTGTTGTAGTTTGTTCGACTAACCTCAACAAGGTATAGTACAAATGATGATAGAAAAAAAACTACAACCAGACAACAAAGAATGTCTACCCACATCCGTTTAGAAAATTGATCTTATTAAATTTTTCTAACTTTTTAAATTATTATAGGTTTTCCCAATGGATTAAAATTAGTTAAGAAAAAAATTTACTAATAATTAACAAATAATAAGGTCATATACAAGTACAACAGACGTTATGAGGCGGAAGCAACAATTTTGAAACCAAAATTGTTAGATCTCAAATAAATTACCGGGACGATTAATTTTGTCGATAAAATATATTTTAAATATAAATCTTCCCTGTCTATTTAAATCTTCCTTAAAAGCATAAACGCAAATCATTTTTACCTAAGCGTAAATCAATTTTTCCCAAACGCAAATAGATTTAATCCACTAACAGTACAGTAAACAGAATTGTATTGTTTGTGGCATGTGGATCTTTGTTAATTCTACTTGCGTTTGGGTTAAATCAATTTGATTTCGGGTGAAATTAATTCGCGTTTAGGTTAATTTGATTTGCGTTATGGTAAAACCTATTTGCTATTTGGTCGATCTAATTTGGAAATGTATATATATTCATTTTTAGGCTAGTTATTAAAGCTTCATTAGTAGATAAAAAATTGTATTAATTTAAATTTTTTTGTACATAACTTTTTATTTTATATTTTTAAATGGTTAATGGTCTTAAATTGGAACAAGCAAAAACAAGTGATTTATTTTGGAGTTATTCCTCGATTTTTCTTAAAGCTTTAACCAATCTTTTTCAATCTTTTCGAGCACGTGCGTCGTAGCAACTTATGTGTTATTGCCACAATTTTTAAAACTATAAAAGTTACTGCAATAAACAATTTTTTTGAAAACTAAACTAAACTAAACTAAATTGGACGTAGTCTTACATAGTCCTCATTCGATTCAAAACATTGAAAAACAATTTCCCTAATTTTTTTCAGATTTTTATTTTATTTTCAGAGGGGTGAACTCTGGTCTCCTTTTTTTCATTTTAAGGTTCTAATTATGGGTAAAGGATTATTCTTATAAAACGCAAAATAAATCAGAATGTATAGATTAGATTCAGATGAGAAATATTGTACTTGAGTGAGGGTCTATTTCCCCCCGTGGAGGGAGGGGTAATTTTCTAGAAATTCGGCCAAAAATAGAAGAAAAATATTTAAAAAAATCGGGAACGCACTTACAATATCACGCCTTAGCTTTTTTTAAAGCCACGATTCCATTCTATAATATGCTTCTTAAATAAAGTTTTTATTTTAAATAGTTTTTGAAAAAATCATTTTTATATTAAAAAATTATAATTTTTTGTTTTAAATTTTTAAGTTTGAAAATTATTTTTTAAAAACTATTTAAAATAAAAATTTTTTTTTAGGAAGCATATTATAAAATGAAATCGTGGCTTTAAAACAAGCTAAAGCGTGGCGTTTTCTTTTCAAATAATTTTTTTCTGTTTTATTCAAATTTTGAGAAAATGACCCCTCCCGCCTAAACGGGGAATATAGACCCCCCTCAATAATACTATTTTTTTTCTCGTCTAAATTAAATCTATACCCTTAGATTGTTTTTTTGCGTTTCATAAGAATCATTCTAACCCCATAGTTACCCCATAGTTAGTACCTTAAAGGGAAAATAGGAAGACCAAATGGTGAAATAAAAATTTTCTGTGTAATGGTTCTACATGCCTATCCACCTCAGAATTACAAACTTACTTATTTATATTTAGAAAAAAACTATTGATTATTTTTGATAACTGGTTTAAAACCATAATTGGAACAACAAATTAATTTTGTGGCAATGTTTAAAAAAAATTATAAACCATAAGTTCCCGATATAATATGTATTTTTAAAAGCCAGAAGAGAATGGGTCAAAAAGGTTGGGACTAAAATATGTGTAAGTTAGTTGCATTTTTCAAAGCTCTTAGGAAATTGTTCTATTAATGAAAGGTTGGGGTAGACAAATTCGCTTTGTTTGTGTTTAAGTCCCAAAGGGAATTGGGTGAAAAAAACAAAGATGAGACTAAGCAATTTGAACGAACGTAGGCTCTATTTATCCAAGGAAGGACGAAAAATCAAAGTTGGGGCTAAAAAATGTGTGCCTAAAAAGTGTTTTTGGATATGTGCCTTAAGAAAATTGTACAACAAAATGAGAATGGGGCTTACAAATTTACATGCTGGCTTTATGATTTTTCCCAAGCCGTATGGAAATTTTACGAAAAAACAAGGCTGGGGTTTAACAATCTACATAACTCAAAAGTTGTTGTTTTCCCAAGCTACAAGGAAATTGATCCAAAAAAACTATGTTGAGGTTTTATAATTTTCATATTCCAAAACTGTGTTTTTCAACCTTAAGAACGTTAGACGAAAAAAAGCAACATTCTTGTCTTATCCTTTGGAGCACTGGGCGAAAAAGAACGAGGTTAGTTCAGATAATTTACATTTTAAATGCAAATGAGGAACTGTAGAACAACACCAGGATATTTTCATTTTATAATTTTTTCCTGAAATTGAAAAACCAAAATTCAGATAGGTTCTCTACGGAGTGAAAAATGTTACATTTTTTTTGAAAATTCTTTTTCTAGTTAAATTTTGAGTAATGCATACTGTTGTTTGTTTTTAGCGAATGAATTAAATTGGATCACAAAAGTGGTTCATTGAAACAATAAATTGATGAATATTCATTAAATATTTATGATTAGAAATTGTAGAATCAATCGAATTAAATTGCATTGCCTTAAATGGTAGTTTCAGTCACCATTTGAAAAAACACGTTTTAACCAAAATCCAAGTAGCCCAGAAACACCACACAACTGCAGCTTAAATATTTAATTTTAGTTTCCGACATCATTTAAACATCTATTAATTATTATTCAACACATTATTCTCGAGCTTAATTGTGATTAATCCATGAGGTTTTGAATTTTTTTTTTTATCAAAATCGAAAATGTGGGATCTTCGCTACTATCAAAGCCAAAGGGGAAAATCCTTTCTGTTTTATAAGATTCCCTTTTTTTAATATTGAAAAAAATGTTTGAAATGGTTTTTTGAAGACATTTTTTATTCAGATTTTATTTAGCATTATTTTACGTGATATTTTCTCCAAAAAAATGTTATGTTAAAATATAGATAGCATTTCAGCTGGTGATTGAACAGATATTTTGTTAATCGAAATTCAATTCAATTCAAAACATTCAGAATAAAAAGAAAGATATTTTAATATCCTGTTAAAATATCTTTACATGGCTGTGGCTGTGTTTCAACACGGGTGTGGCTACTTTAACAGGTGGCCAGGTTAAATTTAAATTATTTTATTTGGATGGCCTATGTTTTTTAACATGAGGCCAGGTTAAATTCAAAAAATAACCATATAAAACGTTACTTCAGCCAGATTTGCGGTAAAATAGAAATTCAAAGCATACAGTGTTAAAACCCACGATCTCAGGTAAAATGTGTGCTATATTATTGTTAAAATTCAGTATTAAAATAACAGGTCATGTCATCTTCTAAATCAATTTGCATATAGTAATATGTCCTATCTGGTTGATTAGCAGGTTATTAAAATCAGGTAAATTTCTGAAATGTCTGTAACTTTACATGGGATTTTGAACCTTGTTAATTTTACAGAGCCTGACTTTTTTCTCTGAGTATAGGTGAAACTGCATTTTTCAAAGTGGCCGCTTTTTCATTTAGTAGCTATATTTTTGCATTATGAAACATTTGTTTGACTATGGCGACCAACCTACACTCTGAGAAAAGAAAATTGGAGTTGAGACGAATTGCGAGTATATGATTGAACCTTTTTAAATGAGGTGTCAAAAATCGTAGCCTCAAAAAAGCCAAATCCTAGATCAGCTATTGCAATTTTAGATGTAGTTGAGTACCTATATCTACTTCTACCTTCTCAAAATTCTCAAAAAGAAATAACTTTGTTCAAAGTTAATAAAATAACTTTTGATAGACATCAAAAGAAAGGTCTATTCAAACCCTATCCACATATGCAAATAAAAATTTTGTTCATGGACCAGCTCAGGAAATATTTGCATCCAAAGTGGTTTTACGGATTTTCAGCTCCCAAATAAATATTCTTACTGTCTTGGAATGGCAATGTTTTCAAAATCAAGCCTTGTAAAAGGTTGTTGTGAAAAAATTTGAGTTAGTAAAGTGCTTTGAGTTCTACTTGGATGTCAAATTATGATGGAGGTGTTTTTGTTTCTGTGGTTTCTTTTGAAATATTTGTCTCTGTTATGGAATTTTCTTCTGTTTAGAAAATACTAGCAAACTGTCTGCCCGTTGGTAAATATTTTCTTCCAAAAAAATAACTGCACCCTTCGATTGTTAACAGTAACCACTTGATGTTATTTACTTTGAGAGAATGTAGTTCACGTTTCACCACATTTACCCACTTTCTGAATAATTTTAAGAGAAATTACTAGTAAATTACGAGTACCTATTTTCAGCAGCTAGCTTGCATTAGCAGATTATTTAATTTTGTAACAAAACCTCTAATTTAGCGAGAAAACAGTATTCTAACAATAAACATTCACGCTCACTCATTCATAACTTTCGCTTTGAGCTTTGCTTCATTTACCTAAGGCATTTTATGTGACGTATAAGATATTTGTAGATTGAAGGTCTGAGTACTGATATAATGAAATTGTTTTAATTCTCTTTTTTTCGTTCAGTCTGGCTATAATGTAGCAAAAATTGTTTGCGAATTTAATATTCCTTTCATCATATACTTTCTCTTATTAAAGTCTTTAAATTTATCAAATCACAGAAATATTTGCATCATCGTAACTAGTCTCAACAACAAAAAGAGTTTGTTGAGGAATACACATTTATGTTCATCAGCATAGGCAGGGACGGCTTTATATTAGAGGTTAGCCGTAAGGGCCTGAGATTTAGTACACACAATCTATACCTTAAATCATCATAGTACCTTCGATTTTTTGTTTTTGTGATATATTTAAATAGTTTAATCAATACGGATAGTTAAATGGCTTCTTGTCGTGACTCGTATCTTTTATCATATTCTGTTTATGATTTAAGAGTTTGCCCTTCTGATGATGTCATTCAAAAAGCATCTTCAACTAGGTACTGGCACGTGGGCATAAATTAAATCATTAATTGTAAAACAAATATTTCAATTAAATCAAATTTATCACATAAGCTTACAATATTAAAATTATTGTTTTGTGATTAATATACAAACTATTAGGAGTCACGTTTTAGATTAATGATCAGATATTTTATACTCTTACATAATTAATTTATTTTATTTTCATGTAAATGAAATTTGATTTATTTTCATTTAGAATTCCAATAAAATACAATATATCTAACAGCAGACAATAAAATAAATATACAAAATAACACGCCCCTACAATATTTTCATGCATGATAAAAAAAATGTAACTACATTATAGAAATGCAAAAAATTTACATCAGCGGATATTGTTTAAATAAATAAAACTTAATCATGCGTTTCGACAAAAAAAAAAACAACATGTCTTACACATGTATTGTTTTAAATACCAAAACGTGATATCTGCGTGAATTTTTTAGTAGAAGAAAAATTTTAGAAAAAAAAAATCCCCGGAATCTCTCTGTTGGCAAAGTGAATCACGAACTATTTATTTACCCACAACTCTCGGCTTATCCAATACAAGTTTTGAATTTTTTTGTTTGAAACTTTGTATATTTCTTTAACTTCTTATAATTTTATCAACAAACCAGCCAAGTAGCACGTGTATTTCAAGTTCAGTGAACGCGTTTGTAACCTAACTAGCAATGGCTTTTGCGATTTTTTTTTTGTTTAAGTCTAAACCCAACCAACCAACCTCAACCAACGAACCTAAACATATCGCGAACATAAAGACACTCACTGCACTCATTTGAGTCGTGAGTTGGACTTCGAGTGCATCAGTTTAACTTATCTCGTGTTTTCTTTTTTCTCTTCTTTTTTTTTTCTATAGAAACTGGATAAATAAATAGAAAATAAAGATACGTCTTGGATATTTTGCGACTTTAAAACAGGAAAATAAAACAACAACAACAAAAAAAAAAAAACAAAAAATAGTTATTGAGAAAATAAAAATGCGACACATACACGCTTCCGGTGATAGTGGCCGAAACGGATCAGATGTTTCCTTGGATATCCCACCAAATGGATTATATTCGGGATCAAGTGATTGTATTATGCCCAATGACAAGGAAACTGGATGCTGCCAGGGCATAGGTGATTGGTGTCAACAGACTTCGGCAAAAGTATTTTGCAAGAAAACTCTCTACAAACGTCTACCTATTTTGACATGGTTGCCAAAGTATAATAAAGATGATTTTATTGGAGATTTAGTAGCTGGGATTACAGTTGGATTGACAGTCATACCTCAGGGATTGGCTTATGCTGGAATTGCTGGATTACCACTTGCTGTAAGTTGTTTTTTTTATTTTTTTATTTAAAATTAAAAATATGTTTATTAAAGACGTGTATATCACTTACGACAAATTCGAAAGTTCAGATTTCGTGCATAGACATAGGGTGGGCCAAAAAAATGAGTTAATTTTAATTTTTCCCAAATGGAAAAAATATTGGTAACGAGAAAAAAATCACAAGAGTTCATAAAAATTAAAAAAGATGGCTTTCGGTCTATGTATCCGTTATTATTTTTTTTTTTTTTAAACTTAAAATTTCTAAAGCGACATTATCATTTTTTTAAGTCAGTAAATACCTGCATAAAGGCTTTTTAAAACTTTAAAAAATATTTTAACCAAATATTTTATTTAATGAAAAAAATTTAACTGAATTTCCTATTTAATTATTAAAAATTTGTACGTATCTTACCTAGGCGGACACTTTTTGGCGATATCAAAGAATCTTGATATCAAAATTTGTAGCTAATTAAATGCTAGTTTGTTGAACAAACCCTAATTTTGAAGTTATAAGAAGGGTTTTTCAAATATTCAAAATTTAGCTTGAATGTGCATTAGCACAACAAATTGAACTCAAGATTTTGATTTGACGGAGATGAAAAAAAAGGGTATATCAATTCTGTCTGTCTGCTCGGCTACAGTCTAAACGCCTCGATCGGTTCTCTTAAAACTTGGTACATAATGGTTTTTGGTAATTCTGTCCACATATTTTTTCCATTCTCTTAGAACTAAAAATAACGATAGCTGCCATACAATTTGAGACAACAATCAAACATGATATAACGATGATACTCGTAGATAACACCAAAAAAGTGGGTGGCAAAATTCTGTCTGTCTGTCTGTCTAAAATTGAAAAGCTCTAAAGATAAAAGTACTTGCCATACAAGTGTTACGGTAAGGAAAAGCTATTTTATCTCGAAAACGACTCTAACGGCTTTGATAAACAAAATCAGTGTATTTTTGAAGGTACCTATGGTGTACTTTTTTGTTGAGAAAAAAAAATATCGAAAACTATTATTAACGGTACCTGCCACATAACGGTTTTTTTAATTTCCAATTTTCTCATAAACGGCTCAAGCAATTTCAGTCAAAATTTTGACGAAAAAGCCCTTTTAGAGTTTTAATAATATCAAATATAAAAATGTTGGGAAACATAAATTTTGTATTTTTAAAAAAATATTAAATTTTTTTTTTTGAAAATTCAATATTTCAAAACCGAATAGAAATTTTTGAAACTTGATTTAAAAATGTATTTTAATATACGAGTATATTCAAGACTGGCATACCAATATTTTTTTAAAAATGTTACCAAAATTTTGTATATAAGAAATAAGTTTTTAAGAAATCCGTTCCAACGATTTTAATTTTTGTTTGTATATATTAATGTTTTTTTTCACGTAGTTAAATGGCATACATGTTTTTGAGCTCTAAGCTTTTTAGCTTGTTGTTTATACAATAAAAAACGATTTAAATGCTTTCTTTATATTGGTCAATATGTTGTTTTTTCCATAATTATTTTCATATTTTGAAAGTTTTTAATTCGAAGAAACTTGAATATAAGAGCAAGAACGTGAGATCCAGACATGCATTTAATTTTGTTTTAGATTTTTATATTTAAAAAAACGATGATTTTAATTTCAATATTTTTTTGTATGCAGAAGCTTCTAGAAAATGTAATTGGTTTTTCTTACCAAAATTTTTAATGAAATATTTTTTAAATTTTAAAAAATGGTCAAAATTTTTTATTTGAAAATCGAATATTTTGAAAGCAAACATGGTCGATTTTTATAAAATACAGTATTTGAGGTTTTTTTTAGCATTCTATAAACTTTAAAGTATTCTAATGGTACCTTCCAAACAAATGTTAAGAAACTGTTAAGGGAAAATATTATTTTTCCTTAAAACGGCTTCTAGGCTTTTTATAAAACTTTCTTGTATGCTCAAATTAGTGCAACCAAAAATTATAAAAATTTACAAATAGCAACTATTAATAGTATCCTTCTCCTAGAAGATTTTTTTAATTTAGAATTTTCTCATTAATTGTTGAACAGATTTTGATTTTATTAATATATAAATTACCAAAAAAATTTAGAAATATTGCATGTCAAAATTTTCAAAAAAAAGTTTTCGAATTGAAAAATAATATGTTTAAGTAAAATAAATAAAAACTTTTAAATACTAAGGGTTTTGCTTAAAAACGAATTTTATATTTCGTACACAATAATTTTTCAATATTTAGCAACGCGTTTTCGAGGTAAATTTAATCTCCAGCTCCAAAAAAATTCAAATTTTATTTTTTTAAATTCGATATCTCAAAAACCGGCTTACAATTTTATTTGAATATGCGCATGAATTAAAACTTACGATTTGCATTCCAAAAGTTTTCCTTAAAAATGTTTTAAGAATTGGACATATAAGAAAAATAGTTTTTAAAAAAACCAATCCAACGATTTTAAATTTTTTTTCCATACAATCATATTCAATCAAGATGGCATTCCTTTTATCATTTCAAATTCTTATAAAAAGTTGTCTTAGCTCACTTAATTATCGTATTTCATTCTTTGTCACGTTTTTCTCCCATAATTTCCATTTTTTTACCCATTATTTTCTTAAACACAGTCGCACATAAATATAGGGTTTGTAAGCACTTTCTAGAATACTTTGAAAAAATAAAATGCACGACTATATAGTTCGTCCTTGCTCTTATGTTCAAGGCGCCGAGGGCTTAGTAAAATTATATGAAAAGACATGAACATTATGAGAGAAAAATGTTTAAGATATGAGATACGGTTATTTTAACTAGCTAAACAACTTCGTTGAGAGCTTTAGATGCAAAAAAAAAGAACGCCATCTTAGTTCTGTATTGAATAAATATGATTGAATGGGCAAAAACAATTTCAAAAAATAATTTTTATATATAAAATTCTAGGAACATTTTTAAGGAAAACATTTGGTGTGCAAATCAAAAGCATTTATTTATGTGAATAAAAAAATTAAATTTGAAAAAAAATTTGTCAACCCGTTTTTGAAAAAGTCAAAAACTTTTTTTGAAAGTTTTTATATGCAATATTATTTAACCTTATCTGAAATTTGTATATACAAAAATTTATTTAAATCCGTTCAGTCGACAATGATAAAATTTAAAATAAAAAAAACGTTCTATGGCAGGTACTATTTATAGTTGCTTAGTACAAAATTGTATACATTTTTGTATTAATTTTAGTAAATGAAAAAATTTTAATCAAAATCGTAGTAGTCGTTTTTGAGAAAAAAAAATAATATTTTCACTTCCGGTTTAACCCCTATTTTTTCATGCATGTACATTTTTTTCTAAAAATATTTAAAAGAGTACTAAAAAACTCATAAGTATTGAGTTTAAAAAAAAAAATTAAACATGTAAAAATCAAAAAAAAAATTTTTTTTAGTAAAATTTATAAAAATTGAAACATTTTGTAAGAACTCAAAAAAAAATATTTTCTTAATTAAAATTGAAACAAAAACCTAAAAAAATATTTTTTTTAATTTAAGTATGCAAAAATATTTAAATTATATTTGCCTTTGCTTAGAAAGAAATTATTGAAATCAATTAAACCGTTTTGAAGAAAATCGAAAATTAAAATATTGGTCCTTTTCATACCTACCATATTAATAACCGTTTTTTTGAAAAATAGTTTTCCATCCAAAGGAAGCCTTTAGTAAAAGTTGTTTATTGAATTTTTTTTTAAGAAAAGTTGTCCAGCCATTTTTGAGAAAAATACGATTGTGTAAAATTGCTTTAAAAAAATTATATGGCAGGTACCGTTATTTTTAGTTCTAAAAAAAAGGAAGAAAATATGTGGGCATAAGCACCAAAAACCACTGTGTACCGAACTTGAAGAAAATCGACGAACAGACAGACATACAGAATTATTCCACCCACTTTTTTGGTGTTCTCTATCATCGTAATGTTTGATTGTTATCTCAATTTTTTCTTGCACGAATCCAAAACTTGACCATATTCTTAAATTTTTTTGAGGATTTTTTTTTTCAAAATTTCCAAAATCCCGAATTGCAAAAAATAAGAATATCCCAAATGTGGTTGTCCCTAATGCAACAGATATATATTGAACAATATTGATTAAATCCTGAATGGAAAAAATTCCGAATAGCAAAATCTCGAATGTCAAAAATACCGAATGCTTACGATATAAAATCTCGAATTTTAATATTTTTTAAGTACTATTTCAGTACTTTCAAGGAACACCCATATTTGACTTTAATGCTTTTCATTTTATAATCTCGTATGACAAGAATCTCGAATACATATGAAATTTTTAGTACTAAAAACAGTACTAAGCATTTGGGATTTAAATATTCGGGATTGTACCCTTTCCATTTGAATACAAAGAAAACCAAACGACTAAGGGATTCTTGCATACGGGATTAAAACCACTTGGGATTATGTCCATTAGGGATTTCGGCTTTCGGGATTTTGTATTAATCTATTCAAATTCTTGCTAAAATAAGACGTTACCCATATACAACGGTCAGAATTTTAAGCTTTTCGAGTGCAAATTTTTTGCGAAAATAAATTTTGTAGCTTTTATGGATATTTTTTATTTAAAATTCTAATTCAAAAGATATCAATTCCGACTCCACTACCATAGTATGGAAGTTGACCAGCGAAATCTTAAAATTGCATTAAATATTTTTTTGCCAGAATATGTAGCTTTTCAAATTGTGGCTAGCTAAATTTTGGGTTTTTTCATTTAAGATGTTTCATTTTTAGCTAGCGGAAACCTAAAAACCCAAAAAATCGTTTGAGCTAAAAATTTTTTGGTTTCTCCAACAAATTAGTACATATTCAGAAAGTTACTAGTTCAAAATTTAAATATCATTTTTTTTTCGCTGTTTTTTTTTTTCAATCATATACGGTAGTAGAGGAACTGCATATAATAAAAAATATCCATAAAGGCTTCAAAATTTATTTTGGAGCAGCAAATTTGCATTCAAAATGTTAAAATTTTAGATAGATATAAACAGAATTATAATTTTTGGATTTTGTCCATTTACTTTAGTCTTATTCTAGCCAAATTTTGAATGTTTGAAAAGCAGGGCTGAAAATCAGGTCAGGATTTGTACAACAAATTAGAATTTAAATACCGCTTAGCACTTACTTAAAAACTTTTTCAGCGAAAAGGACCAGAGCTAAAAATTTTTGGTTTGAGGGTTTAAAATTTAATTAGCTTCAATTTCAAATATATTTTTTTTTTAAACTGCCTGGACTGTTGCCACAATAATTTCTGGGGTAGTTTCCAAGAGCTTGATTATACCAACCCTGGAACATAATTTAAAAACCTCCTTGATATTTAGTTATTTATAATATTTTCCTGCACAGTTTTCTCATTATTTTCTTTCTCCTTACAGTACGGTCTCTATGGCTGCTTCCTCGGTTGCTTTTTGTACATATTCCTTGGCTCGAGCAAAGATGTTCCAGTTGGGCCAACTGCCATATCAGCATTACTTACATTCCAAACAGCTCAAGGCAATTGGCAAATTGCTGTCTTACTAACATTCCTAACTGGTCTAATTGAAATTGCGATGGGTGTCTTTCAACTTGGTTTCCTCATTGATTTCGTCTCCGGACCTGTTAGTGCAGGATTCACAAGTGCTGTTGCTTTGATAATCTTTACATCCCAGTTAAAGGATATTCTCGGTGTAAGCACGCAAGGAGCAACATTTTTAGATATGTGGATCACAATTATCAAAGACATTCATAATATCAGTTTAGCTGATACTCTATTTGGAGTTGGATGCATTGTGATCTTACTTTCGATGCGGGCCATGGCTAGCTTCAAAATTGGACCAGAAGACGATGAGAAAAAGAAGCCATGGCAAAAATTCATCAACAGTACATGTTGGTTGATTGGAACATCAAGAAATGCTGTTTTGGTTATTGCATGTGGAGCTATTGGATCTTATTTGTATGAATCTGGTGTTGAATGGTTCAAAACTGTGGGATATGTTCCTCCTGGTTTGCCAGCCTTCCAAGCTCCACCATTCTCATATTCGACACAAGTGAATACAACATCAGGTGAGGTTATTGAAGTCTATGAATCGTTCAGTTCGATGGTGTCGAAGATGGGTTCTGGATTGATTGTGGTTCCTTTGATCTCGTTGCTGGAAAATATGGCTGTTGTTCAAGCTTTTGGTAAGTTTTTAGTTGATAGTTGTTGTTCCAATGCATTTTTTCTATTTTTATTTGTATTTTTTAGCAAATGGAAAACCAACTGATGCTACTCAGGAATTGATCGCTGTTGGTGTTTGCAATGTAGCCAACTCATTTTTCCAAGGATTCCGGTCAAATGGTGGCTTGGCCCGTGGAGCTGTCTGCAATGCTAGTGGAGTTAGGACCCCTCTATCGAATCTCTATACTGGAACTCTTGTGATTATTGCTTTGTTGTACTTGACTCCGTTCTTCTTCTTCATTCCCAAAGCTGCACTAGCAGCGATTATTGTGGCTGCTGTGATATTCATGGTGCAATATCGTGTCATCAAACCCATGTGGAGGAGCAAAAGTGAGTTGGGCATTTAAAAATCTAATATTTTCACAAATAAAACCAATTGTTTTGATAATTTTGTATAGAAACCGACCTGATTCCCGGAATTGCAACCTTCATTGCCTGTTTGGTCCTTCAGTTACAAGTTGGAATCCTCGTTGGAATCGGTATCAATGTTGTCTTCATCTTGTATCATGCTGCTCGTCCTAAATTGAGAGTTGAGAACTTAATTGTAAGTTCAATTAAAGTCTATCAAATCAAACAGTTTAATATCTGTTTCCGGTTTTTATTTTCCAGACTTCTTGCGGTACAAACTACATCATGCTAACCCCAGATCGTTGCTTAATCTTCCCCTCTGTGGAATTTGTCCGTAATGTTGTCAACAAGCAAGGTCTAAAGTCCACATTACCGGTGGTGATAGATTGTACACATATTTATGGCGCCGATTATACAGCTGCTAAGGTTGTCTCAACTATGATCGCTGAATTCCAGGCAAGAGATCAAAAACTGTGCTTCTTTAATCTTCAACCAAGAGTTGCTGCAGTCTTCGAGGGTTTAAATACCAACTTGGTGGTGTTCTACGAAATATCAACACTTGAAATGGAACTTTCAGGAAAGAAACCAGAAATTACAGCGTGAGCTTGAGCCCCCAAATTAAGGCTCTCCAGTCTGAGCTATGTTGCCAACGAATATTATCTACGTACTAGTATTTTTTTTTATTTTTATTTATTTAATTAAAAAAAAAAAACCTATATATATTGAGAAACAAAATGAGTTCTGTCAAAATGTTGACTTAAAAACAAGCTTCAATGACATGCAAATTGCAACACAACTCAGAAGATAAATAATGAATCTTTAGTTTTGAGAAGTTCAAATAATTACTGACAGAATATTTTGTGTGTTTATATTTATTTAATTTTTTGTTTTGTTTATTTCTAAATGAAATAAAACTTATAATAAGAATCTTATATTTGAAAGCAATTTTATCAATAATTTGTTTTTGAACAAAATAAAATGTGCCAAAAGAACTTTAAATTATTACTATATTTATTTGTTTGTGAATCTCACATCTATAAATATGCAAATAATAATAATTGTTAAGAATGTTTATTTACTTAATTAAATATAATTTATGTGTTTAAATAAAATTTAAGTTTATGCGTGTATGTATATTAAGAGAACTATTTATTGTATAGTTTTATATACAATGAAAAACGATGATTGCAATGTAAATAAATAAGTTAATAAATCAAAAAAGTATTATTTAAAGAAGAAGGGTTTATTTATTCGAAAAGAATCAAAGATAAACATGATGCAGCAAATATTTATCTACGGTATTGTGATAAGAATGAAATTAGTTTTCGTTTTGAAGAAAATGATTTATTTATTAGTTTTTTGTTTCGTTACATGATAGTAATATGTTCGCGTGTGAGTTACTTTGCACTTTAGTTGGTTTACCCAGGAACTACTATATGGGTCTGGTGAAGGGCTCTGGATCTTTGGCACCTCATATATGGGAAATTCGATATTTGAGAATGCCATCTAATTGGTCAGCAATTGGTCGGAAAAGGTCAACTGGTCCTTGAAAATGGTCAGCCCTTGATAACTAGCAATAAATGCTTAAAGTTTCTCAAGGTCAATCAAGGTGACGCGCGATTTTTGGCTCCTCATTTAAGGAAAATTTACAAAAAAAAATGTATATCAACTGAAAGATCTCTAGATCTTGATTAAAGGTCAACTATTTTCAGTAATTGGTCAGCCATAGTTTGTTTTCTATGAATTTTCAAAATTCACCTCTTCCCATTTGGGCCATAATTGTGATTTTTGGCACTTCATTTCTGGGAAATTTGGTCAATTACTGAAAATGACCTTTGGCTTTTCAAAAGGCATACTTAGTTTTTTGGAATGACCCAAATGAGGTGCCAAAAGTTTTTTTGTGACCTTGAATCGAGTTTTGAAAGCTTATAGAAAAAAAACTATGGCTGACCAATTACTGAAAATAGTTGACCTTTAATCCAGATCTAGAGATCTTTCAGTTGATATACTTTTTTGTAAATTTCCCATGAATGATGGGCCAAAAATCGCGCGTAACCTTGATTGCCCTTGAGAAACTTTAAGCCTTTATTACTAGTTATCTAGGGCTGACCAATTTCTAGAACTAGTTCTCAAATATCAAATATCCCATAAATGATGTGCCAAAGGTCCAGAGCCCAGGCGAAGACCATCAACTGACTTGCTAAAAATTTCTAGAAGGAGGAAACAAAAGGTTGATACAAAGTTTTTTAGAGGAGATTAGAACTATTTTTGGAGAAATGTCCTAGAAAAGCTGTCTCTAAAACCTAAAGTAATAGCAGTGTTATCTGGGGCTTTGTCTACCTCAGCTACTATTGACAATAACATCAATTAAGCGATTAATTTGTTTCCTAATCTATGGTTCTGTGTTTCGCATCTTGGAAATACAACTTTAACAGGTATCCGAAGAATAATCGTGTGACAGGTGGTCGACGAAAATCACTTAAAACAAAGTGAGACAGAAGGTCCACTTTTTCCCTGAGGCATGCGACAGATGGTCCTTGTCCAACGATATGTGAGTGACAGGTGGTCCACACCAACGATGACATGCGACAGATGGTCCATTGTCCAACGAAATGTGTGACAGACGGTCCACATTCATGTCTACACTGACAGATATGCCAATACTGGCAACGCCTGCCACTTATCCAAGAATGGCCGAGGGCCCAACCTAGCGTGTCGTTGTAGGTAAAGAAAGATGATTTTGTTAGGTGATTGATTCCCCAATTCCCCAAATCTGCACGAAGGTCTACGGTGTTAGAAAAATGTTAACTTCACGTAAGAAATCGAATTCTTCCTCACCATTTAAGATTGGTAAATGGTGGAAGTGCATTCGTCAAAGATATTTTTCTCGCTCTTAGTCTGGTTCGGTTTGGGACGGGAACTTTAATCGTGTAAATTTGATTTTTCTTTTACTTTTATTGTGTGGCATAATAAACGGAGGTGGTCTGGATGCGTTCATTGAGCAAATCCCCATTGTGAATGATCCCTTTCACTAGGGATACTTAAAATGAGAGAGTGGATTGGGTTCAATAACGGCGCAGGCTTCCAGCCAATAGGCGAAGTCCTTGCATAAAACTCGTGACTGAATACCGCCACTACTGAGTGGGTGTGAAAGAGAGGTCGACAATTGGAGAGTGCGAAAGTGAATGTAAAAAGCCATCATTATGGCACTTTTTGGTTAGATTCTGTAGAGAGCAGATCGTTTTAGAAAAGTTGAAAAAAAGGAAAAATTACCCATCTGATGACCGCTAGGTCCATTATAAGGGGTCAAGTATCGCAAAAATGTGTTTTTTGTCAAATATCTCGAAAATGGTAAGTTTTAGAAAAAAATTGGTTTACAAACAGATAAGGTTATTTTCCATAAGAAAATATTTCTAGATCTTTAAACCATAAACAAAAAACCCACCTGGCACTCGACTTCTAAGTTTTTATTTAATTTTGATTATGGTAGAAGCAAAACCTCTATTTTTTCGGCTTAATAAAAGCTAATTCTTAATCTAACTTTAAAACTGAGAACTTAAGCTAAGATAAGTGTGGAGGAGGGCGATTCAGAAGGCGAAGTTTTAGGGAAGGAGTACCGAGGTAAAGTCAAAGGAGTTCATGTTCGAATTCACACTTCGCACTTGAGAGATAGGTTAATTTGAGCCATAGGAAGTGCTGCGAGTGGGAAGATAAAAACACAATGATTTCATGAACGAGGGTTAATGTTAAAAGAGATAGAGTTGTAGAGTGAAATGCAGTCAACAGAACCAGAAAGTAATCGATGAATGAAGAGAAAGTCTGATATTTCTCTTCGTTCTTCCAATCAATTCAAGTTGTTTAGCTTAAGGCGGTCTAGATAGGGAAGCAGGATCAGAGAATTGTTTCTTGCAAGGCCTTGAAGAGCAAAGTGAAGGAAGCGACGCTGGAAACTTTCGATTCTGAAAATGTGAACAAGTTGGTAAGAGGATCAAACTTGAGAAGGAGTTGACGAACAAAGGATATGTATAAGGATCGAACCTAGTACTAAATTTTCGTTGAGAATGATATCATCTATATGGGAGAGAAAATTGAGTTCCGGGTCAAATATTATGCCAAGGTCACGAATATTATCAACGGTGGGTATGGGTTGATTATAAAAAGGAGCAGGCGGGGAGGAGATTTAATACTCTTACACGTAAAAGTGATTAATTGGCATTTAGCAACGTTTAGCTTCAAGCATCTTTGAAGACACCAAACCAAAAAACTATTAAGGTCCTGTTGAATAAGGAAAGAGTCATGTGTCGATGAAATGGTCTTGAAAACTTGGTATCGTCAACGTACAGTGAAATAGGATAATTTTGACCTTTTCACTGTCGTAAATAGCAAAAATGAACAAATGACAAAAACTTGACCTTTGGCGGACCAGATTGTCCGTCCTGACTAAGGTTCGAAATTCAAGTGACCCAGTAGCTGATAGTAAACATTCATAGACAACGACACATGTGTTGGCAGAATGAGCTCTTGCAGAGCACTTCGAAGTTTAAAAAAAAATCATCTTTAGTGATGAGGCAGATTTCTGGATGAATGACATGAAATGATGAAATGACAAAATTGTCGAATTTGAAACTATACCAATCTGCTTCCGCATTAGATCCAAGATCGTCCAATCATCCCGAAAAAGTCACTATTAGGTGTGGATCTTAGGCTGGCGGTGGCGTAAGTCATTGGTTCACATTTCTTAACTTCCCGTTGGAAGTTAATTGTAATTCGTCCGATTTGTCAAATAAAAATTTTAACAGATGTAAGGCTGGCAACGATACCAGAAAAGTCTTGGTATCGTTTGGTATCGATATCGGAAACCAAAACGATACCGAGACGAAACCAGCTCTGAAATGAAACCGGGATGATACCAAATGATACCGCATGTTTTGGACCTAAATTTACTGACACTCCCGATAGTATCGTTTTTTATCGGTCGAAAATTTGAATATTATTATTGATTTATTACAAACAATCAATTTTTGTAATTGGTTTTTCTGAAAAGACTCTTATGATTTCGATGACATTTTCAGGGCTTTTTTCTGATTAAAACTGCTCACTCTTCCACCCATCTACTTATGCTGAAGCCCTCAATTTGGATGAAATTTTCAGACTTGGTTCACTTTAGTGATTACGCCGCGTCAAAATGTTTGTGTAGAATTCCTAGTCTACGATAACAAGACTGTTATACAAGACCAAACGAGTCTGAGTTATACGAGACCGAGACCGATACCAAGACGATACTAACATTTTTCGATTTTGACGATACCGAGACGATACTTACAAAAGTATAGTTTGGTTTGGTATCGTGGCCAGCCCAAGAGAAATGTCGTCTGTTCGTAAGTTTCTACGTTCGTACGTTGTTTCGTTTTTTTTTTCGTTCACCATATCTGAAGAATGACCAAAGATATCGACTTCCGATAGATTTTATTTAGCAAATTATAACTTCAATACGTGCAGAAAGGACTTTTAAAAAAGCTGTTTTTTTATTATAGTAATTTCGTGGACGTTATAAAGAATTGGTAAAAATGTGAATTATTTTAAAAATAAGCACCAACAACTGAAAGTTGTTAAAAAAAAATTTTCGGCTCGAATATCATATGAAAAAACAATGATATTGGCTTCGGGTAGTTTAATTCTATCCACAGTTTAACGGGTAATTTTTTAAGAGGTTTAGAACTTAAAAAAAAAAAAACACAAAAAATTCGAAAAAATGAATGAAATATTTATTTGAATCGATAGTTTGAACCTTGCAATTTAATGTTTAAAGATAATTTCATGCAAATGTTGACCGCGGCTGCGTCTCAGGTAGCCCATCCGCTGAGTCCAATTTTGGCATACTCTTTCACACATATCGGCCGGTATCTCACGAATGAATGCATGGATGTTGGCTTCCAGTGCGTCAATCGAAGCGGGCTTGTCCCTATAGACATTAGCCTAGATCTAGGCGGCCAATTGACCGGCCCGAAACGTGAAATTAACTGTTCACCAAACTCGCCTCGCAATTGCGCCATTGTTTCGCGTGCTGTGTGGCATGTGGCACCGTCTTGTTGAAACCACATATCATGCAAGTCAAGAACTTTCATTTCGGGCAAAAAAAAGTTTGTTATCATCGCTCGGTAGCGTTCACCATTGACAGTAACGCTGCGATTCGCATCATCTTTGAAGAAATATGGCCCAATAATGCCGCCGGCCCATAAACCGCACCAAACAGTGGCTTTTTCGGGATGCATTGGTAGCTGTTGCAATGCTTCTGGCTGATCTTCACTCCAAATGCGGCAATTATGCTTATTTACGTACCCATTCAACAAAAAATGAGCCTCATCGCTGAACACAATTTTTCGATAAAAAAGCGGATCCTCGGCCAGCTTTCCAAGAGCCCATTCACCAAAAATTCGGCGTTGTGGTAGGTCGGCTGGCTTTAGTTCTTGCACCAGCTGTATCTTAAAAGGCTTTACGCCCAAATCCTTCCGCAAAATTTTCCACGTAGTGCTGTAACAAAGGCCTAACTGCTGGGAACGGCGCCGAATCGACATTTCGCGGTCTTCTGTCACACTAGCTGATACGGCCGCAATATTTTCTTCACTACGCACAGTACGTAAACGTGTTGGTGGTTTAATGTCCAACAAAGTAAATTTGGTGAGAAATTTGGTTTGCTAGACGGTCGAGAATGCCGACCATAAAATGGAAGCAGCGCGCGATGAACATTTCGAACCGAGCACGAATTTTGATAGTAAAATTCAATAATTTGTAAGCGTTGTTCATTTGTAAGACGATCCATGGTTAAATTGCAAACCTAACTGAAGCTGTTTGACAGTGACACAAGGTACTAAACACACGTCAGCTGTCAAAACTAGTGTTGCCAAAACCAAACCAGCTAAAAAATCACCCGTTATAATTGATATTTGATAAGTTTTGTAAAATAATTCAACATACAGTGATTTTAATGCGAAAAAGCTACAAGAAAAAAACAAAATTTTTCTTTCCAAAATTTTTATTCTACTCACTAATTCAACAATGTTTTGATATCTGTCTTTGGTCTTCACTTGATTGCATATTGAATGCTTGAAAACGTTTTTGAAGATCTTGAATTGTCGATTTTTTAATAATAAAATAACATTGGGAATCTAGCTTCTGCGAACACCACACACCAATGAGAAGTTACTAGATAGTGTGGACCACTCCCAGCCTCTTTTTTGAGAACGACGTTAGCCAGGCAATGATTAAATATGTAATTGTTTTAGCCTGAATTGGATGATATGGGCACCAATGGCATGTGGTTTGAACAGGATGGCCGATGGCCACACACTGCATCGGAAATCCGATTCGACTGCACCATGGTCATCTCACGTGGAGATGATGTGAACTGCCCACCAATGTGCGATTTTCTTGAGAGATTTTCTGCAGTCGCAGGTCTATGCGAATAAGCCACAAACCACAGCGGCTCTAGGCCAACATAACCTATGCCATCGCAGATTGATTGGACATTTCGGATGAGTGCCACCCAGAAAAGCCACGGCGGACATTTGAACGATTATATGAAGAGATGAGAACCAAAACTTACCATGTCCATATCAGAAAAACTTATAACATAACCAAATTTAAGTGTTTAATAGTGATTAAATGAGAGTACTTAGAAAATTATTTCTTATATCGGATCATAGATTTTTAAATCTTTTTGCTATGGTTTAGGAAATTTTCTGTCAAAAGTTTCCTTTAAAAGATACGAGTACTAACAACTACATCGGCCTGTGAAGATTATCTTGTGGTGAATTTTGGATCTCATCGCCTCATATATTCCATAAAAATAATGACAGGCCTTTTAAATGAATAACAAATTTCGACGTATACACACTTTGTTTTATTTAATTTCAAATAAGGGAAACGCTTAATGAAAGACCCTGTAGAATAATAGGCATAAAGGTAACTACATTCCTGATATTGGCAGTGCATTTTGAAGGTTCTATCAATAAGTTTTCACAACAATCAGTAGGTAGGTACTTGAGAAATTTTTGCACACAAATTTATTTATCGAATTGAT
Source organism: Dasysyrphus albostriatus (assembly GCA_946251815.1). Taxonomy (NCBI): domain Eukaryota; kingdom Metazoa; phylum Arthropoda; class Insecta; order Diptera; family Syrphidae; genus Dasysyrphus; species Dasysyrphus albostriatus. The sequence continues at coordinate 17,758,537 of OX276335.1, read as the reverse complement.
TTTGTTAATTGCAATAAACAAGCTAAAGATAAAATCATTAAGGTAGATCAGTATCAAAATGTAAAGAAATGATAAAAAAAAACACAAGGTTAAGGTAGTACAAAGCAAAATAATTACGATTTCAGTAATTAAAAGCTCGTAGCTGATATTATTATGTGAAAACAAACGTTTACAACATCTTTTTATTGCACGAAGCTCGAAGATGAGTATTGACCTTAATTTTCAAATAGGTTTTTTATCGTGACTAATTATGTACATTCCCCAGTTACATTTATTTAGGTCTTGGTCTTAAGTTTTCTTTTTTTTTTGGGTAGGGTTGAGATAAATTTTTAAGTTCAAGAATCAGTCTTATTTGTTGACTTTTTCTATCAGAATGTACGTGATTGTTCTGATTTTGCTTTTAGAAAATTAAGAATCATTGTTTGCTTTTGAGTTTCAATTGTTCATAAAGAAACCCTAGACTACCGTTGAATGCTTAGGGATACCAGATTTAAATAAAATTATAAATTCGCTTTTACGGAAAACTTAGTCTTAAGGAATATTCACTGGAGAGTATTCACAGGAGAGTAAGAATGAACGATGAATTATCGAAAAAAAAAGAATTTAAAACATTTTTATGAACGTAAATTCTTAAAAAACAAAAAATAGAAACAATGGTGAAAATTTAGTTGTAAACGTACACAAAATTGCATTTTAACAGCTAAAATAAGAGAAATTTTAGTAAATTAATTATGGCCGTTAATTATGGTCCGACCAGTGTTGTTGTGAAAATTTTTGGACTAAAACTATCAGTTGGCATCGAATTTTTGGGTGGCCACGATCACGATGAGATTGGTAATTTGCGGCCGACCACAAAGTTTCCAGATTATCACTTCAAAGCCCTCCTTAAACGTGGAACATACTGGAACCTTTTAAATACGCCAATGTCTCTACTTCAAAAATCGGTACACACTTTAAATTTTATTCAATTTTTAATAAAAAAGAAGCCGTTGGCCACGAAAATTAAAATGTTCCGCCGGGTAACTCAAGATCAAGGTTGAAGTCAAGTGTAATTCGTTGTAGTGAATGTGTTCGGAGTGGTTTTTTGAAAAAAACCTCAAGATATGTAGGTACATTTCAATCCAATACTTGTAGTCGTCTAAGAACGAACACAAATCTTAACCCAGGGTGTTGCATAATTTTGTTAAAAAATACACTAAATCGAAAAATATAAAAAATTGTTTTTGTAATTTTTAATTTGCTCAAAAATAAGGAGCTATATATACAACGATCGTGTTATTAGAGCTTGACTCCATATTTATAACAGTATTGAATTCTGAATAGCACATAAAAATGCCAAAGGAGAAAAAAAATTGAAGCAGGCTGATTTTTGGTACGCACGTTGGAATTAATGTTACTTGTAAGGGTCAGATATATGGGTTCAAATGTCATGACAATGGGTTTTGAGAAATTTCCCGAAAACGGTAAATTTTAGAAAAAAATTGTTCTACATATCTGTTTGTAGAACAATTTTTTTCCATTAAAAAATTGTATAAAGTTTGTGTGTGACCTGACCTCATATAACAGGCAAAAACTCCGAAATGCTATAAATCAAAAATTAGATGTCAAAAGATTACGCAAGAACTCTCGTTTGACAAAGCATGCTTGAAACTATAGGACAACATTTTACTATTTTAGTCTCAGCCCTCCCCGTGCACTCTGTGTTCGGAATAAAGCCGCGATGAGAAAGGTCAGCTGAAAAGTTGAAATAGTAAAATAACACATGTTTCATTAAAATATAATCTTCCGACATCTGGTACAGGATTTATAGGCCGCCAATGTATGTAGCATATTGGAGTTTTAGCCTGGTATGAGAGGTCAGGTGCCAAGTGCGTGTTTTTACTATAATTAAAAAGGTGCAACTTCTTAACTGTTGTACTTTTTCTGGGTGGGGTTGGGGAAATTTATTTGTTATATTTTGCTGTAATTTGAACAAATTGAACGAATTTAAATACCGCGAATTAATAAGATTTTCTTTTTGTTAATAAACAAAATGAATGTGCACTTGTGCACCACAGCAAAACTTTGACTTTTAATAGGCCAAACAAAGAAGAAGAGAATAAAAGAAAATACGAAAAAGTGCAAACAGCAGCACGATAAAAGGAAGCTGCTGCCACGGCTGCTCAGCTGGGTTGAGTTCGGCGTAAGAATTTGAAGACAATACAAAAAATTATCTTTGATTTTATTAATCAAAATACACGAAATGTTATATTGCAAGTACAGTGGGATACTTACAGTAAAAAGTGGGCGCCAGGTATTTTAATTAGACAAGATTAGCAAAATTCCAAATCTAATTTAAATGTGAACTAAAGATCCAAAGAAATGAGACACAAAGTTTGTATGCCCAGATGAGGATTTTTAATAAATTTTTATTTGGGAAACCTTGGACGTACCAGGATAAAAACCCAAAATTTTGTCAATTATTAATAAGGTACAATAAGAATTTATAACTGCTCACGGGAGACCGTTGAGCCAAATTAACAAAGAAAATGAAAATTCAAATGGGCCGTTAACTCATTAAAAAACTACCGGGAAGAATAATTCCTCAATCGATTTAAAATCGAAATTCAATTGAAATTAGATAAAACAAAAATTTTAATTAAGTGAATATCTCTACTCCACTTATCTTTTCTATCTGTTATTTCTCCTTGAATTTCTTCCTTCTTTCCTCAAATTTTCCTGTTCTCCTCAATAGTTTATTTGCACCTCGAACTCTCCAAACTTCTCGAATTCTTCAACTATTCGCTTGGTTAGCTCTCTCAAGAGTGAACTTTCCCAGCAAAAAAAACCCTCCTTCCCTCGACCATTCCAATCACTCGCACATTCATGCATTCAGCCATTCGTTTTCGTGATCATCGGTCACGGGACTTCCTGGAAGGCTTTTTCGCTCCCCAGAAAACCACCGTTGTTGAATCTCAACGAAACTTTACTCTCACTCTCACAAATACAAATTCAACCAGTTTTTGGATGTATTTCCAAAACTTGCCGAATCTTAATGACCGAGTTCAGTCCTATCCCAAACTAAATTTTTCGAGAAAAATTAAAATAGAATCAAAACCGAGAACAAGCCTTCGCTAGGCATTCTCCTAGTTAATACAAATTACTCGCGAGAGATTCGAAGCGCAAAGCACCCATTCAAAAGCTATTTGTTTCGAGAAGAGAGAGGGAGGCATATTTTGAATAAGCTTGCGATTTACTCAACTGTTTTTTTTTTCCAATTCCAAAAGACCTTTGCTATTTACAAGATATGGTCTTAAGAAGTAAATCCGTTAACGGCCCATTTTGTTTACAATAAAATATAGAGTTAAGTTAAGTATAAGGATGTTGTGTTTGATTGTAGATTAGGTATAAGAGTCCGCCTGACTCGTTACCTCTTCAGCTCATCCGCTGGCCTTTTTCTTATTGCATGAGACCGCCCGTCTGCATGCTGGATACGCTCAAGATTTTGGAACCGCTTGTTCCATTCGATTCATCAATTAATTGAACACCTGTTGTTGCTTTTGCAAGATCCTGGCTTAGTACACCAATGATTAATGATACCATGGTTGCCGTCAACCTCAGCAGTATTTTGCAGCCACAATGGAAACAAAAAGAAGGAAAAGGAAGCAGTCAAAGACTTACTTGTTGCGGTAAATTTTACCGTAATTTTAACTATCTTTAAGTTAAATTAATTGTGGTCTAATGATTTCAACACATAGGTCTTTGGGAGACTTGAAAGCAAAAAGTGTTCAAAGGTGCCCCCCTCTGCCCTATTTGTCAAAAACACAATTTCAAGACCATAAACCCCTTGAAACTGACCTTAAACGATTTTTGAGGACTATTTTCAGATTATATGTATCATCAATCCCAACGTGTGTACCAAAAATTGGACTATGGGATTATTATTCATTATTAATGGGCTTCTAAAAGATGTTTGTTTTTTTTAAATATTGTAACCACTTTTACATCTAACGACTCTCGAATGAAGAGGCGCCATCATCCGGATTATACCTGATACAAACCAACATACGGAAAGCTTTCGTGAGCCTTAGAACTTTGGTGCTAAATGTCAAATTGAAAGCTTTGGAAAAGGAAATCATGAGAAATTTCCCCTACGGAAAGTTCTAAAGTGATACTTTATTTTTAATAGCGGATGAATAATAAAGTTGTTTGTAATAAATAAGAAAAGTAAAGTGGGGGAACTAATTTCAATTGTGAACAATAAATTGTTTTAAAATAACTTTAAATGGCCTTTATACTATGTTCCCACCAAAATGAAATCCGAGATTTCAAATGAAAGCTTTCGAGATTTCAAATTGGTGTTCACACTGCCAAAACCAAGATTTCGTCTCATATAAATACTAACAACTACCATTGTGTGCTTACTTATTTGTGTTTCTCTCCGCTCAAATGTCAAATACAATATCATACTCTCTCTTTTTGCCTGCTAGGCGTTGGAGTGAAAGATCTTTATTTTTATCAAAAAGCTTTTCATGTTTCTTTGGTGAAAGCTGAAAATGGGTCTGTTCATAAAGAAGAGTTCGCATCGTTACAAGATTTTATTGAGATTTCAACGAAATTTCGAAATCTCAAAACTGTATGGGGAAATGTGATTGTGAAGATTTGGACTGAAATTTCTGAAATCCGAGACTTTGCTCCGGTGGGAACACAGTATTAGTCCTACTAATTGGCGGTTGTAAGAAAAGTAATGTGTTAATTTTGTAAAATATATGAGTGGAGAAATTGAATTAAGTGAATAGTTTTATTAACGAACCTGAGAAAGATTGCACTAATAGCTTGGCAAGAGTTGATATATTTGTTTGAAGTACTCTTTTAGAGCTTATGCGTTGCTTGGGTACCTGATATTCTAAATATATTCCGGTGGTAGTCCTGCCAAAATAAATTTTTTATCAAGGACTTAAGATGCTTTTTTCTGGGTCCCACGCTTAGTATGTTGGTTTTGTCTGGGTATGAGGGTTCATAGGTGCATGTATCATCATTTTTTGTTTCTTGAGTCTTCAGTTTGTTTTGGTTCAAATCTCCACAAAAGCAATGTTTAGTTTCGTATAAAATGGCTATATATCTTGGGTTCCATTTATCGGACCATCAAGATTGAGGTGTTTATGCTTAGGAAAAATGACAAAGCATCATATACAATATCTTCTTAATAAATTAAAATAGCTATCACCCTCCACCTCACCCCTCCCCAAGTAGCTTCATAGTCTTTTTGGAGCTGGTGAACCAAACTGGGAAGCTGATGACTGGTCTCCGGGAGTTACTTATATAGATTAACACTTTTGTAGAACACTCCTTCTGCTGGACTTTTATATTTGATACGAAAAGCCATGCACCTATAAACCCTCATACTCGGATTTTGGTTAAACCTAAGTTACGTCTGAGACTTCACCCTTTACCGTAAGCCCGTTATTCCCCACATGCCCCCTTGCCTAACGGTATATCCATAAATTCCAAACGGATTCCCATGCCATATTTGCTAACACAGTAAAACCAATCCAGAAATCCCTTCCACCTTTGTGCATTTGAACAACGAAAGAAATATGAATATTTCAAAAACTAATTCATATTTTGCAAACGCCGCCATTGTCAGCTCTTAGACTATTTTCCCTGACAATGTGAGCTTTCATTAAAAAAACCTAAAAAATACAGAACAAAATTATAATTTTTTTTAAAGATAAGATAATGGGAATTCCTCCTTAGTGCATGACGATGACGGACAGTTGGTAAAGAATAAAACAGGAATTTACGATGCCATTTTTTGATTTGATTTTGGTTGTGACGCTTGTATCTTTTGTCATTTTATTGACATTTGGAATCAAAATAATTCATGCACTGAAGAGATTAAGAGCCTTTAATGATCTAATATTATTGTTATCTCTACTCAATTGTAGGTACCTAAAATTTCCAATCAAAACTTTCTATTAATTCTCAAAATTTCAAGGTTATTCTTTCAAACCATTAAAAAGATAAGATGATAAGCATATGCTTAACACCGAAAATATTATACTAAGTTCACACTTGAATTTCTGAGGGAATGGTAACATTTTCCATTTATCAAAATAAGCCAAATTTGACAATTCCACGAATAAAAATTAAATATCCTAATGAATTAGATGAATTGATTTGATTTGATTTGAAAAATCAAAAACTAAGCTTATTAATGATTAATGCCTAAGTCCAACTTAAACATTTATGTGCTAGTTTTTCTATACCATGTTAAATTTTCCTTAATTGGCAATCGTGTTTTTACTTTCAAGAAGTAGTTTATATGGATTTTCTTCTTTTTACACTGCACACGAAAAACCTGTCCCTGATAGCTGCTTGAATAATATTTTCAAACCAAAAGGTTTGTCTATAGTAAAAGAAGTGTAAGTGTTTCGTTGCGTGAGCGTCAAACAAGATTTGATTTATTTTGTGCTATTTTTGATTAAAACATAATAAAAATTTAAATTTTAAATGAAATACAAAAAGAAAAATTATAATGTGCTTCAATATTAAACCTGAATCTTTTTCATATTGTTGACTTCATTCATTTATAAAGATGAACAATCTTATCTTAAAAACTTAAACTTGAAAATATAATCCTTTGATTTATGAATAAAATGCCTATCAACACTAGATTTTTAAGAAAAGATAAAAGGAAGCATTTGTGAGATGCTGTGATTGTGACGTTAATAGTTGTTGCTGATAAAGTCCTAATGACAAAAGATAATATTTGAATCAAGTGAAACTAGTCATCAAGGGTTATTTGCAACAAAAACATTATTTTGTTGCTATCACATATAAGAAATGTTAAGTTAAAGAACCATATAAATATTTAAATGAAGCATAATCTCTTACGTGACAGTTTATGCAGAGAAAAAAGTAGCATATACCTAAGCGTTTAAGTAAAACATAAATATTTAAGTTTCGTATCAGCAAATTGGTCTGAGTGAGTCATAGTGTTTAAATAATAGATAAACTCATATTTCTTATTTTATTATGTTAATTGTTTGTTTTAAAATCGTGTAAATTAAACATTGAAGACGAAAACCTGGGTAAACGGTAGAACCCGGGAAATCTTAATGAATGACAATTTTGGATTTCGTTCCTCTCATTTACAGAACTTGCATTAAATGGCACTTAAAGTCAAGAATACATTGTAAGCCAAGGTGTCAATCAACAATCTAGCCCGGTACCCATCAGGTTTCAGTACAGTTACATTTACACATAATTAGGTAAGTATCAATGTGTTTTGGTAGGTCTTGATTCTAGACTAAACAATCCAACCCATCACGTCCAAAAGTCCAACGTTCAGAGACAGTTTTAAGGCACGGTTTAAAAGTTCCCTGAACCTTAAGCCTTTGGGTGGCCCTAAACTTCTCCTAGGAACATTACTTGAGTCAACTATCCCAGCTTCTGAACTCATGTATTCTTATTGACCAAGTTGACATAAATGAATCCCTTAGAGCCCGTAGTATTGAATCTTCACCTTTTTTTGGGGGGCTAAGAAAACTAACGGTGTTGGGCTACAATGAGTTGAGTGCCGTTTATCTCTTTCGAGATCCTCTCTTAAGTGTAAGGCTAGTTGGCTCTTATAGCAACTCAATGACGAAAAAAAAAATGCCAAATACAGAATAGAACTTAAAGTTGAAATAAATTTTAGAAATTTGCTAAAATTTTAATAATTTGTTGAAGAAAAAAAAAGTAAAAAAAAAGTCTATACTCCGTTTGCTAATCTTTCAAAACCCGTCCTTTAAGCTTGTTCAAATATTTTTGCAAATAATTTGCTTTGTAAAAAATATATATTTGTACAAACTTTAACTTGAATTTTAAAAATATAACCAAACAATTTGTGTTTCACCTATTTTTGGCTCAATTTGTGTTATCATTCAAGTACTATACTTTTTTCGCAAAAAAAAAAACAGTTTAATCATTTTTCTATCTGATTATATTAAAAAAAATCAGGTAGCTGCATTAAGCTATTAGAAGACTATAGTAATTTATTCCATTAAGCTTATAACATCAGTTGCCCTTGTGGTCTGTTGAAAGCTATAGACCTTTGCGGAAAACAATAAGACTCTTGGAAAATAATAACTTTTGTGTTTTCGGTTAAATTCTTTAAACAAATGAGAAATACAAAATAAAATTAATAGTTTTTCGAGCACTTGAGATAATGTAATTGTTTTTGCATATTTAATGTAGGTACCTTCCTCATATTATTATGTTTTTTTTAATTATTGAGATTAATATATTGTTGAAGCAGCTGAAATGTCAGATAGAAAATAAATCAAAGGATAAAATCGATTGGAGTTTATAGATAATGAAAACCTAATTTAATATGTCCTCAAGCAAGTTTATAGCGCAGAAGTGAAGTGAAATTAAGTTAAAGTGAAAGTGTAATCATAGTTGAATCTCCCCTTGACTATCTCTCGTGGGAGCTAACCACATATTTTCATAAATTACAAATTTTGTATTTGTATTTGTATTTATTGATAAAAAGGAGCTAAACATTAAGGTTAACTTTTTTTTACAAAATTATGCCTTGTGGTGGAATTACTTTATGGGCATTAATGAAAGTAATACAAATAAATAAATAATATAGATGGAGAAAAAGTTGAAAAAAATTATATTATAATAATAATTTGCATATAAACACACTTAAATTAATTTTTTTTTTAATTTTTAAAAGCACAAAAATCGACGCAACTCCACCAACAAAAGACCTGCAGCCATTATTCAATTTTAAAAATGATTTGAAACATAAACTGGTTAAATATTAATGATTTAAAACATACATTGATTTAAAAAAAAATTCAATTAAGTTTCTCTAAAAATATTTTTAATTATTCTTTCTTCTAACTTGACGTGTGGCAACGAATTCCAAAGACTGTCGCTCAGAAATTTGACAAGTAAATCGTTGAATACAAATTTGGTTGGTTTTGTCAGATGCTAAAAACTGTACGTTGTTATAAAAGTCCAGTGGTTCTTCAGTGTGGACAGTCTAAAATTTCATGGTTAGTGTTTTAAATTTTAATATATTTTTGGAGGGCTAAATCCTTACAGACTTTTCGTAAAGTTTGAAATGTAGTCGGATCTTTTAAGTCCAAAAACATAACGCGCTGCATTGTGCAAACAACGTTCAAATTTCTTTGGGACACAGCATCTAAACTACAAAAGTTTCACACCCATACGTTAAAATTGGGAATATCAAAGTTCTAAATAGCATTTTCTTAGTTTTTTAAAGGTGTGAACTTCCCTGTTAGTGTTTTTCGTGCATCATAAGCTTTTTCTCTCGTAGCATTTACATGATTATTTCAAGTAAGATTACAATTAAAGTGAACACTCAAGTTTTTCGCTGAATCAACGTCCTAAACTGGAATGTTATTAAGGTATATTACCCAAAAATAACTTAAGTCTAAGGTCTTCTTTAAAATAATGAGACACTTAGTATTAAGTGGATGAAAAATAAGACCGTTTGTGCCAGACCATTCAAACTAGGCTTTCAGATTCGAGTTGATATTTTAAATGGAATATTCGATTAGACCCAGTGCTGTACTTCCGATATACATCATCAGCAAACTTACTCATTTCACCATGCCTCAAAATTATTGGTCAGTTATTCACGTACGAAGAAAATAATAGTGGTCCCAGAATGGATCCTTGAGGAATACCTCGTGATATTGAAATTAACTCAGAGACTTGAGTTCCAGATACCATAGCTTGACTCCTTCCCATTAAGTATTCAAAAATGAGTTTAATAGAAGGGATGAAAATCCAAAGTCATCTTAGGCTTTCCTAACATGCTCAATAACATCCAAGAGAGCAGTGGTGCTATACTATGTTGAGGGTGAAATAAAGACTGTTTTGATGAGAGGAGACTTTTTGCGGTAAAGTATCGAATTATCTACTAATGCATTAATTTCTCAACAACTTTCGGAAAAAAGGGTAAAATTGATATAGGGTGAAATTCAGCTTTTAGTTTATTTTTAGGTATTGGAATAGTTTTGGAAAAATTTCCACTGAGAGGGAGAAATACTTGTTGTAAAGATTGTATTTTTTATAGTATAAATACCTAGTGGCAAAATATGTGATATTATTGCTTTGAAAAATGTAGGATGCAGGTTTTCAAAGCCTATGGCATTTGTATAAACTGAAATCAAGCTGCATATAACATCTTCCAGTGTAACTTCTGAAAAATTGAAGACGTCTTCGTTACTAAGTGACGAGTAGTCAACTTGCTGATTTATTGGCCTATTCAAGGCTGTTTGAGGAACAGATGTAATACAAAAATTATTTAGTTCAGAGCAGTTTAGGTCCAAATGTTCGTGACTTTGCTTCCCAATTCCTAGACTACGTATATTCGTCCAAAGCTTTCGCTCATTTTGAGAAAGGTCCAAATGATTAGTATACCACTTGACTTTCGCTACATTTTTAAGACTGACACATTTGTTTAGCAGTTGCTGGTATTGTTGGCGATCCTGGGCTACCCTTAAACATTTTGATTTTGTTCAAATAAGATTTTTTGACTTATGCAGTCTCGTATCTCCAACGAAAGCTAAGGGTTATTCCCATGCCTAACAGTTCTTGTTTTCAGTGAAACGTGGACGTCAAACAGCCTGTTCACATTGTTTTGGATAATTTCCACTTTTTCATCAGGAGATTTCGTGTAATACAAATTCTGCAAATTGACTGCTCTTATGTCAGACTCGAAATTGTTGCCCTACATGGAGAAAAGTCAAAAAATAGGTGTATTAATGACGTGAGAAACCTGATGGTGCTGATAACTGATCATATAAGATTACTTTATTAATGTCGGTTAGAAAAAAAATATCAAGAAGAGTACTTAAGCTTTGCGTTAAGTGGGTTAGATTGCTTACGTTAATTGGATGTAGGTTCTTTGATATTGTCAGTCAAACTACTGTCAGCTATTATGTTGAAATTGAAATCACCACAAATGAAGAGGCTTGGAAATAATATGCTATTTTCTTCCAAATATGGTCTATAAACAACACCTAGTAGTAGTATTTACTATTTACTATTTAAAGTGACTCGTAATTTCAATAAAAAGACATTGAATGGAACGATTGGATGGGGCTAAGAATTTGGTTTTGTTTTTAGAGAGATTATAAAAAAAGGGAAAATATTGGTTTATTTTAAGTTTTTCTAATTTTTTTTTATAAGATTTTAAGTATAACATGATCATTAATCGTTTTAGTAGAAACATTTGAAATAAAAAAACTCCTGCTTTACTTGCTTTTCCTTCCGAAAAGGTACGGAAACCTAAAAAAGCATATCGTCGGCTTAGAGTGTAAGGCAGCTAACTCACATTTTGCAGTTTTTACAAACAAATATTTAAAACAAAGTGTTCGCAATATTTGAATAAAACCAAAATAACATTAAATATTTTTCAACACTCGTTATTGCCAAATTTAGTGAAATTAAAAAGATTTGATAGATTTTTGTATTTTTTAGCAATTGCAATTTTTGAAGTGGTCTATATTGGTACCAAAAAATGTGGAGTTAGGCGCTTTACACTATAAGCCGACGATATTGTACAAAGAATATTAATTTTTATTTATTCAAACAATTCAAAGTTTACTAAAAAACCCACTGAAAATGAGGATGAGTTAGTTTCTGGTATACTTTGCTTTTGCTCTGTCTGATGTCTCTGTTGGATGTCTTGAAGGAACGCAGAAACTCTTATCACAATGTAGGGACGAGCAATTTACGATGATTTCTACTTGGAACAAATAGCAAAACAATTACTTCCAAAATATCCTTGATATACCGCTCTGCTGTCAAGGACCTATTTTGAAACACACATGTAATACCCATGTCCCGGTTGGCAAGTGGCAGTATTGGTTAATGGTTGGGATAGGATTGGTGATTAGCTACATTAATTGGCTGACCCAGGATCAGTGTAGAAGTGGTCTGCATCATCGTTGATTGTTGTAGTTATATCCAAGATTTCCTTAGCTCCTTAGGTACCTTGATTCCGGATGTCCTCGTTGGTTTATCATAGTTCTCATCAGGGTGGCTCACGATGTTCCTTTCTAGTTTATCTGCAGATAGCATTAAGTTCTTTTCCAGGGGGACAACTTTGACTTCAGAGTAGAGTTGCTTTTCTTGAAGTGCTTACGTTGACGATCGAAATAAAGTCCACTATAGATCCTCAGGATTTTTCTCTCGAATATTTGCAGTTCCTTCATAGCTGTTTTGAAGATGGTGAACCAACTCGGAAGCTGTATCTGATAATTGGTCTCAAAAGTTGCTTGTAGATTAAAACTTTTGTCTGCTGACTTAGTTCAGATCTCTTTTTCATCAGCGGGTAGAGGCGATGGAAAGCAAAGTTGGCCTTTCTGAGTGCAGAACGTGAATGTGGGTTGCATCTCGGCAGCTCGTTGAAGTTGATACCTAAATACTTGGCACTACGTTTAATTGGTCACCTGGTACCACCTGAAAGTGCTAAGGTGATGCTTCTGTAGCTTCCAGCTGAGCGACCGCGTCTACCCCTGGTTGTCTGAAGCAAACAAGCTCTGATTTGGATGAGTTGATCCGGATACCCCATTTGGTGTAAAATTGAAACAGTTTGCGGATGTGTTCCTTGACTTCTTGGGAATCTATCAATGGAGAGAATGATGAACAATATGTAAGTGAGTCATCAGCGATGAGACCGTTCTCGCATTCACTTGAGATTGGTTGGTCAGAGGTCATGATGTTGTAGAGAAGTGGTCCAAGTTTCGACCCTTGGGCAACTCCTACCCTGATTTTCTTCACTATCGATTTGCTATTCTCCAGTTGCACGAAAAAGTTCCTGGAAGAAAGAAAAGAGAATAAAACTTTGATTACTGCATAATGAAAGCCTAGTATGTGGAGTTTATGAATAGAGGCTTCAATCAATACACTGCCGATTTCTTTTTTGATATCCAGAAAGCATCCTGCAGGAACTTGATTGTTATTTAAAGCTGTGGTGATGTCATGTTGAAACTTCACAAGTGGATCCAGGATGGAATGCTTTTCCCGGAAACCGAACTGTATGTCTGGGATGATGTTGTTTTCGCTGCAGAACTTCTTGAGCTTCCTGAGTATCAGCTCTTCCAAGAGCTTGCTTAGATTGTTGAGAAGGGATCTCGGCCTGTAGTTGGTGATCATGTTCCTTTCACCTTTCTTGGGAATCGCCACGATTTTGGCAGTTTTCCACTTTTCGGGAAAGTAACTGGTTTGGAGCTGCCAATTATTTTAACTTTCTCCTCTCACACGTGTGCGAGTATGTGTGGAAGGACCTCTTCCCAAGCTAAAACAAAATAATTACTTGGTAGTTACAACCAAGCACGGTTTAAGAACTACATCCACCTAACTAGAAACAACCTTTGGAAAATATTTGGACACCTCACTGTTCACTGCAAACTAAAAAAACATCTGAATATCCTTGGGGTAGTTAGCAGTCTAACATGCACATTTTGCTTCACACAGAAAGAAAACCCAGACCATATACTAGTAAAATGCGATAAAATTATGCGCCAAAGGAAAAAACACCTGGAAAACTACCATGAAGAAGAGGGCGATCTTTCCTTTCTAAAAGTAGTCCTCCAAGTACATACTCAAATTTCTTAGGGAAATAAAATTGCAGGAAGAACCTCATCCCGTCTTAGGTGGGAGCAAAATAGATCTTAAGGTTGCAGTGGAACAACCTCAGTATTTCAATCATTCATTCATTCATGTGTGAAGAAATTATCCGGTCATTAAACGCAGAATTTGGTAAGTTAAAATTATTCGTACGTTAAAATACGTCAGAGACTATAAGGGTATAAGATAAAAAGTGTTTGGTTCAAACCAGTCTTTCCTCAAGTCAAATGTTATTTCATGTCATGACACTAAGTTTATGTAATAGCGATTTTTGGCCTTTGTCAAAGTGCCTTCAACATTTATATTTTGACAGAATTGCCCAAAAATTTATTTCATTTGTGTATAAAACCAGGAATCTAAAGTGTCCCTTAAAATATCTGTGCCGAATGGGGTCTTAAGCGGAGGGGCAAATGTCAAGTTATTAAACCATAAATACCATAAATATTTAATATAATTTTGGTCTTATTCGAGTGATGCGAATACTTTTTAAGAATATTTTTTGTAAAAATTTCAAATCAGGGGTAAGCTGCTTTTCACTCTATGTTTCTTTTTTGACCCAGATCACTCAGAGCGCTCAATTTGTATTTATTTTTTCAATTAGAGCTAGCTCTAAAAACGCTCAATGAGCTCAGAATAAAAAATCAAATGGATCAAAAAGCTGAGCACAGCCATAAACTTCACATTTATCTCTTTTTTCACTCTTTCAAATAGGTGCATTCAACAAATCAGCTTTCAGTTCAGATTTTTTAATTTTTCGGGTTTTTGACAGGCCAGCTGTCAGATGACAGTTCAGTGCTTAAATATCTTTCAAAATACTCGTATATCGAAGAGGTCTGATCATTCTCTGCTCTGATCCTTACTCCAATCGCTGGAGTAAAGGAAAGGAAAAACGACTACTTTCTCGTGAGAGCGATATTTTTAACAAAGAGAGTTCAATTCTTGATTGCAATAAAAGAAATTCAAATTAATCTTTCGATCCTTTAGTTACAAAGCAGCTTTTGATAGCATTATTTGTTTGACAAATACTTAAAAATGCCAGTCAGTTTTGGTCACCTAAAATGTATATCAAGAAATAAAACTTTATTCACCTCAAATTGGGGTTAAGACTTTGTATATTTACGGGTTTACTGCTTAATAATTTACCATTAATCAGTCGTTAATTATAGTTGTGCAAACTTTAATTTTGTCGTGCAATGTTTTCTGTTTTTTTTTCCGCTGGTTTGCTTAAAACGTAGCGTTAAAGAAATCATATAACAAGTATGGCCTAATTCCAATTTTTGTCACATTCTTCTTCTCACTTCACTCAGCCTTAAGAAAATCTGCTCAGTTTCATCACAAATTAATCCAATCTTTTATTTTAAAACTTAAATGAACTCCCCTTTCTAAGAGTTGAATTAAAAAAAAATTGCAATGTGCTTCAATATAGCCCCTTAAAATCCTCTTGAATAGCTTAGGTGCATAATTAATTTTAAGATGAAATCATCTTTTGATCTTATCTAAGGATTGTCAACATTTTATCTAAATCAAATATAATTTCAAGATGAATCCCAGAATTATTTCCGCAGTACGGTAAGATTAGAAGTAATTTTGATCTGTCACTGGCTACATAACAGACTCCAGGGCGCAGTGGATGCAGCATCAAAAATGGTAGAAAATTCAGTAAAGAAGCGAATCTCATCAATTGAAATTCCCGTTGACACACAATTCAATGGATCAACAGATTTCATATTGTCAGAAAGCCACAACGATGACAAAACTGGCTGCTGTCATATGTGTCGTATGAAAATGATCTACAGACGCTTGCCGATCCTAACATGGCTTCCCAAGTACTCTCTGGCGGATGCAATTGGGGATCTTATTGCGGGAATTACAGTTGGTATGACAGTTATTCCTCAGGGACTGGCTTACTCCAGTGTTGCTGGACTACCACCTGAGGTGAGTTTGAATACAATGTCATTTTTGATTGGGTTTTAGAATTGTTCCATTCCTAGGAAATATGGAAAATTTGGAGTAGAAGGTTTTCCATATTCGATAGGAATGGAATAATTCCAAAATCC
Source organism: Dasysyrphus albostriatus (assembly GCA_946251815.1). Classification (NCBI taxonomy): domain Eukaryota; kingdom Metazoa; phylum Arthropoda; class Insecta; order Diptera; family Syrphidae; genus Dasysyrphus; species Dasysyrphus albostriatus. Next base: position 17,742,836 of record OX276335.1, on the reverse strand, counting down.
AATCAAAAACGGCATAACTTTCTGTTGGAACAGATACTAATCCCTTTATTATAGTTTGGTCTTTATGGATCTTTTATGGGCTGTTTGGTGTATGTTATTTTGGGATCTTGCAAAGACAGCACAATTGGATCAACTGCTGTTGCATCGCTCCTGGTTGGACAGTCAGCAGGAGGTGTCTGGCAGAGAGCGGTTCTTCTAACTTTTTTAACTGGTTTAATCGAAATCGTAATGGGAATTCTACAACTGGGATTTCTGGTGGATTTTGTCTCGGGACCAGTTAATGCTGGTTTCACAAGTGCCGTTGCATTAATCATTTTCACATCACAAATGAAAAATTTGTTAAATGTGCAAGCAACGGGAAGCACCTTCGTGAAAATGTGGGCGTCAGTGATACAAAATATCGGCAAATCTCATATAGCTGACACATGCCTTGGCTTGAGTTCCATAACGTTCCTGCTCTTATTTCGATGGATCGGAAGTTTAAGAGTTGGTCCAAAAGATGAGAAACTGAAGACATGCAAACAAAAATTTGTAAACAAGTGCCTATGGATCATGGGAATTTCAAGGAATGGAGTTCTTGTGATTGTCTCTGGTTTGATTGGATGGTATTTGGAACGTGCTCACAATCAATATTTTACTCTGGTTGGTGTAATTCCACAAGGAATACCACAATTCTCAATGCCACCTTTTTCAATTCCTGAAATTCGTGGGAATGACACTAATGGAGAAGAGATCATAATTCAGCATGGAGAGACTTTTGCGGAGATGATCAGTCACATAGGATCAGGACTGGTTGTGGTCCCTTTGATTGCTTTGCTGGAGAATATATCAGTTTGCAAGGCTTTTGGTAGGTTTGTCTGAATATTTTTGGTGGAAAATTTTAAAACTTATAATCTTTGTTTTACTTTCCAGCTACGACTAAACCAATAGATGCCACTCAAGAACTCTTTGCTATGGGTTTTTCGAACATCGGCAATTCATTCTTCCATGGCTATCGAGCAAATGGAGGATTGGCAAGATCAGCTGTCAACAATGCTAGTGGTGTTCGAACTCCAATGTCTAATTTATATATTGGATCTATCGTGATATTGGCCCTGATCTTTCTAACACCATATTTCTTTTTCATTCCGAAAGCAACTTTAGCTGCTGTTATTATAGCAGCTGTCATTTTTATGATCCAATATAATGTGATTGTTCCGATGTGGAGGAGCAAAAGTAGGTCAAAACTTCTTATTCCTAATATTTTGAACTTCAACAATTTTTTTAATTATTTTAGAAATTGATCTGATACCAGGATTTGGAACATTTTTGGCTTGTTTGATATTGCCACTTCAGATTGGAATCTTTGTGGGTATTGGTATAAATATGGTTTTCATTTTATACTACTCGGCTCGACCAAAAGTCAATCTCAATACTCTAGAGGTAATTAAATTAAATTCTTGGTTTACTAATATTTTGAAAATATTTTTACCATTTTTTGTAGACTGTTAGCGGTCAGACATTCTTGATGATTACACCCGATCGTTGCTTAATATTTCCTTCCGTCGAATTCGTAAGAAATGTTATTAACAAATCTGGAATGAAGACAAATATACCAGTTGTGGTTGATTGCACTTATGTATATGGAGCTGACTATACAGCTGCTAAGGCAATATCAATGATGGTTAAGGACTTTAATTCAAGAAATCAAAAAATTATATTTTATAATCTTAAACCAAGTGTTTCACAAGTTTTTGAAGGTTTAAATAGTAATTTAGTTTTATGTTATAGTAAGTCAGACCTAGAAGTTGAGTTGACTAAGGAGAAATACGTTGAGGCATGTTAGTGTGTTGATAACATACCTGAGGAATGATATAGTTTTTATGTATTGTAACATTGTATTTGTATTATATTAATAAAAAGTACAATAAAAATATGTTTTGAGCAATAAATTATACAAAAATTATTTAGTTTGGTTTTATTTTTGGATGTTACTTGTTTATTAAAAATTTATTATTTATTTGTTTTGTTTGAGACAATATTTTCTGCATATTTGCCATATATATTAAAAAGGGTGTTTTTTTTTAGAGGTATAGAACTTTGAAATGGAATAAAACAAAGATGATTTCTCATGAAATTCACTTTACTTGAAAGATAATCTTCTGGTATTATAATTTAAATATGATTTCTGGCATATTACCGCCACAGCTGGCCCAAAAGTAGTCTAATCTGGAGGTTCAATTTTCGATAGCTTTTTCCAATATTTGTGGCCGTTTATCGGCAATAACGTGGAGAATTTTATCCTCAAAGTGATCAATTGTCTTGGGCTTATTGGCATAGACTAGCGTGAAGTTGCATGAAGTCCCCACAAATAGTCCCGCGGCGTTAAGTCCCCCGATCTTGAAGGCCTATTCACGGGTCCGAAACTAAAACTATTCGGTTACCAAACGTTTCTTTCAATAAATCTATTGTAGCACGATCTGCGTGGCATGTTGTGCTGTCTTGTTGAAATCACAGTTCCTGCACATCGTGGTTTTTTAATTGATTAACGAAAAAGTCAGTAATCATGGCTCTACAGTGGTCACCATTGACTGTAACGTTCTGGCCAGCATCGTTTTTAAAGAATTATTTCACCAACCCATAAAGCAAACCAAACATTCAGTTATTGTGGATATAATGTGCATTAACTTACACTGAGGATTATGATCACTCCAAATATGCCAGTTTTGTTTATTGACATTTGCTTTCAACTAAAATTGAACTTAATCACTTAACAAAATTCGCGCGAAAAGTATTTCAAACAGAGCCACGATTTTCAAAATAAATGTTCGCAATTTGGAAGTGTTTTTCAGCCTTCAGTCTATTCATGTTGAAATGCCAAACCAAACTAACAATAAGTCACTTGACAGCTGACAAAGTGGCTGACGTTTAAAATAATGTTGCCAACATAAAATTCCTTACCTCTACAAGAAACACAAATATTTTCACTTATTTTAAGTGAGGTTTATTCCCACCCCATCTTTCTCTTTCTCTCTTTCACTCTTTCACATTTAGATTATGCTGAGCTTAAAATCAACAGTTTTCTTAAACAAAAGTATGTGTACCGCTCATGCAACTTCGTTGTAAAGCTTAGAGTATGTTCAGCCGCCAGACAATAACAACATGTCAACAATTTTCTTGGTTATTTTAACTTCTTAAGTTGATTCTTTCTTATAAGGAATAACGTGTAACAACCCTTTTTTGGTGGAAATTTAACAAGTTTTCAAAATATTTTCAAAACCATTCAGCATAGGGTGTCGATGGTCGTCAACGATCGTGTGAAAACAAAAAATTCACTCGAGTTTTTATTTTCACTCCCTAGCTTGGGAAACAAATTTTTCCCGCTCGCTACCCTTTGTGCGATGACGATTAAAAAATACGTGCGAATTTTTATTTTCACACCCTAGCTTAGTTCTATCTTGGGAACAAAAATCTTCCACTCACCACGCTTTATTACTTTATTTGAAAGAATAGATTTTCAACAATCTTCATGATTTATTTGAAATCATAAGAAATACTAAATCGTCATCGCACAAAGTCATAAGTCAAAATAATAAACACATTGTGAGAGTGTCATAAAATCGGTGCAGGGAAATAATTCCACGGGCATCTGCTCCACATGAGAATCGATTCCATCTTAAGTGGGAATCTGTTCCACTTCTCAAAATGGAATTTATTCTCACAACGAGAGGGTATTTACTACACCCAAAATTTGGGGAATTTTTTCCCACCTAAAATTTGGAATTTGATATACGAGTATTATTGATTCATAAATATAGAAGCCGTCATTGTTTATTTACATAAATACAAACTAGCATTGCGGCGAATAAACAGTGAGATGGGTTGGCTACGTTTTCCCGATGTATTAATTGAGTGAAACACGAATAAACAGAGAGGCATGTGTGGGGGGTCCCCTGCAACCCCCTGCTTAGGCTCACTATAGGATTTGGGATAGATGCGAGGCTGGGTGTATGCAAAGTTTCTTTAGCATTTAAAGAATCTAGATTTAAAGTAACTTTGAATTTATCCTTTAAATCCAAAAATAATTGTAACTGTATCATTTTTATATCCTTATATAAAAGAGTATTTAAAAGCAGAGATATGGATCATACTTTCGCAATTGTAATAACATTAAAGACTATATTATACAAAAAATACCTCCTAAGAACGAATCAAAGAAAAAGAAGTGAAATTGATTCTCATACCAAGTGGTCAAACACTCCACTTTCAAAGTGGAGATCTTTCTCACTTTCTGCAATAAGTTCCCTTTATCGGTGAGAATAAATTGCACTTTGAAAAGTGGAACAGATTCCCACTTAAGGTGGAATAAATTCCCATGTGGAGCAGATGCCAGTGGAATTATTTCACGGCACCCATAAAATCTTCTTCAAAAAATAGCTTTATGTCACGGTACAGAATTTAGATTATTTCATTCTCATTTCCACAAAATATCATTCTTGTAAGGAATTCTTTTCCTTTATCTATTTATTTATAAATATGTGAGAAATAACATTACCCGATTTTCAGATGGAATTATTTAATTAGTTGGAACAAACTTCACCAACAAAAAGTGAAATTATATCCCACTAGATGTGAAATTATTTCCCATGTGAAAGTAGTTCCCGTGACGAAGTTAGTTCCCTGCACCATTGCAAGTTATGCATTTGTTAATTAAAATTGAAAAAAGTTAGTCTGTCTGTCCATTCGGCTACTTGGTACATAGTGATTTTTGGTGATTCTGCCCACATGATTTTTAAATTGTACTTAAAACTAAAAAAAAATGGTACCTGCCAAACATTTTATTAATAATTTTACAAAATCGGCTCCCCAACTTTTCTTATAAAAATTCAATCAATTTCTTTCAGGCTACCTTTGGATGCGAAACAATTTTTCAAAAAATGGTTGTTAATGATACCTCCCAAAAATCCATTTATTTCCTTTGATACATAATTTTTTCTTATACAGAAGCTTCCAATCAATATGAATAGTTTTTCTAACCAAAATTTTTGAAAAAAATATCTTTCAGTTTTTTAAATTTTTTTTGCTGAAAATCAAATACTTAGATTTTAATAAAACTCGTTATTGAAGTGTTTTTTACACTCTTTAAATCTTTAAAAAAGTTAATTTTTTTTTGAAAATTCGGTATTTCAAAAACAGGTTGACAATTTATTTAAATTTTAGTTTTATATATAAATAAATATTTAAGATTTCCATACTAAAAGATTTCCTTAAAACGTTTTAAGAGTTTGATATTAAAAAAAAAACAAATATTTAAAAAAAAAACACTCCAATGATTTTAAATTGTTTTTTCATACAATCATTTTCAATCAAGAATTTAGATGACGTTCTCTTATTCATCTCAAATTCTCAAAAAATTTGTTTAAGCTAATTTAAGCACGCTTTTAAACATTTGTCTCTTATAATTTCCATGTCTTTACATATAATCTTTTTAACCCTCAGCGTCTTAAAAATAAGAGCAAATGCGTAAATGTAAATGTTTTCAGATAAATTCTATCACGTAGTTCTTATAAGTTTTGAAAAAAATGATTTGAAGAATAGAGCCCCCTTATATATGTACATATATTAGGATGAACTGGTAAAAAATTTTAAGGACTTATTCCACATTATTAGCTTTCACATGAAATCAGATTTTTCTTTATGCATCATTGTTTACTTACACTTTAAGCCGTTGTTTACAAAAAAAACAACAGTAACTTCAAAATTCCGTTGGTTTTTATATGTTTTTTAAAAAAGATTGAAAGCAGAAAGGTTTAAAAAATCGTTTTTTTAATTATTTTTTCAACCAAAGGTGTTTTGGAAAATTAGCTTTTTTGAGGAGAAATGATTTTCAGAAATATTTGAAATGATTAAGAAAGGAGAAATATAGTCCTTTAAAATCCTTTCAGAAGCTTTGCAAAAACATATCTAGTTTAGTGTTGAAGAAATTCAACTGGTGTTTTTGGTAGACGTGTGGTTTTCAAAAAGAAATAAAATACATATAATTTAATGTTATGGCCAAGAACCTAGCTTCATTATAAAGATAAAGGTTTGCCATTATGTTTTAAAAATGATTTTGGGCAAGGAGTGGCCACAGCGGCTGACTCGAATAAATTCCAGCTGAGATGCCCAATTATCGACCACTTTTTACAGTAATTGGTTCCGTATGTCTGCAATAACGCGCAGAATATTCTTTCCCAAGGCGTCAATCGTCTCGGGCTTATCTGCGTAGATAAGCAACTTCACATAACCTCACAAAAAGTAGTCCACCTCACCTAAATAAATTGATTGTTTCGCAATTTTTTATTATTTATTACTTTGGTACTTTATCTAACCATTAATTAAGTTTACAATGGTTGTTAACAATTTAGTACATTTAAGCAATGCGTCGCATGAACTGAACCATTATTTCGGTAGTAAATTTGTACCATTTGCAAACGTTGTTTAGGAGTAATTCTATTCATTGTGAAATGGCAAAACCAAACTGAACATTAATCAAGTTATAGCTGTCAAAAAGACCAACTCCGAAAAAAGTTTTGCCAGATGGAAAAACACACATCTAAAAAAACAGATATCACAAATCATCTAAGCGGATTCCGCACCAGTCGTAGCCACAAGAGATATTTCATTGAAGGTTTTATTTCCTAAAACGTCTACAGACACCACGCGTCACAATTCCCGATTTCCCCCCTATTTTTAACTTTTATGATAGAACCCTTAATAATTTGTCTCGTTAAAACTTTTTGAATTTTGAATTGGTATAACCTATTGCGAAAAATGTTTTCCATAGCGAAAAAACACCTACAGACAGTGATGCCAGATGAGGTTAGAGATAAATGAGATAAATGCTCTGCGATTGGTAAAAAAAGGTCAACTTGTCCTAGAAATTGGCCAGCCCTAGAAAACTTTTTAAAGTTTCTTTAGGTCACGCTCAATTTTTGCCATCTCATTTGGAGGATATTCGCAAAAATTTAAATCGAACCATTGGCCAGTCATAGATTTTTTAACGAATTTTTTAGTTCGTTTGAGCAAAAAATTTTCCAACTTTTGGGTCATTTAAGAAAAAATTATTATTTGAAAGATTTTTTAACGGTCGTAAAAGGTCGACAGTAGTTTTTATAAGAATTTTTAGTGTTTTTTTTTTTCAATTTTGGTGATTTGTTCTACCTTATAAATATGTGTGATATTTGCAAGAAATTGGATCATGATAAAAGTCAAAATGTTTCAGTAATTGGTCAGCCAAAGATAGTTTGATAGTTTCTTTTGTTAAGTTTTTTTTTTTTTTTTTTTGAAGTCAGCAATAATTTTTATATTAAATCATAGTCATAAAATTCGAAGATTGTGGCAGTAATAATTTTTCCGGGTTAGTGATGTGTGCTCAAAAGCCATAATCCTTAAAAAAAAAAATCCTAAGACAAACCATGTCCAATTTTTCCGCCAAAAACAAAGACTATTGAAATATCTTCCCACCATAAATCCCACTTCGAATATTTTCCCACCATTTTTATCACCAAAGGAATTTTGGTTGCAAAAACCACCAATATCGGAACACTATTTACAGACTGAAATTGTCTTATAAAATGATTTTAGCATCGTATTTACTGTCAACGTTACACATACTCAAAAGTATTTTTAAATAAAACATTTTCAATTTATTTTCTCTCTCTTTATTATAATAATAAATCATTTCTGTGTGTGTGTGTATGTGTTCTGCTGTAGTGTAATTTATAAACTCTCGTACATAATGTCATCATGTTATATACGTTACATTTAAATATTTTCTTCCTTCTACAAATTATTGTTACACTAAACTCTTTCTCTTGTTAAGTTTTCTGTTCTTATAATCATTTAATATTCATTAAAAACTAAATATGCAATTAAATCATTTTGCTCTTTTACAATAATTTAATTTAAAAAAAAAAACACATGATTTTTATTCACAATTGTTTTTTTTTTGTATTATTTTAAACTATAGCAAGTGTATTTAATTATAATATTGTAAAAAGCTTTTCCAAAGTCTCTCAAATTGTATTTAAAAAATATTTTTCAAATAAAAATTATATTAAAAAATTAAAAAAAATATTGTTAAAAGTTGTTTTTTTTTTTACATAATGGTTTCTTTTATTTCTTTAAAATAAAAAATCAAGAGCATTAAATACGATATTATTAATTTTTTTTTATATTTTACATTATGTTTAAGGAAATTATTGTGAATTAAAAAAAAAAAAAATACAAAACTAAAACGATTAATTGTTTGCCATTCCCAGCGATACTTCTTAAGCCTACATATTAGCATCATTATCTTTTGTCTTTTTCATCATCCAAGAAAACTTTACAATAATTATATCGGTTATATAGATTTTTAAGCATACATGGTTGGATTATTTTCTTATTTTTTTTTTTTGTTGTGGTTGATTTTATTACAAAGTACAAATATTAAAAGGTAAACACTTATTTTTTTTAGACGAGTATATTTTTAGTTGTCAGATAATTTTATAATGAATATTTGAAAAAATGTTTTGAAATTTTTGAAATTTATTTTAAAGAAAAAGTAATTTGATTTGGTAAAAAGATTTAACTAAGTTTTTCGCCCGAACAAGATAGCAAAAAGCTCAAAAATCTGTATTTTTTTTTCGACACATAAACTGGGTAAAAAGTTTATAACAATATTTTCAAAAATATTTGTTATAATTTATTTAAAAATAATAGCATTAAAAACCCTAATGGTAGCTTTGATCGAGATAACGTTCTGGCAGCAGTTGGTGATTTCTTAAGTAAAAAACTTTTATTAATTTTAAAATAAACTCAAATCAAGTTTTTGACTTATTTGTTCTCATTTTTATAATTTAAGTTTTTTGTTTTGTAAGCGTTATATTTTTTGTATATTTTTTTTAGTTTGTTTAAATTGCAATAAGGCGACATGAAAAAACTGTGATTTAACAAACATTCAATTACAAATATATAGCTGTCAATAATTTAATTTTTTCTTCTTATATAATATTAAATATGCAAAGCTTCACAATAAATTTTTATTTCAGAAAAAAAATTAGCCTAAAAACATCATTTTATATAATAATAATAAATACGATAAATTTTTGTAATTTTTTAATTGAAAATTATTTTTTGAATTTGTTTTTATTTCGGAAAATGACCAACGGTGTAATTTCTTGAGAAGTGTCCCATTCGTCTTTGACGGCCACCTGAAATGATTTTGTTAAAAAAGATCATTAAAAAGAAAATTAAACATTTGTTTTTTTAACAAAAAAAAAGTAATAAAAATAAATAAAAACAAAGCACCAACAGAAGAATTAAAGTAAAAATAAGGAAATTATATTTAAATACAGAAGCCACCACCTTATTTATTGCATTATTTAATAAACAAAATATTTGCAGCAAAATAAATAAGAAATTTAATAAATAATTTTTTTTTTGATTTATTTAATGAAACTTTGATAGTGACTTATGCCCATGTGAATATTAAGTAACAAATTTGAATATACATAGGTAAAATGTTTTGAGAGTTGACAGTGAACGAGACATAATATGAGACGACAATTTTAACGAACAATTCATTCACTTCCAACACTACATAATTTTCCTTACATACTTACCGAAAAGTTTGTGTAGCGTTTGAGAATTTCCGTAAGAGGAAAGAACGCCATCATTGCCTGGATGTCAAAATGATGTACGGAAAACTTACATAATACATTTTGGAGCTTTCTTTTATGTTTTCAGGGCAGTTAAACTGCAGAGCTCATGGACTATGAGTCATATAAACCATGAAACTATTAAAATTTCAGAAAAAATGGCGCAAAGCTGAGTTTTTGAAAAATTGTCTATTTTGTGGCTCAACAAATTTGCTACAAAAAAAATCGTTTTGAAATAATAAGAAGAAAAAAACTCAAATATAATAGATAAAGTGTTGTTTCTGTTTCTGTGTTGTTGAGTTGCTATATAAAATGTATACTTTTTTTCATCTACTTCGAGGTTAGGTATGAAGTGCGTTTTTCTTGTATGGTATCCTTCAGGAAAATTAAAAAAAACTTTTTGGAGTTCTTAATTTCAGTAGACAAATGACGATGACAACAAGTTTCTTCTGTTCATTTTTTCAAGAAAATAATATGAAAATATACGGAATTTTTAAAAAGAAAAGTACAAGAACAGGTAAAAAGTACACGTCAGAAAAACTCTCCACAACCAAATTTAATTGGGTTTGACGCGAATATCTTTTTTTCAACACTCCTACCTATAAATAAAACTTTCCCGAAATTAAGTAGTGTATTGAAAGTACTTTTAAAAATTTCACTGCTCATCGCGATGTGCATCACAATTTATAGAGAACTGATAGCAGCTAAAATACCGAAAAACACATTTACAGAAGATAACAGTCACAATTATTTTTGAAGCATCTATTTCCAATGAAAAGATGCTGTTAAAAACTGTCAAATTTCGTTTGTAGAAAATAATTTTTAACATTAATCTTGCCTCTTGCTCGTCTGAAAAACAAAATAATTAAATAGTTTTTTGAAGAGTACCTGATTTCCTACATGTTTGTATCTTTAGAAAGGGGTTCAATCTCCTACCATTAAGGGAGGAAGAACAATTTTATAAAAAAAAACTTTAAAATGCAAAACAATTTTTTATAAAACAACGTTAAGGCTTACAGCAATGCTTAAAAGCTCGTTTGAAAACAAGAAGTTTATCCTTAATTATAATTTTCAAACTACATAGCTAATTGTTCGATAGTTTTTAGAAAAAAAAAAACACAAAGTAGGTTTTGGTATTTTTGACTATTTTTTAATCACTGACAAATAGAACTTGGTTGAAAAATATAATTAAAGAACGGACTTCTAGCTATCGAACGAGCTATAAAACATTCTTGTAAGCTATTCCGTTGGTCTTAACAATTTTGTTTGCATTTTTAATTAATTTTTTTTTACAAAAGCACTCCTCTAACTTCATAAACGGTAAGAGATTGACCCCCTTCTAAAGTAACAAAACACTTGTCTTGTATCCCTCTACAAGAATCAGCTATGTTAGGTTAGGTAGGTAAGTTTAGAAGGGGTGATGATACGGCGGTGGACGGTGAAGAGGGAAAGGGAGGGGTTTTGGGAGAAGTATTAGTTGTAGGGGGCCTCCCTGTACCATCCTGAGTGAGTTCTGATTGAATCTTAGGATGTTTTTTAGTGGCAAAACAGAGATGTCGCCCAGTTCATCGAAGAAATATTCTCCTTGGGCTGCTTTCCTGGTTCTAGCTGGGCTGGGGCATTCACATAAGAAGTGAAGGGAGCCCTCTTCCGCCTCTTCATCATGACACCCTCTACATAAGTCCGATGAGCTGATGCCCATTCTTTTCATGTGGGTTCCCATAGAGCCAACTATGAGTGGTAATTGAGGCCTGCTTAGCTTGAGTAGGTATTCAGTTTTTTTCTTCGAAATATTCGACCAAAGGTTCCTTGAAACCCGACAGGTGTCGATAGATGATCATCTGACATTTGCAGCTTCCAAGAAACCCTGGTGTATTCTACTTTTTTCTTCCTCCAGTGGCATGAGCACCGAGGCTACGATTTGGCTCGGATCAAGAGATGATCCGCTTTTGGCCAGTTCATCTGCCATTTCATTTCCGTGAATATCCCTATGTCCTGGGATCCATTTTAAGGTAACTGTGTTCGTTGCGTTGAGTACTCTTAACTCATTTCGGCAACGATCGATCAGTTTGGACTTTATGGTGATTGAGGAAATGGTAATTGAGGAAATGGCTTTAATTGCCGCCTGGCTATCTATGAAAATGTCAATATTATTGTTGACTAATTCACGTGAGGCAAGATGCTTCGCGGCTTCACAAACTGCCAGCACTTCCGCTTGGAATACACTGCAAAAGTTTGGAAACTTCATTGATCTATATATGGGTGGGTTATCTGAAAAGATGCCTGACCCAACACTCTCCAAGCTCTTGGAGCCGTCGGTGAAGACCGAAACATGATTTGGATTAATGACCCTGTTTTCGTTCCAGAGTTCTCTGATGGTGATATCTGTCATGGTTACTAGGTTGAAATCAATGTGTGGTGATACGTAGTCTGTTTGAATGTCAATGTCTGTAAAATTCATTATAGTTTTGTGACCGAAATGGCCCCTTTTCCAATTATTACATTGTTGAAATCTTAAAGCACTTTTTGCCGCCAACTCTTTCGTAAACAGATCGAGTGGGGCAAGTGAAAGGAAAGTTTCTAGGGTGGCCGTAGGTGTGGTTCTTATAGCACTGGTTGTGCGGATACACGCTAGTCATGATTTTTAGATTGGTCTCCTTATCTAAGGCTGGCCACCAGACCATACATGCGTACGTTAGGATTGGCCTTATAATGGCTGTGTACATCCAATGAATGGTTCTAGGGCTGGGACCCCATCTTCTACCAAAAATTCGACTGCACGTATAGAATGCTACTGAAGCTTTTTTCTCTCTTTCTTTTATATTCTTTTTCCAGTTCAATTTACGGTCAAGTACAACACCAAGGTATTTGGCGGTATCCGAAACTTGAAGTGGAGTTCCATTTATGATTGGCGGGTTTATGTTGGGAATTTTGTTTTTCCTTGTAAACAACACCAATTCTGTCTTTTGAGGGTTAACGCTAAGTCCACAACTGCTGGCCCAATTACTGAGCCTGTTGAAGGCTAATTGTAGGAGGTCGCATAAGGTTGGGGCAAATTTTCCCGAGGCCATTAACACAATGTCATCGGCGTATGCAACGACCTTGATGCCATTCAGATTAAGTATCAGCTATGTTAATATCTAGCCAACTTTGTTACCCGGTATTTAAGGCGCCGGTTATAGCTACCATTGAAACTCATCATTGACATTTTTAGTGGTTTGAGACATTTAGAAAGCAAAATCATTTATTTTTTTGATGAACAAATAAAGCTCAAAACTTAAATAATACTTCCAGTCAAAAAAAAAATAGGCCCAACTTTCCACATACATAAAATGACTTTTAAGATTTAAATATTTAAATGATCATCGGTAAGGTAGTTCAATCATTGAAATACGAAAAGTCTCTTTATGTGGAAAGTTGGGCCTAATTGACATTTTTTTACGAGTAATATCAATTAAGTCCTTAGCTTTATTCGTCTATCAAAAAAACAAAAATCATTTTTTCATTCTGAATCTCTCAAAATCATTAATTAAAATTTTCAATGATGAGTTTCAATGATACGAGTAGCTATAGCTGGCGCCTAAGACAGTTTTTGTTTCACATAAAATCTAAAGATACAAAAATGTAAAAATCAGGTAGGTACTCTACTGACGAATAAGAGGCGAGCTAAACGCAAAAAACCATTTTTACAAACAACATTTGACAGTTTTTCGACAGTAACTTTTGGAAAGAAATTTTGAAATTAAGTGTGATTAAAAATTGTACAAGATATTTTAACCTATGAAATCAAATAATAGTCCAATAGGAGCCAAGGAAATTGCGTTTGTGTTTTTCAACACACTGTTTTCAAAATGGTGGACGACAAAACATCTGCTACCAGCCAGACTGCCCTCACACAAATTTGTGGAGTTAAAACATATATACAAAATCCAGACATACTAAAATGCCTTCTCGAAAACGTAGCTAGCTTTAAGACTAATAAATCAGTCTATTTTCCGCCGTTTGAGAGGGAAGGTAAACTAAAGTGGCTTCTTGAAAACGTTGCTAGATAAATTATTAATCTTTTTCTTCGCTTAAAAGGGAGGGCAATTTTCCAAGAAGTTGAAATATTGACAAACAACGGTAATAGTATCAATATCACGCTACAGATTTTCTTAAGACCAAAATATATTTTGCTTTTTAAAAAAAGATTTTTTTGTAAATAAATTATGAAAAACTTAATTTTTAAAATTAGTTTTAGTTTTTTTTCGAACTGATTTGTTTAAAATCATACAATAAAAAGTACAATATTATTTCCAATATTAAGTACAAATAATCGTACACTTAAATGTTTTGTAGTTTTTGTGTAAGTTAAAATTTAAGAGTTTCTGGAAATATAAACGTAATTTAGAACGATTTGCTTCAAAATTCACTAAAATTTGAAGCTAAAATTAAATAACTTATTGGTACCTACATACAAGTATTTTTTAGAAGGAACTGATCGTGTATGTATATTGTTTCATATGGAATTGTGTTTTTTTTTTTAATTGGTCCTTATTTTTCGTATTCAAAATATTTCGGGTGGGGTTGGTTACTTAACGTACATACTATTTGTTTGCTTTTAAATTAAATAAAAAGCATATTTATAAAAACAAATCAACAATAAAAATTAAGGTTTACTATGAAAACGTTTTTATTTTTTATTTATTTTTTATTTTTTTTTAGTTCAAAAATATAAAATGATGCCATCTTGGGAGATAAATTGCTGTGGACAGTGCGAGAGGTAAATTTGAAAAATTTTTAATCATAATAACCGAAGAGGCAACAAACCACTTGGACAAACCACTTTTACAATACAAAATTCTATTAGGCCACCCAACAACTTAACAGAAATTTACAGTCGCTTATAATATTTATGCGAATGTTTTGGTCCCAAATATGGAAGAAATTCCAAATGCCAAAATTCCACATTCTGAAATCCGGAATGGATGAAATCCCGAAGGCCTAAGATCCTAAATCTCAGAACTTCCGAATGCCAGAATCACAAATTTGTATTCCAATTTTCTAATGTTAAAATATCGAATGGCTTATTTCATAATAGCAAGATTAACGAATTTCAAGCCATAAAAAACCGAGTGATTTCTGAAAAGTATGTATTCTCGAATTTATATGCGATTTGTAAGCATTCGAGGTTTGTACATTCAGGTTCTTGACATTTTCTCTGTAGTAAGTCCTTAAGAAGATATTAAGCTACAAATTTTCCAAAAACCACTCAGGTAAACAAGTTATAATAATTGGAAACGTTGCTGCTCTCTATCTTCTTCATATTTTTTCAACATTGCAAGCCGAATATTTCTTGTTCTTTTTCCCTCCGACCAATAGGAATTGAAATAAATGGATGTACAAATTTTACACCTGTTGTTGGCAAACAAAAGTTTATTGCCTCAACACCTCAAAAGCTTTTATTGATAAGACTTAAAACCTTACGCAAATGACTTGACTTTTTATGTCGTTTGTTCGTTATGATATGGAATGAAAAATATTTAAACTTAATTTAAAGTTCAATTGAGTTCAACTCTAACACGTGTTCGGCATTGGGCAAAATGCATTTTATTCGTAGTTGATTTCAATTGAACGCCACCAAATAAGCAGAAGTATATTTCTTGCTGCATAAGTTTTTCTTCATCTAGGGAAAAAAAATTTTAAGATAATCTAATAATTGAACAAAAATAGAAAATTGTGAACCGGCCTATTACACGTGTTACGCGTGTAATAACACGTGTATTTTCAGTTTATTTTTTTTTACTTCACGCCATATGTATACAAGTGCAATAAAATACACGACCGAGATTGTAAACTTTGGGTTAAGTGAAATATTAATATTTTGTACATGAAACTATTATTTTAAAATTTTTGGGAGCAACAACTGGGCATAAGTGAAAATAATAGGTATATATGATAAAAAAGGAATAATATTAAGCATTTAAGTAAATATATACAAAACCAAATTAACCATAGTGAGCGTTAAGCAATAAAACTAAAATAAATGAAAAGCGAAAGAGTAAGTTATATACGTACTGTTGTTCGTTCGATCGGAGTTTGGGATGGATATTATTTTTATTTGTTTCTATTTAAATTGTTTGTTTTTTTTTTGTATTATTTAGAATTTTTTTTTATTTTTCAAACATTTTTAATTATATTTTAAAATAAGATGAAGGTATGTAGGTATATCAAGGTGTATTTTAAAATTTATTTTATTTTATTGTTGTTTTATGATTTTTGGAGACAACAAGATGCTCGCTTATTTGCGCTGGTTCAGGCGGGAAACACGTACTGGAAGAAAAACAAAAAAAATATAAGGAAAAGAAAACAATTGATTAGTCAAAATTACATATAATATTGGAAGGATAAACAAAAGGGTTAATATTATGGTTATTATTTCAAAAATAAGGAAAAACAACAACAATAAAGATCAAAATTATTAGATTTTAATTATTTTTATATTTTATTTTTTTTAGATTAAAAAAAAAAAACTGACGGAAGCGGAAAAAATCAGATGCAGCATTTTTTCCTATTAATTTATTTTTTGCTGGCACACATTTTACTGAAAAATAGAATTTCTATATATTTTTCAAGTTGGGATTTGAAAATCAAACACTCTGAAGTTATAGGAAGGTAAAACAAAGTTTTAGTAAATTCACTCTGGAAAAAATGTTAGTAAAGTAGATTGAGGAAGTTTTGACAGATAGGTACATCGAATGTGATTGTCACTTTATCACATTTGTTTTATCAAAGGTTTTCTTCGAAGTAGATAAGAAGTTGTAATATTGGTAAATGGTTATAACGATTTAACAGCAAATTTAATATAAAGAAGTTGTACGAACTTTTTAAAAATCCTTTTTTTTAGAGATTTGTATTTTTTAAATCAGTTTTATGTCTACTTTGAAACATTCAGTTTTGATTTAAAATTTTTATACATAGTTACAGACGATATTTTTTTTCTTTTCTTTTTTGGATCGGATATGATTTTGTTTTTTTTTTATATTTAACATCGAAGTTTATTTCCTAAAAAAATATAATTTTTTGTGTCAGAATTTGGAGTTTATTTAAGTTAAAGAATAATTTTATTTATAGTTATTTGTTCTGTGTAAAGTGTAGAAAGGAATTTGTTATTGAAAAGTGTCACACAAGGGTTAGTTAGTTTGGTATTTTTTCACAGTGCAGTCATGCTAAGCATTTTAGTTGCCTATATGCTGTTGACAAATATATTTTTTTTTCTTATATTTTTTATGAACACAGTACTAGGGGACAAAAAGTTTGGACTAATACACAAAATGGATAGTTAATCGCTTGATAGGGTTTTGCTTCACCATTTTGTTGGTGCAGAATCAACGACATATTTTTTTTTTAATAAACAAAAAATGGCTTTAAGCTGTTTTTGAATTCGGATGGGATTTCAAAAAATCAACATTATTAATTATGGAAGGTTTGTTAAGTGACTAACAACACTTTAAAAGAAAAACAATAATGGTTCATCACATTTTTGGACTTTTAAAGACAATACAGAGTACTTGTATGTTTAATTTAAGGAGGTCTTGGAGATTGATATTGATTGAGGTATTGATGAAAACGTCAAATGAATACAAACATTTTCAATTTTTAACATTCGCTGCCCTAAAGTGTTTTGCTCGTGATCTAAAGTGTGTACATAGGGAAATAATGATTACTTTTTGTAATTTATTTCAACTTTCATTTCAATTACATGTAATTGGTAATTGAACTTTTTTCAATTACAATTACATATAATTGTAATTGAAAAAACATGAATTTCAATTATTTGTCATTGTAATTGAAAAAAATTCACCTACAAATTACATGTAATTGAAAATAGTAATGGGTTTTCGGAAGTAATTGAAGGAAACTTTGTTTTAATTACATTTATTGTAATTGATTACTTGGATTGTATTTCATTACATGTTTTTATTAATTAAACATAATATTAATAATAATAAAAGTAAATAAAAGGCCTTCTTACTGCCAAACTAGTACAATATATTCATTTTGAAGACTTCAAAATGCAAACAAAAATGATTAAAACATTCTAATCTGAGGAGTTAGAGCAAACAAATACACAAAAGCTAGCAATACTAAAATGACTTCTATTTTGAGTTGCTAGCTCTAGCACTATGTTCAATTCCAAGAAAAATGTAATTGCCAAAAGCAGTTGATTAATTACATTTTGTGTAATGATTACTGAAAAAGGTAATCATTACAGATTTTTTGAAGATTACTTTTGTTTTCAATTACATTAATGTAATTGAATTATAAGTAATTGACACTTTTCAATTACATGCAATTAGTAATTGAATTTCTTCAATTAAATATAAGAGTAATTGAAAGAAGTGGTTGGAGATTCCAATTACAAGTAATTGAAATTGAACTTTTTTTATCATTACTTCCCAACTCTGGTACATATTAGGCTAAAATATGCTCCAGGTCAAAAGGTTTTGATATTTTTAATCAGTGTTCAAAACTTTCAATAATTCGACCGTTGTTTGCACATTTTTCCAATAACCGTTAGAGATGTTTTTGTCTAAGTTAGGTAGGTTACTCTGTGGCATCTATATTTTTAAGTGCACACTTGGTATGAAATAAGATTTTTAAATATCTGAAATTGTGACTTCAGAGGCAATCAAGAAGGTGATGTGTCTCGAATTATGTTCAAAAACTTCCTTTCCTGCTCTTTTTTTCATAATAAATACAGATTTTAAATTTAAATTTAATTCCTTTTGTTACTTAAAATAAAATATGTATTGCTCTTAAGCAACACCCTGTACTTAATTTCAAGCGATTTACTTATCCAACTATAATTGAAATATATTTTTAATTGAATATTTTTAAATTATGGGGAGTTCAATTCTTTTGTTTTTTGAATTAATTATTTTTTTAATTAAAATTCACTTTTAAGAAATTAAAAATTCTATAAAGAGCAATGCTTTAGCGAGAAAAAATTTGAAAAAAAAAACGCAAAAAACTACTATTTTCTCGTTTTAATTTTTTTTAATGCTTAAAAAAATTGTTAGATAGAAAATATTTAAAAAAAAAAAATAGTTCAAAATTTTAATTGTATAGGTACCTTTACATCCTAAGTGATAATTTCATTTTTGATTTGACTTTTGGTTTATTTAATGCCTAAATTTATTGATATTATAATTTTTTTAAAATTTTTTTTATTAATTTTTAAGTTTATATTATTATTTTACATGAGTTTATATTTATATATCAATTTATTATTTAGAGTGATAAATATCTTCTTTTTTTTGTTGTTTAATTTTATATAATTTGGTATGAAAAAAGGATATTTTGTTTCACTTATATTAAAGTTTTTATTTTTTTAATATATTTTTAGTTATATATTTTATTTTTTAACTTTATTATAGTTTTTTTTATTATTATTATTATTCATTGAATTCTTGCTGATTTCCTATGCATATTATTGAAAAATCTGAACTTCAGACGTAACTCAAGATCTTTTCTTACTGTAAAAAACATACAAAGAAAACAAAGAAAAAAAAAAACAAAACAAAAGTATGAGAACAGAAATAGGTACATAAATGGTGAATAAGTATGTTTATTTTTTTTTAAATGTGATAATTATGTATAATATAATATTGGTGTTATATAAAAATGTTTTATAATGTATAAGAAATTAGAAACAAGAGGAAGGTATCTGTGGAAAAAGAATAATAATGTGTAAGATAAGAGAACAAAACAGAGAGTCAGACAACAATTCCTTAAGAAAAGAAGTGCAATGATGATGTAGTAAGTGTGGGTTGCCATCATACTTTTTTGTTTTTGAAGAGGACTCAACAAAATATTATTAACACGATAGATTAGAATTATATACAACAACAGACACCTGAAACATAATTGCGTCGATGATCAGAAATAGAGTGTGTAATATTTTTTTAAATCAAAAATTTTTAATTTTTGAAACAAATGCAATTTTTTTAAAATTTTGTTAGAAATATTGTTAGGTGCTTAAAATAACGTTTATTTATATGATTTAAGAAATTATTGACAAGTTTATCAAAACATGCACAGTTTGAATTTTACTCTCTAAATCTATACATTATGTGATAAAGTAAGTATGTATAAGGAAGGTTGTTTATTTATAACCATATCTTCAATGATAAATTTAAAGCTACAAAATTATTAATTAAATTTTTTTTCTTTTTAATTCACCTTTAATTTGTACTGATATCTTACATAAATGAGATCTTTTTTAGACTTTTTATAGAATAAAAAATCTTATAAAATTAGTGAGGCCAAAATTTATTTTACTATACCAACACAAAATTTAAACTTGAAAGATGTTCTCTTAGTTAACGGTGGTAAAAAAACAGAAGAATTTTTTTCATGTTCTATTAAAATTTTTTCAGAAATACAAGCGTTTTTAATAAAATATTTTACTCTAATTATCGATTGATTACTTCTCTCAAAATATTGGCACCAAATTTTAAACGATTTATTACGACGCAAAAGCAATTTTAACACGATACTAAGTTAAATAGGAGCATTTTGCCCATTTTAACCAGTTTTAGCATCGTACTATCTCTTAACATTTTACTGAAGTTAAAATCACCAAATTGTAATCATTATTTTTTGAAAGTATACATTATTTCCAATAAATCTCTGTTTAAGGTTTTTTTCTGCAACGATCTGTTTGGACTCAAACGCTAGTTGAAAATTGACGTGTTTTTCAACTATTCTCTCTATTCCAATGCGTGAAAAACGTAGGAGGGTGGTATCCATAGTGTCGCACATCATATGGCCTAAGATTTTTGACAACTGAAAGACAAAATTAATTATTAAATGAAAAACTGTTTTCAGGATTAGCTAACTCTGATTTAATTGAGAGCTAACCCTGAACTGAAAAACTAGTCATTAGAAGAACTTTTTAGAATTTTGGCTAATAGGCTTTTGAACTTCATCAACGCATCTAAATGGCTTGACTGCTAACAGAACACATAAATTCTTACATTAAAGCCGAGTTTTTCAGTTCAAGGGTTAGCTCTGAGTTAAATCAGAGCTAGCTAATCCTGAAAATAAATTAACCCTGAGTTAACTCAGAAATAGTGTTTCAGTTGAGGATTAACTTTATCTTTCAGCTGTCAAAATTCACTTATGGACACCACCCTTCTACGCCTTTATCGCATCGGAATAAAGATGGTAGCATAACGGAATTACACTAACAATAACTTTCACTATCGAAATCAAGATGGCGCCAGAGCTGAAAAGGCACTCAATTCGTTCCCTGAGTTAACTCACCAAAGTAGCTGAATTAACTTAGGATTTCAATTTACTGAAAACTTCGTTTCTGGAGTTAACTCAGGTTTAACCCCGAGACTAGGATGATCTCGCACTGAAAAACTGGCCTTAAGTGAAATTTAATTCCTTAGGATCACAACGAATCTACATTGATCGTAGTGTGACGGTAACAAAATCAATTTTTAGCCCTTCTAACAAACCTTACCTAATTTTTTACATAAAGAAAAATTTGAATTTTTGTCTGTAACAGGAACCAAGATAAACTTTTATCATGGTCTTTGATGCACTAAGTTTGAATTTGATCTTGAAATTGCTCGAGCATGTCGGGTTTTTTTGAGATATTCGAATCTAAGGATATAACAAAAATGCGTTTTTTATGCAAATCTGGGGTTATATTTTCTGTATATTTTCGTAAGACTTTTCTCTCGAACGCGGCTAAGAGGTCACAGTGCCTTTTGCTAAGCACCCAAGTACTGGCAGGACCATGGTCCTGTACAGCAGCAGTTTTGAAGTTATGGTTAGATTTCTAGATTTGAATAGCTTTGACAGACTGTAGTAGGCTCTGTTGGATTTGAGAAGTAAAGTATGAACATTTTAATTCAAAACTCTTTTTGATTTTTTAAATACCATCATCTTCGAGAAATCGTTGGTTTTCGTCTTAAGCTATACGTAATTGAAAAAAATCAAGTCAATTTGTGCTCAAAAAGGCACAAAGCTATTTATTGATTTTCTAGGATGCTGAATCCGAATCTGAGGTTTGCGACTAAAATTTAGTGTGATTGGGTTTTTTGAATAACGTAGTCTAAGACAAAGGCTAATAATTTCTCAAAGATGAATTAGGGAATTTGAAAAATTAAAATAGAGTTTTGAAGTAAAATTTTCATAATAAAATAATTATAAACTTTTTTAAAAAACAAAAATCTCGACTAGAAATATTACCCAAAATTTGCAAAACAAAAACTCATTTTTGTTTTGTTCATTTTGTTTTTTGACAAGTTCTACCTGAGGGACTTTACAATATTCTAAACGGATATCTAAATGAAACACTTTTCCGTGTAAGACACGAAATGACTATTCTGATTTCAAAGAAATAGTGGCTGGGGTACCACAAGGAAGTGTATTAGGTCCAGTTCTGTACCTTTTATTTACACGCGATATACCTCAAACAGATGAAACTATTGTAGCCACGTTTACTGATGATACTGCAATACCAGCAGTAGGCAAAACGATTAGCGAAGCTACAATTAAATTAAGAGATATGAACTGGTTACTCGGTAAATATTCAAAGCTTAGTATTGAAAATAAGCTGATTTTGTACAGGCGGGTACTTAAACCTGTTCGGACTTATGGTATACAACTTTGGGATTGTACCTGCGATACAAACTTAAATAACTTACAAACGTTTGAAAATAAATTGCTTAGGTCATTTGTAAATGCTCCGTGGTATATAAGAAACGAAGATCTTCATAGGGATCTCGGGATTCCTACGGTGCGGGAGGAAATAAAAAGTTTCGCGCGAAAACATAGAAATCGACTATTAGAACACGCTTATTCAACGATTATTGACATTCTTAACGAGTCGAATTTAGTACGCCGTCTGCGAAGATCAAAACCTTCCGACTTGGTGCGGTGAACAGAAAACCGCTTTAAAATCGCGGATTAAGCAGGAACTTTCACCGGAAATTAACCTGCAACACGTTACTTGACTTCGTGAAAAATAAATTGCTAGATAAGTTTCAACTTAGTTGCAATCAGGAAGTGGAGGTGGTTTTAGTGTAGTAAGAATCTCACACTTCTATGAGCACGCGTTTTTCGGTCCTCATAGAGCCTGAATAGCAGGTTTTGCACCTACCCACAGGAAAATAACCACACAAAAAAAAAATTTTGTTTATCTTTTGATACGAATATCTCTTAAACATGACATGCTTGAGAAATTTCAAGATCAGATTCAAAATTAAGAGCATCAAAGACCATCAGAAAAATATATCATGGTTCATGTTTCAAGCAAAAATTCTTTCGAGTGGATTTTCGAAAACAGTAAAAATTTTCAGATAGCGCTTGAGGTTAAATGGATAGTAGCAGAAAAAAACCTTAAACAGAGATTTATTGGAAATTATGAATTCTTTCAATGGTTGGTTGATGTAATTTTCAAATAACTGGTTTTTTTTGAGCCATTAGTGAAAAACTCCCCGAAAATACTATTTTGCGACAGTTGTTGCATTTTTTTTTATCATGTTGGGTCATGAAATTATAGTTGAAAATCTCAGATTTGGATTGAGCACTCCCGAAAACATAAAAGAGGGGCAAAATCAAAAATTGTATAGCAAAAATGCAAAATGACTGGCCTATTATTCGGTGAGTTTAATGAGAAAATGTTAAGTTAAAAAATATTCTGTAGTGGGTATTGTACTAGAATAAAGTAGAACATACTTATTTCAGAATAAAAAAACTTAATTTAAAATGATAAGTAGCTATTTTTGAGGAATATAAGATTTTCTTTAACGTTTTTTTTTAAATTTCTATGGTAGAGATACCGTTATTTTTTGCATAAAAGTAAATATTTTTTAAATATTCCAAAGAGTGTTGAAAAACCAATGAATATGAAGTTTTCAAAAATCGACCAGGTCATTTTCAAAATATGTACATATTGAGTTTTCAAAAATATTAAATTTAAAACGTTCCTTAAAAAATAGGAAAAATACATCATTTAAATATTGGTAGGTCCACAATATTATCTTTACATTTTGCAGGGTTTGGAAATAAAAAAAATTATCGATATTAGTTGGACCGTTTTTTTTTAATCCGACTATCTATAATATGGTTCTTTAAAACCATTATTAAAAATTTTTTGAAAAATGGTTTTCATCGAAAAGTAAACATGTTTTTAAAACATAAACAGTTGATATTGGTGAACCTCAAAATTACAAAAAAATTATTTTTTTACTGACAAATTAATATTTTCATTGAAAGTAGTCAATACATGGTTTCACTGTAAAATCAACTACTTTTACTGTTTTCTGATTACTAAAATGCATCTTAATGATATCCATAAGTGATGATCAAACAACGTTAGTTTGGTATTCTTGAATAATAACGAGAGTGTAAAATTCAATCGTTATGCCAAGGAAGGGCAAAAAAGTTAAGCTGAAATCAAACTCTGGTGATTTGAAGAGATATACAAAAAAACACACACCACACTCAAAAAGCCACCGAGATGGTAAAAATCCCCTTGCAGCAAAAATATAAGCAGGAAGCATTAAAAAACAAAACCACAAATCCACGAGCGACGCGCAAAATAACAAAAGGCAACAAGCTGGCATGTCAGTTCCCGAGGGATGATGAGTTTTTGACAGTTGTGTGTACATTTTCCTCGTGAGCATCTATCGTAAAGGAGAACAATACATATTACTGTGTAGGTAATAGTAGTTTTGGTAGTAGTTTATAGCAAAGTGCAGAGTGTGTTTATTTTTGAAAATCCTTTCAAAAGAATACATATGAAGGTATATATACAATCGTGTCCTTTGTGTGAATGTGTTTTTTTTTTTTTTGTTGTTGTGTAATTTTGACATCATCGTCTGTTTTCTCTAAAATGAACTCACATATGGGTTTTGATGTTATCGTCAAGCGAAGGCGGTGGTTCTTGTGGTGACGACGACGACAAATTTAAAATATTTTCATCTCCATCATCATTGTCAACGTCGTCGTCAGGAACAACATCACCACCCCTAACTACAATGTTATCTGGATCAATTTCGACATCATAATCCGGTTGTGGTTGGGGCGATGGCGATGGTGACGGAGATGGCGACGACATGACGAACCTTCTGTCAATCTCATTTGGTTGCAATTCAACATTGCCCTCGGGTAATATTAACAATGGTAGATTTGGCTTCAATTTTTGAACACGTACAACTACGCACACAAATATATTTTTTTTTAATTTTATTTTTTACAACGATAACGACTCTTTGTTTTAATAAAAAAAATAATTTCTTATAAAATAATAAATTTAATTTTTTCTATACAATGAATTTTGAAGAAAAATAATAAAATAATTCTTTTGGTTAAACAAATTAAGCAAATTCTTTTTAAAAAACATATAGATACATATTTACACATGTTCCTTAAATGTTTTGAAATGCTTTCTTTTGTCTTAAAAGGATACAAAATGTTCTTGGTTGAATGCAAATTGAATTGTAAAACAACATGTATGTAGGTTTGTTAGTTTTTGTAGGTAAAAATGGAAAGCAGTAAAAGCACGAAGAGCATCAGCATGTACGAATTGTTATGGTGTTGTTTTTATTTTTGTTACAAAAAGTTTGAGTAATAATGATGTATGTAATGTAAAGGAACAATGTTTGAAAATAACTACTAAGAAAAAGATTTACAGCTTTTGATTCAGATTCAAAATTTTACAAAAATTAGAACAAATGATTTGAAAGAGAAGCGCCCTTTGGAAATCTTATGTTAGACTACCTCCATCAATTATTGTAAAAAAAAATAGTTTTTTCTGCAAAGTATGCAAAGTTGACACCATAATTTTTATTTTGTAAGAAAGTTCTAATATCTTTTATAAAAATTAAAAAAAAAAATCCCTAAAATTTACAAAATTTACAAAAATAAAAGTTTTTCAAAGTAACTTTATGTTTCAGTTGGTGCACTCAGGCGTAAACCTTTTTTCTTTGAAGGCGTTTTTCTTAATTAGCTCCTGGCGGAGCATGGAGAATATGACCAGAGCTCTCCGATATGATTTTGAAACACATCTGAGCACTGAACTGTCATACGATTGCGATGCGTTCAACGCGCCATAATTTAGTACAGATTTTTTATTAAGGCCGTGAGTGCAAAAGTGGTGTTACCCATTTGTTGGCACATTTGATGCTTTTGTCTCGTAGACCCAAACAAATAATTAGTGTATTTAACCAAAAATTTCGTATATTTGAAGAATCTTTCGTGGTGCAAAACCACAAATAGCGTAATTTGTACAAATTGGTTTTCGTGATCAAAGATCAATGAAAATATCATTGTTACTGTATTCGTTAAGTCTACGAAATTTTCATATTTTTACAAATACGGTCAGCACACATCTACTTAAATTAAGAAAATATTTTTTAAAAATTTTGTAGAATATTCGAAATGCTTTTAAATATTTTGAACATTCTACGAAAC
The DNA here is from genome assembly GCA_946251815.1 of Dasysyrphus albostriatus. Lineage (NCBI taxonomy): Eukaryota > Metazoa > Arthropoda > Insecta > Diptera > Syrphidae > Dasysyrphus > Dasysyrphus albostriatus. The sequence continues at coordinate 17,716,695 of OX276335.1, read as the reverse complement.
CTATGGATTATAAATCTAGTACAAATTATTTGTACGAATGTAAAAGCTTTTGTGTGGACCAAAGAGTCGTGGGGAACCAGACGCCACTGCCATTATGTGTATAGGCCCAACTATAAAAGGCATTAGCAAACATAAGCTAAACTAAACTAATGTGTAGCTTCAATTTTATGCTGAACCCGTACAGGGTTGGTGAAATGGAGGACTTCTTTTTGGAGGATTCACTTCTCCACAAAAGAAAGCATAGACTGTAATTCAGTCCTGGAAATTATAAAAGATAACAGATCAAGTAAAGTTTATTAATTTTTGTTTTCAAAATTACTTACTTTTACTATCTTTTTGCCCACAGTTTAAAGAGCTCTGAAAACGTTTTGTATGAAAATGCCAAAGCTCAATGGAAGTAGAGAGAAAAAAAAAAACAGTTGAAATTCAAAAATGAAATGAGCTGTCAAACCAAATTACCAAATTACAAATTAAAACACTTTTTCTGTAATGTGTGAAATTATCTCATTTCAGCTCTAAAGAAAACGAAGTATTACACCATTTTTGCTCTCACTGTCTCAATTATCATCTGATAGTTGCCCAATCAAAAACTGGAAAAATTAAAAAAAAATGTGAACTGAAATTGAGGTGTTGAACGCGCTCATGTGTAATGAGTGAAAAAAACGAGGTTGGCTTGGTTTGTTGGCTGGCCATTCGCTCGGTCTTTTTATTCTGGCTCATTTAATGTAGTTTTCTAGTCTAGTTTTTCAAAAGAGAAACACAAGCTGAACGCTCTGAGTTCTGACCTTTTTTTGACAGCTCAGTGCTCTGCTTGGAGCTAAAAAAGTAAATCGCCTTATATTACTTTAAGTCAAATGTTACGTAAATTGATGATTTTTCATTTAGTCTTTTTTCTAAGAGTTCATACCTCTATTGTAAATATTGTGAGTAGTTGGAGATTTATAGAGAATTTAAGAGGAGAAACCAATTAACATTGAACAAGAAAGAAAGATGGAGACAGTGAGGGTAGGTTTTGGCCGTAGTGGCATTGAGTTTCGGAAGCATTAGATTCCACGTAAATGGTGATTCTCGATTGAACAATGGTGGTAAGTTTAGAATTTAATGGGATTATCTTAGCCTGGGCTCCACATATCTCAAGAATGGGAAGTTTGCTTTGGAAAAAGTATGTAAAACTAAGAGTACTTCCAAAGTGGGGTTATTTTGTTTAAACGGATGTCCACACAAGTGCAGTGCATGCCACGAACTATACATCAATTTATATTGAATAATTTTGAATGAACAACAACAATAACTTGTGTTTGTTACCACCAAGTGCAAAGGCCGGAGTTATAGCTATTTCAAGAGTGTCATTCAACTATCAGGCTCCTTAAGTGGTGCTTAGAGTGTTAATTCACGTATTAATTGAAAAAAAAAAACGATGGCAAAAAGTTTTTCAATTAAAACGAACATACCCAGACTAAGGCCCCATCCCAAAGAATCCGTTGCATCCGTTGTGACTACTCAGTCAACGGCCAGATCGATTGAATACGTATTTTCTTATAGGAACTGGCCCATAAGCGACGTATGCGTCAGCCGCAACAAACAAAGTAGCTACACTTTCAACTTTTCCACTCCGGCAGATGCATCGACAGCATTTTTTTGTGTATTTTAAATTTCAAGTGGTTGTTATGTGAATGTCAACGTATTCATTGGGTCACCTCAATCAGTCGTATCCGTCAAACGTCAATGAATCCATTGCCACAACAGATGCATGACTTCTATGGGTAGGGGCCTTAAGCATGACTAGAGGAGTCTGATGATCGAGGTGGCACTTGTGAAGTTGCTAAAAGTCCCAGCCTATTCATTTAGTGGTAATACACACAAAATGTTGTTTGGTCCATTCAAAACAATTTAATATAAGATTCTTTATAAGAAAAGACAATGAAGAAAATTAATCAAGCTTGAAGTTTTTTTCACAAATAAGAAAAAGAGTTGGAGATAAGACAGAACCCTGTGGCACACCTGCATTTATTTTAAGGATATCTGATTTAATTACTGGTTTTGAATGGCCTTAAAAAATATTTGCTAATCCATTTAAGAAGAGAGTCATCAAAAGCAAATGCACTCATTTTGTCAGAAGAGGTTGATGCCAAAACCTATCCGATGCTTTAAAAAATAATTCAAAGAAATAATTTTTTTTTCATCAAATCGATGCACATATTAGTTTTGTCTTTTGGTGAGACAGACATCAGATTAGAGGTGGACCTTTTGTTACGAAAAACGTATTGTTTGTCGTTTAGAAGTAAACGTAATTCTAAAGGTAATTTTTGGTATTGATTTCAAATCCGTTATCCGGTTTTCATAATCAGCTCGGGTTTTCGAGACATTTCCGTTAGAACAAAAAAGAAAAGATTTTGAATAAATTAAGTCTAAATATCCGGTTAGTGTTGGATATCCGGATAATCAAATGCGATCCAAAAGTATACGGATAAAAAAATTAATCTAGTGGTGCAACAACTCGTGGAAAACCAGGGCAAGTGACTTACAACTCTCAACCATTTCTGTGTGAATGTTGTTGGCAGGAATGGAGGGAACCTCCAATTTGTGCCGAGTCGAAGCGAATAGATGAGAAGCACTTATTCATGACAAGTATTCTCTTGGAGGATTTGTCAGTTCCTTGCAAGAGGCAAAACTCGGGAAAAACATTTCAGTTTTAGGTGGCAGCGGTTGAGAATCGAACTCAGACCTTCGGCATGATAGTCCAACGCACTAACCATCATGCCACGAGGAACTATTGAAAAAAAAAGGATCCGGATAGTGTCGGATAATTAATCCAGATTCAGATTCAAATCAACGATCGTCTGAAGTATCCGGATAATGCCGGATAAGTATCCGGATAGTTAAATGCGACGATACAGGTCTGAAGCTATCCAGATAGTGTCGAATCTTAACTGTCTCATTTAATTATCTAGATGACAGACACTTTTCAACACTATTCGTATAGTAATGGATTTGTCTTGTTCATTTGTATCAAAGATACCCGGATACTTATGCAAGCACTAATTGAAATGGATTACGTAGTGACATTTCCAATACCTTTCAAGAGTTGCTAGCTTAGTCGGTTTTAACATGACCCGATTTTTCCAGATAGTTTTTTGCTTTTTGTAGTTGGAGAGAAATTAAAATAAAAGAAACCACACATTAGAAAAACAACAAAAAATCGTCATTAGAGAAATAGGGTCATGTAAATGCCGACTTACTGGTGGTTTATGCCAACTAAGATTGATCCGCCTTAAATGCCTGAAATGGTGAAAGCTTCATTACAGTTCGAGTTATACCAAAATATTTCCTTTATACTCTTTGTCCCATTTGGGATAAAAATCCTCATACCAAGGAGAAAAATTTTAGTTACCATATCAGCAGGGATGTCAATCTTGCTTCCGAGGTCATAAGAAATTGAGCCTTATTGTGAGTTTCAAATGGAAAATATTTCACCATAAACAATTTTTTTTCCACCCGAAATTTTAAAAAGCAAAAAAAAACTTGCAGGAAGGGCAAAAATAAGTAACAATTTAATCTCAACATTTTGCCTGCAATGAGTTTTCACAAAAAGGGGAATTTTCGTTTTTCACGTGAAACTCACTATGGACGAAAAGTGAAATATCTTTTTTTCCGCGCACCATGTTGTTCACATAAAACTCACAATAATATTGTGAATATTGAAAATGACAGGAATGGCAATTTAATTGAGAGGGTTGTATGAAATAATACGGGAAATTGAGTTAGTCAATGAAGATCAGTGGAACAAGTCTAGGGAGAAATTTGCATAGGGTAATTGACTTGGAAATTGAAGAACTACACATTTCGACATCGCTATTGTCCTTCGAAATTGAAGTAGGTCAAAATTGATGGATGTTTTATTAAAAAAATTATGTTTTCGTATAATACGCATGAATTTTTGTCTCGGGAGCTATGAAACAAGATGTATTCTAGCTTGAAAAATTCATACAAAGTCATAGTCATAGAATTACTGTTCGGTGTTGTTCTCTGGGTGATAGCATTATTTTCTACCACTTGTACTTGGAGAGAGAAAGGTCTAGTTTCAGCAATGTGGAGGTAGGTGCCACACAAACTGTCAAAATTTCCTTGCAAGTTCCAAAAAAGATTTTTTCTAAATATATGACAACAAACACACTTAATTCTAACTGGCAGATTATAAACAAATAAAATTTGGATCTTTGCCGCAAAGTTACCTTTTTTTCAGGCCACATCAACAGGTATGCAGTCATAAAGTTCTCATTTACTCGATAAAAAGACAATTACAGTTAAATACAGAAACTGACAAAATAACTGACACTTTCAAGAGACAACATTTGAAAGAACTTAAAAGTCCTTCACATTGAAAACAAAATTCGACAGTATCACGAGGGTCAGAAAAACTCAATTCACGAAAAAATGACTTTTACCTGTTATAAGATCTTAGATTTTTTGTTTTTGAAATTAAATGAACTCAGCTCAGAGAAAGAAATCTACTGTAACAATTTTTTTTTTGTGTAGATAGAAAGATTATTTCAAATTTAAATTTCTTTCTCATCCTTGTCGTATGGAATTTTTGATCTGACACCAGTACTACGTGACCCTCGTCTTATGATAGAAGATGATGACGTGTTCGATGAAGATGACGGCAAGCGATGACTTTCAGTGAAACGATCTTCAGTAGTTATGACATCGCGAACTCGATTTTTTAACATTTTGATTGTGTCCATGATATTGAGACGTTTTTTCGGAGTGGTTGATGTTTCATTGTCAGCAGTTGATGTATCAAGCGTTGGTTGAGATGATTCGTCAGTTATCAATTCGTCGTCATTGGTTGGGTCAGAAACTTGATGATATGGTGAAAGGAGATTTTTTGACTGTCGTGATCTTTCGATCGGAGAAATGGCTCTAAATGTTCGAGCATCATCCCTGACTCGTGAGATTTTAATAGTTGGCTTGTCAATTTTGTCTCGATTAGTGAATCTTGAAGGTCTAGAAGTTGATGGCAATTCACTGATCCCAGATGGAGATATATTCAATTGCAAGGTAGTGGTGTGAGTTGAAGGTGATGAAGGCCTTGCTCGAACATGATCAATTGAAAGATCGGTATGAGCAGCTGAAGTTGGCACGTATGTATATGGCCTTAGGGCAGATTGGTTTCGAGAAATTGCCGATTGAATAGAAGTTTGTAAGAAAGCATCTTGGGATTTGTAGGTGTCGTGTGTGTTGCGATCACTAATCTTAGTTCGTTGAAGAAGTTCTTCAGTGGACTTGTAATGGGAACGAGAGGCTGAATGATCAGCTGAAATTGCAGATTTATAATAGGACCTATCGATCTTGGCTGAAGCTTGTGAGAGTTCATGAGAAGATGGGAATTTCTGCTGGGACGTTGGGTGAGATTCAGTAATTGATCGAGGATGATCATCTTTATAGCGATCAGAGAATTTACTTCGTGGGAGCAATGTTATTTTTTCTCTTGGTTTTTCAACAACTGCCTTTGGCAAATCAATTGTATAATGTGAAGCTTTGAAGTCTGAATATCGATCAGAGTATTTACTGTATGAAGCATCATGAAGATCTTCCGAAGAAGAATAAATCGAAGTCTTTGCCGTTGGTTGCACTAGATCAAGTGTATATTTAGAATTTGAAGATTGTGGAAGATCTTCTGTAGATGAATATACAGAAGCTGTGCTAACAACTGCCTTCCCTTCTTTATAACGATCAGAGTATTTTGTGTATGGAATATCTTCCATTGACGAGTAAACTGATGTTGTTTCAACTGTTTTGATTAAAGTTCCTAAATGACGATCAGAAAATTTTGATCTAGATAGATCTTCTATTGAAGAATAAACAGAAACTTTTCCAATTTTTGTGCGATTTGATGATAGTCCATCTCCTATTTCCGAAGCTTTTGATAAATCCAGCAATGTCTGCTCAGAAGCTCTTATAAGATTGCTAGATAAAGATTGCCACATATTTGCTGATTTAATGGAAGTAGTCACTGAGGCTTTTTCCCTCTCTGAGGTAGAAACTTCAGCAACAGATTTGTAAGCTTTATCAATTACTTCAACGTGTTCTTCACTTTCGATTGTGGTTCGTGATATTGCAGAAACTTTTTCAACTGCTGTGAATTTTGTTTCGAATCGAGCTTCAGAAGCAACTGATGATGGCTTATTTTCTTCCACTAAGGGAATTTCAATTTCAGTTCTTACAGAAGTATTGACTTCTTCTTTGACTTTCTCGGGCTCCTTCGCAGGTTTTGGTGGAGCTTTTAAAATTGATTCGGATTTTTCAGTTGCTTTTTTCATCGTATCTTCAAGATCTCTAATGGTGTTATCGGCTTCAGCACTTTTAATAAGATCTTCTTCAAGACCAAAAGTCTTACTTTCTTTTGGCTTACTATAATCATGAAGAGCCGGGTAGAGCAACATAAGGACTTCATTGATTGGCTTTGACGATGGCTTGACGATAACTCGTTCACCTCCACCAATATTGATAGTCTTCGGTCGGGGTAAATATGGCACCCGACGAAGACCTGGAAAGATATAATCATGTTCAAGGGAGGAGAAAATCAATGGAGTCTGCGTTGAGTCTTCCAAAGTTTTGATTGGATCTTTTTCGACAGTTTGAGAAGCTGCATCAGCTTGAGGATTCTCAAAATTGAATTGTGTAGAAACTTCAGATTTTTTGATCGGATCAATTGTTATGATTTTACCCTTTTTCACTGAGAGCAAAGACATAGGATTTGGTTTGGCTATAGATTGAGTTGCAACTTCTGCCATCTTGACAGGATCAATCTTTTGAGGATCACCTTTCTTCACGGATAAACGAAGCAATGGAGATGGTTTAGGTAAGGATTGTGTTTCTACTTCAGTAGTTTTAATGGGATCTATATTGAGAATATCTCCTTTTTTGATGGTTAGTTGAGCTAAAGCTAGGGCTTTTGTGTCAACTTTGGGAGGTTCAGGTTTTATGGGTTCTGATTGAGGTTTTGGATTTTCGAATTTAGGTATATTTTCTTTGGGTGTTTTTTCAATAGTTGCACTTAATTTTCCTATTTCAGGAGCTTCCATGTATTTCAATTCTGTAGGTACAACTGTTCCAGGAGTCTTTTCATGTGAAGGGTTTTCTGGTTTGGGATAAGACCTTGATTCGACGATATTTTCTTTTTCTGAATCTAATTGAGATTTTTTCAATTCTTTAGTATATTCGGCAGAAGGAAAGCTTACAGATATCGGAACATCTGAAACTTTTCTTCCGTCTTTTAGAGGAAAATTTCTTGAAGAAGGGTTGTCAGAAGTGGGATTTTTAGTTGCTGAAACTAATTCAGTACTACGTTCATTAACCTTGGGAGCTTCCTTCACAACTGGCTTTTCATTTGTTTTTAAAGAAGGTTTAGAAACATCTTCGACAACTTCTTCTATTTTTTTAACACTTGCTTCCATCGGATTACTCATAACTTCGCTCACTTTTTTGTCAACAGGTTTTTCAAAAATTTGATGCTGATAGAGCAATGTTATTCCAACAGAGTTCGGAGTTTTATTTAAGGGTAAGCTTATGGGTACAGTAACATTCCGAGGTTTTGGTGGAAGATGTAACGGTGCTACTTCAGTAGGCTCTGCAACTGTTACCGGAGTCTCCAAGGGGACCATATTAAGAGTAAGTTTTTTACTCTCTCGTGGCTTGACTGTACCCTCGAGAATCAGATCCAATGGTTCCCGGCTAATATCATCGATTCTTGATCGTAAACTTGCCATTTTTTCATCTGCAACTTCAGCAAAACTGTCAATTTTAGCTCGAAGAAGTGTCATTTTATCTTCTATTTGTCGACTGGGAGAAACGCTTTCAGATAAACGGTTTCTATCAATAGAATCAGCTTTAGCTTCTTTAACTTGTTTAATTTGTTCGTTGAGATTAGCAGGCTTATCAGCACCCTTTTCTGATATGTCAGGAAGGATTTCTGGCTTTTGAAGTGAGTCTTCTAATCGGGTTTCAGATTTACCAATTATTTCAATATTGGTCTCTTTTTCGACATTTTCTATCTTCGAAGACTTTACCTTTTGATCAAGTGATTCTATGTCAAAAGCTCGAGATATGTTACTATGCCGAAGTTCTCCGATCTTTGGGTTGCGCGTAGGAGAAATCTTTTTTTCAAACGAGGGTGAATTTTCAGCCGTTTTAGGTTCAATTGTTTGTATATTTTCGTCGGGCTTTTCGACGTTTGGCAAAGGTTCTTCAAATGATGGATAGGGAGTTGGAGGAACTATAAAAGCTTTTAAGTCAGTTTTTATTTCTGTGACTGGAGATTTAGCTTTAACTGGAGAAATTCTTTCTTTAAGAGGAGACTTTGTTTCTTTTAATGGAGACTTTGTTTCTTTTGGTGGAGACTTTGTTTCTTTTGATGGAGATTTGGTTTCTTTTGAAGGAGCCCTAGTTTCTTTTTGTGGAGACTTGGTTTCTTTTGGAGGAGAATTGTTTTCTTTTAAAGGAGACTTGGTGTCTTTTAAAAGAGACTTGGTTTCTTTTGTAGGAGACTTTTCACCGACATTCGGCTTAAAAGGAACTGCTTTATCATCTCCTACAGTTTTGATATCTGATTTTGTATTTTCGACTATTTTTGGTGGATCTGTAGCCTTAACTGGGGAAATGTTTTCCTTGACAGGAGTTGTATCTTCTTTAGAAGGTGACCTAATAGCTCCAAGATTTTGTGGAACTGCCAAAGAAATCTCACCTCTTTCACGATCACTCTGTTTCTGACTTACCAACGACGCTATCAACTCTGATTTCGAATCAATTCTCTCTTGCAGGGTTAATACGAGGTGAATTGGTTTAGGTGATTTAGCTTTTTGCATTGACAGCAAGTCGTTGCCTCTGCTAATTGGTGATGTTGATTTCGGTATAGGTGACAATGAATTACCTTTTCTCAATTCATGCTCATCTAAATAAGTATATAGAGTGTCAAGGAAGGTGACGAATGTTTTACATCAAAGAAACTTAAAATGAATTAAATGATTCTTAAAACTAAATAAAAGTATTAGGGAGGAGTAAAAGAAGTGGGAACACCAACGATGATGGCGACTCCAAGCTGAAAATAACTCTTAAAAATATAGGTAAGCCGCATTTCCTCCAAAGTTCCTCCTGAAAATTCTTATAATTCTTAAAAAAAATAATTATTGACAATAACTTACTCCTGTCGATGTTGCGCTGCAGATGGGCGGCAACTCTGTGACGGGCATCATTGAATTCCAAATGAAGACCCAATCTGAGTAGGGATGTGTTCTTTTCTACTAAATCCGTAATCTCCATCTCGATTTTATTACCAAGAACTGTTGATCGCTAAAAGTTTTGGTTAATTTTTATTTCATTTGATTTCTATGCCAAAACATGGTTGCCAACTAACCTGATTTGAGGCTCTAAATTCTTCAATTGTACGTGCTTTGAGTAATGATTTTACCAAAGTCACAATCACTGGGGGACTAATGAAATTTGTTTCGACATTTAATACTCTCAGGGTTTTGCTTTTTTCAATAGCTTCTGCCAGTAAGAGAGCTGTTTTATCGGTTAAACCGACATTTGTTAATGATAGAACTTCCAAGTGTTCATTTTGGGGCAGTACGGCGAACAATTGCTCGTATTTCTCATCGGATATATTCTAAGGAATAAGTCATACGAAAAAAGAATTTAACTTAACCCTAACCATTGACCAACAAATAAAATTTTACCTTAATATTATTCAAATTCAGTTCAATCAATTTTGGATCATCATCTTTAACCCGCTTAACAGATTCATCAATATCTGTGGTATTTGGCGGATCCATTGGATATAATTTTTGTGTTGTAGATTTTGTAATACCATCCCAGCCCATACCAATTGGTTGACCTTTGTTAAGAAGTGAGGCATGGTATTGGTCTTGATTCATCATCGAATGGAAACCCAAAATAGCTACAAACAAAAAATAAAGTTTTTATTAAAGCCTTTTAGGTTGTTCAAAACTTCTGGAATTAATGATTTCCTACCAGCCAAGTCAATAATTTCCTCTTGTGTGGCATCACTTAAAGCATGTTCATACTCTTCACCCATATCAATGGCAATTTGTTCATCGGCTGCAATTTCTCGATCATCTCGTGGTGGTGGGACCCATTTTTTACCACGAACAGTACCTTTTACGAAGGGTTCTATTTCGGGTAGATCGGGTGTTTCAAGGGCCTCTTTGTTGATGTGTTCAATGAGCTTTTTCCTATCCAATGGTCCGGTGGGTCCTTTGTTACATTCATAGCTGCAACGCTGATTTGGTGGCAGGAAGTTATCCTATAGAAAATAAAAATAAGATGAAATAATAAACTTATTTGGGATTATTGATTTAAATTAAAAAAAGCTCAAAAGATGATCAAACTTAAATGAATGAAGCAAGTTTCCCTTGTTATGAATTGGGCAAAATAGACCTCAAATTTATCGAAATTGACATTAGTTTTGTAAAAAGTGCTATAAATAGGGTCTTACTTCTGTATCCCTATCTATTCAGCTACGTGTTGGTCGAGTTTTTTAATAAAAACATACTTTCTGAAAAAAAATGTCTGCCGAAGAAACTTTAAATGCTAAAGAACTATAATTTGTTTTGAAAATTCAATATGTGTACCAAAAATGCCATAGTCGAATTTCGAAGTCGAATTTTCCCAAAAATGGCTCACACGTCTGTCTGTCTGTCCGTATATCGACCTACAGCCTTAACCACTGAAGCAATTTTCTTCAAATTTTGAACTTAAGGTTTTTTTTTGTATCTTTCCAGAGGGAGAGGGGACATTGAAATTTTGTATCTCCAAAAATAACGGTACTTGCCCTAAAACCGTAAATGAAAAGTTTATTTATCTTAAAAATGGCTCTAAGTATTTTTATAAAAAAAATAAACAGTGTATTATTGTAGGTGAACTTTTCTTTTTGATAAGAAAAAAACTCTTATTAGCGGTACCTGCTATATAAAGGTTTTTTTAATTTTTGATTTTCTCATTAACAGCTCAAACGATTTCAGTCAAAATTAGTAAGCAAATGTTCTCTTGAAATTTTAATACAATTGCTAATAAAATTAAAAAGAATTTAATTTTGGTTTTTAAAAAAATATTATTTTTTTTTAAAATGCCATTTTTAGGCACATATATCAGATCAAAACAAATCACTAAGTTCAAATATTAATGTTAATTAAATCGATCCAAGAATTCCATTTTATTACCATTCAATTCGTCTTCTAAGCGATTTTTTAAAAACAGACTTATGAGGTTTTGACAGAAGGCCGATGATATCGATATGCTGTCAACAAGAAAAGACACCCATCACCGACGTTTCGGCCAGAACTTCATTATATGCAGCTATAATTTCGAAGTTGGTCGAACGAGAAAATACTTTTGCCAATAGCTGCTTCTTTGGACTTAGAATAGAACACTGAGGGAAAAAATGCTACTTAAAATCTAATAGAAAATATTTGATTTAAGGTGGAAAAATATTATATGAATGCTATTTGACGTTGAAAACCTGTTGATTTAAATAGACAACGTAGATTTAACAAAACCAACCTTGTTTCAAGCGAAACATATTCAATTTCACATTGAAATCAACTTTTGTAACAATTAAAGTACACTCAATGTAGTTTCAAAGTGCAACATAATAATATTTTTTCCATAAAAAAATAAATAAAATGGTATTTCCAAATACCATTTTATTTATAATAAGCTCAAATAAAATTGTAGGATTGTAAGCCTTCTTTCATATTTATTAAAAATAAAGAGTACAAATTTTTCTTTTTTGTTTAACATCAATTTTTAAGCATTAAATAATTTTATAAGACTGTGTAGGTAAAATGAAAAATTATATTACTGGTGATAGTGGCGAATTCTTTTCTTTTTAATCTGGAGTTTATTAATAATTTTTTAAATTAAATTCTGAATTCTTCTGTCAGATTTTAAAAAAAAATATTGGCTTCCCATTTTAAGTAGCTGTGCAACTTTAGTCGCATTTTGACCATTTTTTTTGTCTCATGCGACCATGAGACGACTTTTTTAAAAACTGGCTCTTTTTACCCTTTTTAAAAAATTATGCGATTTTTCTGACCCCTTCTCTAGAAAATTACGTGGACAAGATTAAGTTCTTATTTTGTACGAGAAAAAAACTTCCTAATTTTCCATTTAAATAAGGTAGAAACACATATCGAGTTGAAATAGGCATGGTTTATGTCGATCGCACACGCTCAGTAGAATTGAGTCAAAATCTTGCTAACTTCCTTTAAAATCCAATTCGATTTTTCGATTCTGCATATAAACGTAGTAGCTGTCCTATTTTGTGTGTGTTTGGAAAATATTCCCCACACTTGTTGTAAACAAATTTTTATTTGCAATGTAAACATTGGTCAGTTGCATTCGTGAACAAAATTGAACTCGAGGTTTTGATCAGACTTGTTGATATGATTAAAGCGAAAATGAAAAAAGAGGGTTTCACAATTCTGTATTGCCATCTGTCTGTCTGTTCGACTAGACCCTAAGCCGTTCGACCGATTTTCTTTAATACCTATAGGAACATAGTGATATATGGGCATTCCCCCTCTCGTTTTTCATTCATTTTAGAACCAAAAATAACGGTACCTGCCATACATTTTTTTTCTTAATTTAAAAAAAAAATTTTCTCAAAAACTTTTAGACAACTTTTCTAAAAAAAATCAATTAATTACCTAAAGTGCGAAGGCGAAAAATCATTCTTCAAAAAATTGTTACTAACGGTATTTCTCAAAGAACTTTTTTTATTTTTGATTTCCTTGGAATCGGCGTGACTGTTTAAAAAATTATTTTTAAGTGAAGCTCCCAAAAAATACATAATTTTTGAAGAAAGCATTTTTTGGAAAATGAAAATTGACATGAAAAATTTTCTTAAACTTGATTCCTTACGGGTTCTCGATGATTTTTAGTACTTTTATGCAAAAATAACGTTACCTTCCAAACAGATGTTAAAAAACACTTTAAGAAAATCTCATTTTTCTCATAAACAACTCCTACGATTTCATAAAATTTTGTTTGTGTCCTCGAATGAGTTCGGTCTTAAATTCAAGTAAGGAGTTACTTACAGAAAGGAAGAAGTATTAACAACCTTCTGTCTTAAAAAAAAAACGGGCGTAAGTGCCAATTTAAATTGTGTTAATACCATAACAGAACGGTTCCACTTAAATATTTTTGTGTAAGGTTTAAAACTCATTCTTCAAACTATAAACGGCTAAAAATCACGAACTTAAATTCCATTACAGGTTTCAAGCAAGTTGCTTATGTAGCTAAGCTTGAAAGTAGCAAGTTCATTTTTCTAAGTAATACCAAAAATTAATTTTTAAATAAGAAATCTTTCATAAATTTTGTTTAAATTATTTAAATAATTAAAATGCAATGCAAAAGTATTGATTTTATTATATGTATAATGTATGTAGGTACATATGTACCTATGTTTAAGTATAGGTATATAAAAATTTTCAAAAAATATAAATTTTCAAAGAATATATGAATTCTTAATAAAAATTTCAAAATATTTTTTTCAGAATTTGATTCTATAGCAATTTTTTTTATGAAAATATAATTTTTCCTTAGTATTTTTTTTAAAAACCGCTCCAATCATTTCCAAAGTATTCTTTCCAAAACTTCTTTTTTAAAAGAATTCAGTTCAATATTTTCAATAATATTTTAAGAAATTTTATTTTTAATAGATTTTGTTTTGCAATGATCACTTATTTAGTAAAAAAAAATTCCACAAAATTTATTTATTTTGTTCTTGTAATTTAAACGTTTTCCAGTTGATTTTGCTATTTATAAAAATAAAAATTCCTAATGCGACTTTTTTTCCTCGTGACCCTTCTTGCTGAGACCTTTTTAGATTCCTCAGCGGTAACACTGTTGATATGCAATATTTTTTATCATTTTGAATAAAAATTTTGATTGAAACTTTTGGAGTCTTAACGACTGAGAAAACCACTTAAAAAAAGACCGTTTATAACAGTTTTTTATACAAAAAAGTTTACGTTACAACAATTAACTGATTTTTTTTTATCAAAGTTGTTAAAGCCATTTTTTTAGTGTTTGACAAGCACTATCATTTTTGGACCTAAAAAAATTTCACTGACGAGATGCAAACATACAAACAGATAGACAGACATACAAAATTGTGCCAGCCCACTTATTTGGTGATCTCAAAAATGAACAACGGCAACACTAAATAAAATTAATATGCTATAGTTACCATTTTTGGGTTCGGGAATCAGTTCTTTAATTTAATTATTGTTGAATCGAGTTTTTAAAGTGAAATATTTTTGAGAAATTTATTTTCAAACACACTATTTTGTTTAAAAAAAAGTTGATAAAAAATTACTACTTTAATAAAAATTCACTTTAGTAGAAATTGAAGTGCTGTTTATATTTTTTTGTTTTCAATTTTCACTATTTTTCATAATATATCCGGATGCTTAAAATTATAAATAGGTACATTTATGAAAGAAAATTAATTTATATTATGTTAGAATGGTCTCCGCAGCGCACGACTCGAACTATAACTGGGAACTAGACCCTCTTTTTAAATTATACATAATCGTAGTTGTATTGTCTCAAATATAAACTACCCTATACCTGCCAATAACTATTCTATATTATGAAAGCAGCATATTTAATTTACCGTTAAAAGCGACTAAGGGATGGAAAGTGTTTATGGCAAACTTTGAACTTGCTCATTACAATTAGACGTTGTTTGGCACATTTGCATAATAGCTGGATTTTATTTTATTTTAGACCTAACCCATCGTTACATTAGTTGTTTGACAATAACGTTTGACATTACTTTATTGCAATTATTAATTTGTATTTATTGCACGTAATTAAATGCTTATTTAAAAATACGTTAAAATGTAAATTATTAAGTAAATACTTACATCAGGATCAACTTCTTTTGCCAAAATGTTGATCTCTTCAGGTGAGAGCTGCGCCAACAATGCATCTACATCAACTTCATCATATTCACTTAAATCCTTGCCATATAATTTGGCTGGTGTTGTCATGGTAGTTGTTTTTGTTGAAGATGAAGTCTGTAAAAAAAATAAAAATATTTTGTAAATCATCATTTCTATGAAGGTGAGTAAGTTCCTATATTAGACAAAGAAGTTTTCATGTAAGCTAACCTCTGTTCAAAAACAAAAAAAAAATCTTAAATCACGACTAAGAAATGTCACAGAGGTCCAATGTTTTCCAGCAAAACACTTTTGTTCCCATCAAAGCCAAACCAACCCCAAAGTTCAATCCAATTATCCGATTACAGAAACAAAATTATGCGGAATTGTAATTCTTATTTTGTTTTTTAAAATTATTTTTATTTTTTTCTATAAGTTCAGTAGATACATAGGTAGGTATGTTACCCGCTCGAGACTCTTGGGCTTCTTATAAAAATGTTTATTATGTTACCAAATCGTACGAGTCGAATAGGGTGAAGCGACGAAGAAAAGCAACTTATACTGATTTGTTTTGTTGGAAGGATGGGACGTAAAATTCAATTTAAAAAACAAAAAAAATCTATTTGAATTATGCAAAAGCCGACGATGACGATAAAAATGTTAACAAACAAAAAAATGTCAAATACAAAGAAGCAAGCAATGTTTCATAACCAAAATAAAAATAATAACAACAAAAACAATAGCAAAATGCCTGAAGTTTCTTCAATATACATCGAAGAAATGGAAGAAGATTCAAAAGAAGACCCAAAACCAAAGTGACGTAGAACAAAAATAATGGTCTTAACACACTGACACTGCAACAGCAAAAGTTTAAAACAAAAACAAAAAAAAAACAAACTTCCTCGGAACTGCAGAGACGTGTGAGTGTGCGGCTGCTGCTGCCGGTCGTGACTCACAAAATTAATAGCGCTGAAAATTGTTAACCGTTCCCTTTAGTGTGGTTAATACTCGGGCACTGGCACTAGCACCAGCCCGAGACCATTATATTATGTTGCTTCTTTCTTCGGTTTGAATTTGAAGCCTCTTCTATTGCAAAAGCAGCAAAGACACCAACGACACGACCGACGGACGCAACGGATCAAGAAACAAGGGAATAAAAGAAAGAAGCCAACTTGTGAGTCAAGAAAATAAATCTACAATCAAATTATGTTCAAAACAAAGGCACAAAGTAAATCGTTAGCTTGAGGAAGCCAAATTTTACAACAAGTCCGCAGCTAGAGGTTCATATGTAGTGGGGTGGGGACAGGCCAGATTTGTCCACATAAAGAGGTAAGAAATTTAAGAAAAAAATAATTTTATTTATCAAAGTTGCTTTTTACATATCGTCCGATAATAGTCGAGGAGAGAGCTGTCCACTTAATCGAAACAATTTCGACTTAAAAATATTAGCGTGTAGTTTCGTCATTTATTTGAGAGATTAAAAATTAAAATTCTCTTATTCTAAAAAAACAAAAAATTCAGGGCGAAATAAAACCCCTTAAAATTACCTTAGCTACGGCCTTGCTAGAAAATGCAGGAGTTTAGTTTGAGCCGAAGTTGAACTTAACTGAAAGAGTGATGTTTTCTTGTGAAGACAAAGAAGAAACATGAAGCATGAAGTAAATAACAAACAATGAAAGTTTAAGGGCACTTTTGACCTCTGTGGTTTTGTATTTTGCTGTGAATTCGTTGATGGAGGTAGACTTATATATTTATAAAGGTTATATATTTTATTTGACTTGTCAAAACTAAAATGTGGAGATCAGACACTGGATGCCTGCCGAAAGTAACGCTTTTAACCCTTCGCTGATGGTTTGGTACACAAAAAGAAGAATCTCTCTCTCTTTCTCCCTTAAATACTTTCATCCACCATGATCTATCACACAACTTACAGTAGATTTGGTATTAAATTTTAACTTTTGTGTTCTATCTGCGCAGCTTCGAGATCTTCTACCATATTTTTAATTTAAAGCCAGAAAAAAGTAATTCCAAGACATTACTTAGAAGAGAATGTTACTGGCTTAATTATTGATATAATAAAACATCACAAAAATCTGGCAACACTTATGCTTGGAACACTGCCAGACAATTCTATAGAATTTCTAAGAAAAACGGTAGAGATTAGATAGTTTTAAGAATAGATCACAGAAAATCTAGACTCTGAATTCAGGATTAACCAAAATGCTTTTGATGCATAACTGAAGAATAATTTTTGTCCCATAAGAATCGCCAAGAGGCTTGAGACCTTAAGAGACTATTTTAAGCTAGTTTAAAGTTCACTAACAGAATTTTACCAGATATTAGATTGTCTAGTGTTAGATGCCTTAGTTACTTGTAATTTTCCCCTTATAACAAGAGTGTTATTTTTTTGTATGGGACTCTTGGTATGAGAGTGAGTATTTTCTTTTTAGGTGTTAATCAAGTCATGCAAATCTTCGGCTCTAGTAAGGCTTCATACAGTATCCGACGAATCTTGTGGGGTCCTCGGTTCCATATTCAAATCCAGTTTGATGAGCTTTGACGTGTATGGGACAGGTAGAAGAGAGAATATAAATACAAAATAAACGTGACCTTCATGAAACTTTGGTTAAGAAGTTAAAAAAAAAAAACAAAAATGTCTAGGTTGGAGGGTAATTTTTTTTGCGATAAGCGGGGGGGGGGGGAGAGATAATAAGGGAATATCTCAAAACCCAGAGCTGATTACGGAAAACAGTTGACGGATTTGGATTCAGCGCCAAAAATTACCTTTAAAACGAGCTCTTCCTGCACGTGTTAGAAACCATGTTAACCTGTGAAATTAATAGCATTTTCACAACGAATGAAAATCTAGATTTCAAGCCAAAAGTCTAAAATCACATCAAAATCAACGAGATTTCCCATTTAAAGATTTCGTAATCTAGGAAATCTATACGAAATCTTCTTAAAATCTAATTGGCCTATTCACAATCACACTTAATTACTCAATTTTCTCCCCCGTATAACAGTTTGCCCATAGAAGAGAGAAGATAGAAAAAAGAGATTTTATATTTTGAGTACAGTGTAAACAGATTGTGGTTCTTTTTTATGTTTTATTCAAAGAAAAAGTGAAATATGTGCCCTGATGGGACTTTGACTGATTGCAATGGATCTTTTTTTAAGAGTTACTATCAGCAAATTAATTCTTTTTAAATGTCAGACAGAATCTAAATTATGTGTGGTGTGAACGATTTAGGTAGATTTTGAAATCTTGTTGCTCAAAATCCAGATTTCAGTTCTGTGTGAAAAGGCTATAAACAAAGAAAACTAAAATTTTACTATTTCACTTGGACCTTATAATATGGCAAGGTACTGTTAATTATTCAAAATTTTAAATATGCTTAACTATTATAATAAGAACTCTATAAGACTCATTTGAGTTTAACAACGGGAGTTATAAGCTTAAAGCAACTAGACTCCAATAGGATTTAATAGGAGTTTTTTTTTAGATTATAGGAGCGTTTCCCAACTAACAATTTAACTTGTATAAGGTTCTATACAAGCTATTTTCAAACTGCTATAGAAATTGTAAAAGGCCATATGCAAGTCATTTTGGCGCATTTACGTAAGCTAATTAACTGCCATACTTTTGTTGACGGTTCTTTAAGCAGCAATTAGCCTTTCATTAACTGCTATTAGCTTGGCTGAACAAACTATAGCTTGCCTTGGATGTTTATATAAGGCCTTACAAAAGCCAGTTTGACAGCTATTGCCAATATCTTGCCTTGGATGTTTATATAAAGCCTTACCCAAGCCATTTAATGACAGCTGTTGCCAATAGCTTCCCTTGGATGTTTATATAAGGCTTAACCCAAATTTATTTTGCATAAGCAATCCATCGAGAGAAAAAAATTTTGTTTAGCAAAGCTGGTTCTGAAATAAAAAAATATTTTTTTTCATCGGTTTTTATTTTATTTTTCTGATGTTGTATTTCTTATTGCATTTTATTTTATTGTATTTTTTCTGTGCGCATCTAATATCTGTTCTTTGTTTTTCCAAACTTCTTGAATGTTCTCTGGCTGTTTTAAGAATTGCTTCTCTGTTTTTTCTCACTTGTCTTTTGTAGTCTCCAGATCTTTTAAATTTTGCCATAAGTTATTCATTTTTAAGTTTTGCTAAAAACTTAACTGTTTCACCATGTTTAATGGGCGTTCTTATTTATTTTAATCTGATTTTTTTATAAGCACACTTGTTGATCTTCACTGATTATTTTTATTTGTATAAGGCCTTTACAAACAAGCCTTATACAAGTTGTTTGCAATGATTTGTCCTGGAGAGCCTTATAGCAGCTATTTTTTAAACATTTTCAATAAACAATTTTGGAAGGCCTTATGCAAGCCATTTATAATTAAATTATTTACTAATATTTACATGCCGTGTATAGAGCTTGTGTAACTCATATTTTAAGGCAGCTATTTGTTTAAATTTCAGGTGGAAAATTCTTGGCTTGCTCAAGATTGCCTTATACAAGCTCTATACAAGCTATTACTTGCCAAATTCGAATTTTACCTTATACAAGGTAAATTGTTAGTTGGGATAATAGGTCTCAAGGGTTTTACAATTGTGTATGAATAAGAATCTTATATTTTTTCAAAAACTATGATTGGTTTTATGTATTTCCCAGTGAGCTTTTACAAAGTCAAAGAGCTAATAAAAACTTTTAAATCTGTTGTTTTACAGTTGTATGACGAAGTCAGAGAAATCACTTCTTTAAAGTCTAAAGCCTAGTACGCAGATCGAGCAAAGACAAATGTTATCTCTTCATTTTGTTTTCTCAAGACAATTTCTGAAGGTGTAGAGATAAAACAAATGTGAACAGTAGCGTAGTTTGAAATTAAAAAAATTATAAAAATTCCTTTAATTCACATAAATTTGGAAATTTTAAATGCAAAAATTAGATTTTTTCCAATTATTTTGAATCAAGAAAAATTAATGATGGTGGATGAAAATACCTCTAAAAGTCTGAAATCATTAGTTTTATATTACTTTGGAAAAAGGCGATTTTATAGATCAATTTGGCAACATTTTTATCAAAATTATATTTTTCCGTAAAAATATAGTTTGTCCTCCACCTGTCAAATTGTATTGAAATATGGCTACCATGGCGATGAATTAAAAAACCCTAAAAAAACTCAAAATTTTTTGAAGATTTTTTACTTCTCTGGAAAAAAGTAATTTTAGGGCAATCGGAATTAACTTTTTTCGTCAAAATAACTCAGTTTGCTGATTCCAACCCGGTTTAACCCAGTTTGGAAATAAGTTTAAATTTTAAACTGAACAAAAAAATATTTTCCTTTTCTGTATTTGGCCCTTTTGTACCTTTTCACATTAGCTACGCTACTGCCTGATTTAAAACAGCAGTTTATTCTATTCTTATTCTTTTGTCATCATTTTCCTTACGCATCGCATTTTATATTTTATTTAAGTCGTGTGTGCTCACAACGTGTTAATAATGGAAAGTATGAAACAAGGAGATGATTTTAGTTTATAAAAAGCGAATAATACATAAAACGTCACAGTTTGTCCGGAAAAATAATGCTTCGAGCATTCTTTTACCGTGTGAAATTAAGTGGAGACTCTTTTCACGTACAGCGGTTACAACTGTCAAATTTTGCGCTGCAGCTGCGTATTGCTTGGAGAAAATTCAAAGACAAAATTTGGCCTGGGAAACATTTTACATGGGAGATAAACTTTGTCTCAATCTGCGTACTAGGCTTAAACCTTTACTAAAGTGAAATCTATTAAGATACTGTCTAGTCTATGTCTACTCAACCGTATAGGGAAATCTAGTTAATAGGGTGTTATGAATTTATTTCTGCTATAGAGGCAATGTTTTGACTGCTGTGGCAACCCTAGCTAACAGAACTTCGGAGATGGAAAGCAAAAAACATACGAGTATTATAGCTGATATGATTATACTCGTATGCAAATGGATTGAAAATTATGAAAACTATCAACATTTTGTGATATTTTTCCCAACCTATACTCCATTCAATTCATCTTAGTGGATTTATACGAAATGTTATTAAAATATTTTGTTGAAAAATGGCTTTCCTTCATAACTATAATAGGGTTTTTATCACAAAACTACAGTTGAAGCAAAAATAGGTCAAATACTCAAGGGATAAAAGCATTCAATAGATACATAGACAGAAATACATATATGTAAGTAAGTATATCACAGAAAGTCAATCAATTCCCATCCACATCAATTGTTTATACAGAAAACAAAGCTCATGGTTCTTTCCTTTATTCCCAAAGGACGATGATGTAGGCACATGGCACATTGGTTTCGTTGTTTTTTTTATATAGGTATTGAATGTTTCGACCCGATTGATTTCTCAATGTTCTTGCATCGTTATTTAGTTAATAAAATTGTTTTTTTTTTTCAAAATCCTTAGCTTATAGGTAGTAGTGTTATTCTATTATTCATATGACTAAAATATTTAAATTCATTTAAATTTGCTTAAGCTTATAACATACATTGATTGTTTTATGTAGGGTAGGTAGGTATCTACATAAAACAATCAACTTAATCCTATTTAATGTCAATTCACAACTGGTCCACACTTTATTATGATAGTCCAGGAGAATTAACATTTGCAAACAAGAAAATAGTTTCGATCTGTGATAATTTTTTATTATTGATTGAAATTTCTTGTAATTTTGTTAAAGTACCCATTATTGAAATGCTTAGTGAGTTTGGAATTCCAGGATGAAGAATAAAATCCCACTCTAAGTCGCCCTTAACTAAATATTTTTTTTCTGCGAGAGGGCCTTTTGAGAGAAAATCCGTAAGGAGTATAGAGATGAGAAAAGTTCACCGTAGCGTGCGACATGACAAGTGTTGCTTTATCAACGCATTGGCAACGGAAGCAGAAGAGCAAGAGGCCGCAAATAGATAAGACAGAAGGACCGTCTACAGAATTACCAGAGAGCTAACAGGTGCCCAAAGCTCTAAGCAACACCAGGTAAAGGACATAGACGGATCACAGCTAGTTTCGGATGAGGACCAGGTTAATAGGTGAAAGGAGCACTTTCCTGGGATTTTAAATCGCGTTTTCACCAGCGAAGTTAACCTAACACCCAGTGACCCATCCGTAGTAAAATATTTCCGAATACGTACGCAGTAGAGAAGAAATCTTAACAGCAATCAGAGCACTGAAGAACAACAAAGTGGTTGGACTTCAAGGTATTACCTCAGAACTCTTACGAGTAGTGTCAACAACATCTCCTGAGCTCCTGAACCCACTCATAGAAAAAGCTTGGGAAACAGAGAATTTTCCTGAGATGAGAAACGGGATGATTGTCAAGCTCCCAAAGAAAGGAGACCTTACGCAGTGTGAAAACTGGAGAGAAATTTGGGTGCTTCCAGCTGTAGCGTAGAACTAATAAAAGACCACCTAGGAGACACGCTCGACGCCCAACAAGCAGGTTTCCGCACTTGATTTTCCTGAGTGGATCACATCAACACCTTGTGGATCATCATCGAACAGTGCGTTGAATACCGATCACCACTTCAAAAGCTGTTCATTGATTTCAAAGAAGCATTTGACAATATCAATAGAGTATATATTTGGCTCGCCTTGCGCAGGAAAGGCATCCCGGATAAATTGATTGATATTATTAAGCTTTTATTATGAAGGATCCAAATGTCAAGTTCTGCATAAAGGATGGTTATCAGAGGAGTTTGTAATCCAAAGTGGGGTTAGAAAGAGTGCTATCTCAATACTGTTCCTGTTGGTAGTAAGTGATGTGCTGTATGCAGCTTTGTCGACTGTAAATGGAGGAATTCAGTAGAATCTGTGATAGCTGAAACATCTGGACAACGCGGATGACGTATGCTCACTCTTCCATAGGATCATGGATCTTCATCAAATGACAAAAAGGGTGGAGAAAGAAGCTGAAACCGTTTAGTTTTAGATCAATACGGCAAAAACAAAGAGGATCAGCCTTGGAATTTCCTCATCTACTCAAATAGATATTTCTGGACAACCCGTAGAGGTGGTAGAGAGTTTTCAATACCCTGGGAGTATTATCTCTACTGAGGGCGGGACTAGATATAACCAGCCGAATCGGAAAAGCAAAGGCTAAGTTCGGAATGGTGTCCAAAATATGGAGAAATAACTCCAGAAACCTAAAGACCAAGCTACGACTGTTCCTCACCAATATAGAATCCGTGCTTTTTTATGGATGCAGCACTTGGATAGTAACACCTATTGTCACAAGAAAGTTGCATACGTTCGTGAATAGATGTCTGCGAAACATCCTACCGATTTTCTGACCTAGCCGTATCTCCAATGATGATCTCCATGCGAGGCGACATGTCAGAAAACAATCGACTCTATAATACGAAAGCGCAAGCGGCAGTGGATTGGACATACGCTTTGAAAAGGCCACGAGTGCAATGCGAGTCAAGTAATGCAATGGAATCCTCTCACGTAGCCAGGCAGAGGAGTGGGCCGCTTTAGAAGTACTTGGTGAAGAACGGTCGAAAAGGAATCAGTACACCTGGGGAAGTTGTGCTGATTCCTCTTCGTTGGAGAGGTACATCTCTAGAAACCATACACTATGGCGCGTAGGAGTAGTGGAGGCCCTTTTCCTCACGAGGGGAACCGCACGGATGTAACATGTCCGAAGACCTAAGTAAGTAGGTTAGTACCCAACTAACAATTTAGCTTGTATATGGTAAAGTTTGTTGAATTTGGCAAGTAATAGCTTGTATAAGGCAATCTTGAGCAAGCCAAGAATTTTCCACCTGAAATTTAAACAAATAGCTGCTATAAGGCCTTAAAATATGAGCTACACAAGCTCTATACAAGGCTTGTAAATATAAGTTATAAATGGCTTGTATAATGCCTTCCCAAGTTGTTTACAGAAAATGTTTAAAATAATAGCTGCTATAAGGCTCTCCACGACAAATCATTGCCAACAACTTGTATAAGGCTTGTTTGTAAAGGCCTTATACAAATTAAAATAATCAGTGAAGATCAACAAGTGTGTTTATATAAAAATCAGATTAAAATAAATAAGAACGCCCATTGAACATGGTTAAACAGTTAAGTTTTTAGCAAAACTTAAAAATGAATAACTCATGGCAAAAATTAAAAAGATCTGGAACCTACCAAAGACTTGTGAGAAAAAACAGAGAAGCAATTCTTAAAACAGCCAGAGAACATTCAAGAAGTTTGGAAAAACAAAGAACAGATATTAGATGCGCACAGAAAAAATACAATAAAATAAAATGCAATAAGAAATACAACATCAGAAAAATAAAATAAAAACCGATAAAAAAATATATTTTTTTTAATTTCAGAATCAGCTTTGCTAAAAAAATTTTTTTCTCTCGATGGATTACTTATGCAAAATAAATTTGGGTAAGGTCTTATATAAACATCTAAGGCAAGTTTTTGGCAAAAGCTGTCAAAATAGCTTTCGTAAGGCCTTATATAAATACCTAAGGCAAGCTATAGCTTGTTCAGCAAAGCTAATAGCAGTTCATGAAGGGCTATTTGCTGCTATAAGACCTGTCAGCAAAAGTCTTATGGCAGTTAATTAGCTTGGGTAAATGCGCCAAAATGGCTTGCATAAGGCCTTTTACTATTTCTATAGCAGTCTGAAAATAGCTTGTATAGAACCTTATACAAGTTAAACTGTTAGTTGAGTAAGAATCATTTGTTATGAAGACGTTCTTCTTATCTTATCGAAAATTGTAGGTTCCCTCCATTTTGCTGATTTAAACACACGCACCCACCAGATTGGCTTAGAGTTGTAAGTACTTGGCCATGGTTCTCCTGGTTTTAATCCTACAACTTGGATTTGTATAGCTATTTGTTTGTTAGTCCATAATTTTTTTTGATACCTATTGAAAACATAGGAAAACTTTAAAGAGACTGAAAATGTATGGACTTATGCAGAAATTTTCTAAAAACAGCAACTTTACCTCCCGTACTTTAAGCAGAAGAACCAATGAATAACAGAATCAAGCTGAAAGTTTCCCTTTTTCCTATAAAAAGTAATCGAAATTACCATATTTTCGTTCAAGGGATAAGAAAAACTACAAAAGCAAGACAACAAGAGAAAAAAAACCATGACCGCGTTCCAGATTATGACTGTGACAGTGAGGACTGAGGAGGCCACAAAGATCTATTTGGGCGGAAACTTATTTTTTATCTCAAGTAAAACAGACACACTTTGATTAACTTATGGTATGGGCTTCAGATTTATTCCAGCTTTGATTACAAATGTTTTTTTTCTGCTTCATCTATAAATAATATGTAGGTATGTATATATATAGTGCCAGTGCCAGTTGCCAATAGCAGTCCCGTTCCCCGTTCGTTGCGGCGTTAGCCCCTTGTGAAACTGTTGAAGTGAAACACGGATAGAAGAAAAAGAAGATGTGATGGTCATGCAGGGTTAAGAAATGATTAGAACGGTTGACTGGTTGCACAAGTCTACAAGTCGGATCGGATCGGAAGTCAAGCCAGGGGAAAGGTGTTCGGTTTTTATAGAAGATATCGCAGTTAAATCTTTTATAGACCCCAGTCAGACCCGGATGGCGCGAGTGGGATAGATTCACTTCTTTTTATTTTCTTTATTTTGTTTTCACAAAGATGATGATGATGATGAGGGCAAACACGCAATCACTGTGCAGACCGTTTTATTAACAGTAAGCTTTGTTTATATATTTATTTTTTTTTCAATCCATTTTCTTTTATGATTTTCTACTTTTTTTTTTGTTTTTGTTTTTCTACTATGCGGCCATGACAGACAACAGAAAGGGTCGATATAGCGGTTATGATTTGCATTGCGTGTGCAGAATGGTAGATACTTATAGTCAGATCAGCTAATCGAATGTTTTCTGCTTGAACGGTTCTTGGATGGAATTTATATTAACAAAAACAAAACCAAAGCTAAACAACAACAAAGACAAGAACAAAATGTTATTATGATTTTGTATTGATTTTTGTCCTAAGGCCTTATTCACACCATCGGAATCGAATTAGTAGGGACATATTGGCATTATTAATAGGGATTTAATGGATTTGGGAATTTTTGTTGCTGCATAAAGTTGGAGCTTGATTCCATCCATAAATCTTTAATGCAGTATGTACCTATGTTGTGGGCTTAGGTTTGTATGTTGTTCAGTTTGTGTTATCAGTATCACATGGGTACATATGTTCTTGTACGTAGGTTTATCAATACCTAATTAGTTTTTTTTTTCTTTTTGATTAAGGTTTGCAAATCAAGAAGGATATTGAATTAATCTTGGAAGCACTTGGGATATAATGTAAATACTAATTACTTATCAGCATTTCTGAGTTTCGGTTAGGACTGCGGAAGCTTAAGAGTTGGTACCCACCTATACTAGTAGGTTTAGCTTTGGCAACACTTTTTTAAGTGAGAGTAAATTTGATAGCTTGTAGATGATTTGCACTATGTTTATAGGTATATTTGGTGCTTATACGAAATTGTCTAAAAGATATCACCTGTTGCATGTTCAATTAATAGCCATGCTTGTAAAAAATAAATAAATTTGGTGGCGCAACAGCTCGTGGAGAACTAGGGCCTAGTGACTTACAACTCTCAACCATTCCTGTGTGCGTGTTATTGGCAGGAATGGAGGGGACCTACAATTTTTTGCCGAGTCCAAATGGCTAGATGAGAAGCACTTATTCATGACAAGTATACTCTTAGAGGATTTGTCAGTTCCTCGCAAGAGGCAGTACCTCGGGAAAAAACATTTGTTTTTAGGTGGCAGCGGCTGGGAATCGAACCCAAACCTTCGGCATGACAGTCCAACGCACTAACCATCACGACACGAGGTACTACTGCCATGCTTGTAGAAAGTTTAAAAAAGCACCCCATCATTGATACTGCAATTTTGACATAGGATTTTTCTAGCCCATAATCACATGTTATACATACCATGCCAATAGTTTGTGCAACAAGTTTGGGAAACTACGTCAATATCAGCCATCCCAAATCCAACATCAATTAATACGAACGACAGTGAAGAAAACTAATGTTATGAAAGTTCATCATAAAAATGTTTGATATGTAGGTTACTGGGCAGGTCACTTTCGAAGATTATTTTAATCAAATCATCACCAACTTGTCGATGACGAATTTCTTTTACTTTTATCATTGCATCCAATCGTAACTAAATTCTCTCCGATTTGTACGAAATGTACATAATTTTTACCAGCGAAGTGCATAACCATTCCGATTGATAAGTCACAAAATATAAAATTTCCGTTGAAATGTAAACATATAAATGCAACGAGTCACAATTTCATCTGATGCATCGTGATTATTTCGAAAGGAACATAATTTTGTTAAAATAAGTTTTCCATAGATTTATCTTGGCAGTGGGTCTGATCTCTGATGGAGTAGGGTCTAATGGAAGGGGTTCTGGAGATGGGTGTGGAATTGCGACAAAGGCAGGGTCATTAGAACACCTGGGCAAGCTCAAAAAATACAGAATTAAAAAAAAAAAATATTAAATCCTGTAACTTCCACCATCCTTATACTGACTCAAAACCAGTACCAACATATTTCAGTAAAGGTTACGTACAACTGACCGGTAAAAAAGGTGATTTAACCAGTTGAAATGTCGGTTTATTCCAAATTTCTTGCAAGTTAGAATACCTATTTTTGATACTAATTCATAAATGTTTTCTTCGAACTAGACAAACAGTCAGCTGTCTTGTCTTGTGAAAGAAAGTTGAGAAAAGGATATAAATCAACTTGTTAACCTATCAACATTTTAATAATTCGACATTTTTTCTATTGTTCACTCCAACGTAACTTAAAACACAACTCTTTGCTTGGAATATTTGCATGGAATCAGCCAAAACTCTTATCAGACATTCTTGTCTAAGTTTTTAACACGAATTTGACAATAAATTGTTTGATACATATTCAATACGTTTTCTTTCGATCGCCTTATGACAATCCAAAGCAAGTTAAGCGAGCTTAAAAACATCATTCCCGAAACTATAAACTGATCACAATATCGGCCATTTTCGAAAACAGGAAATCAAAGTCAATTTGGTCGTCAAATGATCGTCGTTTTTTGACGCCGTGTATGTAATCATCCTGTTTCCAGAAAATTTATTTGATCAACGCCAGTCACTTGACTTGCAAACGCATTTGACGTGTAAAAACACACTCTCTGGATTTTTAATCGTTAACTTGATTTTTGTGCCTACTGCTCAGTTCCACCGTAGACAAGTGTATTCAAACATATTCAAACATATGACTTTTGCAAACTTCATTATTGATCACAATGCTTTGTTTTTTATTTCGCAAACACATTACAGCCTCATATGTGACGTTATATCATTTTTGAAAATTTTGTTTTTGGTGTGATGAGATGGGCTGCCATTGAAGAAATGTTCGGTAACTTACAGCTCATTGAATCACCAAGAATTCCCTTAATCTTATTATTCTTTATTATTCTAGGGATTGATTTATTTACCCACGTAGAAAAATGGCAAGTTTTTGTCAAGTTTAGTCAAGGCTCTGAAAAGGCTTCGTTAGAGACAATCTAGACAAGGAAAACTTGTCAAATATTAGTAAGGCCCTCTCTAGAAAAAAAATTGTTGGATGAGTAGAATCAAACATGCTAGTATCTTCCAGGATGGCTACAAATTTGGTAGCAAAAAATCACGGAATGCCTAAGACGTTTCTTGAATGGAGTACTGATTTTGGAAATAAGATTTTACCATCTCTCGGAAACAGACCATGAAACTTGCAGTAGGTAGGTAAATAAATTAGAATTTCAAGAAAAAAACTATGTCCAAACAATTTTTACTGACCCTTCTAACTTCAAAGTGATGTCTATTTTGCCATATTTTTTTTCAAATTAAAGATTTCAAAATTTGGTCTATCGTGAAATGCAAAAAAAACTGCACCTTTGGAGCTACTGTGAAGTTATCTGTTCAATATGCTTTTGTTTTTCTTAATTAAGACACCAAATGAATCCGGATAAGGCCACTGCATTGATGCATATCGGTCCGAACGTTTTCCAAAACTAAACCAGTATTGCCATGAGTAATGATTGGATAACAAACAACTAGCACAAAGATTAACAAATCGAGCTTATTTGAGAACTTTTTTTTAAAAAGTCTTCCAACCTGACGACAAATAGCTAAATTGGGTTTGTGTTTTTAGTATTTCTTTAAATTAGTAAAACGTTTTTATTCTTTTTTTAATTATTTATTTTTGTTTTAAACATCAAATTTAGCCGAATAATATCATAATAATTAATTAATAAATTTTTTTTAAGTAAATTTGTGATTACCAAAGTTGAATCATCCTTAAAAAGTTAAGTTAGATACAAATTATTTTTATCATTAAATGATATAAATCCAATAACCATAACTTTATTCGTAGGTATGAGGTAACATGATACCTACTTCTTCTTATAACAATATCTAAACGTCAACGTAATTAATTAAACTAGTTTGACGTCAGAAATGTAACATTCTAAGCTTCTCATCTAGACTCCTTTCCTGGTTGCAGCATTATCCATAAATTCACATCAATTTATTATTATTTAACTTTTCTTGCAACTTATTTTTCACAAAAAAAAAGTAGAAGTAGAATCAAACAGGGAATTAGGTCATCTAAGTAGAAAATCCAGTTAGTTGTGTGACAGTCGATCCATAACGAAAAAATAATTCTACGAAGGTAGGTAGAAATAGCAACATTATCAACCTCAAGTCCTCAACAACAAAAAAAAAAAATGCGGGGGAGCACAAATTTTTTTTTAATATTTCATGCTTTTAATTGCTCACGATGAAAGCATAATTAGAACACGTTCTAAAAGATCTATGGATGTTAGTACGAGTATACCTATGTGACTATAATTATGGAACACAAAACATCTATCGCATAATAAATTTCCTCCACAATAGTCCATAGATGTCAAACTTCTTTGTTAGCACAACGAAAACTTAGCGACTTTTTTTGGTTAGGGAAAATGTTCGAAACTAAATTATAATAGTTATACAAGTGGCAAAGTGGCAAATGGCAATGCCATAATATAAATTGAAAGTAAACATTTAAACTGAGGTCAAACTAGTTGAACATTGATTAAGTGGTGGCAGCAACAACTGGCTATCTACTACGTTTTGCAATCAAAACAAGAACCATGAACTCAATTTCGATTGGAAATATTGGTTGTTCTTATGGGGTTACCATCATTATGTTCTATTAAATAAATTTGAAAAAAAAAAAATATTCTTATTCTGAATATCACGATATCCCAAAAATGGAGATTGATTAATAAAAACCTAGTCTTTGAACTAAAAAATCATTAGACACCACAAGGTTCTATTTTATGGTCTTTTATATTTTGTTTACTTATTAGTAATCTCTTTTATGGTAGTTTTACTTCCTTTAGTAGTCAAACAAATAAAAATATTTCCAATACAGAGGTCACAAGGTGCCAAAATACCACGATTCATTGATTTGACGTTAAGTGTGATCAAAAAACCAGTAAGCCGGGGCAGATGTCGATGTGTGAGGATTTCACCTTTAAATGAAAATATTTGAAGGCTTTATTCAAATACCATTGGTAACCCTGGTTCTTCTATGTTCTATCAGTGCACGTTTTATTTATTTTGTATTTTGTTTTTTTATGGTAAGAATTCTAAAATGGCCACTTTCGATCGTTCAGTATAGTTGTTGGCGAACCATAACGTGTCTTTTGTGCTGGACAATGGTTGTTAGCAGTATATAAATGGTATCGTTAGGTGATTATAATTTTCATCATCAACAACATCGATTGCAAAAGCAAAAAAAAAAAAAATAGTCAATGAGAATTTTATGTTAGCTGCATTCCCATGTGTAATCATGGAAAAGGTGTAAATAGTGTGGGACGATTTTAGAATGGTATTGAACACATTTCAGGCTAACTTGCCTTAAGTCGATCATTTAACAGTTTTATGGGTTTTTCTAACTTTGTAGATCGTTATATAAAAGTCTTTTTCAAGGTGGGTAATTACATTCTTTACACCCATAATAAAAACTTGTAACGATTTAAATTTGCGACATAGGTAGGTACTTTATGCCATTTATGTATTCGAAACAAGAATCGAATCCAAGATTTTGATAAAATTTGACATAACGACGTTAAGGAAGATTAAGAAAAATATATGACTGGACTGCATGAATTTGATTTTCTGATTCAAAGTTGTATCGTGGCTAGATTTTCATGATTTAGATTTTCATGATTGTGAAGAAATAGGTTAATAATTTTATGGTATTGAAAAAATATCATACAATATTGTAAAAACAAACAAAAAAACAACTAGAAAGTGAGAACAAAGTTGGGAGTATTAAGAATATTGGAAGTACCTCTCCTCTTCACATAATGGTTTGTGCTTTGGACTGTCATGCTGAAGGTTTGTGTTCGAATTATAATCGCTACTGCTTTAAAACAGACATTTTTTGCGGAGTTCTGCCTCTTGCAAGGAACTGACAAATCCTCAATGAACTCACGCAAGAGTATACTTGTCATGAAAAAGTGCTTCTCACCTAGCCGTTCGGAATCGACAAAAAACCATTGTTCCATTCTTGCTAACAAAAACAATACGTCAATACGCTCACAGGAATAGTTGAAAGTCATAAAGTCATTAGGTCCTGGTTCTCCACTAGCTGTTGTGCAACCAAAGACCAAATAATATTAAGAAAATTGCTATTTAAGATACAAATATTCTAAATTTTTAAAACGCCATTTTATTCAAACTTAGAAGTCTTGGCCGTCAGCCACCATCATGGAAAACGCATTTTATATTTTATTGATATCTCTTGAACTGTTTTTTTGACAAAGCAAGTATTTGATAAAATACCTATTTTTTTTTAAACTAACACCTACTCCATTCTTTTATTAATTTTTAAATCAAGTGGTTTTCGTGAGAAGTTTTTCAAAAATAAAATTTTAAAGACAATTATTTTGAAAAAAACTGATTTTTTTTTAATTTCTCACGAAAACGATTTGATTATAAAGGAAAACATATAAAAGAAGAGAACATGTATTAATTTAAAAAAAAAATTACTATTTTTTTCATACCACAAACGGATCATGAGATATTGGATAAAACGCGTTTTTTTCACAAGATGGCAGCTGACCTGAACATATTCCATCAAGAAAATCAGTTCAGTAACAAATTTTGGGCTACAAAGTACCCACCTTTTGGCTTAATAAATAAATTGGGGACTTGGCCTATTAATTGGTTCTTTTCGAAAAAAATTCTAAAATAACAAAATTATGAATGATATTTGAAAATCTATAAATTTGGAGCACTGCTGCAAGTTCCTAGCACGCTTGGTTCCTGAGATACGTGGTGTGACCTGCTAATTTTACAGTGTAGTCGGGAATAGAATTAATAGAACCCTGATGGGGCCTACTAACATAAATTTTTTTAATATTATACTTGAAACCATCCAATACGACTTGTATTGAACGGGCCGAGAAATTATGTCTATAATCCAACGAAGAACATACATTTCGTAGATTTTCGATTAGGGGGCTTATTGTCAAACTCAGTCAAATGCTTTTGAAATATTATCTTTTATGCTTCAAAACCAGCTGGGATGGATTTAAAGAAGATATCGTGGACAACGTTGGGTTAAAGGTATCATTACAAGCGCCTCTTGAGCTCGAAGACGCAGTAGATACCTTTGCTGATATAAAACAAAAAGCAGCTTGGGATAACACACCTTATGAAAGGATAATACCTTGCTATAAATATATAAAATATCCGCCAGGAAATAAAAGATTTAGTGAAACAGAAACGAAAAGAACGTACGAAATGACAGCAAACCCGTGCTCCTTGACACAAAGATTATTTAAATCGCTTGAGTAATATGCTAAAAACGGCGATATCAGATTTCAAAAACCTTGAAGTTGAAAATTACTTTGAAGGGTTGACAGCGGGGAAAGAATCCAACTACTTGCTTTAGAATGCTATAAAAACAACGAAAAAACCAAAAAAACTTGGGGGGCACTGGACCCCATTAAAAAAAGCTAACATGAATGGGCTGAAAGTGGCAGAGAAAAAGCGATGGTATTCGCCGATTTCTTAGAGGAAACTTTTAAGCCGTTCGATGGGCAAGAACTCAACGAAAATATCAATATGAATTTTACCTCAAATGAAAGCTACATAACGAGAAATGCTACACTTGTCGAATTAAAAAGAGAAATTAAGAAGCTTAAGTCCAATAAGGCTCCAGGATATGACTTAATCACGGCAGAATTTTTAAAATTGCTTCTTCGTAAAGGGTTTATCAACTTCCTTTACATAATAAATGCTGCTGTAAGGTTAGATTAGGTTCCGAGCCAAAGGGAAGGTGTGGAAGTCATAATAGTTTGAAACCTGGCAAACCGTCACACGAAAAAAGTCTTACAGGCCGATTTCGCTTCTTCCAATAATATCAAAAGTTTTTGAAAGAATACTACTCCTGCGCCTACAACCGATAATAAAAGAGAAACAGTTAATACTTGAACATCAAGCAAGCATTCGACAATTGATCAAGTGAATAGAATTACTCACGAAATTGAGAGAGCTCTTGAAGAAAAGAAAATCTGTTCGACTGTCTTTTTGGACGTGTCACAGGCGTTTGACAAGGTGTGGCACGAAGGCCTCAAATTCAAATTAAGACAAGTTCTGCCTGAAGGACTTTACAACATTCTAAACGGATATCTAAATGAAAGACTTTTTCGTGTAAGACACGGAAATGACTATTCTGATTTCAAAGAAATAGTGGCTGGGGTACCACAAGGAAGTGTATTAGGTCTAGTTCTGTACCTTTTATTTACACGCGATAAACCTCAAACAGATGACACTATTGTAGCCAAGTTTGCTGATGATACTGCAATACCAGCAGTTGGCAAAACGATTAGCGAAACTACAATTAAATTACAAAATGCTCTTAATAATGTTAATGAGTGGACGAAAACATGGCGAATAGCGCTCAATGAACAAAAGTCAGTCCACGTGGACTTTACGTATAAAAAAATAAATAGATTACCCGTCTTTCTTAATACCGCTCGTGTTCCATTTGCAAATGAGGCTAAATATCTGGGAATGACTCTAGACGCGAAATTAAAATAGAAACTTTCTGAATTGATGGGGTGAACAGAAATCTGCTTTAAAATCGTGGATAAAGCAGGAACTTTCACCGGAAAGTAACCTGCAACACGTTACTTAACTTCGTTAAAAATAAATTGCTAGATAAGTTTCAACTTAGTTGCAATCGGAAAGTGGAGTTGGTTTTAGTGTAGTAAGAATCTCACACACCTATGACCACGCGTTTTTCAGTCCTCCCATAGAGCCTGATGCAGGTTTTGCACCTACCCACGAAAAAAAAACAAATTTATTCGCTTAATGGATTTGTCAATTTCATAGGAACATCAATTTAACATGTGTATACTTCATCGGGAATTTTTTTTTTAATTTAAATACAAAATTGTTTTGTATATGAAAATTTTAGTCCATATTGCTCTGTTTTGTTTAGCATGATGATTTGTTTTTGATTCAATAGAAAGCTGTAGTAGTTTTCAATAAACCTCTACATAAACCCATTAATTCATACAAAAAAAATATTCAAACCGACTAAAATCACAGCGATGATGGTATCAACGGTTTTAATTCGATCCAAACCAACCCAGCCGTGTATCTCGATGGGTTTAAACTTTGCGTTAATTACGATAATAAATCTGCAAATATCCTTTGCATTGTTATATAAAAGCAAAACCATGAAAAGGATCTCGTCCAAAAAACCACGACCACCAATCCAATTAAATCCCGTGGAAAACTTTTCTATTTAATCAGTTGTTGTTGAATTTATTTTCTCTCTCTCTCTCTCCCTCTTTATCTACGCATGCCAGAAGCAAGAACCTTTTATGAATTCTCGAAAATTCATCGAGAGCCCACAAAAGACCATTACCACACTATTCGTTTGATCTATTTCACATAAATTTCATTAAATGCTAACAATTAAATTTATACCATACATATGTGTGTTTTGATGATGATGTGTGTGGGGATGTGCGGTTGTTCTTCCTCAATTGAACTCAATGTCATTTGCATTAAGTTCTGAAATATTGTATATTGTATATAAATTAGCAAAATGACTAGTAGAGAAAGAGGAGTTTACGTACGGACGCACGAAAAATTCAAAATGATGATGCCACATTTTTGATGACCTCCGGACAACGGATCCATATGGCTATTTTAAATCATTTTTAATATTCTAGCATCAGACTATAATAAATATTTTTATTTAATTTTCAGTTTAAATGAGAATTTGATATAAAAATAGAAACATTTAGAGATGGAATAGAACAAAAAAAAATGTTTTTCAAAATATTTTCTAATAGGTCAAGACAAACTTTAATGTAAATACAATGATGACGCTTTTATTATGAACAAAGAATTTTGTTCGTTTCCGGCTTTTTTTGTTGTCACTAAAATTTTTCCCATAGGTACAAAATAGCTAGGCATATATGAGATGAAAAAATATTATTTTTAAAGGCTGTCTAATTGAATTTCTAGTTCTGAATTAATTATTATTTGCCACTTATGGAAGTAGCTTTTTTCTTGGTTAGTCCTATGACCATCTGTTGAAATACAACAGCTGTGTTGCTAACAAATGGATTTTTTTTATCAGAGATAAGGAACAAGTGAACACAAAATGAAATACATAGTTAGGTACTTGGAATTGATATGAAAAAATTTATGTATTTTTTATAGGCGCCACTGCACCGGTATCAAGAGATAAGATTTTTTTGCAAGGTTTCAAATAGGACTGATAAAAATTTTTAACAATTTTTTTCTTGTTAACTTATTTGTTTTTAATTTTTAAATATGAAATACATACAAATGATATGAATCATAATGTTTAGCAGTTTATCAATTATTTTTATTTCTTTTTATCAACAACTGCCCAAAATAAATTATTATTAAAACGAGAAGTTATGGGGCTGTCTGAATACTTTACGGGACGAGAATAATATTTCAGACTTATCTCTTATATTAAAGATTTTCCAAGACGAGACTAACTCTTTGACAATTTTTTGCTCAAAAAAATAGTTTGTAAGCAGAAACTTAACAAAATTTCAAATATGTATAAGGATTTCCAATAAAGAACATTTCTTGAGCTTTAAATTTAAATGTAAGGCATGAAATACGATATTTAAATTAACTAAAACTCAACGGCAATAACGAACCGAATTCTGCTGCCATGCAAATTGCACCATTCAACCTGGACGCACGTAGGCTAAAAATTCTGTCCGCGATGAATTGAAGGTAGTTATATCAAAACTAAAGTCCAAAAAAGCTGCTAGAGCTGATTGTGGCCTTTCGGCTGAGCTATTCAAAACGGCTGGTGATGTATTGGTTAGGAGCATTACCAGCTCATCTACACAATATGGTCGGAGGAAAGTATGCTCAATGAATTGAACCTCAGATTGTTTGGCCGATCCTCAAGAAAGGTGATCTTCTGTGAACTGCACCAATGACAGAGGAATTATAAGCATCGCGTATAAGATCTTCTCTGACGTATTTTGTGAATGCCTGAAGCCATTCGCCAACAAACTGATAGGTCAATATCGGTGTGGTTTTAGGCCAGGAAAGTCTGACATAGACCAAATATTTGAGCTGATGCAGATAAAAAAAAAACATATGTTTCAAATCGATACCGCCAGCACCTATTCATCGATTTCAAGGCTGCGTGTGACAGCATCTATATAGGCGAGCAATATAGAGCAATGTAATCTACATAGTCTTGGCATCCCTCTCAAACTCGTCAGTTTGTACAAAATGACGATGGAGAATGTCAAAAAAGATTTTAGACAAGGCGACATGGTGTCATGCGACTTCTTCAACATCGTTCTTGAAAGAATTGTGCAAAATTCTAAAGTCAACACCAGAAGCACAATTTTTCAAAAGTCTATCCAACTACTCGCTTTCGCCAATGATATTGACATAATCGGACAAACAAAGCTTGATGTCGGTGGTGCTTTCGTGAGTACTGAGGAGGAAGCCAAGAAGATGGGTTTAACGGTGAATGAGGGCAAGACCAAAATATATGCTGTCCACAAGAAAGGACACCCAACAACAACATCTAGGTCAGAACGTCACAATAGGTGGTTTTGAGGTGGTCAAAGACTTTGTTGTCTAATTAGGATCCGCTATAAACTTAGCAAAAGATATCAGTGCTGAGATCAAACGAAGAATTACTCCTGCCAATCGAT
Source organism: Dasysyrphus albostriatus (assembly GCA_946251815.1). Classification (NCBI taxonomy): domain Eukaryota; kingdom Metazoa; phylum Arthropoda; class Insecta; order Diptera; family Syrphidae; genus Dasysyrphus; species Dasysyrphus albostriatus. Next base: position 17,679,402 of record OX276335.1, on the reverse strand, counting down.
GTTTCTTTGGACTTAAAAGGCAGTTGCGAACCTTTCTCAAGCAACTAAGGTGTCCCTGTAAAACACGCTTATCATCCTGGTCCTGATGTATGGTGAAGAGGCATGGACAATATTAACGGTTCATGAGGTTTTTTTGAGAGGGAAATTCTCCGGGTGGTTTTTGGTCCCATCTGCATAGATGAAGAATGGAGAAGAAGATACAACTACGACATGTAACATCTGTACAGCGACACCAACGTAGCCAGTGAAGTGAAAAGCCAAAGACTGAGATGGCTGATGGGTAACCGAGAGCGAATGGACAGCAATGCTTTGGCCCGAAAAGTCTTTGAATCCAACCCCGTGAAGAAAAAAGAGCAACAGGTAGCACACGCAAGTGGAAGAGGACCTCAATCAACTTCGGAAGTGAAACTGGAGAAAGCTAGCTAGAAACAAAGCCGGAAAGATAATAATAAAGCTCAAATGATAATAATAAATCCCCCCAAAAAATAGACCCAACAAGGCCAAAGCCCCAAATATTTTTGCCAAAATTTCCAATAATTCCCAACATATTTTTTCTGGATAAAATAAAAATGCCACAAGGTTCTGTTCAGAAAGGCACCTGCTATATGACCAAAAGTACTAAGACAACGAACAAAAAATAATTGAACTAGATTTCATGTTGGGAATTTTGTTTTCAAAAGAATTTGTCTTGTGGATTTTGTCCTTATTAGGTTTTAACCTTAAAATTTTGGGCAAACACCACTATTCCAATTTTTTTTTTCAAAATATTCTAGAGAAAGTTAAAAATTCCCTAAATACCGAATTTTAAAAAAATTTACATTTTTATTTTCAAAAAAATTGTTTATAAAATTTTGGGAGTTTTAGAAGCTTATGTAAAGACAAATAATTTTTGAAATCGAAATATCGTTTTGAAGAAAATCTAAGTAAAAAAATGCTATACTTTTACTAAAAATTTTATGGCAGGTACCGTTATCATTGGTTATAAAAATGGGAAAAGAAAAACGTGTGGGGCCAAAAACCACTATTTACTAAATTTTAAGAAAATTTTTTCAGCATATTTTCTTATAACATTTTGTCCTCTGCGATAGATGGTCAATTTTCACGAATTTTTGGATATGTAGAGTTATAAAGTACTGAAGTATATTTAAACTTAAGTTTTTTGTTAGTACCCAGTAATTTATACTTGTACTTGAAAAAAAACAAGTACTATGTTTTTGGTACTTGAAAAACTTGAAAAAAAGTACCAGGTACTTGGTACTTGAAAAACACCGCAAATACAAGTGCTTTGCCAAGTACCTTGTTCCAAGTACTTGTAGATACTTGGTACTTTAATACTGCCCAGTACATTTTCAAGTACAACTCCATTTTAAGTACTTTTCAAAAACAATTCTATTTCAAGTATTTTCCGAGTATATAAGTCCATTTCAGGTACAAGTCAATTTCAAATACTTTTCAAGTACAATTCGTTGAGTAGACTGTTTGAATTATCGAATAATGTAATATTCTATTTTTCTGAGTGAATAACTTAAATAAATAGATTTGAATCTAAGTTTTTAAAAAATGACGGCCATTGCGAGACTTTAAAATGACGCCAAGACATCGAGACGCTATCATCCACCGTGATCTAGGTTTTTGAATTGAAATAGTCATTATTGGATAGCTCAACCAGACTAGTCAACGAATTGTACTTGAAAAGTACTTGATATGGACTTGTACTTGAAAATGTAATGTAAAAGTACCTAGTAGATACATGTACTTGGAACAAAGTACTTGACAAAGCACTGGTACTTGGTGTTTTTCAAGTACCAAGAACCTGGTACTTTTTTTCAAGTACAAGCATAAGAACAATGAACTGGCTACTTGACTGGTACTTTTACTTGAAAGTTTACAAGTCTGCTCTTAAGTCCTAGTGTTTTGAGGCTTTAAGCAAAACATTTTCTTTTGTTACAATTTAATTGGTTAAGGTCAAAGCATAAAGATTTGTCTTTACTATATGCTTTTTTTAATCGGGATGAGTCAGTTGATGGAAATTTTTCGTGATAATGTCTTATGCCATCAAATTTAAAAGTTTCATCAAAATCAGTTGAGTTTTCTAGATTACCTACTCACTTGTGTATCTGCCTAAATTCGCTTGAGCGATAATTCACTAAATTGAGTTTGTTTGCTTTTATAACCTATAGCCTTAAAGTCAATGTACAAGGGCACTAAGGTACCTTTACTCTCTTCATCGTCATCGACTAGACGAAATTATGAAAAATTCCTTTGCCGTTTGTGAGGTTATAACTCAATTGATTTGTGAACTTCTGACTTAAATCAATTCAAAAACTATTTGTTCTTTTGGGAGAAGACATTCATATTTCGGAAAATATCCAAAAACTTGTTATTTTCTTAACCCTAAGTTTTGTATGGAGAAGTAGAAAATACAAATACGGTAGCTGTCAAAACAATATTTACTTACATTTGACAACCACACCGGTGTTTGTGTAGGAAATACATGAACCTAACTTTTATACTTAAGTGGTAACTATACAAAGCTTAAACTCTTAAGGGAAAGTTTTTATATTTTTATTTGAAGTGCAATAACATTTTGTTACTTTTGTATGAAAGTTCTTAGAGATCGATGAAAAGAACAAAACTCTTTCTTCTGTTTTTTTCAAATAAAGACCAACTTTGGCTACAGTAAATGAAACAAAACTTTAATATTTCTAAAACATATTAATTTTCTGGAAACCGCATCAAGCCCTCGATGATTTGAAAGGAAACTTCCAATAATTTGAAAACTTTATGAAACAAATGAACTTTAATAAACTTTTCCGACCCAGCCACTTTGCCAGGTAGAACAACTTATTTCAGCACAAAATTAAAGAAACAAAAGCAAAGACCTTCTTGGATAAACTATTAAAGAAATTACTTCACGAATAACTTAAATTTCTCCAATAAAATGCAGCTTTTTCCACAACTATTAGCGTCAAATAGTTTTACTTGAGCTTGACTACATAGAATTAGGGTTCTTATAACTTCTAAAACATTCTTGTCGTCATCGTCAACGTGAATAGAGTCTTCTAATCTGAAACGTTTAAATTAAGTTTAAGGATATATGGAAGGTCTTCTATATACATACAAACATGGAACTATGTATAAGAAGGGAAGGGCCCTTGAAAATGTTATAAATAATTCCCCAGTAAATTAATGGGGCAGAATTCCTAAGCATCTTGTTGGTCCATGTGATACACACGCTATAGGTATACTTTATCATTTAGCAAGGGGAGTGTAAGTGCCCTTATGTTATACATTTTAGAAATTTTCCAAGTGAAAACTTTGATAAATCTTGGTAAGTGGTTGGCATTTGAAGAGTCTCAATGGGATATATCTTGCTTATAATATAGTGAATGGAAAAACATGCGGAATTTTAACATCTTGTTGATGTTATTTTTGTTTTTATTTATTAAATATATTAAAATTTATTACAGGAAATACGCAATTTAAGAAAAGGAATTCCATTTAATATTGTAAACTACTCTTCACTCTTTATTTAGGAGTGGGAAAAAGAGGTTAGTAAAACATTCCATATTCTTCTATATGAAAAGTATTTCTAATGAAAGAATCTCTCTGTTTAGCTTAGCTTGAAAACTGATGAGAAATTCTTGAAGCTCAATATTATGATGTTGAAGGCCACTTACTTTGTCCTTGGAGAATTGTGAATTAAAGTACCGAGAGAATTAGAAGAGACCTTATTTTTTTTTATTGAGAGGACTTTGTTCGAGAGATTCATTTTGTTTATTTTCTGTTTTATGATTTTATTTTCAGGATATCATTTATAAAAGATGTTTAAAGCTCTCTTCTGAGTTCTATCTAAAAGACTCAAGTCAATTAAAGGAGCACTGAGCACCTGTTTAAATATGTGGTGGCGCTTAACTGCCAAGACAGAATGGGAGACGAAGCTGCAATAGATGTCAAAAATGCTGCAATGAAAGCTGAAACTATTTTGGCTGCAGCATTTTTGACATCTATTCAGCTCCATCTCCCATTCTGTTCAAGCAGTAAGTTCGTGAAGAATCAGGGCCTAGTGATTTACTACTCTCAACCATTCATGTTTGGGCCTACTAGTTTTTGCCGGATCCAAACAGCAAGATGATAAACACCTATTCATGATAACAGAAACTCTTTGAGAATTTGTCAGTTCTTTGCAAGAGGCAGAACCTCGTTAGAAAAATTCTTTGCTCTTCTGGAAACTGAACCATCGGGATGACAGTTAAAGGCACCAACTATTATACCTCGAGATAGCTACATACTTCGATCTTTATTTTATTTGAACGAAATCCCACAAACTAAAATCTCAAAAAATGAAATCTGTCCTAAAAATCCCGAAAAACTAAATTTCGCAAATTTATCCTACTTTTCATAATATCACAATTATAAAATCTTACTATTTAAAAATCTCGAATTTACATTTCGCACTAAAAAAACTAGCAAATTTATTATCAACTGAAATTTCGCATTAAGCTATTTTGCAAATGCGTGAGATTTGGATTTGCGAAAATGCAAAATTCAAAATTTTAGTTGATATTAAATTTGCAAGATTGTTACATTCATTTAGTACTAAAAAATAAAAATCCGGTGAACCAAATAAAGGAACCCAAAAACAAAAACTTTTTCTTTGAATTTTGTTGGATTCTAAAATGTTTTTTTAACAATTGCAAAAAAAATTGAAGTTCGAAAATCTTGCAAAATTTTATTGCATTGCATGTTCCATAAACAAAAATCCCGCTACTTAAAATCTCGCAAAATTTGATTGCATTGCTACATATGCATTTTTTATACAAAATCTCGCAAATCTTGTGTGCAATTTGAATATGCGAGATTTTTATTAAAAAAATTATCTGTGCGATTAAGTTTTGTGAGATTTTTATTTGCGGGTTTTTGGTAAGTTTGGAGGATTTAGTAATTGAAGATTGTTAAAGGTGAGATTTTTTGTATTGCGAGAATTCGTAATGCTAGATTTTGAGTGCGATATATCAATTTGGGTTTGCTAACCCAAGTCAACTCAAGTTATTAGCACAACTCGAGTTGACTCGGTTTGAATTTTTTCTAACTCAATTTAGATTCTACCAGAACCGAATGACAACTCTGTTCGGTAGTAAAAATAAAAAAAAAACTAAAAGCATTCGGTTTAGTGAACTCGGTTTTTTGTTTTGGCATCTACTTGGACTGAACGTTTACCAATGGGCACCTAGTTGAAATGAAATAAAAACCAATTTTGAACACAAACTTAAACTTGATGGAATGGTGGACCAACAAATATGACAAGAAATAAGAAATTTTGTTTTTTTCTTAATTTAAATTTAAATTTGGTGGCGCAAGAGCTCGTGGAGAACCAGGCTTACCAGACTTACAACTCTCAACCGTTCCTCTGTGGGTTTTGTTGGCAGAAATAGAGGGGACCTACAATTTTTTGCCGAACGGCTAGAGGAGAAGCACTTATTCATGACAAGTATACTCTTGGAGGATTTTGCAGTTCCTCGCAAGAAGCAGTACATAAGCAAAAACTTTTCTGTTTTTTAAGTGGCAGTGGCTGGAAATCGAACCTTGACCTTTGACATGACAGTTCAACACATTGAATATCATGCCACGTGGTACTACCTGTTTTTTTTTTAATGCTCTGGAAAAAGATGATTCAACAGCAGTTGGGTGTCATTTGGAAATATAAACTTACAAAATAGTTCGTCCACCATCTGTCAAACTAGAAATATTCAAATTCCATTGAAGGGTGGTTACGATGACGATGTATCAAAAAACCTCTAAGAAACCAAAAACCAAAATTGTTTTTCTTATGCTTCAGAAAAAAGCGATTTGAGGCCAAATGGATGACATTTGGAACAAAATGCACTATTAACCCTTAAATTAAGTTCGTCCACCATATGTCAAACTATAAACTGTCAAACTCTATTGAAGGATGGCTACGATGATGATGGATTTAAAAAACCTTTAAAACCCAAAAAAAATGCATTTTGTTAATGCTTCAGAAAAAAAGTGATTTATTCTATTTTATTCAACCACTTCACATTTAAAAAGTTGATCTGATGCCTCACTAAATTTCACTTCAAACCAAGTTAGGCAACTCGACTTGCAAAAACAACGCACGAAAAGTCTTCACATAATTTAGCTTCAACTCGAGTTACTTAAATTTCAACTCGAGTTAATTTGGTTTAAAAAATTTTCGGTTGGATACCTCGCTATTCGTACACAGGTACACTCTGTACACTCACCTAGTACCCAATTAGTGCTGGATTGTGCGTACCCAATTAGCGCTGAATTGCGCCGTTTTGATACCATAACTTGTTTGACTTGATTCCTTCGGGGGTCTTCCAGATACATGATTGAATGCGAGATTTCCACGTGGGCCTGCATATGTCCACTTGGCATGACCGGAGGTTTCCAGTGAAGATCAGCATCCACCATGAGCCCAGAGTTCTTTGATTTGAATTAAAACGGATTTGGAATATGGTTTTAGTATATTTTGGGCTAGCACCAACGTCAGAGACAGAGTCCCCACCAATCCCACCCAAAGCCTGCTGCAATATACCGAGCTCAGCAGATAGCAGAACGAATGGAGCGCGAAGGACCCAACCGATGTTCGCTTTCATTGAGCATCATGAAACCCAGCACCAGTAGAGGGCTGTATTCCAATTGCTCACGGTCTTGGGGTCTGGGGGGGGGGAACATGATACAGAATCAACCGATTTTGTCTTAGATCCATTTCGTCGGGTCAAGAAAGGAAATCAAGTTTTTGATTTTTATTTCAGAAAGTTCATTGAGGTCGTCAAAAAATGCCGAGCACGAATGTGCTCTCACTCTAGCCAGAACAGGACATTTCAAAGAAAGTGAAGGACTGTTTTCTCTTCTTGCTGATCATTGCAGCTACGGCAGTGAGTATTGTAAGGAATACCCAGTGTCACTGCATGTTCCCCTACTGGCCAGTGTCCAGTACAGGTTGCAACGAGCCAAGCTATGTCTCGCCTGGGTCTACATAACAGATCAATTGTTCGGGATTTATTATAGGTGGGCCAGATCTTTCTGGATATTTTGCATTCGGTCAAGATAGTTCCACCTACGATTGGATTCACTAAGGAAGATTGACAGTAAATTGCCCTTCACAACTCCCAGGGGGATGTTGACTCTTTCCGCAAGTGAGTTGTGAAGGGCTGATCCTTGTCTGACCAGTTCATCTGCCCGTTCATTTCCCTTAATGCCCTTATGGCCAGGAACCCAGATAAGGGTGACCTTGAGGCTAATATTAAGGGTTTCGAGCTCCTCCCGGCGTTGCTGGACCAGTTTAGTAGATGATGTAGCCGAATCAATGGCTTTGACAGCTGCCTGACTGTCTGTGAGGATAGGTGTATTACGATTTTGGTTTGGATCTTGTTTAAATATCCTGCATGCCCCCCTAATTGCAAGTACTTCAGCTTGAAACACACTAGAATAATCGGGTAAACGAAAGGACCTTGAGATATTAAGAGACTCAGAAAAGATTCCTGAAGCAACATCATACTCCATATTTGAGCCATTCGTACTCAACCAAATTTAAATGTCATTTAAAGAAACCCTTTGTCCGAGTCATAGTTCTAATACCAATATTGAATAACTTTTTTCATTAATATCAATAATACTTATCATGCGATAGTTTTAAGTCTATGAAGCTGTTAGAATATACTGGTGACGCATATCGTAGAGGAAGGCGGAAACCATGAACTTTCACAAAAAGTCGAGTATTTGTCAAAGTCCAGGGCCAACAAAATTCTATTGGGAAAGTTACATTTCTTATCTAATCGTTTTACCAGGAAGCTTAGGACGCACAGACACTCAAACGTTAACGCAACTACAGAGTACATTCATGCGTTAAGTAAATTAAATTTTTAACATGCCTTTAAGCGCGGTAAATACAGGCTGATTTATCAAATAAAACTTAGGTATGTTGGGAAATATAGATGTCCAACGTAGTAGCGACATTGCGGAAATTGCGTGAAGTACTCTCTCTGCATCGTTTGCAGTATGGTGCAGAAAATAAGCGACTTAAATTATTGCACTCCAAATGGCAGTTTTAAGAAAGTTCTTGATAACTTGATGGCAACGACAGAAAAAAAGTTTTTAATTAATTTATTAATTTATTTCAAATAAACAATTCTTGTGATTGGTTTATCGGTAACGGCTCTAATGGTTTCAATGAATTTTTCAAAGTTTTTAATCTTTACTAAGGAGAAGATTCAAGAAATTATTTAAATTGGAGCAAACCAATTCCATGCCTATTTTTCTCGTCTTTTCTTCTTTGTTTCTTTGAAACCAGTCATTTTGGATGAAATTTTCAGACTTGGCTATTTTTAAGTGAAGAAAGTGATTATTGTGAAATCTACCAACTGATGCTTAATATATTTTTTTTATATCTTGGTCTCTCAGAAACTGCTACAATGATTTTGTAACAACATTGCTTTCCTGCTATGATATTTTGAGGCAGAATTTATTTTTTAAATAACTTATCGGAACCTTAGACATTGTGAAACAAGCTCTTAAAAAATTTTAAGACAGTAAAATGATTTTTTTATTAAGTCATAAAAGGAGCAAGCGAGTTCAACTACATAATCAAGTGGTGAATTTTATTTTTGTTTGTGACTGAGACCACACCAAAACCAGTCGAGACCGATTTTAGATTTAGATTTTGACGATACCGGGACGATATTTAGGTACATAAGTTTAGTTTGGTTTCGTATCGTAGCAGTCCCTAAGCTCACGTCAACATTTTCGACAATACTTAGAAACTTAAGTTTAGTTTGACTTAGCATCGTGTCCAGTCCTAAACTCACGTCAAAGCCTATCATGTTGCAATTGGACTCCTTTGCATTCCAAAATATGCCACAGAAATAGCATTGCGTAATAAAAATGCAAGTCACACAATTTTTAACCCGCCTAGTTTTTGAGTAAGTAACGCTTCTCCATTCTCAAAAAGCAAATGCCATGCATGTTGGCACTGAGTCGGCCATAGAATCTGGAGTTTATCTTGGACATAGGGTAAGACCGACGAAAAGTAGGTATACCTAACAATAATCATTTTCTTATTAGAATTCATAACTGTGATAAGTTTTATTAAACTCTTGATTTTTTTTAGGAAAACGATCAGTAAGTACTTGTCATATACCTAGAACATTTTTAAATCTATTACTGAGTCTTAAAATCTTACCACGCCATTCAATATATTTTTGAAGTCTATATTTAACAATCATTGACAATTTTATCTTAGATACATAAATTGAAAAAGGAAAACAGTAACCCTTCTGTTCAAATTAATCTGTAAAAACTGAAAACCCAATAAAAGTCAATAAAGATTTTTATCAACAGAAGCAAAAAAACTACCAAATTTATTTTAATCCTATGCAAAATAAAGTCAAAAAGATTCATTCTAAACGAACATAATGACATTGCCTGACCCAAATAAATTTCTCTTCCAAAAGGGTTTCTTTCTATCTATACTATATTGTTTAAATCCGATTAAAAACCCATCATTTAACAACAATTGTGTGGCTTAAAGTGAACACAAAAACAATGTCGGTCTTTCACAAAACCAATTCCACAGTGTTGTTGATACAAGAAAAAAAAAGAAAAACTAATTTCAAATGAATTCACTCGCGAAGATAGAAAATTGAAATCAATGTAAACAATTTCACATGTGAACTGAAAACGGACCAACACCAATACAAACATCAGCAATTCATTATGCCAAGACACTATGTTTTGTTATTGCACCAATCCACTTTGGTCAAGCTTTATCGAATCGATCGATAAAGTGTATAGCTATCAACACACAATTAACTGATGTGTATAGTCGTTGTTTTTTTTTTTTAAACTTCAATGGCCTGTCTGATTTCCTGATTCAGCAGTTTATTTAAAAATTTAATAAATGGTGCTATGCTGAACAAGCTAAATACAGCATCCATTCATATCCGCAAGCAGCGTTCCCTAGCCACCATTATCTACTTCCTTTAACAAAACTTTTAAAGACGATTTCATATTTTTAATTTATTGAAATTTTCATTATAAACACCACCGGGGATTGGACTAAAGAAAAGGAAAAATAAATACCTACCTATATAAGCAAAAGAAAATAATAAATGAAAAGGAAAACGCCTCACCGCTTAATGACTGTCAATATCAGTCTACGTTTATCTAAATATTTGAAATGAGAAAACCGTTTAACTGTTTACATTGATATCCATCGTTTCTTGTTTGTGCCTTCCACAGGGCCGGATTAATAAATATTGAAGGCCCAAGTCCAGTCAAGGGAAATCCAGTACTACCATCACCCAGTTAGCCAAAATTAGCTAAAAAGAGGCTTAAGAACAACAAGGCTACCGTATCTAATGGAATTTTTCAAGGTTTAAGGGACGTCTTGAAAGGATACGGGCATTAACTCAACAACCCAGCATGTTCAATGATTCACCTATCAGCTTTATACTAGTATGTTCCATTATCTACCAAAAGGGTGATCTTCTGTCACACGAAGTGTGTGCCCATCTTAAGCCGTTCTCGCAAGACTACATAACATATAATTGCCAAATACCAGTGCAGCTTTCGGTCAGACAGATCGACCAAGACTGTAGACCAAATATTCACTCTCAGGCAAATCCTGCAAAATATCAACGAATTTCAAGTCGTTTATTTATTGACTTCAAAGCCTCATTTAATATATCATTCATCGTCAGGAGCTCTGTATGGCGTTAGTTGAACTTGGGATCCAGGAAAAACTGATCCAGTTGTGTCACATAACATTGGAAAAAACGCGATCGGATTAGTAATTAGGGAAAAGCTATTTCGAAATATTCCAAACATGAACCAATGTTTCGACAGGGAGATGCACTAAAATGTAATTTCTTCAAACTAATTCTGGACCAAATAGTGAGCAGGGGTCCTATTCTGGTGCTGTGAAAAAGTAAATCGAATAAATAGTTTTCACATTCGCTGCCAAGCATTGCTTTCACTTTTTCAATTTATTTGCCACAAATAAGCGATTCTGGTTCTGTGAATGAAAACTATATTATCGATGCTCGAACCACCTTACCATTTCTCCTGAAAGAATATACAACCGTGGACTCTATGAACTGTATCATGGTGCAAGGGCATACGCAGAATTTCAAGTAGGGGGGGAGGTAGCTCATTAAGGAAATAGTTTTTGTACAGAAATCTTGCTTTAAAATGCTTTCAAAAGAACATAAATTGCTTAACGTATGAAATATATTGTGATAAGGAGGGCAAGCGCTCCTACCTGCCCCCTTTTCGTACTTCCTTGTCAACGTGTAAGACGTGGATGTAACGGGTGATTTTTTAGCTGGTTTGGTTTTGGCAACACTGGTTTTGACAGCTGACGTGTGTTTAGTACCTTGTGTCACTGTCAAACAGCTTTAGTTTGGTTTGCAATTTAACCATGGATCGTCTTACAAATGAACAACGCTTGCAAATTATTGAATTTTACTATCAAAATTCGTGCTCGGTTCGAAATGTTCATCGCGCGCTGCTTGTGTTCAGCGATGAGGCTCATTTTTGGTTGAATGGGTACGTAAATAAGCATAATTGCCGCATTTGGAGTGAAGATCAGCCAGAAGCATTGCAACAGCTACCAATGCATCCCGAAAAAGCCACTGTTTGGTGCGGTTTATGGGCCGGCGGCATTATTGGGCCATATTTCTTCAAAGATGATGCGAATCGCAGCGTTACTGTCAATGGTGAACGCTACCGAGCGATGATAACAAACTTTTTTTTGCCCGAAATGGAAGTTCTTGACTTGCATGATATGTGGTTTCAACAAGACGGTGCCACATGCCACACAGCACGCGAAACAATGGCGCAATTGCGAGGCGAGTTTGGTGAACAGTTAATTTCACGTTTCGGGCCGGTCAATTGGCCGCCTAGATCGTGCGATTTGACACCATTAGATTATTTTTTGTGGGAGTATGTCAAGGCTAGTGTCTATAGGGACAAGCCCGCTTCAATTGACGCACTGGAAGCCAACATCCATGCATTCATTCGTGAGATACCGGCCGATATGTGTGAAAGAGTATGCCAAAATTGGACTCAGCGGATGGGCTACCTGAGACGCAGCCGCGGTCAACATTTGCATGAAATTATCTTTAAACATTAAATTGCAAGGTTCAAACTATCGATTCAAATAAATATTTCATTCATTTTTTCGAATTTTTTGTGTTTTTTTTTTTTAAGTTTTAAGCCTCTTAAAAAACCACCCGTTAGTTAAGAAAATTGACTATATTAGCTCGGCTACATCGATGGTCAATAATGCTTCTTTGAATCGCATCCACCATAGGATTAATAGAAAGAAGAGGACCAAACCTCCGCACAGTGGTTCGTTGGTTGAATTTTGGTGACAAAAATCATTTTCCACACAAGTCTTTGATACAAATTAATGAAATTTGGCACACTTAATATTTTTTTTTTTAGTTCAGAAAGAAGCTTACAAGTTTAGGTTAAAATTTGGGCAAAAATGTCAAAATTTTAATAAAATTATTGGATATTTAACATAGGAATTGAGTCAAGTTTATGTTTGAAATGTCCTTAGTTAGATTCTTGAATGTATATCATATAAAAATGAACATTTACCGGATTTTTCCAACTGTCAACTATCAGAACTCCTAGCCTCACGTCAGATTTAAAAAATGCAAACCAAAAAAAAAAAAATAATCTTTGTAATTAAAACCTAATATTATTTTTAATTTTTCGAGTTTTTGAGTGTGGTTGAAAAACTGTCAAATTTCTTTCAGGTTAGATCAAATAACGTCTTAAAACATTTAGGGTTAAAAAAATAAAATAAATTAAGTGGCGCAACAGCTCATGGAGAACCAGGGCCTAGTGACTAACAGCTCTCAACCATTCCTGTGTGCGTTTTGTTGGCTGGAATGGAGAGGACCTACAATTTTTTGCCGGGTCCGAACGGCAAGATGAGAAGCACTTAATCATTACAAGTATACTCTTGGAGGATCTGTCAGTCCCTCGCAAGAGGCAGTACCTCGGAAAAAACATTTCTGTTTTTAGGAGGCAGTGGCTGGGAATCAAACTTAGACCTTTGGCATGACATTCCTACGCACTAACCATTATGTCACGAGATACTACAAAACATTTAGGACTAGTTTTTTTTTAATTTTGTAATAAATCTCTATTGCAGGCACATTTATATAAAATTATATATTCATGCATATATTATAGGACATTTCAACCATAAACATGACTCAGTTCCTAATTTCAGCAATACTTCTTTTAATTTTAAAATTTTGGGCCATGTCCTCACCAAAATTGTGAGGACTCTGCAGTTTTATTTAATTAAGCATCTTAAACGATTCAGGGCCAGTTTTCAGTGCGAGATTATCCTAGTTTCGGTGTTAAGCCTGAGTTAACTCCAGAAATGTGTTTTCAGTCTAAGTTAACTCCGAGTTAACTCACCTTCTTTGGCGAGTTAAGTCAGGGACCAAAGTGAGTGCATTTTCAGATTTCAGCTGTCCACATCTGAAAAACTATATTTCTGAGTTAACTCGGGGTTAATTTATTTCCAGGGCTAGGTAACTCGAATTAAACTCAGAATCTATCCTGAAGTGAAAAACTGACCCTAAGTTCCAGATTTTTAGTTCCGAGTTAACTCTGAGTTAAACCAGGGTTAGCAAATCCTGAAAACTTATTATCTCCGAGTTAACTCAAAAATAGTTTTTCAGGAGAGGATTAACTTTATCTTTTAGCTGTCAAAAATCTAGGGCCATCAATGTGAGACACCATGGATATTATCCTTCTACTGCATTTACGTTTGAGAATAGAGATGGCGCCACAACGAAATAGCAATGACATTATTATCGATATCGAGATGGCACCACAACGGAAAAGGCACCCAATTTGGTCCTTGAGTTAACTCACCAAAACGTGAGTTAACTTGAACTGAAAAGCACTTTTGTGGAGTTAATTCAGGTTAACCCCGAGATTAGGTTGATCTCGCACTGAAAAACTGGCCCTTAGTGTAGCAAATTTCATTAATTTGTATCAACACTTTCCGATGGGTCACTGTGCTCTGGTTTAATGACCAAACCATCGCGGATGCCAGAAGTGTTGGTCTAGATGGCTGAATGCAGTGTAGAAGATGGAAAACCTCCTTATCTCAGACACCGACCCTTCAAGGATTGGGTGCCGAACAAGAGAAAGAATTGAAGCTCAAATGTAAAGTTCTCATTGGTAGTTAGTGGATAACAATTACTCGTTTCTGCATATGTATTTCCGTCAAATATGAGTAAATACTATTAGTGATTTGAGGGAACCTTGTAAAGTCTCAAATTCAAATACCTGTAATGAAAATTTATCGTACTCCTACAAGTTTACGTAGGTTGTTCTAATTCAAGATATAAATCATGTCCTAGTAAGTTTCAGAAAAAAATAGTAATGGTTACTTTTTAAGGCTTGCTTTTACAAATTAAAACAAACACTTACTACAGTTTATAAACTTTATAGAAGTTTTAACTTCAGATGCATAGGTAAACCATCTTTTTTAAAAAACGATCGGAGATAAAAGATAAAACTTGATAGTATAAACTCTATTGAATTGTCTGCAGTATAGCTCAAATAAATTACTGATACATAGAAAATTTCTTTAGAATTTCATGTTTTATTCTTAAAATCCTTAATAATGTTTAACAGAAATCATTAGTTCTTTAATGTTGAATACCTACAAGAAAATATTAAATCTACACACTTTCGAAAAAATGATTTTTTTAAATTTATAATTTTTAGTTTAAATAAAATAAATAAATTTTGTGGCGCAACAGCTCATGAGGAACCAGGGCCTAGTGACTAACAACTCTCAACCATTCCTGGGTGCGTGTTGTTGGCAGGAATGGAGGGGACCTACAATTTTTTGCCGAGTCCGAACGGCTAGATGAGAAGCACTTATTCATGACAAGTATACTCTTGGAGGATTTGTCAGTCCCTCGCAAGAGGCAGTACCTCGGAAAAAAACATTTGTTTTTAGGTGGCAGTGGCCGGGAATCGAACCAAGACCTTTGGCATGACAGTCCTACGCACTAACCATTATGCCACGAGGTACTACGGTTTTTAGTTTATAAAACAAAAATAAATTGGTGGCTTTATTCCAAAAAAAAAATGTTTTTTAAATAGATGGTATTTGTATTTACTCTCCTCTTCTCTTAAAAAAACTAAAAAAAAACGAAAGCTTTTAAAAACTTGAGCCCTTTTAAGTGAAATTGGCCTTTACCTTCTCATTGAAAATCCGGATGTGATCTTTTTTAAAATGGTAGAAGGCCACTCAAAGACGATTACTCAATCGATTTTCCCTAAAAGTGTATAGTCGTTGGCTTGGCATAAGAAAAACAGAGAGAAAATTGTAAACTTCATCTCAACAAACGCACGAAACGATGCGATAAGATGATGGCGGAAATGTTTGTTGTATCAACAATATATCCCCACTGTAATATATCTACAGTGGTGGTCCTTATAGTCAAGTCATCATTTTAGTAATACATCTTTGTATGTATGTGTATCTTTATATTTGTCTGACTTAAGATCAATATTTTAAATTCCCCTACATTTTTGCAACCGTATCCGCAGGACAGGTGACATTTGCGGCCAACCAGTTTGTTCGATTTAGGTGAGCCACTCTGAAATCTGAACTTGTTGGTTTTTTTTTTAATATTATTATTGTGAGACCTTATAATTTTAACTGGCCGTTTTTTTTTTTTTTTTGGTTTACTTTTTCTTTCTTTTTATGGAAGAAGAGTCTATATTTTGAGGTTATTATTTTTATATGACTATTTTCTCTGAAATAATTTTTTGTGCTTCATTCTTCATTCTCTTTGATGTTTTTTTTATGTCTTCCTTTGTCAATTTGAGCCCACCTCGTTTATACTTTATTTTATTTCTTTTTTTATTAAAGAGAGAAAGTAAAATACATAAAGGTTAATGAAGATGGGTTCGTATTTCATATTGATGGTAGGGAGGGGCTTTAATGGGTAGGTTGTAGGTTAGAAGCTACCTGTGAGATGAAGCTATCAAAAGATTAATTATAGTGTGGAGTTGCTTTGTAAGATTATTTATTTAATTTTGTATGATAAGTGCAAATATTTTTTACAAATGAAAATAGATTTTTTTTTTTGGTGAGCTGGATGGCTTGCAAACACTTTGAGTGCTCAGTAAAACATTCGACTTTTACTTTCATTTAAAATTTTCTAAGAAAAAATTTACATAAATCAAAAAGCCATTCAATGATATTTTTAGAGGTTTTCTCTAATATACTTATCTGATGCATTTTATCTGAATCGAATTTGCTTTTGTAGTGAATTGAGCTTGTAAGAATAAAATATTTCAAAAACTACCGATTATTATGCAGATACTTTAATGAGTTTTTTTTTTACTATTTTTTATATTGCCTTTATGAACATGAGCATTGTGATTTAAGCTGTTTTGTATTAATTAATTACTGCTTGAAGTTCGATATTTAAATTTAAAATCAGATAATCATGAAAAGAAATCAGGAGAATAGATTTTGGCTCATTTTTCACTTGTCAGTGATCAATCTGATTGTCTGCTGATCGTCTGCATGAAATGAAGATAAAAGAGCAGGTTCGTAGTCAAAAATATATGCACAGGGACAGGTATATGCTATATCGTGGCTTAGGCATTGGAGATTTTTTTTTTAATACAAAAAGATTGTTAACCTTAAAGTGTGAAATAATAATTGTTTATGTTAATTGTCGATGTTAATTCTTTGGGAAACAACATTTAAATGTTATGAAACGAATTTGGAGCAAATCGGCTAAGGCTCAAGGTATAATGGAGAAACAGACCATGTTTTTTTTTTAATTTTGGCGATGAAAATCATTTCCCACACGCCAAATTAATCAAATCAAATTTGGTTCACTTTATGATTTGGAAATGAGTCAAGCTTATGTTTGAAATACAAAATATAAAAAAGGAGGTCAGTACAAATTTGTCCAAAATTTAAAGAAGCTTGTCCAAAATTTGGAGCAATATTTCCAAGGGGATATAACTAATTTAGTGCTAGTTTTTAAAATAAATATGTATTCAAAACCATTTTCACACCTAATCTGACTTATTTTGAAAGAAATTTGATAATTTCGACTGTTGAAAAATTTTAGGTGGGATACTCAAAAATTCGAAATAATAAAAAGTAATCCTAAGTAAAAGTTCTTATAATATTGATATTTTGTTTGGTTGTAATATTTAAATCTGACGTAAGGCTAAGAATTCTGATAGTTCTAAAAAACCGTTAAAGCATCAATATTAATGAAGCAACCAAAATTTTCTTTTTTATAAAAAATATGTATCTTATGGTAATTAAATAGTTTTTTCCAACTGTCAAATGTCAGAATCCTTGGTTTGATATCAGATTTGAAATATGTAACCTGAACAAATACAAAACTTCAGTAAAACTATTTTTTTAAACTACCAGATTCAATCAGGTTAGGTCAATCCATCCATAAATCTAGCATTTAAATAAGTAATAATCGATTTTTAATATTCCTCACATTTCTTCCTAGAGATTTAAAATTTTGTATAAATCTATATTAACATTACTTTAATATGAAAGTAAACATATATTTTAGGACATTTCAAAAATAAACTTGACTCAGTTCCTGCATTAGACAATTTTTTTTTTATTTCGAACCATGTTTTGACCTTATTATGAAGCCACGGTATGAAATAGAAAACAATACAAGACTGCTGAATTCAGCATCCCCAAATCATCGAGTGTACCAAATTTCTTTAATTTGCATCAAGAATTGACATGGCAAATGATTATGTGTTGCCAACATTTAACAAACAGACCACTGTGAGGCTAATGCCAGAGCTGGGTAGTAATCATTACAAAAAAGTCAATTTCAAAAACATATAATTTGTACTTAGTTGAAAATTTTCAATTGCTGGCTGTATGTAATTAACAAAAGAACAATTAATTGCTTTAGCTACATGTAATTGGAAAAAAGGAATTGGACAAAAAAAATAATTGAACAAAACTGTAATGACTACTTTTTTTGTCATCATTACACATAAAGGGAATTGATTGCAAAAATATCAATTACATTTAATATGTGAAAAGTATATATAACTTGTTAATATAAAACCTATCTAACGATCTATAATGTATGCCCATCCACCTAACATGAACTTAATTAGTGGTACAGAAAAATTTTCCCTTCAACATCTTGTTGAATGTAATTGATACTTTCTGTAGTCAATTACTTACATTTGTGTGTAACAACACGATACTTAATTTCGTTAAAAATAAATTGATAGATAAGTTTCAACTTAGTTGCAATCAGGAAGTGGAGGTAGTTTTAGTATAGTAAGAATCTCACATACCCATGAACACCCGTTTTTCGGTCCTTATAGAGCCTTGTAGAGCCTTGAGCAGGTTTTGCACCCACACACGGGAAAACAAATAAAAAGAAAAAAAAATTCTTTGGCTAATGCTTTATTTTCGCTTGTCATTTTTTTTCGTACAGAAGAAAGACGTATTTTTGCGTCATTTTCAGAAATCCGATTATCAGGCCTATCTATAATTCCATTTTATTGGAAACTTTTACGAATCAGGAAAAAACCTATCACCACATCCGTTTGTAATAGGAATTCGTATTAGATTTTTTACTACGATGGATTTTCTGATAATTTTCTTCGGAAGTCGCTACAACTTTTCAATTACGATGGAATTTATAATAGGATTGAATATTTTTGGTTCAAACCATATAAATTCTTTAGAAAAATATTTTAAAAACAATAATTCTTCACACTACTATGCCCACATATTTCATAGAAAATGGCTGAAAGCAGTGAAAATTTGCTCATTGATATAAAAGATCAGTTCATAAAAGGCGATGCAAATGGAAATAGCTGTCAATGAAAATTAACAAAGGCCTTTGTCAAAACGACGTTGAGTAAATTAAATACACAAGTTGAAATTAATTGGCAATTTTTTTTTCATTTCATGGTCTGTCAAACTTGTATCATTTTAAAGACAAGTAGACATCAAACACAAGACGTACAAACACACAGAGGCTCAGATGCAAAGACTTACAAAAGTAATAATTAAACAAATTTCGTTGGACTTCCCCATCATTTAAAAAATTTTAGATTTGATTAAACTTCTAGTTTTAAGTTTGACATGAAAAAAATTATAATTACCTTACCGAGATAGCAAGTAAAAATATCAATTATTATACTCGTATAAGCACAGAATTTTTATTGCATTAAAATATCAAGATCTATTCATTTTAATGAACCAAAATTTACCACAGCTATGGTATCTATCAACCTTAGGTTTCAATCTACCAACATCTCTAGTAAAAAGCATGTATTCTTTAAAAGATGCTATAAATATGAACCTACCTATGAACCTCAACCCACACATTTCAACCAATCTTCTCCTGTATACCTCTTCATAATATCTTAATGGCCACTTCAAACAAGACCACCGCGTATAACCTTCCATAATAATTATTTTCATATGCTTCAATGCTTAGGTCCCTTGAAAATGACCTTTCCCACAACCACAAAATCCATTTTTTCCTTCTCATAACATCACAAGTATCAAGATAAATATATATAAAAAAAAGAACTTAGGTGAGCACTTTGTGCCAACCAACCAACGATGACATGATGAAAAATAATCACCTTGTCTTATCAAATTAGAATTCAACCTTTTTCAAAACTTCAATTAACTTTTAATTGTTTCCGAGCTTTAAAGGTGATTAAAAGAATCACCCAAAAGAGAAAAGTGTCATACCATATAAATACACATAATGTGGGGATGTTTTTTTTTATTCAGTTTGTTTAGGATTTTTCAGATTAAAATATACACAGACCATGCACATTGTGATCTGATAAATAAATAAAAAAAAAACAATATCATTCAAATTCCCTTATGCCCTCAAGTTAGTTCAACAAACTCTCACCATCGCCCATTATACATCAATCTTCTTAAGTTCTTTTTTCACGCTTTGAACTTTCATTATACTTGCATTTATATCTACCTTCCCTACACCTTAGTGAAATTGTTCACCATTAAGTCATGAAATTAACATAAAAAAAGGCTCACTTGAGATCTATTTGTTGTTATTTTCTTTTCCATTTGTCACACAATTTAAATAAAAAAGAGTAAAAAACACAAACCGAACAATAGAAAAGATATTTTTTTTTGTATGAAAAGTTAAAAGATTAAATTTTCTAAGTCACATTCACATCTTGCATTAATCAAACCTCATTAAAAAGTCAGACCACGTCTATATGAATTGAATTAACATGCCTACCATGATATGTCGCTTCATTTTTCTTTAATCTGCTTACTGATGTTTGTGGGCGATTTTATAAATCAGACTGCCCAGACTTATTTTTTTTCAATTGAATGAGTTTGTTTTTATTCGTTTACTGAACATTTTCCTTGCAAATTAAGTTAAATAGAAAAAGATTTGTAAATTTATAAAAACGACTTATGTATTTGACACTAGTAAACAGAAAAACAAATTACCAATAAATGCCCACTATTTCTGAACATCTTTGAGTGAACCGAAATCTTGAAATTTCGCATATCAAAATATCGTAAATCAAAATATTTCAAATTCAAATTTCACATCGCTATCAGATTTGCGCTGGATTTTTCCAACCAAAAATTGAAACTTGAAAACGAAAAGTTTTTTCTTTGGCTTTTTATCCGAAACGTATTTTAAATAATTAAAAAACTTACCCGTTCTTAAAACTGGATATGAAATTTTTTTTTTCACTTTCTTGTTTTCAACAACAGTTGTAATAATAAGCAATGAAATGCTTATGGTCTAAAATAAGCTAAACAAGTCACGCAGAAGTTAGGAAAATCTCCCAAAATTTAATTGCATTGCAACAAATAATTGTTTTTTACTGTCAGATATTAGTTTACGGGATTTTGTACATACATAATTGTTTACGAGTAAAACAGGATATTGTTATTGCGAGATTATAAAAAGAGGGGTTCTTTAATTGCGAGATTTTTTAGTGGATTTTAGTGGACAAAACTGTATTAAATGAAAATTATATAAAGAACATTTTTTCTAGTAAGCACTTTATCTTCTGCTTATTCATCACTCTCACTTCTCTCAGTTCAGATCAGTTCTTGTAAAAGGTTATTGATTATGTTGTTTAAAAAGAAAATAAGATGTTTTAATGGATTTTTATTGTAAAAATCAATAAGAGGAATATTGAAGATGAGAAAACCACGGAGTGATATTAAACAGGAGGAAGGATTTAGGAGAAATGTTTTCAGGTTTTTGCATACAACTCGAAAACGAAGCAAAATTTTGAGATAATATGGATAACTTTTTTTGTAGAAACTAAATTTACCATTGAAATAATTTTTTAAATTTTTTAGTTTCCTAAATTCTAAAAACATCATTGCAAAAAATGTGAAAAATCACAGTTTTTGTTTTTTTTTTTTATTATTTTCATATAAATGCTTAATATAAAAGAAAGACGATTTAATTTTCTTTAAAATGACATATTCAGAAAAAGATTTGGATACATATCTACCGAGAATCGATTGTTCAAACTAAGCTGATCATAAGTTTTAAAAATAAAATAATTTGGCTATTTTGAAAAACCTGTATGATGCTACGCTCAAACTGGGTGTATGATTCATTTTTGACCATTAAAGTAAGAAAAATAGAGAAATTTAAGTTTTTTCGAAGTAAGGGCTGCCATCAAGTTTTTTTTAAATTTAAAGTATGTGCTAAAAACCACCAACATGTTACTTTATTCGACATGAAAAAAATAAAACCAGACGAGTTTTTCGGTTGAAATTGCTTGCTTTTCGAGCTCAAGTTCTTTCAGCAAGTATTTTAAAAAATTCCAGTTTCAACAACCAAACTCATCTGGATCAATTTTTTTCAAGCCTAAGAAGGAAGTTGGTTGAAATATGTGAAAAAAAAAACCAGGGTAAAGTAGCAAGTTGATTGTTTTTGGCATTTATTTTAAATTTTGAGGGAAAATTAGATGGCAACCTTTTAAATTCTAAAAAAATAAAATGTCTCTATTAGTTTTTGTTTAGGAGTCAAGAATGAATCTAATACTTCTTACTTTAGGCGTATCATCTAACAAGTTTCGGTCGGTTATCAAAAACTTTTTCTGGATAAAAAATTAAATTAAATCTTTAGTATGGAACAAGACCTATACTTTTTTGTGCAAGTAAAAAATGTAAAGGCAAATAAATAATACAAAAAAAAACTAAAAAAAATTATGAATGCTTGAGTCACCTGAGGAAAGGCTTTATTGCGAATAAGGGGTATGCACGGCGTATACTTGATAAAAGTACCGTGTGACAATTTTGTTAATTAAATCCTTACTTTCAGCTCCCAAAATAGGATAATTTTCCTAACGCAACATAGAAAAAAAAATGATACAAAAAAGCGATTTTTGAGAGTTTTTAACTTATGTCTCGAAAACTATAAATTATTCGTAAATTTCATCCAATTACAACTAAAAGTATACACAATTTCCATCAAATTCTTGCTTTAAGTTTTTTTCTGTCATAACCCATTGGGACTCAAAGACGCTTTAGGTAAAAATTGAGGCATTTTTACTGTATTTCCGAAAATCTACTTGAAAACAATAATTAATTACTTGTGGACAGTTTTGAAATTTTTGTCTTTAACATGAATCAAAATATACCTTTCACATGGTTTTTAAAATGTTAAATTTGAATCTGGTCAGAATTGCTATAACACGTCACATTTTGAGGTATTTGAATCTAAAAATTTGAAAAAAATACATTTTTGACACAAATTAGGCCTTATATTATTCCTCAGGTATAAAAATAAATATTTATGGTTATTCAAAAAAATTTTCGATTGAAATTTTTTTCTAAATCTTTCAAATGTCTTTATTCATCTTCGAGAAATCATAAACTTATTTTGTAAACTATCTTATTCAAAAATGTGCTTAAAATACAGACAACTTTTGCTCTTTAGAGTGTTCCGGAGTGATCGAAACCAGTCATTTGCTAACTTTTGTTTTGCATATATAAGCCCGTTTTTTTTCACTATCTACAGATACATTGTTTTATAAGAAATTGTGTTTTTACTAATGGTCACTTGTAGGCGTATTATTGTTAATACTAAAACAACCATTTTGTAAAAGTTATTGATTTTAACTTCCAAATTTATATGAATTTTCTATCAAAAAGTCCCTTTTAAGAATAAAAAATTTTAATATCAAATGATACAATAATGATTATTTAGTTAATGAAAATTGAATTGAATCCACAAAAAAAATGTCAAAAAAATACCGTTGGGTATAAAAATTGACTGTAAGAAATGAGTTCTTATCAAAATTAACAAGCAATTTTATTTCGTATTGGTAAAATTTTTATCAGGTACAAAATTAAAAAAAAATGTTAATAGTTGCCTTATAAAAACATGGGATTTTTTTATTATTAAAAATTTTTTGGCAAAAAATGCTATAAACATTAATTTTACAAAATAGCCATTTTTGCCATATTCTCCTTTTCTAAAGGCTTTTACCAAATAATAGAGAACAAAATAAATTTTTTTTCCAATGATGTCCTAGAGAACAAGTTTTTATGTAATTTTTTATGTTGAAAAATAATTTTAGACAAGAAATGTTCATTAAAATGACCTTAAATATTTATTTGAAAAAAAGACTTCGAGAAAAAATATAACAGGAAGTTTGTATTAAAAACGTATTTTTCTTTAAACTCAAAAACGTGACATGTGATATATTCGGAGGCCAGATTCGAATTTAGAAAATCAAAAACTATGTAAAAAGTATATTTTGGTTCATGTTAAGGACAAAAACTCAAATTTAGTCCACAAAGTAATAGTTATATTAGTGTTTTCGAGTGAATATTTGGAAGGAGTAAACATACGTAAATCTTCAATTAGCGCTTTAGACCAAATAGGTTGTTGCCAAACCTTGAACATAAACTTGTTGGAAATTGGGCATACTTTCAAGTGCACTTTAGTAGAATTTACGAATAATTAATTATTTTTTTAGCCATAAGTGAAAAAATCTCAAAAAAATCATTTTTGCATCATTTTTTGTATTTTTTCCACATGATTAAGTAAACCAAATTTAATTTATAACAAGAATTGGAGTGGAAAACAATTTTTATCTACAAAACTCAACAAACGGACCACTGTGTTAAGTGACGCGTAGCTTATATTGAAGTTTGGCCTTCTTACAGCTTAACTGTTTTTTTAAGTTAGTTAAATCTGGACGTAAAACTTAATTTTTCAAGAGTCAAGACCAATTATTACAGCCTTATAATATTATAACCACTGGTATTTGAATTTTAAATCAAAAGATTTAGTAAATTCAGTCTGAATTTTACAAGATAAAAATTTGAAGACACAGTGAGGACAAAGATTTATTATCTTATGGGTGGGTGGGCTGAGAATTAATATTTTCTAGACAATGCAAAAACCGTTTAAATTTGAGCTTAAGATGCTTTAATATAACACCTCTGGGAAGTACCAGAAAACCTTAAGTTCAAGGTTTGGAGAAAATTGCTTGACTGCTTTAAACTGTGGGTCATGGTACAGACAGACAATATTTTCAGAACTATGTACCTATTTAACAGAGCTTTAAAGTACTTTAGTACTTTGTAAGTACCCAGTATCTTTAACTTGTTGTTATGCATGAAAAAATGCAAGTACCATGTACTTGGTACTTGAAAAACCCCAAGTACAAGTACTTTGTCAAGAACTTTGTTCCGAGTATATGTACTTGGCACTTTAATACTCTGCCCTGTACATTTCCATTTCATGTATATTTCAAGTCGAATTCCATTTTAAGTATGATTTTCAAGTAAAATTCTTTTTCAAGTACTTTTAAGGTATAATTCGTTGAGTATTATTTTCATTGAGTTATCGAATAATGACTATTTCAATTCAAAAACATAAATCACGGCAGCTGATGGCATCTCGTTGTCTTGGCTTCATTTTGCTTAAGTCTCGTAATGGTCGTCATTATTGAATAGCTTAAACAGACTACTCAACGAATTGTACTCAAGTGAAATGGATTTTTACTTAAAAGGTACTTGAAATGGACTTTTACTTAAAAACTACTTGAAATGAACTTGTGCTTGAGAAGTACTTGAAATGGTCTTATACTGGAAAAGTACTTGAAGTTAAGTTAATGTTTATAAGTACTTGAAACGTACTAGGCAGTATTAAAGTATCAAGTACATGTACTTGGGATAAAGAACTTAAAAGAATACTTGTACTTGGCGTTTTTCAAGTACCAAGTCCTTTTCTTTCAAGTATAAGAACAAGTTAAAGGTACTGGGTACTTGACTGGTACTTGTACTATAAAATTTACAGGTCTGCTATTTAATAGCCTTTAGCAAGAACAAAACATGGGATGCTATTTTGCTCACGACCTAATTATTTCTAAGTTTATGAATTCATTATTCGTTTTAAATGTTTTGGTACAGTGGACTGTGTCTCTGTTAAACCTTTTTAAAATTCTGTTAGCACTTTGCTTTGATCTTGAAAACATTAACTTTTAATTACAGCTTTTATGCAACAAAAAATAAGAACAACAAAATCAAAATTTATTCTTGCGATGTCTTCCTTCTGTTTTTGTCATATACTTAGACCATGGTCTGGTCACCCTACGACTTTGAATGCAAATTGGATTTCAAAAGAAGATGTTGTGTCGTGTGCACATCTTTCGAACAAATACGATATTTCACTTCATTTTGACACAAGATGGTATGCATAAAGCTTCTTCTCGCAAAGTAAAACTTTTTAAAAAGATTTTATTTTCAAAATGAAACTTTCAACTACGTCAACGACGACGACGAAGACGAATAAGACTGGTTGAGCCCCCTAGAAGACGATTCTCTTTCTTTGGATTGTAACACACACATCTCTATAGAAAATAGATTTTACAATGAATTTAAATCCCCCTGAGGCAGGAACTATACTCTGAACATTGTCAGATCTAAGTTTTAGTTTATAAAGCAGAAGAAGGAAAAAAAAAATATAGTAAATAGACAGGCAGATTCTTACGTTCTCGTCATATCTTCCTAGTCAGCAGCCAACTCCAAGGCTATCAAAATGCTATTTTTAATGGAATTTCTTTGTTGATTTGCTTAGACTTTTCTAATTTTTTTTTTCGTTTTTTAATTTCCTTTAATTCTCACTTTGAATTTGAAATAATAAAGGTCCAAATATAATGCCACAGGAAACAATGGAATTTTAATTTAAAAGGTTACATTTCAATTCTCAATGTTATGAGGATTTAAATACTTTTTTTTTAATTAGATACCTTTTCAGTTTTTTTTTGTTTGTGAAAATAAAAAAAGGATGTTCTTTTTTTTAATTGAAAACTTTGAAGGACATTTTAGTAATCTTTTTTTTTTGTAACACTAAGCTTCTTATTCGTGCTTAGCTCCTTATATTTATTTGAAAAAAAAACTTTTCATTTTCAAATTGTGGGAATCTAGGCTATATTCTTTTTTTAACTGAAAAAACAAAATGAACTCACGACATTGAAAAAAATAAGGAGTAACTTGTCTTGAAAATCGCACAAAAAGTTTGGAGTGGAAATTTGAAGGTTCATGTCAGTTGTGTGACAGTCTATCCTTCACAATTTGACATGTGCTAATGCATTCCAATTTTAAGGACTGGCTTGAAAATCATCTGACGCATTTTATTGTATTTAAAAATGTTTAAGAAAAATTAATTTTTAAGGTTAAAAATTGTGATGATAAAATTTTCTATACGCTGCATTTTTAAAACACACAAACAAGTTTTAAACAAACCATTTTTCGTTGTATTTTACTCATTGAATTCTCCTAGTTTCTACGTCAGTAATATGCAAGGCAAGAAGCCTTAAATCAAAGCATTTCCGATAGGAGTCTACTAGTATTTATATAAAAGTATTAAGGTGACAAATCTTTCAAGAATATTTCATGTCATGAAAAAGTACTCTTTTATCTTAGCCATCCGGACTCAGTAGGAAATTGAAGGTATTTTCAGTTTCTGTCAACTAACAACATACACACAATTGAGAGTTGTAAGAGAGTTGTAATAAGTCACTAAGGCATTCCACAAGATATGTATTGGCCCAATCGATGTAGTATAGAAAGAACATGTCGTAAAAAAGGTAAACATATGACGTGAAGGTTCATTTGCCTATTTTATTGTCTTCTTGTTCAGTGATCTTAAATTTAAATAAAAGTTCAACTTTCACTTTGTAAACAATATAGCTGACATATCTGAAATGAGATACTAAGGTCTTAGGGACAGATATTTAAGCCCATAGCATCCACACATTTTTATTTGATTTATTGACTTTCTCAAACAAACATTTTTTTCTATAACTTTAAAGAAGGCCTTACGCGAGGTCAGTTCAAGCTCACTTATATATACCTAAATACTATTTTAATATTTATTTTTCCAAATAAAATACAAATACAAAATAAAATAAAAAAAACTGTCTTCTACGCTTGGCACAATGCCCATGAACTTATAATTAATACTTTTTAAGAAGATGAAAAAAAAAATGTAAAAAAAAAAATATATAAATAACTTTTAGTTTTAAGAATTAATTATAAATTCAAAAAGATGACTTTCACTGTCTGTCAAATTAAAATTAGAATAATATTCCCATAATGTGCTATGCTCATAATATTTCATATAACACTCGCAATATAAGATTTTATTACTTTAGGGTACATTTTTTCTCAACGGATGTATGAGAATATCATCAAGAACATTTTGAAATTGTTTTTTTTTTTTTTTTGTGATTTTAAATTTATCAATAAAAATTTTTCCTAACAACATTTTGACTTTATGATGCGATTTAAGAAAAATTAAATTTTATTTTCTTTAAAAAATGATTACATTTGTCTTTTTATTAAAGATTTTTATTAATCATCTCATCATGGATACATTTGGTTGTTTTTTAAGTTTTTAGTTTGACCTTGAAGTTCATTTTGAAGCTTCAAATGAACTTCTATTGATTTAAGGAGTTTATATTTGGAAGAATCTAATCTCCAGTAAAATATTTTGAGTGAAATTCTGAAACAAAAACTTGCTTTGTATTAATAACATTATAATAGCCATGATTTTTAGTGTATTTTTATCTTTGCTTTAAAAAAAGTAGCGTGTTAAATACAACAACAATACGTAGCTACACCAAATTGTTGTTGTATTTAACATGCAACTTTTTTCTTAAGCGAAGATAAAAATCCACTAAGAAACAGTATTGCTACAATAATAATATTAATTAGCATGTGAATTTGTTTTGTAGTAATGAGGAAGATAAAAAATGCTTCCCTTATTCGTGACCATTCTGTATTTCTAAAAATGGTTGTCCTAAAAGGGGATCAAGGTCAATAAATTGAGATTTGCTTACAGATCCAGAAAAAAGTGATATATTTTGGCGAATTCAAAATTCAGGGCGTACGGCGGCGCACAGCGGAAATTTTGATTGATCTTGACGAGGCTTCAGATATCAGAAATTTTCAGATTTTATTAATGCTCCAGAAAAAATTGTGATTTAGGGCATTTCAGTGACATTTGGATCGAAATACATAACTATGACTTTTAAAACTTTTTTCACTTAAAAAAAAAAATGGCATGATTTCTTCAAAAACAAAATTGTACTGCTATATACCTACATATGTCTTCAGGTTGTCCTGCCAAGCACTGAAGACATAATACAAATCACTTACAGAAGACGCTCGATTTAGTGAATCTCGAAATAGTGAACTATCCACACAAAATTTTATATATAAAAATTGATTTTTTTTTATAAAAATGTCTCACAAGCTTTTAACATAATTTAAGGACACTAAGGAATTGTATCTGTTTTTGTTTTTACCTGATTGAAAGCTTTGTTTATTATCCCACGAAAATTAGTAAAAAAAATGGTAAAACTATGAACAAACACGCTCATTACCTATTTAACTGAGGAAGGATAATCAAAAATATTCATAACAGCAAAAAAAGCTCACATTATTTCGTTTCTGCCCATTTCATAATATTTTTTGTGTGGAATCTTATGAGCAACAGTAGAAATAAAAAAAAATTATATTTACGGAAATATTTACTTAAAACTGGTAGTGTTCCGTTTACAGTACAAAATCAGAAGTGTAACTTTGACACGCTATAACTTCAAGACTTAATTTACAGAGTTTTTTAATAGCTCATTGTTTAGATAATTTTACTGACTAAATGTTGTTTTTTTCATAATTTTGTTGTAATAGGAAATTTCATTGAGTTGTTAAAAAAAAGATGGCGGTCTTCCCCTTACCCAAGACACCCTGAAAATTTGTATTTATGATGATGGGATGTAGCAAAATACAAATCATAAACAAATGCCCATATATTAATGAAATTTTAATAAATTTCTTAACTTTTCTTGCTCCCCCTTGAAGTTCTTAAATGATTTTCGCAGAATCAATTGATTGTATGAAAAAAAGTATGTTAATTTTTTTTTTATGTAAAATTACATAAGCTGCAGTTTGATGCTTCACATTTTTTCAGAAAAACGTATAGTTTTCTTGAAATTACGAAAAACAGAAATATACCCCACCAAAAAAATGAAGCCCCATCCCTAATTGACGAAACTTTTTACGAAATACTTAAGATGGCAACATAATCAACCTCGAAAGAGATTCACTCCATTGAGAGTCCACTGTATTTGCAACTTGCATATGTTCAAAAATAAATGTTTTCCATATTGTACATGGCAGAACCAACAGAGCACAAAACAGCTGTGCGTGAAGTTAGCACCGCCATTTTCAATTTAAAAAAAAAAAGAAGGTTGTGCTGCCATGTGCCGTAAAAAATTATACTAAGGGCATTTTCAACGTGAACTTAGCACCGCTATTCTTAATTTACAAAAAAATGTGCTAAATTGTGCTCAACTTGTGCAGTGAAGTTAGCACTGCCACTCTCAAGTTACAAAAAGAATGTTCTGTATTGTGCCCAACTTGTGGAGTCAAAAACTATTCACAAATTTCAAATTTTATAGACGAATTTTGTTTTCTTTAAATCATATAAAAATTAAATTTGTGTACAGTTTTTGCTGACATAAGCGGAAGAGATAAAAAAAATTGCATATTTGCGACTATTTTTGCCAAACAACAATTTTTTCGAAGCATGAGGTTAGCGCCGCCACTTTCGATTTTCACAAAAAAGAAAAAATAAGAATTTCTGCAATTTTGTCGTAAATAGTTATTTAAAAATTAAAAATGACAGTGCCTTCTTAAAGCTCAAAAACAGTACAACTTTCGTTTTTTAAGAAATTTGCTAGATTTGAAAAAAAAATTAATTTCTAAAATAAGCACATTTGCGGTTTTTTTTAACATTTTAGGCACAAGATGGCAGAACATTTTAATAAATAGACCGGAAAATAAAGGATTTTTATTGAAAATGTTTTTATTATCGAATATGTTTTGCTTAAATCGAAAATTTTAATAAATTCACTCATATGTTCCTGAGATAATGTTCACAAAATGGTCTCTTTTCAATATTTTTGGTACCTATAACTCTGAAACTAGACCGAATTCAACAATTTTACTCTTGAAATTTTTTGTTCAAAACTAAATTTTCTATCGAAATCGATGGTTTAAATGATTATATTTTTTAAATTTAGGCAGGAAAAGTTAACAAAAACCGACCGAAGAAAAATTTGAAAATCAATGATTTCTAAATTTTTTACCAAACTGCACATAACTTTTTTTTCTGGCTATGGTAGAGTCAAAACATGCAGAGACAAAATAAATTAAGACTAAAGATGCAGAAATTTGCCCATTCAAACTTTCCCATTTTTTATAATCTTTCGCAGTTATGACTCAAAAGCCCCGTTTTCGGTACAATGTGACAAATTTCACATTCAAAAAAATATTCGGACTCAATATTTTAACCAAATATGACATCTGGATTAAAAACAATATTTAAAAAGTAGGAAATTTTGCAATTTTGTTTTTCGGCTCTTTTTAATTTTTCAGCTCTTTTTAATTCTAGACTTGAACAACTGGTCTGATTAATATAAGACATGTTAAACACGTTAATGTTTAATTTGTCATGTGGTATGAAAAATATAGTCTTTCGGGCAAAAACTGCTAAAAACTATAAGAAATGGTTTATTTGAATGCCTGTTGAAAATTTTCAATTAAAATGGCTTTTTCAACATGTCATAGTGGGGCCTTAAGACTCTTGTTTATTTTTTTTTTTTATGTATCTTTTGAGCTTATCTTTCTCACGAAAAAAGTTATGCACAATTTAGAAGAAAAAATTTGAAACTTTTTTCGTTTTCAAACGATAATAAACAGAGAATGGTGGTACTGACTTCTACAGCTCTTCGCAACTTTCTTTTGTAAGAAATTTTGAAATTTCAAAAAAAATCTTCATATACATATAAAATTTCCAAATTTAGGATTTTTTAAAAAAATATTTAGGGCAGAAGACAGCATAAGTTGGGCACATTTCAAACTTTTTTTTTGTAAATCAAAAATGGTGATGATAACTTTCCGTTTCTCAAATATATGCGGCACATAGCAGCACAAATTGTGAGAAAATTCAGAATTTCAAAACAATTACATAAATTGTTTTGTCGAATTTGCAAATCTAATACCAATTTTTTCTTATCTTTTCTTTTCGGTGCATAATTATAATGTCGTGTTACTTTCCTTAAAAGCTTTGCAATAAAGAGTTTGTATTGATTTGAGGCACTGTGGGTAAACCTCTGGAAAGGTTTTTTCTTTCAAAAACTGTAGAAATAAAATTAGGACTATTTTAGTTTCTGTCAAATTTTTGAACAAAATTAATGAAAAGGGATTTCAAGTGTTCTTTTTTTTTATAAAATAAACAAATTCTGTGGTAATGCAACTTGTATGAAAACGATTTCTGCAATATTCCCATTGAATTTTATTTAAAATAAATAGATGTGTAGACTTTAGATACATTAATTCGGAGTCGTTCTCGAAAATAGTTGGATAAATTGAAATCATTTAATAGTATTTACTACTTTTCGATCGGCAGACGGTAAATTAAAGCCATGCTTTTTTCTTTTTGTTAAAAATATTTCCTCGGTGATTTAATTTTAGTTGATTAATAAAGAAGAGTTAATAATTAATAATAATACTCCTTTTAGATAAATTTAAACAAAATTTCAAAATTCTTTTCTAAGCAATCTAGTCAGTCAACTAGTGCTCAAAAAGGGTCTTAGCAAGCAAGTTGTGGGGAAGTTTTTATTTTGCCCCTCTTCTTTGTCTCCGGGGGTGCTGAATCCGAATCTGCGGTTTGCGACTAAAATTTCTTCAAGTAACATATAAAAAATGCAAAAAATTATGTAGAAATGCTTGAAAACTGCCAATTATTCTAAAATTACATCAAAGTACCATTGTACACAATTTCCAATTGATCTCTGTCGAAGTTTTTTTTGCTGTTACAATCTATTTGGACTCAAGCGCTGTTGAAAATCAACGTTTTTTTACTGTTTTCGAAAATGTTGTATATTTGCCTTATGCTATTAAAGGGATGCAGTGCTGTCTAATGCTTTATTTTTGCCAATTAATCATCAGATTATCTGAGTTTTTTACTAATGTTATCGTTAAAATGTTATCAAATTTTTTCAAAAATATTTTATTTCTAAATTCTGATCAGTGTGGTTTTTTTTTAACAACTTTTTCCCAGAAATCGATTAAAATTATCAATGATGCAATCATTACCATCTATATCTTATCAAAAATTATAAATATCAAACCAAATTAACAATAAATTATACAAAACAAAAATACATTCAATTCAAATAAAATTAACAATCCTTAGGTGGGTAAAGCCAAATATTTATATTCATTTTATTACGTAGAAACATTTTTTTTAAATGAAATTAAATTTTCAAACCAATTTGATTGTTAAAGGCTTAAATGGAATGAAAATACAAAAAAAATGTATACCCTTGGCAATGTAGTATTAAAATCTCTCATCAAAAGTCCGTTCGCTATATGCGACAGCTTGACACTTGAAATATGTCAAATGAAACTTTTCAAGTAATTATTCCGCTAAGTACTTTATGGAGTGAAGAAAATAAAATTGAAAATTATTTCATTTAAAAAAAAAAGGAAAAAGCACATTTTCACTTTGACAAGAATTTGAATATTGTTTTTGTTTCCCTCTACAAAAAAAAAAAAAAAAAAATTATGAGAATGTCGAAGAGGGAAAAGATGTAAATTTACTTTGGTATATTTCTCTTAAATTTTCAGAGTAAAATACAAAACAAAAAATAAATATTTTAAACAGCTTTTAGAGTATTAATGAAATTTAAATGAAGCTTAAAAATTATCCTCCTAAAAGAATGTTATTTCATTTTTTTTTTTGTATTTTGGATTGAAATTAAATTGGAAGAAATGGTGTTAAATACGAGTACATGGAAAAGGAAGAATGAGCGATGAGAAAAGAATTTCCCCAATGAAATTTATGTTAAATATTTCTAGGCAGGCAATACGTCTATCTGACGTGTTGTCATTGTAATGAAAATGTGATGGATTTGCCAATATATTTTATTCAAGATTTTCTAAATTGTATTCTATACACTGTGAGAACAGTAGTAGTGGGGTAACACATATTTGTTCTTATATGTTGGATTATATCGATCCAAAACAATACATTTTCAAAATTGTTGTCACGTTTTTGATTAGCTTAGTTATTCAAGAATATAAGAATGTTTACCTAAACAATCTTTTCTTCTAAAAGAGAAAAAAAAAAGAAATACAAAATAGCAGAATTTTTCAAATGAAGTTCTCCCAAACCAAGTCAAAACACTCGCCGATGACAGTTATTTGTTGTTTTTTTAGCATTGTACATCTGCCATAAATCGTTGCAAATGATTTGCTATGATTTTGCTTTGGTTTGGGACAGTCTTTATACTCATCTTTTGCTCTTGGAACCTTATAAGGCGATATTCTATAGGAAAATGATTGTTCCATAAAATTGGCTTAAAATTAGTTTCAGTGTAAATTTAACCCAATTTAGATTATAGCGATGTGAACCGCTTTTTGGGAAAATTACAGGATACAAAAACTCATATCCGCTATTCAAAAAATGCAAATAGATTATCCACAAATAAATAAAATATAATCAGAAATTAACTAAATAATCCTGTTGACACGCACATTAAAAATTAAAAAATGCACATCGAAAGCAAAATAGAAAAAAAACTAAAACGTGACTTAAATTGTTCCAAAAAAAAAATATCCGTGGCTCGTATTTTTTGTTTTTTTTTTTTTAATTTTATCAACGGAAACTCTAAACAAAGCACGAACTAATCTAAAATCCATGAATTTTCTATTTGACTCAGATTGTATTAAAATGCGTAGGAGTACCTTTAGCTATTTACATTTTTTTCTTATAACAAACATCACGACTTGAAAATGGAAAACTTTTGACAGGGAAAAGTGTATTAAGTGACTAGCTCTATGTTTGAATTATCAAGTAAACTTTCAACAGCTTGACACGTAAAGCTACACAGTTATTTTCATGCCATCGTGAAACTTAATTTCCCAAGAAAGTCACTTAGCATAACATATAAAACGCTCCAACAAATAAAAAGATTCATTTCACCTCAAAATACAGACTCAACCCTGCTAGTATTATGAACTACCCTATCTTTGAGAGATAGGTATGTATATATTTTTTTTTGGAAAATTTAAACCTTCAGACAAAATAAAATTATGTAAAAATTTGTAAGAAAATATTATGCAAAGTGAAGAATTTAATTCAAGCTGAAAAAGAATAAATTTCACACAAATGGACACAAGAAAAAAATTTATGGAAACGATAAAAATAACACTACATATAATAGGTGGGTAGAAGCCAAGCAGGGGTGGATTTAAACGACCGATAAACTTAAATAGCGAATACTTGTTTTATGCATCGAAAATTTCACAGTCACTTTAACAAAGTAGTTTCTGTCGTTCCAACAGGCAAACACCTTTTGACTTTTACTGGACCGATTACAGCTAAATATTAAACATCGAATAGATAAATTACTTACTGCTTAACAGTAAGTTAACAGGTAAGTTATTTTTTACTTGTGAATATTTTTCACTCGTTGAAACGCCCTCTAATTTCTTCCCCCTTATTTTGAAGGATAGTTTTTGAAGAGAGCAGAAAAAAAGTTAAAATGCCAGAATTCGAAAATTGAATTGAAAATCAAAGGTCAAAACGAAAAATTTCTAACAAATGTTTTGTTTTTTCGCATATAACTTTAACATGGTAAACATATTATATAAAATATTTCCATACAAAACTTGTAGATCATGCAATTTTCTACTCAAAAGTTTAGAGAACCTTTTATCCTCCGGTCGTCGCGTAGAAAATAACACTATTTCAAAAAGAGTAAATGACTGAAATGTTGGTTGTTGAGGTATTAACGGTGAATGCTATTGAAAATATATTAATACAAATTTGGTGCTTCATATTTTAAGGGGGATTTCAGGTTTTGTTCTAAGAAAAATATAGTATGGGGCAAAATTCTATTGACAAAAAAAATCTCCAGAGACAAATGAGGGGAACATTTGACAATTTTAAGTTAAAATTTAAAACAAATATCTTTATTAGTTTTCAAGAAATTAAAATATAAAGAGATACTTTTTCGGTTTCTTGTTTGCTTAAAGTAATGCTTATGACGTCAAAAACTAACAAATCATAACAAAATCCTTTTTCGTGTCTTTTTTTCTGTTTAAAAACATCTTTATACTTCCAATTATTTCTTTTGTTTGAAATGTTTATAGCAAAATAAAATAACCATTTATTCACTTTCATGAGATTTTTTATTTACTGCCTGTCTTTTAAATATCTTCTTGAAAAAATTAAATTTAAAATGTTTTTGTCTATTTATATTATCCAACTAGTAAAAATTGTTTGTTTTGCTTTTATTTGAATTATAAAAATGTTTAAATAATAAAAACGTGTAGTTAATTACAGTCCAAGTAATCAATTACCTGAAATGTAATGTGCTAATTTCCTTAATTACTATTTTTAATTAGATGTAATTTGTACGTAATTTTTTTAATTATAATGACAAGTAATGGAAAATGTATGCTTTCTTTCAATTATAATTAAGTGTAATTGTAACTGAGAAAAATTCCATTACCAATAACATATAATTGAAATTGAAGTTGAAAAAAAAAATACAAACTCTTTTTTCTGGTTTTTCGGAAAAATTATTTATGTTTTTTTTAATTACTTCAAAACAAAGAAAGATTTTTAATCTAGTATTCAATATTTGAAAAAAAAATTGGTAAGAACATTCAAATTAAAAAATACAATGGGGCGTGAAATTTTGAAAAAATCCACTTTTAAACAAAAATCACAATTTAAAAAAAAAATGTTCATATCGAATTTAATTTCTCAAAACCTCTTGTTTGAAACACATATTCGATAATGGGAAATTGGCTTTAGAAAAAAATTATAAAACATTATTGTGCTTTTGTTGATTTTAAATAATTTGTTTTTCCGTTGTAAGTCAATTTTTCAAAAATTGTCTCCCTTGACTCAAAGGCGGAGATAGAATTTTTCCCCTTTACAATTATTTTCTTATTATGAAACCAGAAATCATTCCCAAAAAAGCAACCACGACTTTGGAAAAACTCAATATACACCAACATTTACACAAGGGATTTTCTAGAAAAAAATTAAGAGAAAAGTAAGGCGTTTGAGCATCACCATCCATTATACTTAGGATGTTGCAATTTTGATAATAATTTGAACTTTAAATAAAAGGAAAACTATGAGAGTACATACTACGAAAAGGTGCTTGCTTAGTGTAGTTATTTTTTAATTTTTTGCTAGAAGATCACACTAATTTTAACTTACGGAAATAATTTTATAAAAAATTTAGGAACCGTTTAAAAAAAAAATTATTTTCTCAGTGTTTTTTTTTAACTTTCCTCTCATAAAAACGAAAAAAAATGTTTAAAACGTGAGTTTTGCATTTAAGTAATTTTTTTCGAAAATTTTTTTATAAGAGTGTTATAAAACTACAACGAAGTATCGAGTTTCAAAGAAATTGATCATTTCTTTTTTTGAAATACATATTTGATTTTCAAAAAATCAAATTTAAATATTTTTTTTATAAAACTTATGAAATTTGACACTAGGCCCTTTTTTATTTTTAAATAGATTTTTTTTTGAGAAAAGTTGTGGAGTCGTTTTGAAAAAAATTCTATTATGTCAAATTGCTAAAAAAAAATGATTCAGTTGTTATTTCGATTATGAAAAAAATAATGAAATAAAAGGTGCCGTAACATAAGGCCATGACACTTTCACAATTTGTCATATGGCCATATTTCAACATATGGCCTTCTGACACCTTGCAAAAATGACAAACCACTTTTTTTTTTGCGACTTTAGGCAAATAGAAGTATGGTCTTATAACACTTTTGCAAAGGCGATATTTTGCGCGAATTTTTATTTCCCATCCCAAATTGATTTTATCTTGGGCAAAGTATTTTTTCCGCTCGCTGTGCTTTGCGTGAATACCGGTAAAATGTTTGTTTTTTTAATTTTAAATCTTAAATGACTTTAGATGTGTAACTGAAAATCTATTCTTGAAAATCTATTCTTGAAAATACTCTTAAGTTCAGTTTAAATTTCTTTGCAAGAAAACTTATCTACACAAATGTATAAATTCCGTAAAATTGTTTCATTTATAATAAAATTAAATCTTTAATTAATTTTATAAAATATAATAATGTGTTCATGTTTCTTTTATCATGAGAAATGAATCAACAATAAATAAATCTAACTTTTAAAGCCTAAGTCACTGCTGATGCAAAACAAATTTTGGACCCCAACATGACAACGAAATGCTTGCGAAAATAAAGCGAAAAATATTCAGTGATAATTGTAGAAATTCCACAAATAAGAAAAAACAAAATGCAAACAAAATGACAGTGCAGTCATGCTGTAATGAAAAACACAACAGAAATAAACACGAAAAAACATAAATGTAATTTTTTTTCACACACAATAAATGGTTTGGGTATTTAATTGTGTGCGAAAAAAAGAATGTAGACTTCTACAAATAGTCTGCCAAATTAATCAATTTCACTCGTCGAACAGCGATATGCTGAATGAAAATTAAAACCAAATTTTTCGTTCATGATTTCGTTTCGTCATTTTTGTGTTGGATTTTTCGTTTCATCAATCAATTCTTTTCACTTACATGATTATTATGTGCAAAGTGAATGACTAATAATTGTTTTGTAGAATTAATAAAAAATTTTATCTATGTTAAACAATGTTTGCATTTTATTAGTAAGGATTTCATAAGTTCATTTTAGCAGGTACAAGAAAATTACTTTTGAAAGTGAAGCTTTGGCAAAGCGTCTAAAGCCTGTTCGTTCAAATATAGCCATATGACACTTTTCGAACTAACCTCAATTCGAGGCTAGATTATTTTTTTTCCTTTGGGCCTTATTTTCTGGGGCCTAATTTTTAGGGGCTCTTAATTTCTTCAATGCTTGGGTGATAGCAATGTTTCATTACATCAATTAAAAGAAGATTAAATCCATTTATTATTATTATTTCATTTTAAGACTGAAATTATTTAAACTCTGCAATCACCATTCATTTGATATTGAAATGATTGCAATCATTTGTCCACACAATCATTTGCTGTAATCAATTGAATGCAATCTTTTGGAAATTCATGCGTTCTTTGCATAATATTTGCATTCATTTGCATTCTCTTGTATTCATTTGAATTGTTTTGAATCTCAAGTAAAATTTTAAATCACAATTTTTCATTTATAATTAATTGCTTTGAATTTAAATTTAAAAAAGAAAGTTATAAGTACTTTTATGTCCGTAAATGTAAATATTCGGCAACACGACCAAATGCTTGCTCCATTTTTGCTGGCAAATACTTTCCGATCTACAGTTTTCCCTTTTGTTATGAAGTGTGGGTGCAGTTATAACAAATTCCACCAAAAAAAAATTACCGTTTTTCTAACAATAGTTTCTGGCAGGCATGCAGTATGTTTTTAAAAACACATTGAATCACATTTATTGTTTCTTGAAGGGATGAAATCTGACACTTTGAGAGAAGTCACGCAAAATGTCATCAAAAGTTTGAAGTGCTGCCAAATAACATGCTAGAGAATGTCATTCTTTGCTATTAACCTTAATCAAAATATAAAACACTATACACAAACATATTCTTTCAACTTTGTCAACAATCATTAAACAAATAAAAAGCATTGAAATAAAAGTAATTCAAGCGTAAAATCCACTCATTATATTTGGCCCAGTCTACTGTATGTAGTTTCAGTCCAGCACTGAATAACATTTAAGGTTTAGGTAATTTGTGTAATTTAATCAAGCAGTTTTTTTTTTTTGTATCAAACCTACCCCAGAAAGTTTGTCTGTGCCAAGCTTAAATTCATTGAAAGGTATGCCAAAGCAAAAAAGATATACACTTTGCCAAAACTCTTATACGAGGAATGGCAAATGTTCAAATGACAGGTGGTGGAACTTAATTATTGTTATGTGAAGTTTTAAGATAGGTAGGTATAAAATATACCTTCCTATCTCTATTAGATACAGAAGCTATAGAGAATATGGAGAAGGTAATTCATTTTGCCTGAAGAAGTTTGAACAGAGACAATGTTCATGCTCACTCAATAAGGCCTGTAGAATGCTTTTGGTTAACAATATATGAGTAATACATTTTAATAGGAAATAAAATGTCACAAATAATAATTTTTTATGAATAGATTAATTTTCAAAGCTTGGAAAACAATGGAGTGTGGTTATTTAATTTCTGCTTTCGTAAGGGTTCTAGGTATTGGATGAGGCTAAGAATATTTTCCATGGAAATTTGTCAAGAACACTCATATACCGATTAAATAAACATAACAATAGATTGTGTAAGATCTCCATGACATATTGTGTTACATATGGTATTTAAATATGAAAGTATTTAAAAGTCCCTAACAGCTTTCTATACTGGTATGTAAGTGATTTAGTACAATTCTAATAAATAAGTTTTAAACTTTTAAATCAACTTTTTCTTTACTTCTCTTCCTTCTAAATATAAAACATAATTTATAACATTTTTTTCAGTATCAAATCATAGCATTAAGGTTATTCATGTATCAGTCGTAAAGGGGAATGATTTATTACGAAATGTTTTAAACTTGCTTCCCAAGAAATCAAAAATTCAAAAAGGTTAAAAAAAAATTTTAAATGTTTTGAGCTATTAAGCCTAATGAGGAAACAAAAAAAAAAGCATTATGTTTAATTTCTACAATTACGTTGCAAAGTATATACTAATGAGATTTCATCATGTTTACCAACATATGTCCACATAGTATATGTTAGCTGTTGGGTTGATTCATTAAATAAATTATAATACTTAATCCCTTAGAAGGTTTTACAAACGTAACCTTTTATCTAATTGCCTCTTGCCTTTTGTACTTTGGTTGGATTTCCTTTTTTATGTTAAGTGAAAACTAGCTATTCACCTTTTACAAGAAGTACCTCTCTTACATTTAAACTTAAAAATGTTTAAAAATATACCTCTAATGACCCATTGACCATCGTATGTGATTATCCCATTAATTATTTCCATTTTTCTTACCTGCAAAAGAAAGAAAAAAAGATTTTGCGTTAAAAATTTTGTAAAAAATTTTCTAAAAGAAAAGTTATAAATTAAAATTTTGATAAATAATATTAAAAAGGTCACTAAAAAGGAACACAAAGT
Source organism: Dasysyrphus albostriatus (assembly GCA_946251815.1). Taxonomy (NCBI): domain Eukaryota; kingdom Metazoa; phylum Arthropoda; class Insecta; order Diptera; family Syrphidae; genus Dasysyrphus; species Dasysyrphus albostriatus. The sequence goes on along the minus strand of OX276335.1, from coordinate 17,638,569 downwards.
TATAAATCCAATTTATCTAGAAGCTTAATTAAAATATACAAACATTTATCTCACTTAGCTTGATCTTCAATCATCTTTATCTCCTCGGCTAGAGAATCATAAAAATATCCGAGGTAACATTCTTTTTAATTTAATGACAAGAATAAAATGCTTGCAGTGCCAAAAAATGCTGCTAATTGATTTCAATTACCACATTTTTGCTCGTATAATTCATTGTCAGGAAGTAGTTAAACATTTTATATTTTTGTCTTTATAAAATTTTCTCTTGTAAGTAAATACAAATTGTTGATATAATTTTCATTCATTTTAGATAGAGGGTTTGGAGGTTGTTTTCATATAGAAGACGATGTTAAATTGTTCCAGAAAAAAAAAGTTTTTCGTAACTTCAAAGTGCATAACATTCCTGCTAATGTTTGCTAAGAAATTTCGATTTCACAAAAGACATTTGTTAATCATCAGGAGTGTGTCAGAACCTGTTTAAATCCAAAAATAATTGTTTTTCATTTCTAAGCCATAAGGTAAATAATTAAGGGAAAATTAATAACTCCATGGGTGGCTTAAGCCAAAAGGCAAACATTGTTCACCTTGAATATAAGACAATATTATGCTCACAATACGTGGAAACTCATTTTGAAAGTTTTGATTTGATTTTGCATGAAACTCTGTTCACAATGCTTCATATCCGCAGAAGTTGTCTAACCCATTCAATTCTCTTAAGTTATAAAAAAAAAACTGAATTTTAGTTTTACTATTGGAATTTTGATAAACTTTGAGTTCAGAAAAACAGAATTCTAACAGAAATAAAATGCACGACTTGGTCACACGTACTTGCTCTTATGTTCAAGGTGTTGAGGGCTTAAGAGGGTTTATGTGAAAAGACATGGAAATTAGGAAACAAAAATGTTTGAAAGCACACCCAGAAAAACCTTCGCTGTAAATTTTACAAACTGTGGCAGTCAAATTAACAATAAGTTGCAAAATTGTGTATTTAACAATAAATGGGTTCACATTCACAAGAAATTGCAAGTTGAACAACATTTGCTTTCATTTTTCCAATAAAATTGTCAAAATGATTATAATATGTTGTTGTAAAATTAACAGTGCATTGTCCATTTACTTTGTTAAATGTACAGATTTAAATTCAAATCTACAATCATTTTATGCTTTCATGGTTTTCAAAGTGTTTTTCTTGTTTCCATTCAATCTATAAGAAACCATTGAAGTATAAAGTTCTTCGGTACATTTTCAATTTCAATTAAATTTTTTTCCAAATGAAAAGTGACGTTTTCATGACCTTTTTTAATTCTAAAAATACCTATCGTGAACATTAATAGATCTTTTGAATTTTAATTTTCAAAAACTGTGGTTTTATGATAATTTTACCGGAAATTCTTAAGGATTATATTATTTCAAATATTAGATAGATACTAAGCTTTCAAGTCCATAATTTACTTATGTAATTATAAATACATTTTTTGATGGAACAAAAGTTTTTGAGAAATAAGTGTATTTTATTTTTGTGTATAAAAAAATAATTAAATCAAACAAAAAGTTTAAGACCTCAGACTTTTATTTTGGAGAACGGGGAGAGTCCAAATTGAATGAATTACATATTTATTCTATTTTGACATCTCCCATACGTCTACGTCTACGTCTACGTCTACGTCTACGTCTACGTCTACGTCTACGTCTACGTCTACGTCTACGTCTACGTCTACGTCTACGTCTACGTCTACGTTCTACAAATCAGCCACAAAATGTTGTGAATAAAACATCAAATGAAGTCTGCAGTTTCTCCAAACTAAGCTGTTGGATCAACCATAAAAATTGCATTTTGACAAGGAAATTGTGAATAACTCATGTAGTTTCTAAAAATCGGTGTTGGTTTCATGTAAGGAATTGCATTTTGACATTTTGACGTTGAGCCTGTAGTTTCCACTAATCGAGCTGTAGGTTTAATAACACCAATTGCATTTCAACAGCAAAATGTTGTGAATAATACAACAAAAGCCTGTAGTTTCAACAATGAATGCTTTTGAGTTCACAACTTTTCTACTTGTAAGATCTACAACAGATATTGTAATTTTCACCATTATGTTTTGAAATCAAAAACCATACCTCTAAAAATTGAAAACATTGGATGTCGGGTCGATCTTGACAGTTAATACAGTCGAATCTGCAGCGGTTTTTGACATTTTTACAGCATTTTTTTCCTGGTGCATAAAATACGATATTTAAATAAGGTAAAAAACTTCATTGAGAGTTTGAGATGAAAAAAGGGACACCATTTTAATTCTTTATTAAATATGATTGAAAAAAAAGAAAATTTTTAAATCGGTGTAGCAGTTTCTTTTTTTAAATAATTTTTTATATATAAAATTCTTGAAACATTCTTAAGGAAAAATGTTGGTATCAAAATCTGAAATATTTATTTATGTCCATATAAAAATAAAGTTTGAAAAAATAATTGTTTATATCGAATTTTCAAAAAATAAAATGACTTTTTTTTGAAAATTTTGATGTGCAATATTTCTTAAATCTTATTAGAAATTTGTACATGAAAAAATTTATCAAAATCTGTATAGCCGCGCTATTCAGAAAATTCAAAATTAAAAAAAATGTTCTGAGAGGCACTATTAATATTTGCTATTTGTTAATTTTTTTATTTTATGGAAATAGCTACATATATCAAACTAGTCTTACCCTACAGACAAAGTTTTATAAAAATCTTAGGAGCTATTTTTTTGTAACATTTGTTTTTTCATATGAGTAGAATTTTCAAAATATTCGATTTTCAAAGAAATAATTTTGAATATTTTTTAAAAATACAAAAAATATATTTTTTTTTTTAATTTAAGTACTCAAAAATTTGGCTGATTTTCTTCAAATATGAAAATTTGTTTTTGTATGTATGTTTTAAATAAAATCGGTACACGTTAAGACTTTCGCTTGATGTAAAATGGACACTAGTCCTTAAAGATGAAAATTATTAAGATAGTTCTTAGGCCAAAAGGCATTAGCATTAAGTTATTATATAGTTTAACTTAGAGCGCCCGACTGGGGCCAGTAAGTTAGTTTTAATATATTGATAAGTAGGCTAGTTTTTATGAATTTTTGTCTAGCTTTAAGATTGTTTTAAGAAAATGGAAAATAAAAATGAATTAAAAAAAAAATGAAAATTATTTTATGGATTTATCATGCTTTTACCAAAAACCACAGAGATAATGTATCAAAGACGTTAAATCTGGGCCAAACTCTAAACAACTCAAAGTGAAGATAGTTTTTTTTTTGTAGTAAGTAATAACATATGAAAACTTTAAAAAAAAAAAACATTTTTTGGATTTTTAGATTTTTTGGATTTTTAGACAAATGATCATTAAGATCAATATTAAAAAAAATGGGTTAATTTTTTTTATTTTACAAAAAAAAAATTTTTTTGAAAAAAATTTAGATAAAAAAAATCGTCTATGTGAGTTACCTACTATTAATACTCGTAGTTACTAAGTTTAATTATTTTCAAAGTTAGGAAGTAAATCGCAAAATGAAAAAAAATTATTAATTTTTCTCAGATAAAAAAAGTTTTGCTGAACTGAAAAAATTGAGCATTAATCAAAAACATTTTTTGAAAATTTTGATATTAGAAATATTTATATTTCTTAGGAAAAAATTATTCAAATTCAAAATATGGTTTTGAAGAAAATCAAAAATAAAAAATGATTCTTTGGGAGGTAACATTAATAACCCTTTTTTAAAAATTCCTTTCACAGAAAGGAATTTATTGAAATAAAAAAAAAAATAAATGCACAACTAGATCGCACGTACTTGCTCTTACATATGTCTAACTTGCTTGGAACATAAGAACTTTAAAAATATGCAAAGTAGGTATAGAAAAAAAATCAAAAGAATCATTTTAATCGTTCCTTTACCCATTGAATAAGTAAGAGCCCAATAACAATTATACCATTCGATTACTTAAAAAAAAATATGATTTACATTAAAATCGTTGGAGTGGTTTTCTTAAGAATTAATTTTATATATATTATTATTTACAAGCATTTAAAAAACTTTATATCATTGATTACATATTGACTAATATACATTTATTAGCTCTATATTGAATTTTCAAAAAAAAGTTATATTTTTTAAAAATTCATAATTTAATTTTTTTTTTCAAAATTTTGATATTTAATTTTATTGATATTTCAAAGAAACTTTTGCACAAAAATTTTGATTTAAATCGGCTAAGCTTTTAGTGAGAAAATCGATAGCCAATAAAACCGCTTATTAATTTCTTTTTTACCTAAAAGTACACTACCTACAGTCATACACTGATTTTTTAAAAACAAAATCGTTAGAGCCATTTTGAGATAATTTAACTTTTCCTTAACGGTTGTTTGGCAAATACTGCTATTTTTGAAGCTAAAAAAGAACAGTTTAATGGCAAGTATCGTTATTTTTCATTCTAAAAATATTATAGCAAAAAAACGTCTCCGAAGATCCACGAAAAACTACTAGGTATTTGCCAAGTTTTAAAAAAACCGATCCAGTAGTTTAATTAGGCTATAACCATATAGATAGACTGACAGAATTGCGGGACCCGCTTTTGTATCATCTTAATGTCAGGTTTGGTAGTATCTTGTGGCATGATGGTTAGTGCGTTGAACTATCATGCCAAAGGTTTCAGTTCAATTCCCAGCCGCTGCCAACTAAAAGCAGAAATATTTTTCTCTAGGTACTGCCTCTTGCGAGGAACTGAAAAATCCTCCAAGAGTATACTTGTCATGAATAAGTGCTTCTTATCTAGCTGTTCGGACTCGGCAAAAAAATTGTAGTTTCCCTCTATTCCACGCACACAGGAATGGTTGAGAGTTGCAAGTCACTAGGTTCTGGTTCTCCGTGAGCTGTTGCGCCACCAAGGTTGTATTTTTAATGTCAGGTTTGATCAAAACTTTTCATATTAACATAAGTACATAGCGTAAAACACGCAAGTTAAAAATGAATTCCAGACCACCATAATTTAAAATTTATTCTTCTTTAAGAATGTGATGAAATTCTGGTGTTAAGTGATCTTTCTTTTTAAGTCAAATTTGATAAATAAAACGGGATGATCTTGAGAACAAAATGTCAAAAACTCATTAAAAAACATTAAAAGCTTAACATTTTTAAATAAAGAATTTATTTTTTTAAATTCCTTCAAAAATTTCATAGATAGGGAGAAATTTAATATAAATATTAAATTATCATTTAAAATACCAAAAAGTAAAGAGAATCACTTTTCTATTTCAAGATAATATAGAAGCATAAATCTTTCTCCTTCAGTCTTAATTTATTTTCCATTTTCGTTTTCATGACTAAAAAGAAGATAATAATTCACATTGTATCTTTAATTTCGGATGAATTTTTTTCATAATGACTTCTAGCCTAATATGTATGGTTGAAATACGTTTTGTTCGTTGACCAAAAAGTCTTAGAAACTTAAATGTATAACTACATCGAATAATATTATAAATCAAAGCTATAGCCATTCAAAATGTGTTTTGTAATATTCACATCTAAAAAGACCATCCCAATGTTTGGGCAGGTATTTTTTTTTCTACTTTAAGTGCAAGCACTGATGCGTTGCAACTTTGTTAACAAAAAAAAGATGTTAGAAATCTTTGAATATAACTAATAACTCATGCACAGGTGTGCTAATGTGCATAATCACAACTACGAGGCCAGGTAATTACTCTTAACATAACACATCAATTCCCCGATTGGTAAACCAACTAGTGGCTGCTAATTACGCATTAAATCATCTTCTCTCTTTTCTTCTTGTCTGGTTTTCTGAGAGCATTACAACACCACCAGCACCACACCATCAATGTTGATAATTTCCGCAAAATAAATCGTTGAAACGAAGTTAAACTCCTCTTAACTACCATTTACGTGCTGCTGGTGTGTATATACCTGGTGAGTAAGATGATGATGATTTTCTTTCGTACCTGCTTAAAATGAAAATTTTCATCCCCTTCAACATAACCAGTGCCACCAGTCAACACACAAAAGTTATTTTCAGTGGGAGATAATTAAATCAAGTTAATAACAAGAGGTAAGCTGAAATTAAACTGAATATTAAGATTAAACGTTAATAATGCAAAAAAAAATATACTTATTTCTTTAATTTAATTTAATTTTATTTAATAAGTACTTCGTGAAAAAAGTCGACTTTTTATCCATCATGTTAAGTAGTATATATTTGTGAATGATAATTGAATTTATTAAAAGTTATAACTTAAAAGATTCTATGCTCTGTGAATAACTAATTGGAAAATGCATAGCCATTTCAAGTTGATTAACATTAACACAGAAAGTTTTGGACACAATTTGAGTGCTAAGACAAACAGCTGATAGAAAACTCCGTTAAAACCTCAAAGCCTTTAATCACAGAATGATCACACCAATTTACTAGCAAATAAGAATATTATACTTAGAATGCTTGGTTGGTGGCTTTGTTCATAAGTTAAATTCTAATGAGATTTAAACAATTAATTATTTTCTTTTTAAATTCATAAAGCTAGATCCACACTGTTGTGCCAGTACCGATACACTCTCACTACGATAAAATATTTTTACATTAGATACAATGAGAGGGTTGAAATCATAACAGGTATCGATTATGTGAATATACTCATTGTTTCTTGTGTTAGAATATTTTATCGTATTGAGAATTTATCGATATGAGAACTAAAGGGTTTTTCAACAGGGACGCTACAAAAGTAGAGCAACAGGGACAGCAAACGACGCCATATTTTTTGCCCCTCTTTTGATATTTCTCTTCAGTAAAGTTTAGCATTTCATGATGGAAAGATATACGAGCCAACAACGAGTCGAAATTATTAAGATTTTCTACCGAAATTCGGAGTCAGTGGCCGCAACGTTAAGAGCACTACGTCCAATTTATGGTCGTCATAATCGTCCTAGCAGATCAACAATTGAGAAACTAGTGAAAAAATTTGAATCCACAGACAAAGTACAAAATGTTCCCGTGCCAGTGAGACAAAGAAGTGCCCGTAGTGTCGAGAATATTGCTGCCGCTGAGGCTTCAGTTGCAGAAAGCCCAAATGTGTCTCTCACACGTCGTTATCAAGCGTTGGGCATCTCTGTGACGTTGTTGTGGCGAATTTTGCGAAAATATCTTGGCCTACATCCTTACAAGCTTAAATTGACGCAAGAACTGAAGCCGTTTGACCACCAGAAGCGTTGTATGTTAGTAAATTGGGCTGAGCAACAACTTGAAAATGATTCGGATTTTCATCGAAAACTCATCTTCAGCGATGAGGCTCATTTCTGGATTATTGGTCAGGCTGCAATCCACACGTATTCCATGAGTCATCATTGCATCCCGAAAAAATTACGGTTTGGTGTGGTTTATGGGTGGGCGGTGTCATTGGGCCGTACTTCTTCCGTGATGATCAAGACCGGCACGTTCAATGATAACCGAATATTTTTGGCCCCAATTGGATGATATGGACATGGAGGACATGTGATTCCAACAGGATGGCACCACAAGCCAGACAGCGAATGTCACAATGAATTTATTGGAAACCAAGTTTGGAGAACGTGTTATCTCACGAAATGGTCCAGTCGCTTGGCTGGCTCGGTTGTGTGATTTGACGCCGTTAGACTATTTCCTGTCGGGCTACGTCAAGTCTATGGTCTATGCCAACAAGCCAGCGACGATTGATGAACTTTGTACGAATATCGAACGTGAAATTGCAGCAGTATCGGCCGATTTATACTTGAAAACCGTCGAAAATTGGGTTCAGTGTCTGGACATCTGCAAGCGTGCCCGTGGTGGCCATGCAAAAGAAATCGATTTTCATACATAATGGCAGCAAACGTACTTTCACTGGAATAAATAATTTCATTCATATCCAAAACCCTTTTTGTTTTATTTAAAAAAACTTTTGAAGCGCTCTTATTGAAAACCCCGATATAATGTGAATCTGGCTTAAGACTCCTCATCCAGACTCGTTTCGTTCCAAATCAAACTCCATCTGTTTGTTCCTTGATGCCAAACTACGCTACTTATCTACAGCATGTTTGTACATAAGAAGTACCTATACATTAGAGCAAAAAGGGTAAAATATCCATTTACAAAACAACAGACAGCTCCTTGGAAAATAATGATATTCAGCAAATAAATCCCAAAATGAGCACAGTATACATTTATCTAAATCACTTGTCTTAAAGATTTATCTGTTGACATCTAACCTGATTTTGTTTATTTTAGAATTAAGTTTCTAGTTCAGTAAAGCATTCAAATCCAAAGACAAGCCACGGAATGAATATTATATTAGATTAATTCTGTTGGAATTTACTTCCGTTTGAATTAAATTCCATTCAAAAAGGATTTATTTACCCGCAGTCGAAGTTAAGTAAGTTTTACCTCAACATAATTCTATTAACCACGTAACAATTATTTATTTGACATTTGCAAAAAAGTTCTAATAAATTCTTAGAGAGTAAAACCTTCCGAAAAAATGGAACACGCAAGGAAAATTTTTCGCTTACAAAAAATATCACTCATACGCCAGAGTGTACCCAATTTATTAATCGATCCTGATCCTGGAAGGTAGCAATTTGAGACAAGAAAACAAGAATTTCGTATTGCTTGGATATATTTTTAATACACTTTTTTTGTCGTGAACAAATGAATTTAGCATGGAATCAAGTTTCATTAAAAAAAAATCGTGTTTGATAAACGATATATGTATTTAAAATATAAGATTTTTAAATTTATATTAAACATAACTGTAGTCGGGAACTTTAACGAAATATTATTTTACATTTTTTAGCATGAATCCACTATAAATGCTTTTGAATGATCTGCTGCTAATTGTTTATTTATATGAATTTGATATTTTTTTAATTTTCAATCGAAATGGATTGTTTAAAAATTTTATACAAAAAATTTAGCAGCAAAAGAAATCAGAAACTAGGATGAAATGAAACGCAAGACTGGGTCACATGTTCTTTGGGCTTATGATCAGGATGTTGAGGGTTTAATAAAATTATATTATGTTAGGACGTGGAAATTATAAGAACAAAATGTTTAAAACATCCTTAAGAGTGTGAGATGAAAAAGAACGCCATCTTAAATTTTTATTGAAAATGTTAGTATGACAAAAAAAAATTTAAATCGTTGCAGTGGTATTAAGAAAATAATTTTTATGTATGAAACTCTTAACACATTTTTAAGAAAAACTTTTGGTATGCAAATCGTAAGTATTTATTTGTGTGCAATAAATATTGTCAAACCATTTTTGAGGTATTGAATATTCAACACAAAGAAATTAAACGATCTATGACAGGTGTTGTTAATAGTTGCTATTTTAAAATTTTTATAAATTCTGATACGAGTAGTATGCAGAAAAAGATTAATTAATATCGTGAGAGCCGTTTTTGAGGAAAAAAAATTTGCCTTAACGGTTTTTAAACACTAGTGTGGAAAATACCATTAGTTTTTCCTAAAAGCATATCGTGTTCTTAAAATATTTTAAAGAGTGTAGAAAAACCCTAAAATACCGAGTTTTATAAAAATCGAAAATGTATTTTTCAAACTACTTATCTTATTAAAAAAATTAAACATTTTTTTTTTAATCGAAAACATATTTTTTGAAAATTTTGTTAAGAAAAACTATTTATGCATATTGTTAAAAAATCAGAATATCATCGTTTTGAAAAAAAAAATCGAAAATAAAAAAAATGTTTTTCGAAAAATGGTTTCTCATCTAAACGAAGCCTTCACTAGAAGAAATTTATTACTTTTTTTTTAAAGAAAAGTTGTTAAGCCGTTTTTGAGAAAAATAAGATTTTGTAAAATTGCTAAAAAAATTTATGTACCGTTATTTTCTAAAAATAATGAAAAAAAAAATTGTGTGCAGAATCACCAAAAACCTCTTTGTACCAAGCTTAAAAAAAAAAATCGATCCAGCTGTAGCCGAACAGACAGACAAATCGACAGACAAAACTGTGAGACTCACTTTTTTCGTCTGTCCTATCATCGCATCGTTATGACAAGTCTGATCAAAATCTCGAATTCGTTTTTTTTTACGAATGAATATGTCGCGAGCTAAAATTGAAAAATGGCCGATTTTGAATGTTTTTTCCTTACTGAGCTAAACTTTTTTCAGGCTTATGGGGCCAAAACTGCAAAAAAAATAGGTGCAGGGAAATAATTCCAGGGGCATCTGCTCCACATGGGAGTTTACTATCCCATTATTTTTTTTTAAAGTGCAATTCATTCAAGAATCAAGATTTAAAGAAATTATATGTAAAAAAATACCTCCTAAAAACGAAAATTGAAATCAAAGAAAAAGAAGTGAAATTAATTCTCATATGAAGTGGCTAAAAACTCCACTTTCCAAGTGGAGATCTTTCTTACTAAAAAGTGCTATAAATTCCCTCTCTTGGTGAGAATAAATTTGACTTTGAAAAGTGGAACAGGTTCCCACTTATGATGGAATAAACTCCCATATGGAGCAGATGCTCGTGGAATTGCTTCCCTGCACTAAAAAAATATATAAAATCGTTAACTTTAAATGGGTATGACAGTTTTGACAAATAGATGACTTTATATTAAAATGCCATATTTAAGAGGCCTTGAGCCTTTGATTGATTTTGCCTACGCAGCTTACTAAAGAATTAGAAATCTTCATTTTTTTTATTATTTTTCGTGCTTTCTGACAATTTTTCCTTCTTAATTTTTTTATTAAATTTTTTTAAATCATTCGTTTCAATTTCGAATAAAAGTATTAAGCATTAGCTGTCGAATTTGGTCCTAGTTTCCTAGTTCCATTCTCTCAGAAACGCTTGAATATACTTATTAGCATTTGCGATTTTAATTATTTCTTTTTTTTTGCCCCTCTTTTGATATTTCTCTTCAGTAAAGTTTAGCATTTCATGATGGAAAGATATACGAGCCAACAACGAGTCGAAATTATTAAGATTTTCTACCGAAATTCGGAGTCAGTGGCCGCAACGTTAAGAGCACTACGTCCAATTTATGGTCGTCATAATCGTCCTAGCAGATCAACAATTGAGAAACTAGTGAAAAAATTTGAATCCACAGACAAAGTACAAAATGTTCCCGTGCCAGTGAGACAAAGAAGTGCCCGTAGTGTCGAGAATATTGCTGCCGCTGAGGCTTCAGTTGCAGAAAGCCCAAATGTGTCTCTCACACGTCGTTATCAAGCGTTGGGCATCTCTGTGACGTTGTTGTGGCGAATTTTGCGAAAATATCTTGGCCTACATCCTTACAAGCTTAAATTGACGCAAGAACTGAAGCCGTTTGACCACCAGAAGCGTTGTATGTTAGTAAATTGGGCTGAGCAACAACTTGAAAATGATTCGGATTTTCATCGAAAACTCATCTTCAGCGATGAGGCTCATTTCTGGATTATTGGTCAGGCTGCAATCCACACGTATTCCATGAGTCATCATTGCATCCCGAAAAAATTACGGTTTGGTGTGGTTTATGGGTGGGCGGTGTCATTGGGCCGTACTTCTTCCGTGATGATCAAGACCGGCACGTTCAATGATAACCGAATATTTTTGGCCCCAATTGGATGATATGGACATGGAGGACATGTGATTCCAACAGGATGGCACCACAAGCCAGACAGCGAATGTCACAATGAATTTATTGGAAACCAAGTTTGGAGAACGTGTTATCTCACGAAATGGTCCAGTCGCTTGGCTGGCTCGGTTGTGTGATTTGACGCCGTTAGACTATTTCCTGTCGGGCTACGTCAAGTCTATGGTCTATGCCAACAAGCCAGCGACGATTGATGAACTTTGTACGAATATCGAACGTGAAATTGCAGCAGTATCGGCCGATTTATACTTGAAAACCGTCGAAAATTGGGTTCAGTGTCTGGACATCTGCAAGCGTGCCCGTGGTGGCCATGCAAAAGAAATCGATTTTCATACATAATGGCAGCAAACGTACTTTCACTGGAATAAATAATTTCATTCATATCCAAAACCCTTTTTGTTTTATTTAAAAAAACTTTTGAAGCGCTCTTATTGAAAACCCCGATATAATGTGAATCTGGCTTAAGACTCCTCATCCAGACTCGTTTCGTTCCAAATCAAACTCCATCTGTTTGTTCCTTGATGCCAAACTACGCTACTTATCTACAGCATGTTTGTACATAAGAAGTACCTATACATTAGAGCAAAAAGGGTAAAATATCCATTTACAAAACAACAGACAGCTCCTTGGAAAATAATGATATTCAGCAAATAAATCCCAAAATGAGCACAGTATACATTTATCTAAATCACTTGTCTTAAAGATTTATCTGTTGACATCTAACCTGATTTTGTTTATTTTAGAATTAAGTTTCTAGTTCAGTAAAGCATTCAAATCCAAAGACAAGCCACGGAATGAATATTATATTAGATTAATTCTGTTGGAATTTACTTCCGTTTGAATTAAATTCCATTCAAAAAGGATTTATTTACCCGCAGTCGAAGTTAAGTAAGTTTTACCTCAACATAATTCTATTAACCACGTAACAATTATTTATTTGACATTTGCAAAAAAGTTCTAATAAATTCTTAGAGAGTAAAACCTTCCGAAAAAATGGAACACGCAAGGAAAATTTTTCGCTTACAAAAAATATCACTCATACGCCAGAGTGTACCCAATTTATTAATCGATCCTGATCCTGGAAGGTAGCAATTTGAGACAAGAAAACAAGAATTTCGTATTGCTTGGATATATTTTTAATACACTTTTTTTGTCGTGAACAAATGAATTTAGCATGGAATCAAGTTTCATTAAAAAAAAATCGTGTTTGATAAACGATATATGTATTTAAAATATAAGATTTTTAAATTTATATTAAACATAACTGTAGTCGGGAACTTTAACGAAATATTATTTTACATTTTTTAGCATGAATCCACTATAAATGCTTTTGAATGATCTGCTGCTAATTGTTTATTTATATGAATTTGATATTTTTTTAATTTTCAATCGAAATGGATTGTTTAAAAATTTTATACAAAAAATTTAGCAGCAAAAGAAATCAGAAACTAGGATGAAATGAAACGCAAGACTGGGTCACATGTTCTTTGGGCTTATGATCAGGATGTTGAGGGTTTAATAAAATTATATTATGTTAGGACGTGGAAATTATAAGAACAAAATGTTTAAAACATCCTTAAGAGTGTGAGATGAAAAAGAACGCCATCTTAAATTTTTATTGAAAATGTTAGTATGACAAAAAAAAATTTAAATCGTTGCAGTGGTATTAAGAAAATAATTTTTATGTATGAAACTCTTAACACATTTTTAAGAAAAACTTTTGGTATGCAAATCGTAAGTATTTATTTGTGTGCAATAAATATTGTCAAACCATTTTTGAGGTATTGAATATTCAACACAAAGAAATTAAACGATCTATGACAGGTGTTGTTAATAGTTGCTATTTTAAAATTTTTATAAATTCTGATACGAGTAGTATGCAGAAAAAGATTAATTAATATCGTGAGAGCCGTTTTTGAGGAAAAAAAATTTGCCTTAACGGTTTTTAAACACTAGTGTGGAAAATACCATTAGTTTTTCCTAAAAGCATATCGTGTTCTTAAAATATTTTAAAGAGTGTAGAAAAACCCTAAAATACCGAGTTTTATAAAAATCGAAAATGTATTTTTCAAACTACTTATCTTATTAAAAAAATTAAACATTTTTTTTTTAATCGAAAACATATTTTTTGAAAATTTTGTTAAGAAAAACTATTTATGCATATTGTTAAAAAATCAGAATATCATCGTTTTGAAAAAAAAAATCGAAAATAAAAAAAATGTTTTTCGAAAAATGGTTTCTCATCTAAACGAAGCCTTCACTAGAAGAAATTTATTACTTTTTTTTTAAAGAAAAGTTGTTAAGCCGTTTTTGAGAAAAATAAGATTTTGTAAAATTGCTAAAAAAATTTATGTACCGTTATTTTCTAAAAATAATGAAAAAAAAAATTGTGTGCAGAATCACCAAAAACCTCTTTGTACCAAGCTTAAAAAAAAAAATCGATCCAGCTGTAGCCGAACAGACAGACAAATCGACAGACAAAACTGTGAGACTCACTTTTTTCGTCTGTCCTATCATCGCATCGTTATGACAAGTCTGATCAAAATCTCGAATTCGTTTTTTTTTACGAATGAATATGTCGCGAGCTAAAATTGAAAAATGGCCGATTTTGAATGTTTTTTCCTTACTGAGCTAAACTTTTTTCAGGCTTATGGGGCCAAAACTGCAAAAAAAATAGGTGCAGGGAAATAATTCCAGGGGCATCTGCTCCACATGGGAGTTTACTATCCCATTATTTTTTTTTAAAGTGCAATTCATTCAAGAATCAAGATTTAAAGAAATTATATGTAAAAAAATACCTCCTAAAAACGAAAATTGAAATCAAAGAAAAAGAAGTGAAATTAATTCTCATATGAAGTGGCTAAAAACTCCACTTTCCAAGTGGAGATCTTTCTTACTAAAAAGTGCTATAAATTCCCTCTCTTGGTGAGAATAAATTTGACTTTGAAAAGTGGAACAGGTTCCCACTTATGATGGAATAAACTCCCATATGGAGCAGATGCTCGTGGAATTGCTTCCCTGCACTAAAAAAATATATAAAATCGTTAACTTTAAATGGGTATGACAGTTTTGACAAATAGATGACTTTATATTAAAATGCCATATTTAAGAGGCCTTGAGCCTTTGATTGATTTTGCCTACGCAGCTTACTAAAGAATTAGAAATCTTCATTTTTTTTATTATTTTTCGTGCTTTCTGACAATTTTTCCTTCTTAATTTTTTTATTAAATTTTTTTAAATCATTCGTTTCAATTTCGAATAAAAGTATTAAGCATTAGCTGTCGAATTTGGTCCTAGTTTCCTAGTTCCATTCTCTCAGAAACGCTTGAATATACTTATTAGCATTTGCGATTTTAATTATTTCTTTGTATTATACCCCTCATTTTCCGGTCTATTTAATGACCTATAAGAAGATATTTCACTTATAACTTACAAATATTTCCCAACTTCGAGTAGAGTAAAAAAAATCTGACTTATAAAAAAAACACTCATACGCCCGAGTGTATACAGGCTGTTGGGTAACTTGTCAATAATACTTTAAGCCATTATTCTTGAGTATATTCTAGGAAAAATCATGAAGGGAAATCTGTCCCCCCCCCCCTCCACCCTTGAGGAAGGGTGAGCAATTTCTTAAAAATTGCCTTTAAATGCAAATAAATAATGTGTTAAAGATTTTTTGAAAGCTAATACTCCATTCTTTGATTTTTTTTTTTCAATCATGCTGCTCAAATATATGGTTTTAAAAAATTAAATTTTAAAGTCAAAATTCTTGCAAAAAGTTGTGATTTTTTAAAATTCCATATTTTCTGAATTTAGCAGAATTAAGAGCTATTTTTATGTACAATTTCAAATATCAAAAACCAAATCTAAAAATTTTTCTTAGTTTTTGAGAAAATAAAGAAGAAACCAGAACCAAAAGTACTTTTCCTAAAAAAAGACCGATAAAAAGTATAAATAAGGGTTTTATTTCCAGTTATAAACATAACAAAACAAACGAGCAAGAGGAGTACATATTTATTGACGGGAACTCATAGCAGTTTATAGTTAAGCATTTTCTGGATAAATGTTTAAACAACCACTTGAACTGGCGGAAAAGTGACACATTGTACCAACTTAAATGGCCTTAGTTTTCCTATTTTTCTGGCTGCCTGCTACTCCTCCAACATTGAATTTGATTTTCTATTTTTGAATTTGTTTATAAAAAAAGTAATTTTAAAATCAAATCCATAAACATATCTGTTCACAATTTATTTTTCTGCTGGTATTATTTCCATCTTGTAATTTTCCATGTCAAAGCACTTCAATTTATATATTAAAGTTTTTTCTTTGACTCTTTTTAAATTGACTTCTTTACCTCTATAGAAGCCAACTGAAACTGATGGTTCCGTTACATCAAAAGGTCAAATCCCCAAAGATATTTTAAGATTAAAATAATGCAATATTATTATTATCATCACAATCCTGTAAGGAAAGAAAAAGGATAAGGATCAGGATAATATGTGGACCTACGTTGTAGGTACGAGTATGTATACATATATGGTTTATTTGTAATATATGTATTTGTATATATTATGATTATGGCAAAGAGAAGTTACCTTTGGAAATAAGTTTGTTTGCTGGTTGCCCATCACGTGAGACTTTTCAAGAATTTTATTCATATGGGAACAATTTTAGCAGACAGTTTGCAAATACAAACACACTCACTAACCCTATATACTATAAGCCTTTAAAAGGAATTTCCGTCCTTAAGCATAATACAGATGATTAAGTTAAGCTTTTGAGTTCTATGTTGATAGTTTGACTATGAAAATGTATGTACATAAGTATAAGATGACTTTTTTTGTTATTATTACTTCCATTGAAAGATTCCAGGTCAGAAGGATATTTTTTGTTTCCAATTATACCTGTGAACTGTGTAGATGAAACCATCATCTTTCTCAAAAAATGTATGGATGTAGATTGAATGTAATGTCAAATTAATTTTAGAAAGAGTTTAAGATCCTTTAAGACAGTTTAATTAACTTTTGGGGAAAATCAGTTTTACTCTGTCAAATGCAATCAATGTACTCTTACTGTATGAGAAAAATAATTTATTGACTGACAAACACACAAAATGGTTTAAATATTGTTTAGAGTAACTTTAATTATTTTTCCCCCAGTAAAATACAGAAAAAATAATTGAATAGGAATTCAATTTTACTAGTTTTCCGATTATGGCAACAACTAACACACATATAAAATGCAATGCGACTAGATAGCATAATTGAATAATTTACTTTGAGTAATTTTCGTTGCCATCAGCACATTGCTGAAGCTATTATCAACCTCAACAGAACTAATACTAATCTATCAACTGCAACTAATTGTCCCCAACCTGTCAATAACAATTTTCCTAATCATCCCAACAGTACGCAAACCAATTAAATAGAATATAGAAGATACTGCTTCAAGAGTCAGCTTGATAAATAACAAATTAAGAACAGATTCTGCTTTCGACATGCCTAATTAATTTTTTTTTTCCTCCTGAAATGCATCGATTATTATTTTATTAGAATCAATTAATATCACTATTGTAATCAACTTGATCTATTAAAGGAAAAAAAGGTGAATAAACTTATATTAAGCTCATCCCCCTTATGAGTGCTTTCACCTTATTCTTATAATACCTCTACATCAGGTACCTTTTTTCTACCCCAGATTTAGCTGACAACTTTAGCAAATTCTTCATTAAATCCTATTTGTTTACTGGTTGCTTACGCTCTGTCTATGTCTAGCAAGCTTATCGATGAAATTGTTTTTTTTTTCCCTTTTAGATTGTAATTTCCTTCTATATGGAATCTATAGATTATAAGAGATTAGCAAATCTGTCTCCCCATTTTGGTATCTATACGAAATTGACAGTGAAAAAATCAATATCGGTTCAATTTCCTTTTTCAATTTCACACTGCTAATCTGAAGGGGTATTGGTAGGCAAATAAAAGTACACGTCTACGTTGAGCATTTTTGCTTTTAAATGTGGATATGATACCATGAATAAAATGTTTTTATTTTATTAATGTTTTTGTTTTTGTAGACTCTTGAATGTCATAAATGTTTGTCGTTTGTCCCTATACAGGGTGTCCACCGGGAAGGTATACTACTCTGTTTGTCTCGCAGTAATTCCATTGTAATCCTGGCTGTATTTGATGTGGAACCGTCTCGTTGATACCACATGTTAATCAAGTCCAAAGCATGCAGTTGTGGAGTTCAAAAGTTTTCAATCGTATTACGATATTGCTTCCCATTCACAGTTACCGTTACGCCGTTTTTATTTGTGGTTGATGGCTTGTTTTGAACACTTCCTTGAGCAAGAGTAATGTTTCCAGCAGATCTTGCAGTACGTTGTGGTCCATGCTTGGGCCTATCACTTACAGAGCCTCTTTCTTCCAAATCTCTCGCTACACGATAAATAGTGCGTTTTGTTGGCACCTTGTTTCTCCCAAAAATTTCACGCAACTTTCTCATCGTCCCAGTAATCAATGATTGATTTTGATAAAATTATCGAATTATCGAATATTTTCCATAATAAATTTGCCACGAGTCTACTTCACGACTGCCAAATATAAGCTGTCAAGGCTAATGTTTACGAAAATGGTGGCAAAACAAAGTAGTATACCTTCCCGGTGGAAACCCTGTAATTACCTATGGATATGATAGAGAGAGCTGTCGTCAAAATACTATCAAAACGACTATCAGCTTAGCCGGTTTCAGGTCTGACTCTTTCGTAGCTCAAAATTATGAAGCTGTAAGCTGTTCAGTAAGTTTTTTTTCCAATTCAATTTTTCTTGGCTTAGATATTTTATATGCAAAACATTTAAAAAAAAAACACATTGGAAACAGAGTACTTCGAGTTTCAATTTTTCAAAACATGAAGCTTCCTGCTTTCAAATTTCTTTGATGTCAAAATAAAAGACAAAGACGCAAAAAGCAATATCAAAATGGAATTACCTATGTAAATCAAATTAGAAAATGAAAAATAATTATTTAAATGTCTCAATTTTTAAGAAGCCTAAAATCGCCCAATTGAAAAATCAAATAAATTGTGATAAAATTGAAAACTGCAATTTAAAATAGCAAAAAAATAGTCTAGCCCAATATGACAAGAAATTGCACGTTCTGGCAACACTGTGTGCTTATCACAATATTGCACCGCATTTAAGCTTCCTTATTGGATTATGCAGGGGAATCTGTTTGGATTAATTGCTAATTTTGTTGAAAAATTGAATGATTATTGCTAGAAAACTTCAAACATAACGGATTACCATACCAGAGCCTCTTTCAAAACGAGTTTTACCTGCCCGTGTTGACAATCGTGTAAGCTGTCCGATATTTCACAAACCTCTTTTATATTGCAGGTACTACATAAAGGGCAATATTTTGATTCAATTCAACTACAATTTCTAGACAACAATCAAACATGACATTACAATGATTAGGGAACACCAAAAAGGAAAAGTAGGTGGCAAAATTCTGTCTGTCTGTACCTCGACCTACAGCCGAAACCACTGTAGTGATTTTCATCAAATTTTGAACTTAAGTTCAAGTTTAAGTTGTTCTCCAAAGTGAAAATAGAAATTTTTTTTAAGATCTTAAAATAACTTTAAGTACTTGCCATAAAACCGTTAAGGAAAAGCTTATTTATCTTAAAAATCGCTCCAACGATTTGAATGCAAAAAAATTTGTGGATAATTAGAGGTATATGGGTGGTCCATAAGTACTTACTTAGCCTTCAAAAGAAAAACAAAAGTTTTGGGATTTATTTTTCAATATAGTCTTCTTTCAGCCCAATACACTTTACCCACCAATGCTCCAACTTCTTTAAGCCGTCTGAAAAAATACATTTTCTCGAGGCCTGCAAATTAGGCCTCCATGGCGGCGATGACCTCCTCATTTGATTTAAATTCCTGCCCGGCGAGTGACTTTTTCAAGTTTGAAAACAAAAATAAGTCGTACGGGGCCAAATCTGTACAATTCGGTAGAAAGAGCAGCAGTTCGTAGCGCAATTTGACTAAAATTGGCCGTGGTGAGGACTGATGTGTGAGCCAGTGCGTTTTCATGGTGGAAGAGAACTTTTTTCTTCGTCAAGTGGGGCCGTTTTTTTCTTTAATTCGGCGTGGAATCAGCCCATTGATTTGACATAGTAAAGCCTTATGACCACAGATGTGGATTACATCTTGTGAATCCCAGAAAACAATAGCTTTCACCTTTCTGGCCGATGGGACAGTCTTCGCCTTTCTGCGAAACACGTTCACCGAGTGATGTCCACTGTTTTGACTGCCTCTTGGTCTCTATCTCTAGTGTGTGTCAGTGGAACCATATGCCTTATTGACTGTCATAGAACAACTCAGAAACTTCTTCGGATTGCACTTAAGGAACGTCAAACAATGCCCTGAAGAAGTCTCACGGTCTCGATGACAGCTTTCTCATGCCCGAAATTTTATGCAGGATATGACCCACCTGATCTTTTGAAATGCCTACTGTCTCCACTATCTCGCCCCAAATTCAAACGGCGGTACTGCCAATACGAGATCATGGATTTTTGTGACGTTATCCTCCGCGGAAGATGTTTTCAGAGCACCTCGACGAACGAAAACCGACATGCGACCTCGTTGAAACTCATTAAACCAATTTTTGATGGTTGCCATCGAAGGAGAAAAGTCACCGTACACAGCTCTTTGATTTCGCTGCGTGATTTCCCTTTTAAAAATAAGAATCAAATCACCGACCGATATTGCTCTTTTTGCATTTTGCTATACTCCGTGAACAATCCCGCACTCCATACGCAATCAAAACAAAGCTACGAGTCCAATCCATCTTAAATTTTGACAGTAGCTGTCTACAAAAGTATACTACACAACAGTAAATTACTCTTGTGATAGTTACGACATCAGAGAGTGAGGCGAGGTACTTATCGGACCACCCGTAATGCACTTTTTGTTAAAAAAATTACCAACCTAAGGGTTCTCTTGATATTCGACTTCATCATTAACAGTTCAGATGATTCCAATCAAAAATTTTATGCAAAAGCTCCTTTTAAATTTTAATAATATTGCATATTAAAATATAAAAAAAAGTCAATTTTGAATTTTAAACAAATATTTGCTTTTTTTTTTTTGAAAATTCAGTATTTATAAAACGAGTTGATGAATATTTTTGAGATTGGGTTTATAAATGTGTTTTAATAGATACTCAAAACTAATTTCTAAAATGTTACTAAAGTCAGTTTTTAAGAAACTAAGGATTTTATATCTTTTTGTATATATTAATTTGTTTTCAAGTAATTAAATGGCATACAGATAAAAGAACGATTTAATGCTTTTTATTTTTTTTATTTTTTTTTTCTATAATTATTTTCATATTTAAAAGGTTCCTGCGTGCGATCCAGTCATAAATACATTTAATTTTTATCAGACATACCTGAATTAAAATTTTATGTCCTGAAAAAAAAGAGTTATTGACCTAAATAAAAAAATTTCGGGGTCATTTATGTGCCACATTTTTGAATAAAAATCTGAATGGGATTTTTGATCTGTTCGCTCTTAATTTTTTTTTTTAACTACAAGAGCTATACAGAAATCTTTGTTTTGATTTAATTCAAAATTTAATGAAGAAAAATTCTATATAAAATATATTACCTATTAATTTTAAGAAAATTTATGTATGAAATATATTTTAATAACATCTCGGGCTTAAACAGTTTTATACTTTTAAATTAATTCTTTAATGTGATCTTTTAAAACGATGATTATAAATCAAGAATAATTATCTACTATAGGTATAAGTTGTGAATCGCTGCTTTTATTCCAAAAAAATAATAATAAAAGGTGAATACATTTTTTTTAGTTACATATAGATACAAATTGTAGTATTTGTTCATTATTTTTGTATATATTTCATTTATGTCTCAGGCAATTTTAATCCAATTTTGCCCAAATACAATTTAATTGAAAAATTTAATATCACATTGAGAATTTTTAAAATAAACAAAAAAACTTTTCAAAATAGATTTTAATGGCCTTTTGTCCGGCTTACTCACTTGGACTCATCAGTTATATAGTGAGGGCCTTGTCTTAAGTTTAGTTTAGCTTACATGAATTCTTTTACAAAAATCCACTGTAGACTTTATCCAACAAGATTAGATTTGCAAATCATTAAGCTGAAAATTTGTTTGCCCCCGGCGCCTGACATAGCCCGGGGAAGGTTTTTTTTTATAAAAAAAAAACCTTCTTAAAAAACTTTTTATTATAATAAAATCAGAGAAGAAATTAATTTTTTGCTTTTTTCAACACTTCTCAGCTTAAAGTTGAACAATACCATCTCATATGTTGAATTCCTTATTTCTTTAATATTTGTTCACATTACTTTAATCAAAAGAACAAGTTAGTGCGATGCAACTGTGGAAGTGTATTGAAATGCTCTTTTAAACATTGAGTCATGAAATGCCAATGCGACCTATGCATTACCAGCTGGTGGTTGAACATAACTAAAAGTTTTCACGACTTATGGAATTAATTGCTTGATATCCCAATAGGAAGAATCAGATACCAAATATGTACATATAATATCAGTGAATAATACTATGTTTACACGACTAACATTTTGCCAATTTTGTACCCATTTTTATCATAAGACACGATTTTGAGGATTTTATTTGCTTCCAGTTGTATATTTTTTTATTTGGAATGAAAAAAGTAACATAATACATTTGGCGGCGCAGTAGTTCATGAAGAGCCAGGGCCAAGTGACTTCCGTTACAATAACTACTGTCAACAATTATTAATATACTTATGTACATACATAGTGAGTGTGCGTGTTTTCGATAGAAATTGTAATGATTCAAAACATTTTTTTACATGATAATAATAAATACTCTTAGAGAGTTTTTCATTGGGGTCAATTCTCGATCTCTGAAGCTGTGAAGTGAAATAAATTAATCCTTTGAGTTATCACAATAATTTTTCATTTCATCACTTCACAAACACAACTTATAGTCTATTGCCTCGCTTCCCAAACTGTGTTCCGCGGAAGCCTGGGTTTCCACGACGCAAAGTATACATTTCATTATACATTGCATTTCTGATAGATTTGAAAAGTTGTTTTTCGAAATAAATAAGTTTTTTGACCTTTCAATTTAATAAAGATTGAGATTGGTTGCTCCCCAAATCTTCGAGTACAGTGTTCGGGCTTAGAACTTATTTTTTTACAATTTATTAATCAAACAATGAAACAGTTTCATTCTTCACCCTGGTTTGGTTGAATACCTACATATCTCAAATATGAAATAAACAGATTTTAAAATTATGTGTTTTTAATTTTGGGCAATCGTTAAGTGTTGGGGATCCAAAATATATTTTTAACATGTTTAGGGTTCCACAGCTAAAAATGTTTGGGAACCGCTGTCTATTGAATAGGCCGGAAAATGACGGGTATAAAGGAACAATTACGTGCAAGGGTTTTTTTTAAGCATACTTTAAACTGAAAATGCTACTAAATTCACCCATACGTTTCTGAGAGAATGGCCACTTTTCAATATTTTAGGTAAAACTCCGAAATTAAGCTGAATTTAACAATTTTACATGTTAATTTTTTTTTTCAAAATTTATTTTTCTATCGAAATGGATGGTTTTAAAAATTGTGTCAAAAATTTAAGCAGGTAAAGTTAACAAATACAAGTTAATTAAGCAAAGATTGGGTCAAGATATATGCATGGACAAAATAAAGTTGAGACTAAAATTCATTTAAAAATTAAAAAATAATTTTTATTAAAAATTTGCAAAGTTATACCAAAGTTATTATAAAAACTAAACTGTTTCTAATTATTTTTGCAGGTTTTTGCCCGAGCGTCTCTTTTTCGGTACAATATGACAATTTTTGCAATCGTAAAAATTCTAAAATTCTTCGATTTTGATGAAATATAACAGTACGATTTGAGAGAATCTTTAAAAAGTAGTAAATTTCGAAATTTTGTTTTCCGACTCTTTTTAAATGCTTGCAAATCTACAGACTGATCGCTTGGTCTGATTTATATAAGACTTAGTACTAGGTGCGGGGAGTTTTAAATGTGTCTAGTGGTACCCAAAAATTGGCTTTAGGGCAAAAACTGCTAAAAATTGTTAGAAATAGTAAAGTTTTAATGACTGTGACAGTTTTGAATCAATATGGTTTTCTTAACATGTCATATTAAGGCCTTAAGCCTATTTTATATTTTGATATTTTGTCTATGTATATGTTCAACATATCCTTACTCCAAATTAAATTATGAGCAATTTAGAAAAAAAATATATTTGATTCTTCGATTTTTTATGTTAGTTTGTGATAACTTTTTCTGCTTAACGTTTTTATAATTTTTTTAGAACTATCCATTTTGATAAAAAAATCAATTTTAAACAAAAAGCTTTAAAGTCAAAATTATCAAATTTAATCTTGTTTCAGAGTTACACCAAAAATATTGAATGTGGCCAGAGTCAATTCTCTCAAAAAACACATGGGTGAATTTAGTAGCATTTTCGGTTTTAAGCATATTTATGGGTCAAACAAACATATTCAATGACACGAATCCTTGCATCGTTATTGTTCCCTTTTAAAAAGTCTACTAAATAAGCTTTTAGGTGACTCTCGATTAATATCGATCAAAGTGTGTACTAAAAAGTTTATAAATGATAAATCCTTTCATATGTTGATTTTTTTTTTTCAGTTTAATTGTTTTATGAAAAGTGTCTTAAATAATTTTTTTTGGACTAACTTTGATTAAATGAACCGCGTATATAACATAAAAGTTCAAGCGAAACACTGCATTGTGTATATTTTTTTTGACATTTGAATTATTCGCTTCAAGACTCTGTCTATTGACAGGCAAATTTTTCTTCTTTACAGGCTTTTCACAAAATTGTTTGCAAGTGATAAAAAATGTATCCTATGTGAAGAAATTTAAGCATTTCAGTTCAATTTTTCAATATTACTTAATAGAGTTAAGAGTGAAATTGTGAAAAAATTTATCATTTCACTTCTTCACAGATCGAGAATTGACACCCAGTATGCGTTTAGCCATATGGTAATGGGCTCATCCTGGGTCAGAGTAGAATTAGGCTTCATCGTTCGGTTGTTATGTTATATGCAAAATTTCTATAGTGCCTAGATGATTCCAAATGTCGTTGTTAGTTTAGGTGGCAGCATTGAAAATTTAGGGCAGTTGGCTATTGCTAAAAAATTATTTTATGAATTTTTTAACTAACCGAGTCATAAATAATTATTCCGATGTAATACCTAGCTATTAATAAGAAAAAAGTAAATTATTCATAGACAAACTCTTTATACTGCTTATGAAGCTGAAAAATAAAAGATCAAAATATAAAAACATATTTGGAACGAATTCGATAAAACACCAACACGTGGGGTGAATAATATTAATATAACACTGGTCTGCAACGAAAATCTTCTTTAAATAAAATCATACTTTTTTAATGGATTTCGGCGTGCTGAATCCGAATATGGCCCCAAAATTGCTCTGGCACGTCACGTTTTTGAGATATTTCAACATAAACATGTTAAAAACACGTTTTTTGGGTACATTTGAAGTTGAATTTTTTCACCACTACATATGTTTTTGCAAAATTATTAATTAGATCTTAAAGAACTGTATTTTATCTTTTAAAATCAATTTGAATCTTTTCGAAATTTATTTTCTTCTCAGAATAGCAAAGTCTCCAAAAACAACTCGCTAAAAAAAATTTAAAAACTGATGTTTAGAAACTTTGTCGCTTTGTATCTTTTAAGGGTCTAACTACAGAGAGACGGATCTATAACAACAATTGTTTGAAATTTAAAACTTAATATTTCTTGCACGTGAATTTTTTTATTTTCACATTTTAAAAATAGAGTTGGTTAAATAGGTTGGGAAGCGTTGGGAGGGGGAATACGATAATTTTGTCTGTTATAATTTAGACTTTGAGAAATAATAATATCGATACCTTCCCGTAAGGATGTATTAAGCGATATTTAAAAAATTTAAAGGCATCTAAAAAAACCTCTTATTTAGTTATTTATTTGTGTATTTTAAAAAAATTTAAAAAAAACTGGAACAGGATTTTCAACTCAAAATCCCTTGAAAAATCTTTTTATTACTACAAAATACACTAATAAATAGTTAAAAAAGAGGCTTTTAAAGATTTTAATTTAAAATTTTTAAAATATCGCTTAATACATTCTTTGGGATGATAAAACCTGGTTTGACTGTACTATCAGTGACATTAAGTAATGGAAAAAACCTTTTTGGATTTTAATACACTTAAATGTTTCTTTTTTTTAATTCTTTGGTCAAAATTTTCTCAATAAACTCGACTTTATGGATGTGGAAGAAAAGTTCCACTATTTTCCAGATAAGGTGTTTTTGTTTACAGTATAAGCCATACAAATTACGGAATTTTTAGTTTCTTTTGTTTTTTTTTTAACGGTTTTTTTTTTATATATTATGCGCGCACTAAAGGGGTTGTGACTACCCTTAAAATGATTGAACACAGTGCGAGCGTTAGGAAAAAAAGGAAGGATTTAAAAGGATTCTAAGTAATAAAGACAAGTTTGGTATTATGTGAAAATTAATATTATGCGGAATAAGTACTCCAAATTTGAGCTGAATAGTCACAGTAGTTTTAATTTTATACCTGGACAACCTTATATTAGACGACTCTTTTCTGCAAATCATTCATATTTTTCAAAAATCAATTAAAAAAAATGGACGTGGTGGAATTTTTTTGAAATCGGATTTGGATTAAGATAAGTCAAATCTGTCATATTTTCAAAAAAATATTTGAAGGCTAAAAAAAAAGTTAATTTTTGCAGACCAGTGATACATCTATGTTTTTGGATTTGTAATAATGTTGCGTTTGGTGGTCGAGAAGAAAAAACTTCAAGGATTATTTATAAGACCAAGTAAATAGGTACCTATATTATGTTTCTTGGGCAAAATTTTGTCTTGGCTTTGTGCTAACGATCATAAAGCCCTTTTAAGTGTTTACTCTTTTGTAGCGTAGTTGTCACAGATAAGTATTTACTTCACAAGTAGCTATGTATAGAAGAACTACTTCATCTTCTACTTTATTTACATTGGGGTTTCCCTAAAAATTATCGAAAGCAAGTTATTCGCGCTGATTGAACAGTTTACAAATCCAAAAATTTAATAAATTAATACGGATTACAGGTACAGAGACCAGCACCTCCCCCCCATGTATTTCAACATTTAGTTAAAAATTGCTAGAATGCTTATACCCATTATTTAATAGCTGTCTTAAGCGTGGAAAAAAAACTGAGCTACTTATTACTATGTGAGCTACTTATTATTTTCTGCATCAGTGAACGCTGCCATCAGATATTCCAATAATCATTCCAGTCAGTGGTGGAAAATTGGTTGGTTGGTGGGTGGAAAAAATTGAAACGTCACATTTAGTTAAAGAAAAATGTCCCTGATCACACATGAAGCAATTCAAGCATTTTCTGTGATGGAATAACTTTGAAAACATTCGGTGAACAAATTTACGTTCTTTTTTGTGTTCCTGCTCTAAATCAATCCAACCAATCGAATGGTGTCTTTAATAAAATTTTACATTCTTCACTTCTGTGCAAAAAAACCTTTACAAAGATATATAATTTACATGCCTTCGGCTTTTGTAGACCACGTTAATTGTACCACAATATTCGTGTTTGCTGTTTTATTATGATAAAGACAAAATAAATTGACGTTATCCATTGAAATGTTCTTCTTTTTCCATTTTTCTGTTTGGGACGTATTTCCCACCTTAAAGCTAAGAACAAAACATATGAGACAGAGTTCTTAAAATAGATTTGGGATTCTTGTCCCACTCAAGTGGGACATAAGTCCCCTTGGGGCTAATGCCTCGGACCACTAGATGATAGAACTCTAAGTTAGAATTGGTACTTCCACGGCTGTATACGTCCATAAAATCATTTCCGATTGATAAAGGCCCCACTTTTTTACTAAAAATTTTGTAACACTCGTAGAAAGCTGTGAAGACCTTTCTATCGTGTTCTTTAATTTGTATTGCTCAGTTTAACTTAGGGCAAGGGATATACCCTAGATATTTGCACTGGTTGAGACAGAGTGAGAGTTATCGCGCTTATTATTTTTCATATAATTGATTTTTGTACTAATCTAGCATAGTCTATTAACTTAAAGGATTTCCAACAGATCAAAAAGATTAAGCCCAAAAACATTTAAATATATAGAAAGGCCATCAAAATCACTAGACATCAGTCTAGTGGTTTCTTTTTTACCACAATATAACGGTTTTTTATATCTCGAGCTCGAATAATTGTAAACTTCCATAGTGTGCTCTTACCTTAAGTAAGTACAGACTACAGACCTACCTCTTCCTCTATCTATCTATTTGCAAATATATAAAAATCGCAAACCATGGCCTTACAAAAGTACAACGACTTTGCGGCGTCATCGAAACGATCGATGGTGGCAGCGGCGCGGCGCGGCGGTAGCAGTGGCGGTGGTGGAACTACCTATATAAACTTCTAGGGCATTCTTACACTAATTTCCCATTTCATTCATTCTTTTGTTGCTATTTTTATTTAGTTTAATGATGTGCCTGTGCCTGCACAATTACAGTGCATTGCACCTGAGAATGATTATAATGAGAAGAAGGTGTGCGGTTTAATTAATTTCCCCGGTGAAAAGATATCGAAGCGAGATAAAGGTAAACAAAAATAAAAAAAAAAATAAAAGATACAAATAATTGTATCTGATGATGACATAACCATGTCCACAGCCACTATGACTTCATTTTAGAGAATTTAATTTATAGAGAAATAAATTAAAGATAAATAAATATAAATACAATTGGGCTGTATTTTTCATTGACATACAAAATGTCATCCGGTAATTTCCCAACTAAGAATGAACGAGACAAAATATATAATATACTTTGGCACTTATCGCATCTGACAGTTGCTGTTGTTGTTGTTGTTGTTGTTGAGAAAAGAAACTGACGTAATCATCATGATGCCGTCATTGTATAATGATTTTTCCAACCAAATTAAACACAAGACAACCCTCTTTCTCAAACTCACCCTAAAATGCTGACATATTTTTCTATTTTGTTTAAAATATTTCCTCTATTATCTTCAAGATACGAACATATATATGTAGGTAGATAAAGGTTATGGCCAAATGTCAAAATTAATTAGATGCGAAAGTATCCAAGAAAACTACAGACAACAAAAAAATAATGCTCCCACTTGAGTCACACCCGCAATTAGCATCTGAAAGATTCACTGTGTGTGGAGGGAAAAATACTCCTTTTTTACATTTTTATGTTGTGATAAAATATATTTTTAGACCTTGGATGTCAGATGGGAATAATATTAGTATATTCAAGAATCAACAAAAAAAAAAAACACTGAAAATAAATACAGAATGAGATACTTTCAAGAAGTGAAAACTAACCTCCATTATTTTCTTCGAGAAAAAGTTATTTTTTTGATGTTTTCTTTGTATATATTTAATCCTTGCGTCACTTATCACTTAAATTCTTTCTTTTTATTTCTCCAAAAGTAAAGAATTATATTTCAATTTGTAACTTTTTGACACTTTTTTTATTTGAGCAAAAATGCACGGAGAATTATGACGAACAAAAAGAGAGATAGGTATTTATTTTTCCAGGGCGTCAACTACTTTGCGAGCATTTAAAATGAAGAAAATATTAAGATTTTCCCGGCAGTGATGGAGTTTACACTATCACACTTTTATTAATCTCTTTAATATGAGTTGAATTCTATTGAATTCTCATGGATTTATTTATTTAAATAAATAAAATTCACACGTCGTCGTCGGTGATGACACAAAAAAAAATCAACTAACAAAAATCTACTTGGCGTTTAATAAAACCGAGCTTCAATCTGTCAATGCACAAACTGAATGGATATAGTGAATGTGTAGTGTAGATACATAAACGCCAATAACATTTTTACTATCTTTCACTGCTATTGCCGTGGAGGGAAGAAATTCGTACTAGCATTTAAGTGGGAT
Organism: Dasysyrphus albostriatus; assembly: GCA_946251815.1. Lineage (NCBI taxonomy): Eukaryota > Metazoa > Arthropoda > Insecta > Diptera > Syrphidae > Dasysyrphus > Dasysyrphus albostriatus. The sequence continues at coordinate 17,608,843 of OX276335.1, read as the reverse complement.
TATTGAAATAGAGAGAGAGAAGGAAATTTTAACAGTGACTTAAAAGATGGGGAAATTGAGAACAAGATTGGGTGTATAACTGTTTCGGCTGTCAGTTTGACAGCTGTCAGAGAATGGGTACAAATTTCACAGGGTGATATAATCCGTTATTTTATTTAAACGTCATTTTGTGTGTAACTTAATCGCAGGGTGCCGTGTCTGTAGGTAAATTTTTTTCGTCTCAGTTTGGTTTACATTTTTAATTTAACAAAGAAAATCAAATCAATTTCATCAAATTGGTAAAATTGCCTAAAAAAAGGACTTGAATTTTAAATAAAACTGAAAGAGAAATTGTGAGAAACAGTACTTTTGTTTTCGTTCAATTCAGTATTTTTGTTAAGGAAGCATTTTATTGTTAAGTAAATTTGGGACATTTGTAACTATAAACAAGAGATCTTAAATGAATACAGTTATGTACGTATATATGTACATTAAAGCATTTAAGTAAAGTTATATAAGAAAATATGATTTGAAATTTGCATTTTTAAGCAATCTTAATTTTTCTGAATGCCACGCCCACACGTTCCGAGTAAGAGTTTGAAAATTCAATTCTGTTCAAAAGGTTAATAACTATTGTATTGAAATTTTAACGGAGGAAACAATAAGACAAGGAAAGTATTATAAAATATACCTGCATTAAAATGTTAAAAACCTGCGGTTTTTGTGTACAATTTGAGCAAAAAATTTATAGTCAGAAATATGTACGTACGTGTGTTTCTATAAAAACGTTAGTAAATTATGCTTTAAATATATAGCTATGCCAACCTAAGAATTTAAAAACTGAAAACACACATAATTGAAGGGTCTAGGGGAAAAATAGCTTAAGTCCGCTGTAAAAGAAACTAAATTAGTTATAGCCTCTCGTAAACGTTCATGAGAAGTACTTTTCTGATTTAGTATCAATTTCTCGAAAAATTACTTTTAAAAAATGGCCCTTTTTTCTATAGTTTGGTTTTGCTTCAAAAATTGAACAAAACGTAATTTAAAAATAGAAAACTTGTGCTTAGCGAAATGTCAGCTGACCAATTTAAAAATAAATTATGCGATTTTCCTAATGATTCCGGTTGAAGTCTTATCTACAAAAAAATTGCATTTTAAAAGTGGTCCACTGTCACTTTTAAGCTTTTTTTTTTATTTTCAAGCTTATAACTTGAAAATCTAAAGATGCCTGAATAAAACAGAAAAACCACTTGCAATTATCATGTCATATGTCAAAATTTTGGAAACAGAATAATTGGTTACTTTAATTTATTTTCCTCTGCTCAACTCCATTGCGTTTCGCCCAGGTATGATAGTTGGGCTCATCAGTCAGATGACTATCATACCCTTCTAAGACGCAAATTTGTATCGATGATTACCGGCTAATATAAAAATCACATCATACAAATTTGCGTCTTAGAAGGTTATGATAGTCATCTGACTGATGAACCCAACTATCATACCTGGGCGAAACGCAATGGAGTTGAGCTCATTTGAACTTTTAACTTGAACTACATATTAATAGTTGATACTTGTAAATTTTAATATTTTTTGGTAGACGATCAGACTATTTTTAGCATACTAAAAAAGTTTTATAAAAGTCATAGAAGTCTTTTTAGTAAAAACAAATTTTCCTAAACGTTTTTTTAACATTTGTATGGAAAGTACAGTTATTTTTTTATAAAAGTAAAAGTAAGTAACATAAAAGTAGTGTTAAAAAAACCCTTTAATATAAAGTTTTATAAAAATCTATCATTTAAAATATTTCATTTTCAAAAAGATATTATTGAACATTTTTTTAAAATCCAAAAAATATTTTTTTCGAAAATTTTGAAAAAAAATATTTTTATATTGCTTAGAAGCTTCTGTATAAAAAAAAAAACCATTGCAATCAGACAGAAATACAGTTTTGAAAAAAATCGAAAATAAAAAATATTTCCCTGGGAAGTAGGTACCATTAATAACCATTTTTTGAAAAATGGTTACCTGTCCAAAGATAGCTTTTACTAATAAATATTTATTGATTTTTTTTTTAAGTTGTGGAGCCGTTTTCAAAAAAATAAGATTTTTTAAAACTGCGAACAAAAATTGTTTTGCAGGTACCGTTATTTTTTATTCTAAAAAAATGAAAAAAGGTGTGGGAAAAATCACCAAAAACCGCTATGTACCAAGTTTTAAAAAAATCAATCTAACTTTTTAGGCTGTAGCCAAACAGACAACTCTGATCAAAATCTCAAGTTCAATTTTTTTTACGAATGCATAACTTGCCATATGCCTAGTACCTATATATTTTATTAATAGTATGGCAAGTACCGTTATTTTTGGAGCTTAAGAGAATTCATTTACAAAAACAATTTATAGTTAAGAAAATCACTTTAGTGGTTCTAGTAAACTAAAGGTCGAAATACAGACAGAAGTCGAGGTACAGACAGACAGACAGAACTGTCGAAAAAAGAGTTTTCTATCATCGTAATGCTGTAGTAGTGCCTCTGGCATAATGGTTAGTGCGTTGGACTGTCATGCCGAAGGTTTGGATTGGATCCCCAGCCGCTGCCACCTAAGAACAGAAGTATTACTTGCCATGAATAAGTGCTTCTCATCTAGCCGTTCGGACTAGGCAAAAAATTAGTTGTCCCCTCCATTTCTACCAATAACACGCACACAGGGATAGTTGAGAGTTGAAAATCACTAGGCCCCGGTTCTCCACGTACTGTTACGCCAACAAATTTAGTTTTATCATCGTAATGTCATGTTTGATTGTAAAATGTATAAAATATTTAAAAGATTTACCTACCTACACTTATTTAGCAACAGGCAACAAGACATTAATTGATAGAACCTTTCATAAAACATTTTTTTTTCCTTACTAGCTTTATAGATTTTAATACATTTTCTTATATACACAAAGTTGTTAAAATTAATTAATTAATTATCTAATTGATATTTGATAAAATTTTCCATACCAATATTATAATTATTTTTGTTTTTATTTAAAAAAAAAATGATTAATTGGTTTTTTCTTTGAAAATTTAATATCTTAAAAATCAGTTGACATTTTGTTTGGAAATACAGTTTGTATTTGCATAATAATAAATATTTAACTACAAAAATGTTACTAAGTATTTTTTTTAAATATTTATAAATTTTTTTTTGTCTTAAATTACTCCAAACATTTCTTATTAAATTTTTTCTCTCATAGTTTTAATGTGTAGTTATATAAACAAATCATACGTTTTATTTTGTATGAACAAATCATGCGTATCTCGAGATTAAACTTTTAAAAACTGTTTTTTTTTTATTTTTTGTTAAAAACTGCTGGGTACAACGGTTTTAATTATTTATTTTTTCGCGAATTCCTACATAAAAAAGGTCTCGTTTTTGGTAAGTGAAAATATTTAGCTAAACACTCCACGAGAACCTTTTTTTTAAATTTGGTAATTTTTAAAATGGCATAGTGGTTTCTTTTTAAAACTTTTATTTTCAAAAATATGTAGGTAGTGCTATAATATAGACACCCTGCATCCTTAGAATGAAAAATCAATAAAATTCCTCTTTCCTTGTTTGAATTCACAACAACTGTGCTATGTCACTTTTTCAGAAAACTGTTCTAAACAATTAAGCAAGGAAGAACTCTCACCCTCGTGTATATGACTCATCATGGTGGACTATTCCAAAACAACCCCTCACTGGTGGTACTGTGGATAACATTCTGCAATCCTACACACAATTTACTGCCATCGTGGCTCTTATCTATCATAGTCCAAGAACTACCTGGCAGTCCTAGTCGAACCGACATACCGGCAGCTACAATTTTCATACGGGGCATCTTTCTTCTTCGTATACTATTTTTTCCTTCGCGGATATTTGTTGCTATTGTTGTTGTTGTCATAATTTATTCCTGTATTCCTACCTGTCGCGCTCTTATCCTAGTTATTTTTAGTTCATATACCTGATGTGAATGTTTGTATTTCGTTTGTTTGTGCAACGAAACTCCAGGATATACAAAAGTGAGTCGACGACGACGATGATGACGATTGAAAGGAAGTAACTATATACGAAATAGCACAAACAAAAATAAAAATATCCTTCACATGAGAAGTTTTCTAGAAATCCTTTCTTCAGCATGAATAAAATCAAAACGCATTTGAATGCTGTTGCTATTGCTGGTTGAATCCTTGTTGTGTGCCAGAGTAAGAGTTGTTGTTTTATGATTTTTTTTTTTTAATTAAGGACCTAATGGCATAAAAAGTCTACCTCATTTGCAATAGTAACGAAGTGATTTTTTTTTTGTATTACTCCTTTTGTTTCGCAGATGCAGATATGTAACTGATATTTTAACTAATTTGTGTTTTATCTTCGATAATTGACAGGATCTCAAAATCATTATTTTTAAAAAAAAAAAATAAATAAAAAACATCCTTCCAGCCCTCAAGATGATGCGAGATATCTTCCTGTATGTGGTGCTAATTATCCTGTTTGGTGTAATATTTCTGGCCCAATTAATTGTGAACGTTTATGCTTTTCAACGCCAACCAGCCCCAAAGTCACGCACAGTTATTTTCGTTTAAACACACACACAAAACATAAGGCTTTGCTCTTTTCTTCGCGCAAAACAATGCATTTGGATTCCACCACAACTCACACAACTTACACAATGCACCAATGAGGAACAAAGAGTGTTTTGAAAGTGCCATAACACCGGATACCGGATATACACCATTGTCGTGGGTTAGTTTTTCAACTATTAAAATTGCTACAGGGAGGGAGAAGTTAAGAAAAGAAATGCAAAAAAAGGACCTTAAACTTGCGGTTGATGCTGGTGCAATAATTGTTCTTGGTTTTCGAGCTGGTGTAGTCATACAAATTCAACTTGACACCATTCAAATGGGTAGATCCTCCTGGCAAAACAATGAAATCTAATGCTACAAGAAAGCTGGAGTATCTTTAAGTTGTTTTTCCTTTTTTTTTGTATCGAGAATGACTTTTAGCGAAAATGGGAATCAATTACAACACAAAGATGTGAAAGTATTTTTATTTATTATTTTGCGTGGGGGTTTCAGCTTTTAGTGTTGTAAGGTTTTTATTAAAATGTAGGACATGTGATATTTATTTTTATTTTTAGTTCTTTTTTGTATTCGAATTTTTTTTTCATAAAAATGATTGTGTTAGTTATAATTATAAAACCAAAGATAATAAGAATTATACATATTAAATATTTATAACCATATTGAAGGAAAAATATTTAAAAAAAAAAATTAAACAAAAAGGAATTTTTGTCTTCCATAAAATCAGAAAACATTAAAATTTTATATAAAAAAGTTTGATTGATTTTTTTGTTCTAGTTGTTGATAATTAATAATATCAAAGGTAAACAAAATTATTAAGTTTAAACTGTTTAATATTTATTTAACGTAAATTTGCATAAGAAAAGTGATGTAAATATATTTTCTATTGTTTGGTTAAAAATGTAACTGAGAGACTGTTTCAACGAATGATGTATTAATTGATTGCGTATTTATAAACTTTAAATAATATTTTTCTTTTCTTGAAAATAAAGTTTTAAAATTGAGTTTTTTCCAGAATTAAATGTGTTCGTTATTTTAACTTAAATTTATACTTTAGAATTTTTTGTAGTATTTTTACTATCTACTTTTCTTTTCATTAAAATCATATTACTCGTATTTAATAAAAATTAATTTATTTACTTATGTTGAAAAAAAAGTTATCAAATATTAAAATGTGCTTAGAAAAAATAAATATAATATGTTTTTATTTCAATAATTTTTGATGAACCTCGAATAAAAAAATATAAGTTCAATATCAAATATGTTCATTAAAGTGGTCGTTAAAAAATAGGTCATCTTGGCTGGACATAAATCGACTCAATGACTTAAAAAAATTCAAGATTTTTCAAATTTTTATTTCAACCCCTAAAGTCGCTGTAGGGGTTATTTTTAAATTTCCCTTTTTTCAATACAAGGTGTTTCGCGTAAAATCTGCCAAAAAATTGTTGGAAGTAGACAAGAAAAAAATCCCACGGCAAGGGAAATCTTGTAAGAAAATAACATTACAAAAAGGACTTAAAAACAAACGGCAATACTTAAAGTACTATCTGATAGTTTTTTTTAAAGCCAGAAGTCCATTCTTATGATTTCTTTTAAAATAAAATTCTCTTAGTAAATATGTTCAGCAAAAATTGTTTTCAAATGAAAATTTTTCTTCATAATGTTGATTTAAAACTACTTCGAATCTTCATGCACTGAATTTTCGGGCAGATTTAACGCGAATCACCTTGTTTGCAAAACAAAATAAAATGAAATAAAATGCACAACGGGTCCCACGAATAAATTTGCTCTTATGTTCAAGACGCTGAGGGTTTAAAAAAATTATATGTCACAAGTCACATCCTAAATGGAGATGGAAATTATGAGAGAAAAATATTTAAAAGCATGAAGTACTTTTTTTAATTATTAGTTAAAAAAAAGTTCTTTGAGAGTTTGAGATGAAACTATAAATCAAATAAACTTTTGGTATGAAAATCATAAAAAAATAGTCGACTCATTTTTAATATATTGAGTTTTCAAAAAAATAATTTCAAACTTTCTTAAAAATTCAAAAACTTTTTTTTGAAAATTTTAAATTATTAAATTTATGTAAGAATTATTTTTAATCACATTTGAAATTTGTATGAAAAGTCTCTTAAATCTGTGCATCTGATTGTTTATAGATATTAATAGTTGCTTTTTGAAAATTTTGATAATTTTTGGTAGTATGTCGCACAAGAATTCTGCATGCAGAAAAAATCATATCAAAACGAAGGAGCCGTTTTACAGAAAAAAATATTTTTTTTAACGGTTTTTTAACATTTGTTTGGAAGGTACCATTATTTTTTCTTACAAGTAGGTACGAATTCTTTCTCAAAATACTTTTAAAAGTGTAAGAAACTTTAAAAAACTAGGTAGAAAAAACGATTTATACTGTTCAGAAGTGATATTTAAAAATTATTCAAATCGGAATGATTCGAAAATAAAAAATGGGAGGTACCATTAACAACCATTTTTTGAAAAATGTTTTTTCAATCTAAAGGTAGCTTTTACTGAAGGAAGTTAACTAAATTTTTTTTAGGAAAAATTGTGGATTTACTTTTGAGAAAAATAAGATTTTGTAAAATTGCCAAAAAAAAATTGTAAGGCAGGTACCGTTATTTTAAGTTAAAAAAAATTTGAAAAACATGTTGGCAGAATCACCAAAACCACTATATAAGATGTGCACACATAGTTTTTTTTTAGCCCAAAAGACAAACAGATATTCAGGCAAAATGTGAGACCCACTTTTTTCGTCTTCCCTATCATAGTAATGATAAGTCTGATCAAAATCTCGAGTTCAATTTTTAACGAATGCATAACTTACTATATAGATTTTGAGAAAAACGTGCACAAACGCGCATATTGCCTATTTTACCAAGGCAAAATGAAGAAAAAAAATTAATTACAGTGAAAAGCTCTTATTATAACGTTTGTGCACTTTTTTCTTGAAATCTGTTGCTCCTACGAAAAAAAGTTTTATAATCTTTTTTGATTACAATTTTATAGGCATTAATAACTCATTAGTTTTTTGAAAAAAAATTATTTTTGCTGAGATATCAACAAGAAACCGTTATTTTTCCATTTACAGTACAAAATAAAAAGTGCTATTTCGATACGCTATAACTTCAAGATTAATAAACCTACAGAGTTCATTAATAGCTCATTTTTTAGATAATTTTACTGTCTAAATGTATTTTTTTTGTATGATTTTGTTGTAAAAGGAAATTTCATCGAGTTGCTGAACAAAAACCAAATCACTTTCCTCTTCAAGATGGCCGTCTTCCCCTTACCCCGGCCACCCCAAAATCTTCGGCCAAACAAATTGTATAAAAATTTTAAGAATTTTAGCCCATTGATTAATGAATTTTTATAAATTTTTTGACAAAATTTACTCCACCGTGAAGTTCTTGCATGGTTTTCTCAGAATCTATTGCTTTTTTGAAAAAAAGTATGTTAATCTTTTTTGTGTAGAATGACATAAGCTACAATTTGTACCTTCACATTTTTTCAAAAAAAAATTATAGTTTTTGAGAAATTAAGAACAAACTAAATTTAACCCCATTTAACCCCCTTAAAAAAATTAAGCCCCGGCCCAAATTTACGGTACTTTTCAGGAAATGCTTATGGCGTCAAAACAAAGCTCTCTACCAATATTCTGCTTTGTCGGAATTTTTTCGAAGTGAAAGTCAAATTTTCTCGGGCTAAGATTGCAGTATTTTTAAAAAGTGGTGATTTATTTGCTATTTTGTTTTGGTATGAAGAACTTTTTGTAAGGTTGCATGCTCCAAGCAATATAACATCACACACTTAAGGTATAAAAAATTCACACTGAAACTTTATTTGTAAAATTTTATTGTTTCTATAAAAAGTCATGTTGCAAATTAGAACAACGAGTTGATAAAAATACCATATTCACACAATTCTAGCTCACAGATAAACAAAGAAAAATACCTGCTGTAAAATACTAATATAAATAAATAAAACAAATAAATATTGAGCCGAATTTTTCTTATGGATTGAAAGCGATGATATAAAAAGTCAAATCGTTTCGTTAAAATTGGAAGTCATATCAATGATTGCCTTTGAGGATTAGAACCAATAACCGTTAGTCTGCCTTCCCAAGCATGCGTCAAACGAGTGTAAAATTTGACGTTCCTTTTTTTACATCAATTTATTTCAATGCCCATTGGTTGGAGGGGAAAAGTATGCATACAACAAATAATGAGCTTGCTTTTCTAAACAATATTGTTGTCATAAGTCAAACTCCCTATAATCAGTCCCTAAGAAGATAAAGAAGTTTCCAAATACCTAAAATGTTTTCCTGAGAAGAGTCTGTAAAATTTGTGACTTTAGTTCTTTTTATGCACTAATTACAGAGAGTTCGACTTATGACAGTAATTGTTTGAAATTGCCCACTTAATATTTCTTAGATGTACACTTTTTCCTTCAAAGAAAACCATTGAATTAAATCGATGTAAAAAATTTACGTCACCTGTTTGACACTGTTAAGGAAGGCAGACAAATGGTTATTGGTTCAACACTTGAAGGGTTATTATTTATATGACTTACAATCCCACGCAAATGTTTGACTTTTTATGTCGTTGGCTCTTAGACTATTAGTTTTATAAGAAAAGTGGTTCATTTAATTTTTTTATAATATTTTGAGAAATTAAAGTCCTATGGAACCATACAACCATAATGTTTTGAGTGTTTGACTAAAAAATGAAGAGAGCATTGGATTTTGAAAACAAAAATAGTTGAAACCAAATTAACGTAAGATTTTAATGTTAAATTAGTTTGAACATTAAAAAAAAAAAATTATCAAAATTTCGATTCATTCAAAAGAAAGATGTAGGGGATTCCTGGCCTTACAAAATTTAGTATAACAATTCGTTTTAAGTGTTACGGTTGTTTTATTTTTTAAATATTTTTTTTAGATTTTAATTTTTAGTTTTTTAGAAAATTTCCCCCCACGACTATATGGGGGGAAATTTGAAAATGTATCACCCTGTATTATTGATTCTATCGCATACAATACAATAATATAGCTTTCAGATTTAAGAAAAAACCAAACTGCAGTCGATATCTTTCATTCGTATGCCAGTCACTATCCTTGTGTTTTTTCTTTCGGGTTTTCTTCTTTTCCTTTAAACATACCTTGTACATACATAAAACATAGTGTTTCAACCAAGATAATGGTAATAGGTACTAGCATGAGTGCTTTTAGTTTGTTTTATTCTAAATGAGTATTATCGGATATTCAGTTGAGGTAGTAGAATAACAAAGAGTGATTAGATGTTGAGTAAGTTTTGTTTTTGTTTGCGATTAGGTACAATTATGGGAAGTTATACATTCGTAAACAAATACATCAAGATTTTGATAGAACTTTTTTGAAGATGATGAGGAAGGCAAAAAAATGTAAACTTGGTGCAGAGTTTTTTTGCTCATTCCCTTACACAGTGTTTTTACTTTTTAAGAACCAAAAATAGCGGAACTTACAGTTGGTTTATTTATTTTTAGCAACTTAAAAAATATATATCAAATTTTTCTCAAAAACGACTTTTCTTAAAACAAAAAATCAATTAATTAATTTTAGTAAAGGCTCGTGGTGGAAAATCATTTTCAAAAAATACTTATTAATGATACCATCTAAGGAACCATAACTTTTTATTTTTTGATTTTCTTGAAAGCGATAGAGCTGATTTTAATCATTTCTTTTTTATTCAGAAGCTCTTCAAAATTTTAAAGAAAAATATTGTGTACCAAAATTATTTACATAAAAGTATTTTTTGTTTTTTTTTTTAAATTCAATTTTATCTTGAAAACTTATTCTAAACTATTATTAAAACTTGGTCTAAACTATTTTTTTAATACTTTTCAGAATATAAAAAATATGTTATTTACTACACTTTTATGAAAAATTAACTGATTACCTTCAATAAAGATACTAAGAACCCATTGAATTAAAATTGCATTTTCTCCAAAGCTCTAAGGATTTTGATAAATTTAGTTTTGTGAGTAAAAATTTAAATTAAAATAAAATTAATAACCGCCAAGAAGGATTTTCATGATTTTGAATTATTTCAATATTGACTGATCGGATTAAAATAAATTAAAAAATAAAAAACTTTCAAATTTTTTTCAAATTATTGCATAAGAAAATTTTCCAAAAAAAATCTGCCTTAAATTTTTTTTTTTTTTTTTGAGAAATCGATTTTTCGAAATAGAGCAGATATTTTTTTAATTTAATTTTTTATTTGCATATAGACTTTGGTTTTTTTAATTAAAAAATTTTCCCTCTAAAATTCACTAAAAAAACAAGGCTAATATTTGTTACTTTTTCTGCTCAAACCATTAAACAGATCTTTTTTTGCGTTTTAAAAAATGAGGTCTATAATTGTTTCTATAACAATAAATTAAAATTTCAAAACACCTGCTTTATCATATGCAAATGAGAGTATACGTGCTATATAGTCCAAAATTTTGTGTACCGAAGTTTCTAGTAAAATTTATATAGTTTTGTCTTTTGTTTACATAGATACGACAATTTAAAAATGTCTTTGTGGTTTGATTAAAAACTCAATAATTCGAAAACGACAATGTCGATTTCTGTTTAAATTCAGAACTTATGAGTTTTTCATAATACTTTTTAGAATATTTCAAGAAAATATTTTTTTTTTTTTGAAAAACTAAAAACACCTTCCAAACAATTGTTAAAAAATGGCAAATAATATGAAAACGATTGAAAAAAGTTAAAAAAAAAAAAATGTGACAAATTTAGGTTGCTTAACTATTTTCTGTAAAACCCTTTTTTTTAAGCAAATTTTTCATTGGAAATAGAAAAACACAGGAGAATGCATTATCGTTTTGACTTTTAACATTTAAAAATTATTAGAAAAATATGACAAGCTTTTCATTTAATTTTATTTTCATTTCTTAAATCTTCAATTCACAAAAAAAGCATATTGAAACAAATCGAATTTGTAGTCAAAACAAAATTTAAATCAAATAATAATAAAAAAAAAACAAATAAAATTTATATATTGTTTCACAAAAATATTCGTAAAAAAAAAAATACATGTCATACGTAAACATAAATCAAAAGTCAATATCAATATTTACTAAATAAAAATTATACAAATAAAATGTATTAGTATTAAAAATAAATTCCATATATGAATGTTTTTAGTTAAAATCAAACAATAATAGTCTAGTCTTATTGAGAAAAAAAAAATCTTATTGTAATATTTAAGGGGACATTTTAAAATCCTTATCGTAGTTAGCAAAAACGAAAAAATATAATAAAATATAAGTTATACATGCGTTATTTATATACACATCATTATTATATTCATGAATTTGTAGAAAATATTAATATTATATTAAAAAAAAAACTGTGTGAATGTGAAATTTTGTGGAAAATATATACGGCAATAAATAATAAAATTTGTTTTTCAATTAATGTTTGACATTGATGGTAATAAATGTTTAATGCATTATATTTCATGTGAATACAATTTATAATTCAACACGAGAGTTCACATGAAAGAAGGAAATTAAAAAAGGAAAAAAAAAATAAAAACATAAAATTATAAGCAAATAAAAAAATAATATTCAAAACAAATCGGGCAACAAGCCAATAAATTATAGTTTCAAACACGGGACACGCATTTCCTAATATCCTTGTACCTTGTTTATACCTTATACCTATGTAGTGGATATATGAATATCTATCTAGTGGGTTGCAAATGTACTCTTGAGATGTAAACATTTTTGTTTTCTTTGCCAAGAGACCAGTATTTTACCACTCAATCTTCTTGTAAGCAAATTTCGATTAATGTGGGTGGGTGTTGATTCATTTTCATTAATTTTCTGGGAAGCAAGACACTTTTGTGCTCATCAAACGAAAAAGTTAAGACACCAAACAAACTGACACATTGCCTGATGAAATACAAGGGTATGGGTAAGGTAGGTAGATGTATGTGTATGTGAAAGGTATACATAAAATTAAGAACAAAAAAATATAAACCAATTAATAATCCATAAGTGATATTGAAAAGTCAACAAATGGCAATCCTTGAAGAAGAAAAGATAAATTCGCATATACAATTTTTTGTTGTTTTTAATTTATTTCGATGAAGCTGTATGTCTTTGTCAGCAAAATGTCTTTTTTTGTTGGTAATAAGTTTGATTTTTACAGCGCATTTTCTGCCATTAGTCTTTTTTAGTCATTTATTTATTTGTTTTTGGCAAATAACGGTTTTTTGGAAGAAGAGTTGCATATTTTTCATCAATTATCATTAAATAAAAAGTATAAAAATGAAGAGTAATAAGGCCATTTATATGAATTATAATTAAAAGTTTAAAATGAAGACACATTGCCATAGGCCCACAGCAATAAGTCATCATTTATTATTTAGGTAACACCAATTATTTCCGACATAACTCTTTTCTACTCATTATAAGAACATCCTCTTCCGCTTCTTGTGCGTGTCCAGTCTATATGCTTATGTGGCCATAGTTAGAAGGATTTGAGTACAAGCAATTTCCATAAGTCAAAAAAAGGAAATAAAAGTGAGTTAGTGAGAGCTTATACCTAACATATGAAATCAAATTTTGATAAAAGTAGTAAGAAGAATTAAGAAAAAAAAATATATGTTTAGGAGAAAAAAATATTTTTTGTTGTTATTTTTTTGTTTATTGTGCCATTTGTGAAGGTTATAACCAACTAAAATATAACAATTTATTAAAAAAAATATATTATATGTCCATTCTCTACCAATCTCTTTTTTTAAACCAAACTCCAAACAACAAAAGAAAAAGTAAAAAAAATGTTTGTACCTATAAACTTTGTGTCAATTTATTAATCCGTGGGAATTTTGCATTCTTTAAATTAAGCTTTGCTCTCGAACGCAAACAGTTCTTCTAATTTTGTTTGATGCATTTTGTTTACAATAACTTTTTTTATAAACTTTTTTTTTTAATTTAAGCAAAAAAAAACACATTATACGTGTTTATTTAATTTAAATTTTTATATTTTTTATTTAATTAAAATTTTTACCTTTTTACTAATTTTTAATAATTATTTTATTCTCTTGATCTATCGCAGCCATTCAAAATATATCTATTGATTTTATTTTATAATTAGGTATTTAAGAATTAAATGAAATTAAATTTATTTCGATTTTGTGAGTTTTTATTTTATTTTTACTATTTGTATTCTTTATTCTAATTTGTTTGTATTAATTTATTTATTTCATAATAATCTTACACTTTTAAAAAAAGTTATTTTAAATTTTAAATTTAAAAATCAAAATGGATTACATTTATATAATAAATTATGTAAGCTTGAGGTAAAAAAAAAAACAAACAAATATAACAGTCGTTTGTGGATATAACTTAATAGATTTGAATATAAAGGTTAGTATCGTAGCAGATGGGCAAGGGCCCTGAGCAGAAGCTGAACTAGGGCCCCTAACAGAAATTGTTTTTTTTTTTTATTTAAAAAACGAACATAAAAGTTAAGTAGGGTTTTCCAAAAGGGGCGCTACAAAAGTAGAGCGACAGGGACAGCAAACGACGCCACATTTCTTGCCACTCTTTTGACATTTCTCTTCAGTTAGATTTGTCATTTCATGATAGAAAGATATAACGGGTGATTTTTTAGCTGGTTTGGTTTTGGCAACACTGGTTTTGACAGCTGACGTGTGTTTAGTACCTTGTGTCACTGTCAAACAGCTTCAGTTTGGTTTGCAATTTAACCATGAATCGTCTTACAAATGAACAACGCTTGCAAATTATTGAATTTTACTATCAAAATTCGTGCTTGGTTCGATCCGCTTTTTTATCGAAAAATTGTGTTCAGCGATGAGGCTCATTTTTGGTTGAATGGGTACGTAAATAAGCATAATTGCCGCATTTGGAGTGAAGATCAGCCAGAAGCATTGCAACAGCTACCAATGCATCACGAAAAAGCCACTGTTTGGTGCGGTTTATGGGCCGGCGGCATTATTGGGCCATATTTCTTCAAAGATGATGCGAATCGCAGCGTTACTGTCAATGGTGAACGCTACCGAGCGATGATAACAAACTTTTTTTTGCCCGAAATGGAAGTTCTTGACTTGCATGATATGTGGTTTCAACAAGACGGTGCCACATGCCACACAGCACGCGAAACAATGGCGCAATTGCGAGGCGAGTTTGGTGAACAGTTAATTTCACGTTTCGGGCCGGTCAATTGGCCGCCTAGATCGTGCGATTTGACACCATTAGATTATTTTTTGTGAGGGTATGTCAAGGTTAATGTCTATAGGGACAAGCCCGCTTCGATTGACGCACTGGAAGCCAACATCCATGCATTCATTCCTGAGATACCGGCCGATATGTGTGAAAGAGTATGCCAAAATTGGACTCAGCGGATGGGCTACCTGAGACGCAGCCGCGGTCAATATTTGCATGAAATTATCTTTAAACATTAAATTGCAAGGTTCAAACTATCGATTCAAATAAATATTTCATTCATTTTTTCGAATTTTTTGTGTTTTTTTTTTTTTAAGAAGTTCTAAACCTCTTAAGAAATCACCCGTTACAAGCCAACAACGAGTTGAAATTATTAAAATTTACTACCGAAATTCGGAGTTAGTGGCCTCAACGTTAAGAGCGCTACGTCCAATTTATGGTCGTCATAATCGTCCTAGTAGATCAACAATTGAGCGTCTAGTGGAAAAATTTGAATCCACAGGCACAGTACAAGATTTTCCCGTGCCAGTGAGACAAAGAAGTGCCCGTAGTGTTGAGAATATTGCTGCCGCTGAGGCTTCAGTTGCTGAAAGCCCAAATGTGTCTCTCACACGTCGTTCTCAAGCGTTGGGCATCTCTGTGACGTCGTTGTGGCGAATTTTGCGAAAAGATCTTGGCCTACATCCTTACAAGATTAAATTGATGCAAGAACTGAAGCCAAACCGTCGAAAATAGGGTTCAGCGTCTGGACTTCTGCAAGCATGCCCGTGGTGGCCATGCAAAAGAAATCGAGTTCTATACATAATGGCATCAAACGTACTTTCACAGGAATAAAGAATTTCATTGATATCCAAAACCGTTTTTGTTTTATTTCAAAAAAGCTTTTGTACCGCTCTTATTGAAAAACGCGATAGATACGAGTACGTAATGTTCTACAAATTGCTTACAAAAACTTTCAGCATAATACGTCCCTTAGGCATATAAAATCTTGCATAAATTTTTTTTAAAAATGGCAAAACATTGGCGGTAAGAACAGAAATGTAAGTGAAATATTTCAAAAATTGTTGGTCTAACCATTATTTTTGTGTTTTTTTTTTTTTTAACAGAACAAAATTCTGAAAAATATTTTATTTTTATTTGAAAAAATAAAAGTTCGAATAGAAATTTAAGTCTCAAATATTTTTTTTTTCTAAAAATCATTTCGTAAACATTTGGTTATAAAAGAAATACGAATTTCATTTCTGCAAGAAATACCAACTATTATTATAATAGTTGCTTTTTTCGTAAGCATTTCAATGCTACGGAAAAATTAAGTTTCGCATAAACAGTGAACTACGCTTTTAGGTTTAAGGTAGAACCTGGTTTTGGACTAGTTCGCTGCTGATGCAAAGCGAAATTTTTCCATGACATCAAAGTGCTTACGAAAACAACAACGGAAAAGTATGAATAGTCAGCAGTAGCAAAAATTAGTTACAGAAATAACTTACAGAAAGCAAAAAAAAAAAATTCAAATTTTGATTAAAAATCTAATGTTATTTTTCTACACATAATAATTAATATTATAAATGAAAATAGTTCCGTCCAAAAAAAAGTGGAATCATTTCCAAATAATCGGCATAAATAATCAAAATTTATAACAGTACTTCAGAAGTAAAGTCAAAACGACAATTTTCGTTTATGATCCAAGTTTTTATGAAATTTTTCTTTAAAACGATATCACGATTGCTTTCTTCAAAATAGCGTTTAATTTTTCATCTAATAGCAATGAAAACTTCTGAAGTTTAACCACAAATTAAAATTTACTTGAGGCTGACATTTTGTTTCTAATATTAAAAAATTAAAGAACTGGTATTGTTTTGAAATGAAATTATTGAAAACTTCTGTAAAAATTGTAAATATCAATTATATTGAAAAAACTTAAGAGAAAACTTTATAAAAATAAGAAAAACAGTTATGTTGCCTTTGAACATTTTTTTTGTGACAGTTCTCTCTGTGGTCCTGGGGTGCCGCCCCAGTTTGCCCCAAGTTAGCTACGCCAGCCGTTGATATACATGGTTCTAAAGAAAGGTTTAAATACACCCAAAACGGCACAATTTTTAAAATAAACACAAAAATTGACGTCAGGAAAGAAGATATTGAATTAAATTTATTTAAAAAATTGAAAACTGATTTTTTAAAGAATTTATAAAAAATTCTTCATTTGTAAAAATATCCAGAGTATTTAAAAAGAAAAAGTAAAATGTATAAAAAGAACTGAAATAACTCCTGTCGTTGGATAAAAATTATAAAAAAAAACAAATAAAAGGCAAAAAGTTTAAAATTCCCAAACATCAAATTGAGAAAAGTATGACGTACGAGTCATGGGTTAGTGACTTTGCAAACATTTTTGTGTTCAAAATCCAATTTTTGGACCCAAACTTTTGATTGAGGGATATCTGCTTTAAAAAAATGAGTGTGAGAAATGCCACATCATATTTTTTGCCGGAAGCCTGAAACCAGAGAAAATATAACAATTTATATTATACTTGCTGAAACGCTATTTAAAAAATCCCCGCCAGTGATCTATTAAACAGCGTTTTTCCAGGACGAGATTAATATAACTCAAAAACGAAGCAAAACTTCGAGATAATGTTGACAACCATTCAAAAATTTACCATCGAAATAATTCATTAAAAAATTAAAAAAAAAAATTTTAAATGTCAAAAATCACATTTTTTTTACTTATTCACCTATAACTTTTTTACCTGCAGAGATAGGTGTAGGTATTGTTCCATATATAAAGAAATATGATTTAATTTGCTTTAAAATAATATATTCAGAAAAAGTTTTGGATAATAACTACGAACGAGAAACGGTCGCTCAAACTAAGCTGATTTTTAGATTTAAAAGTAAAATATATGGCTATTTGGAGAAACTTGTAAGATGATACGCTCAAACTGGGTGTATGATTCATTCTTGACCATTTAAGTAAAAAATAATAGAGATATTTGAATTTTTTCACAGTTTAAGGGTTGCCATCTAATTTTTTAATATTAAAAATATTTGCCAAAATCAACAGATTTGCCATTAAAAACCTGGTTTTTTGAACTTAATATATGCTTATTATACCTTCTGGAGAAATAGTCCCAGATGAGATTGGTTGTCGAAACTGGAATTTTGTATAAAACTTATGCTTTAAAAACTTTGAGCTCGAACAGCAGGCACTTTAGAGCGAAAATCTAATCTGGCAATATTTTTTTCATGTCGTAGAAGGCATAATTAGCAAACATACTTTCAAAAACCGGGTTTTTAGGAGTAAGGTTGTTGTTTTTGGCAATTATTTTAAATTTAAGAAAGACAACTGATGGCAACCCATAAACTGTGAAACAATTCAAATTTCTCTATTATTTTTTACTTAAATGGTCAAGAGTATATCATCTACTCAGTTTGAGTGTATCATCTTCTTTCAAGTTTCTCAAAATAGCCATAAATGTCATATATTTTACTTTAAATCTCTAAGTCAGCATAGTTTGAACGACCGTTTCTCGGTCGTATTTTATCCAAAACATTTTCTGAATATATTATTTTAAAGAGAACTAAATCATCTGCCTTTTATATGAAACAATATTTATACATTTCTCTACAAGTAAAAAAGTTATAGGCAAATAAGTTAAAAAAAAAAACAAAAAATGTGATTTTTGCAAAGATTTTGTTTTGATTAAATTGAGGTAATTAAAAAAATTTTAAAACATTTTTAATGGTTTATTTCGATGGTAAATTTTACTGTCTCTAAATTTTACTTCGTTTCGAGTTATATGCAAAAACTGGTAGTGTAGTCATTAGGTTTTTTTCATTAAATAGAACAATGCAAAGTGCCATTTCTGAAATTAATTTTTTTGATTTTCTGTTTTTTTTTTATTTTGACATGATACCAATTTTTCACCTTCTAGGTACATTATGATTCCATCAGCTGATTTCAATCTATCTGATCTCATCAAAAAAATTTGTTTCGGAATGCAAATGAACAACCTTTTATAACAAAAATACAAAATTCACTATGTGATTTTATTAATTTTATTTTTAATGCTTTATGGTGCATGTTATCCTTGACGAATTCTTAAAATTTATTTGGCACAAAAAGTCATATTCTTTGGTAATGCAATTAAGAGGTGTTAATTAGATTCGTCATCTGTACTTTTTCACTAGGAAAATATATAGGTATATACGAGTATTTTACAGAGTCATTCTTGATCAAAATAGAAAAAAAATTGATTTATAAACTGTTTTTGTTAAGTACTTACATTATTTACTCAAATGCTCATTATTATGTAAGTGACTAATGAATATGATTCATCAGTTTTCTGAACTTCTTGACTTGTCCTTGAAGTAAAATGTACAAAAATTAATAAAAGAATATTAATTTTCTATTGAAATATTTCTGGAATGTTTGTTTCTTTTTCCATAATTAGATTTTAAATGTTTCCGTAAATGATAAGTGTCAATATGGTATTTTCTTAAAAACAATTTTATATTTGAAGCGAACAAATTTGCTGCCCCTAAATTGTTAGGTTTGGAAAAATTTTAGTATTTTTGTCCCAAAATCTAAGCATCTTTGTATTTTTGCTACCATCATGCTTCTTTGGAATAGCTCAAAAATAAATTAAAGTAATATCTAAGGACGTAATGATAATTCACAGCCAGAATCGATACAAAAAATCGAATATAGAGCGTGTACATTCCATGTCCTATTCATATATCAATTTGTCTAATATTTGTATAACCATCGTACGTATGTGACTAATTCCGTGAAAAGGATGACAAAACGTGATTCAATTTCCTTTTTGAACGAAGAATTGCTATTCTAAAAATGTAACAAGTGCGTTTTTGTGTTGCTTTTTTGCAGGATTGGTTAGGTTTTCTTTTGAGGAAATGATAAATTCTCGCAAAGAGTACCTATCCCTTGTCATGAAAAAGTGTTTTTCATTTCAGTCGTTCGGACATGGCAGAAATTGTTGGATTTCTATTCACGTCATACGTATTGAAATAGTGAAGAGTTCTTCATCACAACCACTAAATTTATTTGAATCTGTCATTTCAAAATCCTCATAAGTCACACAATTAGAATTCTTCAGGAATCAATAAAAAGTGTGTCATTTAAAAATAAACAAATTTTAAAAGACTTTTTAAGGCTCAATATACTCGTAGTATTTGAGTTTAAGAAATTGAAATATCAAGACAAAAATTCCGTGAAAGTTTAGAACTACGGGTATATTATTGAGCTCAAAAAATTCCATAAAAACTCTTTTATTTTCCAATGACACACTTTTTATTGATTCCTGAAAAATTCTAATTTCTTAATACAATTTTATAGAAGTCTTACGTTGAATATTTGTAATATTAAAGCTTTTTAGTTGAAACACATTATCCATATCATAAAATATTTTGAAATTATTAAAAACAAATTGGTGATGAAAGAATGATTTTTATTTGTGGCAGAGGCTATAAATTGATGTGGACTTCTCTGACGCATTAGCCCAACGCACTAATCATTTTACTGTATTTATAATTTAATTTATATTATTTATTTAAAAAAAAAAAATAAACACAATACATTTTAACAAGCTAAGACTGTCGAATTTGCTGCTTAAAACTGCCTATGAAATAAGCTTAAAAATATTTTAATGTGATAAGAAATACATGTAAGTTAAGTTCCTATCGTTTGCTTTAGGTCTTTTTTACTTTTACTTAAATTTTTTTTTTAAATTGTAACGTTTCGGGCGTGGTTACACCCTTCTTCAGACCTATATATAGGGAAATTAAATAAAAATAAAAACCTATTAGATACTTAAAAATAGAAAGAAGAAACTTACAATTTTATAAAAAAAAAAATTATATTTAAAAAGGTCACGAAAAAAGGATATAAATATATGTAAGTATGTGTACCATAAGACTGAACTATAAAGCTATGTAGGTGCAATCATACGTAAAATTAAGGTATGTACTGAGGTTTGTGTTAAATTTCCTCGAGTACAGTTGACATGTACAGGTTACAATGTAGTTAACGCAGTACCGAATACAACCCATAACCAAAAAGTACACAGTACAGTACTTGTGGTGAACACAGACAATATGTTAGCTGATAATACGTGCACCAAGTTCTGTAAAATATGAAAATAATTCATAAGTCCCAAGGTAAATAGAAATATTTATTCATTAACGTAAATTGTGTGCTGATTACAAGCTATACTAAATGTCTTTCTTGCATACTGTACTGTATTTATAATACAAAAGATATATTTTCAGTATCGTGAACTGGCCCAGTGGAGCCTCAGTTCTTTTCAGAAAGGATTTGAGTTTGAATCCAAGGTAAAGTCTATTTTAAAGATAAGGATTTATGTAGATAAAAGGGCAACAAATTTCTAAATTTAGTTTATACCTATGTGTTTTCAAAACAATAAACTACGCATTCAAGATATAATGTTCAGGGTATGGACTTTAAACACAAATATGTACTGAACACATAGACAATATGTTCTCATTACACATATATCTAAATTTAATATACATAGATATCTGGCAAAAGTATACATATATAATATAGTGAGTGCATATGCATATGGTTTTGTAAAATTAATATGAAGTAAGAAAATAGACATTTGCATATTAATGTGTTTGTAATCACTACATATTTATGTAATGAGCAAATTGAATATTTTGTTTTATTTATTGAGTGGTAATAAGCTGTACTCAGTACTTGTTCTGGTGAACTCATCACAAATAACCGACACATACACTACAAGTATTAAATGCGTGTGTAGATACGTTACTCATGCAAGTTAATCCATTATATTAGTAATGAGTTCTGCCTGTAAAAAGTACAACGATGCAGAAATAAATGCCATGAGTACATGCTTTATTGCTTTGAGTACCGATCTGATCTGATGAAAAATTTCCTCAGAAAAATGCCTAAAATTTTTACGATTACCTAAAGCTGTATTCAAAAATGGACTGACAGACAAACTGAAATTAAGGACCCACATTTAACGTTTTCTCTATTATTGTTATGAATTGAATAAAATCTCTCGAATACTAAAATTGGCATTTGTATAAAATGTAGCTACCTAAATTCCTGACACATCATTGCAAAAAACTTGAGTCTCTCTTTTAGTTTGGAAATTTTGTTTTTTTTCAAAATTCTTTACTTCAAAATAAATATGAGCAATTTATACAAATTTGAAAAATTCATAGTTTTGAATTATTTGTTAGTTTTTTGGATTTCTTAAAAAATTAAGTTTAAAAAATATTTAAATTATCAAATTTGGCAAGCCTTCGAGTTATGTCAAAAATATTGACATTCTGTACAAATTTTGAAAAAAATTACAGTTTTGAAATTTGTGTATTTTTTTAAAAAAATTTGATTATATTAAAAAAATAATTTTAAAAAATTTTAAAATTATCAAATTTGTCAAAGTTCTCAAGTTGAACCAAAAATATTGACCATTCTGTAAAAATTTTGAAAAAGTGTTAGTATTGAATTTTTTGGTAGTTTTTACAACCATTGATTTTGACAAAAAATTAAAACTAAAAATTTGTAAGATTTTTAAATTTGTTAAAGCTTTCGAGTTGTTTAAAAAATATTTACCATAAAACTATGCACAAAAGGGTGGTTCTTAAATTGGACGTATTCTTGGATAGCCCTCATTCGATTCAAAACATTGAAAACAATTTCCCTAATTTTTCAGATTTTTATTTTACCCCCCTGGTCTCCCTATTTTCACTTTAAGGTACCTACTAATTATGGGAAAAGGATTATTCTTATAAAACACAAAAATAAATCAGAATGTATAGATTCGTTTCAGACGAGAAAAAAATGGTATTGGGGGTGATCTATTTCACCCCGCTCAGGCGGAAGGGGTTATTTTCTAGAAATTTGGCCAAAAATAGAAAAAAAGTTATTAAAACAAAAAACGGGAACACTTACAACGCCCTAGCTGTTTTTTAAGCCACGATTCCATTCTATAATATGCTTCCTAAATAAAGTTTTTATTTTAAATAGTTTTTGAAGAAATAATTTGTTTCTTAAAAAATTATAATTTATTTAATTTTAAAGTTTGAAAATTATCTTTTCAAAAACAATTTGAAATAAAAACTTTTTTTTAGAAAGCATATTATAGAATGGAATTTTGGCTTTAAGAAAAGCAAGGGTGTGGTATTGTAAGTGTCCCCATTTATTTTTAAAATATTTTTTTCATATTTTTAGAAGATAACCCCTCCCGCCTAAACGGGGTAAAGTAGACCCCCGCTCCAAATACTATTTTTTTCTCGTCTAAATCTAATCCTTACCCTCAGATTGTTTTTTTCGCGTTTTATAAGAATCACCCAAACCCCATAGTTAGTACCATAAAGTAAACATAGGGGGACCAGGGGGGTTATGTTTGAATACACAGCTTCACAAATGTATTATCTTAATCAAGGTTTTAGTGGACATAATTCACTATTACAATGAGCGAGTCAAATATATGAATATCTTAAAATGCAATAGTGTTTCCCTTCAACATTAATTTTCCTGTTTGTTGGAGAATTTTACGAAACAAAAAGATTTCAATTTTAATTTAAAAGTTTTCAGAAATATTTTTTTTTTTAACTTGAACTTCTTTCTGTTTCGTTATTAGATCTCTGTAATTATTTAAACTTCTATAACAGTGTGAACTCAAACTTTTTATAAGAAACAGGAACATTTGAATTAGCCAAGTTAAATTCATTAAAATCAGAACCTATTCGACATGTTAAAACGTAGATTCTCCGGTTGGAAATATACAATGAATCCTTAAAAAATTATGGCATCAACAAAAACTTAAAGTTGCCCACCACTTTTTTACTTCCTAAACAAATAAATTTAATGATTGCAAGATTTCCTTAGCAAATAAAATCAAAGCAAATCCAATTTATATAGCTTGTAAACAGATACACAGCCAAGCCACCAACAGACGATAACCAAAATCAAAAGTATAAACTCTTCCAGAGATAACTTTAATTTAGCTTCCGCAAACATTTGGTACTTTCCACGTTTCATACATAATTTTAATTTTTCATTTTTTTCTATTTACTCAAAAAATACGAAACACTGAAAACACCCTAGCTGCGCACCCACCCCTACGCTTCCGCCCACCAACCCCCTCGGGAAATTCAAATGTTGCTAAAACTAAACACAAACAACAGAGATGAATAAAACACATGATCAGAAGAAAAACGAAAATAAAAAAAAAAAAAAAATGAAAAGTGAAAACCATAGAGACGAGAACACAAACGGAAGAAATAATTGCAAATGTAAGCGAATTTTCCATTGCGCATATGTATTTGCGCATCCCCTAATGCTAAATGTTGGCCATGATCCAAAGCTCTATACTTGGAGATCATCAGGAAAATGGTGATTTTTCGCCAGAATTATTTATAACTAAAGCAAGTTGTGTGAGTGTGCGGATGTAGTGTGTGTTTAAAGTGGAAAAAGAAATAGCCAAAAAATGAGAGGAAGCAAAATGGAAAATATGTTTTTTTTTTGTTGTTAATAGAATTTTGTTATATTTTTTTCTTTTTTTGAAAAGGATATTAAAGATTATTATTTTTTGTTGGATATAAATGGCTAAACAATGGCTAATTGAAGATAAATATTTTTTTTTTTTGAAAATCATTTTCTTGCACTTGATGGAAAACAATCGAAATTTCTTCACGTGACAGGTGGCGTGTGGGATAGATATACACTCTTTGTGTGTGTTGTTTTTGTTTTTTTTTTTTGAAGATGAAACATCATTTAGTTACTTTAAAACACTTTAAAATAATAATATTGAATGATAAATGTTTTATTTTAAGGAAATTCAAAGAACAGCTGCTGTAGTCTTATAAGAGGATTTTTTAATAAACAAAATAATCTCGTCTGAAAGGTCAAAAACCTATAATTGAACGTTTTTTTTTTTTTAAGAATTCAAGATGAGGTCTGTACAGGTATGCCAAATTTATTAGAATATTTTGTGATTTTAATTTTAGAAAATATTTAGATAAACAAATGCTTCTGTAGATTTATCTGTGGGTTTTTTTTTTTTAATTTTTTGTTTGGGCTCTCTACAGTCTACACAAAATTGCAATGAATAGGTTAATAGTTACAAAAAAAAGTTCAAAATTGCCGAAAACAACAGACACTCACATGAAGGTTTTTGAGACTTTGCAAACGCTATCTATTGTTCATGTTATAAAATTTAGGGTAAATTTAAAGACAAATTTTTAAAAAAAGTTGTTTTTTCACCATGATACATGATCCATGATCTTCAAGTTCAAGATTTTCTACTTGGGTTGTAAAGGTTTTACACAGTTTTCATAAATTGAAAGAAAGGTACAATGAAATTAAAATGTTTGAATGAATAGAAAACGTGAAATTAGAATTTTTTATACGTAGTCGTGTCATAAATTCTGTAGAATAGAAAACACTCAATAAAAAATATAGTATTTCTATAATATAATTTTATCAAGCTCGTCAAAATTGATCACCAGCCTTTACACAGGCCATGAGTCAATAAAGCTAATCTCGTACTTAATTACACTGCACTTAAATCAGTATAATTGCCCACCGGTCTCTCTAGGCTTAATTTTAAACTTTTTTGATTATTGTGCAGTTTGCGAGAGGCCATGAACTCTAATCTGGACCATTTGACTTAATCCCGTAGACTCAAGTAAGGACTACCAGAGGGCCATTCGTCAGCTCTCATTAACCCAAAAGCATGCTGCTCACACCACTTTTTATTGAACTTTTGCTCTGTGGGCTGGAGCCAAGTTCGTTCGAAGTGCCCAGTGCTTTAAAGAGAAAAGGCTATCATTTAGGAGTTCTACTTCTTCCAGATATATGATATTGTTTGGCTCTTGTGTTAACTTCATAAAGGGGTTTTCAACAGGGACGCTACAAAAGAAGAGCGACAGGGACAGCAAACGATGCCATATTTCTTGCCGCTCTTTTGACATTTCTCTTCAGTAAGGTTTGCCATTTCATGGTGGAAAGATATACGAGCCAACAACGAGTCAAAACTATTAAAGTTTATTACCGAAATTCGGAGTCAGTGGCCTCAACGTTAAGAGCGCTACGTCCAATTTATGATCGTCATAATCGTCCTAGCAGACCAAAAATTGAGCGTCTAGTGGAAAAATTTGAATCCACAGGCACAGAATGTTCCCGTGCCAGTAAGACAAAGAAGTGCCCGTGGTGTCGAGAATATTGCTGCCGCTGAGTCTTCAGTTTCAGAAAGCCCAAATGTGTCTCTCACACGTCGTTCTCAATTGTTGGGCATCTCTGTGACGTCGTTGTGGCGAATTTTGCGAAAAGATCTTGGCCTACATCCTTACAAGAACTGAAGCCGCTTGACCACCAGAAGCGTCGTATGTTCGTGCATTGGGCTGAGCAACAACTTGAAAATGATTCGGATTTTCATCGAAAAATCATCTTCAGCGATGAGGCTCATTTCTGGCTGAATGGTTTCGTCAATAAACAAAATATGCGGTATTGGTCAGGCAGCAATTCATACGTACTCTATTAGTCATCATTGCATCCAGAAAAAATTACGGTTTGGTGTGGTTTATGGGCCGGCGGCGTCATCTTCCGTGATGATCAAGAACGACACGTTACTGTGAATGGGGATCGCTACCCTTCAATGATAACCGAATATTTTTGGCCCCAATTGAATGATATAGGCTTGGAGGACATGTGGTTCTAACAGGACGGCGCCACAAGCCACACAGCGAATGTCTCAATCAATTTATTGGAAACCAAGTTTGGAGAACGTGTTATCTCACGAAATGGTCCAGTCGCTTGGCCGCCTTGGTCGTGCGATTTGACGCCGTTAGACTATTTCCTGTGGGGCTACGTGAAGTCTATGGTCTATACCAACAAGCCAGCGACGATTGATAAACTTCGTACAAATATCGAACGTGAAATTGCAGCAGTATCGGCCGAAGACCGTCGAAAATTGGGTTCAGCGTCTGGACTTCTGCAAGCGTGCCCGTGATGGCCATGCGAAAGGAATCGAGTTCCACACATAATGGCATTAAACGTACTTTCACAGAAATAAAGAATTTCATTGATATTCAAAACTGTTTTTGTTTTATTTAAAAAAAACTTTTGTAGCGCTCTTATTGAAAAACCCGATATAAGCAAAAATGTAGTTTATTTTTTTTGTCACTTTCATAGTTTGTAAAATCTCACTGAACCTTCGAAAAAGCTGATGATGGCCTCTCTGAGCCCTAGAAATCTTATATTCTTAGCCTCTTAAGAGTCTGTTTCGTGAAATTTATCATTTTATTTGGTGTATTTTTCATCATTTTTTGATGATTTTTGTTAAGTAAAGCGTTTGATATTTCCAGCACTTTCTGGCCATCACTTTCTGCAGCAGCAAGGGTTTTCTTCAAATGCGAGCCACCACTGTTCTCATCGCCCTGTCCGTATCCAAATCTTTGTAGGTCTACTTTTAAGGCTTTTTTGTCTTCCAGGAAGCTTCCCTGAACTATTTTATTTCAGCCCACTCGAATATACGACTTATAAATCGAGATTTAAGAGTTTTTAAATTACCAAATTTGAAATTTCTGAATAGATAAGTTTCTTTACTGAGTTCCGCGTTAAATGCAATTAGCTAATCAAAATTCAAACTAAGCCATATTTTTATGTTAATTATTCATTATTTATGATAAATTTTATAATAAGTGATTGAAAGCGAACTCTTACTAAATATTCACTATGAAACGTTTGCAACAAAAATTCTTAATACATTTTTAAGGAAAACTTTTGGTATGCAAATCTTAAGAAGGTACTTATTTATTTACTTTTAAAAATAAAATTTGAAAAAAAAAAATTCAACCTGTTTTCGAGATATCGAATTTTCAAAAAAAAGTTTAAAACTTTATTTAAAAATTAAAAAAAAAAATATTTTATTAACAATTTTGGTATGCAATATTTTTTTATGTTATTTAAAATTTGTTTATAAATCTGTTGAGCCTATTATCAGAAAAATCAATACTAAAAAACATACTGTGAGTGGTACTATTTAAAGTTGCTATTTTTATAATTTTTAATTATATATCGCACTAATTTGAGCATACAGAAAAAGTTCTATTAAAATCGTAGAAGCCGTTTTTAAGAAAAAAAAAAATATTTTCCTTAAAGGTTTTCTTAACATTTGTATGGTAGGTATGTAGGTACCTTTATTTTTTCATATAAGTAGTTTTTTTTTAATAATTAAAATAGTGTAAAAATCCTTAAATGTCGATTTTAATAAAAAACTTTTTTTTTCAAATTTTGGTTAGAAAAACCACTTTTATTGCTTAAAAGCTTTTCTGTATAAAATATTTATTGAAATCAGAAAAACTGTTTTCAAGAAAATCGAAAGTAAAAAAAAAATGAAAATTGGGTTTCCATATCTTAAAAAAAACTTTATTGAAAAAATTGGAGGTGTTTTTGAAAAAAATTAGATTTTGTAAAATTTCTTAAGAATTGTATGGCAGGAACCGTTATTTTTAGCCCAAAAAAAATAAAAAACGTGTGGGCAAAATCGCCAAAAAACCTCTATGAAAAAAGTTTTAAGAAAACTCCAATATGAGGCTTATTTCACTTTTCCTTTTGGTCTTATTTCCTGGGGCCTAATTAAATGGACTCTTAATGAATAGCAGTACCTCGTGGCATAATAGTTAGTGCGTAGGACTGTCATGCCAAAGGTCTGGGTTCGATTCCCGGCCACTGCCACCTAAGAACAGAAATGTTTTTTCCGAAGTACTGTCTCTTGCGAGGGACTGACAAACCCTCCAAGAGTATACTTGTCATGAATAAGTGCTTCTCATAAGGCCGTTCGGACTCGGCAAAAAATTGTAGGTCCACTTAGGGTGGTCCTCATATTGAGTTTTTTTGAAGTTCTGAGATCGATAGGCATCAAATGGTTATACATAGAAAAACAAATTTGTCCTAATTTTTTCAGATTTTTGTACAATCCCCTTGTCTCCCTATTTTCACTTTGAGGTACTAACTATGGGGTTAGGGCGATTCTTATAAGACGCGAAAAAAAAAACAATCTGAGGGTATAGATTAGATTTAGACGAGAAAAAAATAGTATCGAAGTGAAGGTCTATTTTCCCCCGTTAAGGCGGGAGGGGTAATTTTCTCAAAATTTGGATCTAAACAGAAAAATATTATTTAAAATAAAACAGAAACACTAACAATGCCACGCCTTAGCTTCTTTTAAAGCCATGATTCCATTCTATAATATTATTCCTACATAAAGTTTTTATTTCGAATAGTTTTTGAAAAAATAATTTTCGAACTTAAAAATTTCAAAAACTATTTTAAATAAAAACTTTATTTAGGAAGCATATTTTGAAATGGCTTTAAAAAAAGCTAAGGCGTTGCATTCTAAGTGTTCCCGTTTTTTTTTTTTAATAATTTTTGTCCGTTTTTGGCCAAATTTCTTGAAAATATCCCCTCCCGCCTG
Organism: Dasysyrphus albostriatus; assembly: GCA_946251815.1. Classification (NCBI taxonomy): domain Eukaryota; kingdom Metazoa; phylum Arthropoda; class Insecta; order Diptera; family Syrphidae; genus Dasysyrphus; species Dasysyrphus albostriatus. Next base: position 17,579,511 of record OX276335.1, on the reverse strand, counting down.
AACGGGGGGAAATAGACCCCCTTCCCATACATTTTTTTTCTCGTTTGAATCTTATATATACATTCTGATTTATTTTTGCGTTTTATAAGAATAATTCTTTGCCCATAATTAATACCTTAAAGTGAAAATAGGGCGACCAGGGGGGGGTGAAATAAAAATCTGAAAAAATTAGGGAAATTGGGTTTCTATGTTTTGAATCGAATAAGGGCTATCCGAGACTACATCCAATTTAAGGACCACCCTAATGTCCCCTCCATTCCTGCCAACAACACTCACACAGGAATGGTTGAGAGTTGTTAGTCACTAGGCCCTGGTTCTCCATGAGCTGTTGCGCCACTGAATTTATTTATTTTCATAATAAATAGTGACATAGTTTGTCTACTTCTTCAAACAAGTTCAAGGCAATATGATAAAAGAATCATATTTGTTTGTTGAAACTTTTCAGATGAGAAATTTAAAGACTGCAGCACAATATTTGTAAATCGTCTTTTATACCTTTTTTCGTACATAACAAAACAAAGGCCTTAAAACCATATTAAAGTTCTAATATTGATAGTGTCTCTACACGATAAAATATTCTTACACAAGAAATAATGAGTATATCACATCATCGATACCAAATACAATTTCAATCCTATCATTGATTCTTATGTAAAAATATTTGTTAACGTAGCGAGAGTGTATCGGTATTGGTACAATAAGGTAGATCTTTCCTAAATGTTTTAAGTATTAAAGTACTGCCAAGAAAAAAAAAATTGCCTTGCAGAAGAAGACCAGAAGTGGGGTTTGGAGTGGAGAGAATGTTTTTTTTTTACGATTCCAAACGTCTTAGAACTTACCTATAAATCTTATGGTGAAGTAAAACTTACCAGTGAGGTCATTCCATATTTCGATTATCGCCAGACGATATCGTTTACACGACAGTCTTGCTTCACATAATCATTGAAAATGAATATCGTCTTGACTATTTTGTTTTGACGATAAAATAAATGATTTAAGTCACTAATCGACAAAACACAATCGTCAAAAAGAGCTAAGACGATAGCTAAAGAGGTATCGTCTTGTAATTATTTTATTGCTTTTAGAGCGATAAATGTCTTTTCGTTGTTTTTTACCATACATTACATTACATTGATTTGTATTGGCTCCCCTAAGGGTTACAAGTCTCCCGCTTCCTTACTCTGCTCCCTCTCCACCCCTCTCTATCATCTTATCTTTTCTTTCTGCCTCTAGTTCCTTTATCCACTCTTCTCCCTTCCCCGTTTCGTCCATTATTTCCCTCATCCTTTCCCCTATTGATTTTCTTTCATCTCCGACAGATCTGCATCTTTCTAATACATGCTCCCATGTCTCTTGTTCACCCTCACATATTCTGCATATTCTCTCCTCTTCGCGTTTCCAGTACCATCTTTCCCTCACCTCATTCCCTAGCCTGACTCTTGCAATTCTCCTTGTTCTTTCTGTCTTCCAACCCGCTGTTAAATATTGTTTTTTACCAATGTTTTTAATTAATACAAAAATAAAAAATAATTGAACTATTACGGCATTTACCTATATCAGTTCATATTTTGAGCTTTCAGAAAAAAACCTAAAAACCAATCAAACCTACCCAATCCACGTGAAGAATGACTAGTTTCTGCCAAGCTTAGTTAAGGCCCTGACATGGGTTCGGTAGGGGCAGTCTAGACAAGGAAAACTTGTACAAAAAACTAGTGAGGCCCTCGCTATGAAAAACTTATTGGATAAATCTTCTTATCCCAGAATGACTCCCCAAGTTTTGTTTTAATGTCAATTCATCAAAATACTAAGATTAACACTTAAGAAAAGTAATCGATATATTTCAGCACAGGAGGCCAGAAGATTGAATTTAGTGTTGTAAAAAAAATTCCTAGCAGATGCAAATATCTTTCTTAGTTTTTGATAAATTAAAAAAAAAACAACTTTTCCTAAAAAAACACGAATAAGGAATATTATTTGTGAACGTGAGCGTCCCAGCTGCTTTTTCATCATTTTCAGTAGAGCCAAAATAAGAAACAGATTACTTTCAAGTGCTTGTAATTTAAAAAAAAAACTTCAAACGCTTATAGCTTTTAACTAAAGAAGCAAAGTTTTGAAAGTCCAATCCAATTCTTAATGCTAAGTCCTCTACTTGGCCGATTTATTTCAGTAGAACATATGTATTATAAAAAACCTGCTTATAAAAACTTTTTATGTCAAAAATAAAATTTTATAAAAACTATATTTTTGGGAAATTTAAATCTTTTAGAGTTATGAATGAGAATTCCCAAAAAAAAGAAGATTTTTTTCTTCTAATAACTTATATCAAAAGAATCAAATCGGCTTAACTAAAAATAAGTTATCCAAAAACCTCTCTGTATACACCTTTTTTCCTTATCTCTTTATTTAGTTGGTACATCATGTCTATACAGCTTAGCACCCATTGGACCAGATAAGCAGCTTTGGTTCCTCTGTTACTTTATCAAATTTTCTTTTCACATCATTTCACTTCCGCCTTAATATTTACATCGCTATACACTTGTAACTTTTGCTATTACTGCAAAAGAAAAAGAAAAACAGATACACACATACACACACACAAACATACTATATAAATCCTCGCTTCCATGCTCATGAGTACTTAAGAATATCCTCCTCTGAAAGTTTTCACTTTTTCAGTCCTTCACTTTCAGTTAGAGAGCAGAAAGGAAAAATATAAACTGCCCATAAATAGGTCGTCACTGAATTTCCATAAAGCAACAAAAAAGGTACATTTACCCCGGCACATCGTTTTCTGCACACTCCCTCTGCCTCCAACCCAATGCCCATCCGCATATACTCGTGTATCCTTAAAAAATGTTCAAAATAAATCACTTGCCACCACTTCATAAAATTAAGGGAAACACAAATATTTCTTCTGTTCTTTTTTTTTGTATTTAAATGTTCCCCAGCCCAGCTCCTCTACAAATCAATAGATATCGTCCCTTTAGTTTGGTCGCGTGAGCTGAAGCTAATTCAATTAAAAGCAAAAAACTCAAAATATGTAAAAAATTTTAGGTACTTTAAGTTCTCCAATATGTGATATGCGAGGAGCTCCACTCGATACAGTAATTAAAAACGAAAAATTCCATTAAATCCAGAAATAATTATTAAAGGAAACAATAAATCGAGAGATTATACTTTACAGAAATAGAAAAAAAAATTATTTTCAAATTTAGTTCAGCCGGCAGATAAAACTCGCCATAGAGGGCGTTGCCAGTTCATGGGGTAGGCTTTTCCGCCGTCGGTCGTCATTTAAATCAATGGATTTATATTGAATTTAGCACACATTTTTTTTTGTTTTTATTTTTAGATCAATTTGAGTAAAAATAAATATACACAATCGATCTATGTTTGTATTATTTATGCAGATTTTCACACAGCAATAATAATAATTGCGGATTTACACAAGAAAAAGAAAAAAAGAAAACACAAGATAGAAGAATGAGGAAAGGTCTCCCGAGAAGAAAATGTATGCATAGAGTGTTAAAAGTAATTGCTGAATAAATAGATCCACAGAGAATCGGATTTATTGTTGAGTGTGAAAGAAAACGTATGCCGATAACGACGACTCAGGCAGAGTTGCCAACAATGATTTTATGTTTTTGATTCATTTTTAATTGCGAATTGAATTACAGGAATAGTTTGCTTTCATAAGCAAAAAAAAAACGAAGAAGATTAAATTAAACGAAGGACTTTGTTATATTAATCGAGAAACTTGTTAAAGAATACACTTTACTTTACGCTTTAACCAGATACGTGGGTGTTTAATTTAACAATGGAGGGTATTCATTAGGGTGGTCCCTATATTGTTTTTTTTTTTTTAATTCTGAGATGGATAGGCATCAAATAGTTCCACATAGATAAAAATGTTTCTTAATTTTTTCAGATTTTTATTTATTCCACCAGGTGTCCCTATTTTCATTTAAAGGTTCTAATAATGGGGTTAGGGTGATTCTTATAAAAAGCGAAAAAAAAACTATCTGAGGGTAAAGATTATATTTAGACGAGGAAAAATTGTATCGGAGGGGGATCAAAACAGAAAAAAATTATTTATATAAAAACGGAAACATTTATAATACCACTCCTTGGCTTTTCTTTAAGTCACGATTTCATTCTATAATATGCTTCCTAAATAAAGTTTTTATTTCAAATGGTTTTTGAAAAAATAATTTTCAAACTTAAAAACTAAAAACCAAAAAATTATAAATTTTTAAGTTAAAAATTACTTTTTCAAAAACAATTTAAAATAAATGCTTTATTTAGAAAGCATATTATAGAATGGAATCGTGGCTTTAAAAAAAGCCAAGGCATGGTATTGTAAGTGGTTCCGTTTTTTAAAAAAAATTTTCTGTTTTTGGTCAAATTTCTGGAAAATTACCCCTCCCGACTGAACGGGGGGATACAGACCCCCTCAAATACAATTTTTTTCTCATCTAATCTATACATTCTTATTTATTTTTGGGTTTTATAAGAACAATGCTGTACCCATAATTAGTACCCTAAAGTGAAAATAAGGTGACCAGGGGGTCGAAATAAAAATCTGAAAAAATTAGGGAAATTGTTTTCCAATGTTTTGAATCGAATGAAGGCTATCCAAGACGACGTCCAATTTAAGGACCACCCTAGTATTCATGCATCTTTGAAAGACCGTAGATAAATTTTCAAATTGGTTAAGTGTATCTTTTGGTTAATGATTTACGCAATTTGGTTAAGCTTTTCAAAGGATTGTGTTGCGTTAAACTTACCAAACAGGTTAAACTTATTCAAACGTCGTTGTGACTCCTACTCTGATTGAATTACCTGCTAGCATTTAATCAAATGTATAAAAAAGGTCGTTCATGCTTACTTTGCGTAAACTTATCATTTTACACATTTTGTAAACATACGACGTTGCATGAATACCCTGAATATCTTTAAATCTAGTTCACTCGGATAATATTAAAAAAATAAGTTTACTGGTTGTATACTAGCAACATCACTTAATAAATTTTTAGTTTTTCTAATTAGAATAGCCACGAATAAGTCCTCCACCAGTTTTTAACTTCTTCTAGACGTACTGACTGAACGGCTGTGCCGATTAATATAAGGCTTGGTGCTAGGTGCAAGAAATGTTAAGTTTTGTAAATAGTACCGAAAAGTAGACTTTCAGGGAAAAACTGCAAAAATGGAAAAGAAATGGTTTGAATTGTTATATCTCTGTCAAACATTTCTTGAGTCTATATTTTCTCCGAGAAATCCTTAATTTTTGGATCCCTTTTTCTTCTTTCATTCGAGATAACGTCATGATCCCCTTTTTTACTTTTCTAAGTTGATTTAATTTATTTGCAGACGGCTTAGGCCATGCTCAGAAATGAATGTATTTTACTATTGAATTTTATAACATTTAATGAAAAATAAATCATTTATTAATCAATTATTAATCAATCAAGTTAATTTATTGAAGGAAACGTTTGGCAACCGCATAGTTTCACGTTACGGACCCTTGAATTGGACCCTCTAAAATTGCACCTCCAGATGAGACTACATGCGAGCTCACCGTGATGGCGGTCATATGCCAGAAATCATATTCAAATCACAATGCCAGAAAATTATCTTTCAATACCTAAAATAAATTTCATGTCAATTAAAAAAAATCATCTCTGTTTCTTTCCATTTCAAAGTTCTATGCTAAAAAATACACTCTTAACAAAAATTATTTTTTTCATTTTCAAAATTTGGTGTTGCAATCTTTTGAACAGAAATTTGAACTAAATCGACCCTCACACCAAACCAAACACTAACAACAATTTGAGATTTCAAATTGGTGGAACAGGATTTCATTGAGATTTTTTTTTTTTTTATGTAAAGATTTCAATGACATTTTCATGAAATCCTGTTCCATAAATTACAAATCATATTTTTGGAAAACTTAATAATTTAAGAATTTTAAAAGGTATTTCTAATAGATTTTAAAGAATAGAAATGTAAAAGAGAAGACAAGAGAAATATTTTTTCTAAAAAAAATGAGCTACCACACTTTTACATTTACATAACCTAAATTATTTTCTTAGACAAAAGAGCAGTCTAAAAATTAATGCTTCTTAGTATCCGGATATTTCAGATATTTGGATATCCGAAACAGATCTGAATCCTGGTTCGGATATCCGAACTATCTGGATAGTGTCGAATATCCGGATAGTTAAATGAAACATTTAAGATCCGACACAATCCGAATAGTGTCGGAGCCATATTCAGATCTGAATCCAGCTTGATGAGCCTTGACGTATATAGAATAGGTAGAACAGAGATTATAAATACAAAATAAACGTTACCTTATGAAAATAAGTTGGAAATAAAAACACAGAATCTCTAGGTTAGAGAGTACCTTTTTTGCGTAAGGAGGGGGGAAGATAGCGATAAGGGGAATTATGGATTATAAAATGGAAAAATTGTTTCTATCCCACATTATGGCATCCCACTGGATCCGGATCTAAATATGGATCCGACACTATCCGGATAGTGTTGAACCTGGATCTGTTTTGAATATCCGAATATTTGAAATATCCGGATACTGAATATGGATCCAAAACTATGCGGATAATGTCGGGTTTTTAATGTCTCATTTAACTATCCGAATATCCAACACAATTTGAAACTATCCGTATAGTGTACGATCCTCATTGTATCGTTCATAACATAATTATCCGGATATCTGGATAGTTTCAAGAGTCGGATACTGTTTGGAGCTCTACTAACTTAAAACCAAATAAATAATTTGTTTCCTATAATTCATGCAAAAACTTGACTGAGAAAATTGCTTCACTGCCAACAGTAAAAAGAAGGTTTGGAAAATGTTGGAAAGCGCTGAAAATTTTGAAAGCAGAATTTAGCAAAATGCCAGAATCTCGACCCCAACCCGTGAAATTGTCTATCTGTTATTTTCCAATAGACTAGATAGTTTTTGAGAAATAAGAATGAAAGCGCATGTTTTTATCCATACACATTTTGTATATAAAATAGAAAAGACCTCTAAATGCCTAAATAAATTGCTCAAGTTTTGGGTCTCTACCGGGACCAATCATGAAAAATTTACATTTTGTTTGTTTTTTTACTTGGCACAGTCTAAGCACTAAGGTTAGGTGATGATACGAGAAGGAGGCATCCCCCCACTCAGATCTCAATGGATCCATTCCCCAGGATGTAGGTAAGGAAGATATAGGGAGGGGAAAGGAAATTGATTCGTGGAAGCTTAGGATTGGAGAGCCTTCCTGACAGTCTAATTCACCTACATGTTTTTGACTAAACCATGAAATGAAGTTCTTTCACATATTTTGAAAAAAGGACGCAATGTGAAGAATAACAAAAGCTATGATGTTTTTGAAAAATTCGCAAAAACCACTTTCACCCCCCCCCCCCCCCTCCCCCACAAAAATTTAAGTTCAATCTTAAATTTAGGGTATACTCTTGAAGAATTGTTAAAGACATCAAATCAAATCTCTACCAGTCTGCACCTTAAAAAAACTTTGTTCTTTTATAACAATTTTCCTTCTCTAAAAGATAAAAAGGATATACTATACACATACCAATTTTAAAGATAAGGGTTCCAAGAAGACAAAAGTAAGCTGGCAACTTAGATAACACAGAATGTCCCTCACCATCAAAAAAGTGATAGAAAAGTGTTGGTTAGGGTGGATTACTCGGATTATTTTTGTTTGTATTAATTTGAATAAATTCACAAATGAAACGTGTAAGTTTACTCTTTACAGCAGCAGAGTTCTTTCTTTTCTGTTCTTTTTGATGATAATTTTATTTAATTGGGTGTGGTACACACTATATACACAGTCAGTGCGTATTTATAAAGGGTGATTTTTTAAGAGGATTAGAACTTTAAAAAAAAAAAACACAAAAAATTCGAAAAAATGAATGAAATATTTATTTGAATCGATAGTTTGAACCTTGCAATTTAATGTTTAAAGATAATTTCATGCAAATGTTGACCGCGGCTGAGTCTCAGGTAGCCCATCCGCTGAGTCCAATTTTGGCATACTCTTTCACACATATCGGCCGGTATCTCACGAATGAATGCATGGATGTTGGCTTCCAGTGCGTCAATCGAAGCGGGCTTGTCCCTATAGACATTAGCTTTGACATACCCCCACAAAAAATAATCTAATGGTGTCAAATCGCACGATCTAGGCGGCCAATTGACCGGCCCGAAACGTGAAATTAACTGTTCACCAAACTCGCCTCGCAATTGCGCCATTGTTTCGCGTGCTGTGTGGCATGTGGCACCGTCTTGTTGAAACCACATATCATGCAAGTCAAGAACTTCCATTTCGGGCAAAAAAAGTTTGTTATCATCGCTCGGTAGCGTTCACCATTGACAGTAACGCTGCGATTCGCATCATCTTTGAAGAAATATGGCCCAATAATGCCGCCGGCCCATAAACCGCACCAAACAGTGGCTTTTTCGGGATGCATTGGTAGCTGTTGCAATGCTTCTGGCTGATCTTCACTCCAAATGTGGCAATTATGCTTATTTACGTACCCATTCAACCAAAAATGAGCCTCATCCAAAAATGGAAGCAGCGCGCGATGAACATTTCGAACCGAGCACGAATTTTGATAGTAAAATTCAATAATTTGCAAGCGTTGTTCATTTGTAAGACGATCCATGGTTAAATTGCAAACCAAACTGAAGCTGTTTGATAGTGACACAAGGTACTAAACACACGTCAGCTGTCAAAACCAGTGTTGCCAAAACCAAACCAGCTAAAAAATCACCCGTTATTACGTCAACGATAATTTCTTATTGCACATTATCATGACTGCTAAAATGAAGATTTATTTATTGCAAGAAATGTTTATGATATGTCAAACTAAAAGTGAAAAAAAAAATATTGGTTAAGGTGATTTAGTGATTTTTGAATTTTGAAATATAAACAAGGCCAAATGTCGTTAAGATTTGAATTTGGAGCGCAATAAACTTTGTGTGGTGTGATAAAAAAAAAAAATATTTTAATTCTGGATGATCTTGCATTATTTTTAGTTCTGGGTCAATAACTACATGTTGTATTTTTTCAATTATTATAGGAAAAACATGCATACATATATATGTATTTATTTCTTTTTTTTTTTAAATAACATGAATTTGTAAGGCCAACAAAATGCATATTAAAATAACAACAATTCTGATCAACTAGTTTTTATTAGAAGGCTATGATTTACAAAATATAGTAAAATGGTACCCTCATGAAATTTGGTAAGAATATGATATGAACTGCCAATGAATAATCAAATTAAATAAATTATATTTACTATCAAAAAATATGATAAGAAATAATGAAGAAAACGTAAAATAATGGTAGTAATCAATAAACGCAGAGGTAGGTACATACAAAGATAATCGATCCAGCAATAATGTATTGTTGTTTTTGTTTCGTCGTCCTATTGGCTTGAGAAATCCTTAAAGGCATCCATACAAAAAAATTGTATCTAAGGCATTTAAGAGCGCATGTTAATGTCAGTATTTTTGAGAGCAAAACGCAAAAGAATGCAATGAACTCAAAGAATTCAAAAGTATTCGAAAAACTTCAAAGGAATGTAAAAAAAAAGCAAATTCAACAAACAGTCTCAAAAGATTGCAATCAGTTGATGGTGGCAAAAGATTGAAAAGAAAAAAGATTGTAATCTTTTTACCGAAAAAATAATGGCGACTACATTTTTTGAAGTCGCATTCTTAAAAAAGAATATATATAATGCAATTTTTTTGCCGAATTTAATGAGAGATTTATTAAGACTGCATTCGCAAAGTTTGTAATCTCTAACAACCCTGCTGTAGGGCAAGTTTTTAAATAGTGCAAAATTCTGTATGCCTGTCTGTCTGTCATACATAATTGATAAAATTTGTAAAAACATTCCATGAACAGTTTTTTTTTTTTTTAAAGCGAAGAAACTTAAAAAAACTTAATCAAAAATTCTCGAACAGTTTTCAAAAAAAAAAATCAGAAAAACAGTTTTTTTAAAGCAAAATAAATTACAAATAACTTTACCAGAAATTGATTTATTTCATCAGTATCTTCAGAACCACCAATGAAACTGACTTTGGGTTAATTTCATTCTTTATACTATCTTATAATTACACTGGGCAACAAATTTTGACTTTGTGATGGTATTGTTCATGGAAAGTAACTTTTCTTATAGTTTTTTTATGCGCTGAATTCAAAAATCAGAAAAAAAATATTAAATTAATTCACGTTTTTTGAAAAAAAAAAAATATTTATTAAGTTTTTTTTCACTAAAATAAAGTAAAGTTAAGAAAAATTATCTATCAAATTAGTTTTTAGCAGAATTATGGAACAAAACGGGAAGCAAAGTGGGAGGAGCTACGGCATTAGGCTATTTTTCTGTAAATTACTTATTACTCATATAATACTAAAATAATGACAATAACATGAAAACATTTTTAAATTTATTTCTTGGAAAAAGTTATTGTAACTAGCGGTTGAATCTAGAAAACCTGAACTAGGATATATGTCTTATGCATGGATCTGTATTCAGGTTGACTATTGACAAGTAAAAATTAGTTGAATTTGTTCATGATACTTTTTCACTGTTGGCCGGTATTATTGATAAATGATAAGCTTTAAGCGAAAAGAACTAAAAGAATTTTTACCAAAATTTATTGAAACTTTTTTTTCAAAACAATGACATTGTCCTCTGCTTAGTTTTATTCTTCACACAATTTATAGAATATTTTTGACCCTAAGTCAAACTAGCATTTGGTGTTCTTTGATTGGATATTGAACACCTGAAAATATTTTCGAAGATCACGAACGGGTGATTTTTTCAAAAATAATAAATTATCATCGGGCCTCTAGCTTCCGACGGCACCAATAAGAAGTTACCATCAGTGTGGGTCGCACCCAGCCTGTTTTTTTACGAATTTATAACTTGCCATATAGTTACGATGATTATATTTTTGGGAGCAAAACCCGGCAAAAAAAAATGTTAAAAAATAATACTTTTCTACAATTTTAATTTAAAAAAGCATAGTTTATACTTCAAAGCGAAGTTAAATCAAATTTGAAATGAAACATCAATAATTTATAATGCATCTAAGGGCTTTCAAAAAAATAGTTTGGTTTGAAAAAGACCATTGAATTGCATTTGTTTCGAGACAAATTAGTTCCTCCTTGTCACCAAAATAATTGCATTTAGTTTTTGACAGTTTTTTACGCCTCGGAAAAAAATTATTTAAAATGATTAAGATGAAACTACACTTCACATGTAGGCTTAGTATTTAAAATAGAGTTTAAAAAATATTAATAGAAAAACAAATGAAAATAAATTCTTTTAAGAAAGGAATAGCAAAATAAACTTTAATGTCTTAACAACATATCAAACTATAAGCAGTTACAAAATTAATAATTAACATTTTAAATTTTTCAAAGCAGTGAAAAAATCAGAGTAAGCTGAGTTCGCGTCACATTGGAGAGTAAAGCTCCAGAATTAACTCATATAAGATAACTTAGGATTTAAAACAATTGAAAAAAAAACCTTTTTTGAGTTTACTCAGGCTTACCCCAAGATAAGATTGAGCTCACACTAGTTCCGGTCTTAAGCCATTAAATAATATAAGTAAACTGTAACTACCAATAATATAACATTTCGTAGTGCTCATTTAACCAATTTTTAAACTTATTTTTGTTTTCAAGATTGGTTCTTAGTAAATTAATAAAAGAAAGAATGCAATGGGCATGCAAGTATACCAACAATTTTTTTTTTCCCCATATTTTGTTACATGAAATAAAAGAAACTTCCGCCAATGTGCAAATACGAGATAAATACTGGACAAATTACTGAATACGGGACACTTGTACGTCCCAGGTATTTAAAAAAAAATAAAGTGGGGCTGGCTGTAGAAATACGGAACAGTCCCGTTAAATCCGAGTCGGTTGGTCACCGTACATATAGTACTCGTACATGATATCCCAGGTAAAATACTCCTGAGTAGTTTTAATTGTTCTTCATTTGCAGTAAGATTATTGTTCTTCTTTTTAACTGGGAATCAATAATAAGTGTGGCAGAGAGATGGTGTTCTCCAAGGTTCTTTTTTTGGACCCACATTGTTTTCCATTTGTGTCAATGAGCAAACTGGACTGCTTACACATATTTTCGCCTAGTTTAGAAAAGTAACAACTTTGTATAATGTATGCTTGAACAGCCTCTGTGCACTACCCACTTCACTTTTATTAAAATTGAAGAACAAGAGTGCAATGAAGATTTTAACAAAAGAGCAAACTAAAGATGTTTGTACAATTATATACATATCAAGTCTTATTATAATTAAAAGACGGGCGTTTCGTTAGTTACGAATCTTAAAACGCAAGAACGGATGAATCGCACTTATTTATACAAAAATGGTCTCAAGAAAGACACGGAAAATGGTAATCAGATGTGAAATTTAAAATATTGTTTCCGAGATTAATGTTGTTTAAAATGTGATATCCTAAAAAAAAAAATAACCCTTGTTATCTTAATTCGCTTGTACGCTTGATAACCTTAAATTACTTAAAAAACTCGTAAACAGAAAATTATTGTTGTTGATTAAATACAATTCACCTTAAATAGCGTAACGGATACAAAAATTGAACTTTTAAAGACAAATAAAAATAAGCTTACCAAAAACTACAATTATTGGCACCATTTTTGGTGGTAAGAATAAGATTTTTTGATTTTTAATGTTTATTTTGCAATTGAATATTGAATATTTTATCAAAATAAATTTAAATTTGTCTTATTTAAGGCATTAATATTAAAAATAAAATAAGTTTTCATCAAAAAATTGATCCAAAAATTGCAAAAAACATCATACCAAATTATGGGTCCTTGACGAAAACAACCCAACTTTCCGCATTTCCTTGTTAACACTTTTATTTAAAAAAAGGAAATTTAAAGAAAATATGTTTAAACCAAAGATGTAGAAAAGTGATAAATATGTGCAATATCAAATTAAAAAAAAAAACTACTCAATCGGACCAGGGGTTACTGAGAAAATCGCCATTAATAATAGGGTCCCAATAATTGGGTCAAAAATTTGGGGTGCCAATAATTGTATCCATTACGCTTATATTTAAAAAAAAACCTCCCCTAAACTTAGGCTGTGCTAATGAAGATGCAGTTTTGTACCTTGTGTTCTGTTACAAAAAGACTGGAAATTCCTGATTAAACTATTTTTTAGATAGCAAGTAGTGATTAGAAATTTGTTGGGGCTAAACGTAAATAAATTTATGAGAAAATTACACAAACATTACAAAAAAAATCAAATTTGTAAGTGAAAAAAAAAACTTTTTTATCAATATTTTGATGTAAGACCTTATGACTATAATTTTTTTTTTATATTTTATATAAAAAAATTTGATTTTAAGAAAAACTACTCTTCAATTAATAGCATTCAGAGCTACCTAAACACAAAGCACAAAAAGGTCAATATATCTACGGTAAATTCAAGTTTTTATAAAACGGGCTCTAACTACATTTAATTCTTAATAAAATGTTATATGTTATTAACAAAAGGTCTTAAAAAATTAATTTCGTACGTGTCTCGCACGTAACGGAATACTTAATTAATTTTTATTATTTATTTATCTTTTTGTTCTTAAATTTTTTGCGATTTGGTCATAATTTATAGAAGTCTTAAAGCCAATAATTCAATTCCTTGAGTGCATTTTCAACTTCAGGTTTGGCTGAACTTGTGAGTTAACAATACAGATTTTAAAAAAATGGTAGTTTTGATGTCCCACACGAAATGTTCAGCAAAATTGAAATTGCGCTAAGATGCTTTCAAATATTTCAAAAAATATTATTTAATTGCGCAAACATTATTTTGATGTATCTTTTTTAAGAAAAAAAATTAAGATCCTTTAAATAGTTTTAAATCCAGCTAATCGTTTTTTATGGGTTTCTCGTACAAATGTCCCACACGTAACAAAAGAATTCTCGATTTACATGAATGTGTAGCTCACTCAAAAATCAAACGTTATTAATTTAAAAAAAAAAAGTCACTAAAAAGGAATAGTTTAAATATTAAGGTAATCGTCGGAAAACTATTGTAAATATCGTAATCGTCGGAAAGTACTACATCGTAAGCGTACTTTCAACATTTGTATGAGAAATCTTTTCCAATAAATCTTAAACTTTTCGATATGAATGTGTATTGTAAATAAAAATGGTAAACGTGGTAAACTTTTAAACTAATTGTGAACAAAAAAGAATCAAACCAAAAAAAATGAAAACATCAAAACGAGTAACATTTTAATCAAAATGGCTGAGGAAGGATACAATAAAAAGAAAAATAATAAAAATTGAAAACAAAATTGGACAAAAGTATCATTTTATTTGACGTTAAACAAGATTAGTTTACGATGTTTACGCAAAAGGGTGTTCATGAAACGTGCATCGTAAACTAAAAACAATTACTACGTGGAAAAGTTTACATCGTTGCATGAATACCCTTATTATTTATAATAATTTAACTCGATACGTGTTTTACAAAAAGTATCTGACCTAAAATATCTAAACATTCCGAGCAAAAAATGGGACTCAAATATTTAAATTTATTAACATTCACATTAGTTTTTCTTCCCTTTTAGTTAGTTTTTTTGTTTACATCACTTGACATTGAAAGTCATTGCTCATTGAACGCAAAGCAGTAATACTTCAATCGTAAACGCTTTTAAAACTTTTAAATTTCTTTCCAAGTATTGGCTAAAGAAAAAGATGAAAAAAAATTATCAGTAATTAAAATGAAAATATTAAAATATGTATTTTCAACGTTTTTCAGTAAACCAATAAATTGAAGCAAAATTAAAAATGAAATTAACTGAACACTGGGTGAAATTGATTTTTTCGTAAACTATAGACGATTTCTATCGAGCGATTAATATAAGCCAACTTTAATTTTATAAAGAAATTGCTTTTAGTACTATACTAATTGTGAAATTTTTATATAATTCAAAAAAAGGGAAAAACAATTGCATTAAAGTTTAACTTATAAGAGTTGATTAGTCATTAGTGAGACCCTAGCTAGCTTTTACTAAAGAAGAAGTTATCAATGAAGGTCTTTTAATAATTATTGTCAAAAGAAAACAGACAAGAACTTATTTGCTGGGGTTTTCTTATTATTTATCAAGATTTTTCACTAATTGTTTGGAAATTTTAAAATATAGACTTCTGAGAGTGTTTTTACTAGTAACAAGCCTTAGTACATGCAAACTCAATGTAGGCGTGTTTTTCAAATTACCAGCTCATTAAATTAGTATACGGAAACAATAACAAGACTACTAACTATAGATTTTTGTATTGTTTGTATACAAAATAAAAAGTGAATATTAATACTTTTATATTATAAGAAAATTTGTTGAGTTAGCTTTAAATTTTAAAATAAAATAAGCCAATTGGTTTTTGTTCGTACAAGAAATTCCAAACCATTAGTAAAATAGGTGTGTTTATTTGTGTGTCGACATTTTTATCATAACTTGAGAAATACAAAAAAAAACTTTTCAGTTTCAAATAAAATGTGACCTTCAAAACCCCGCCGGACTGTTATTTTATTTTGAAAAACTAAAGATCCAATTCATTAAAAATAAAAAACACACATTCGAGTATAGGTAAATAACTCAAAGACAAAGGTGTTTGTTTTAAATTAATTTGTTGATACTAAATCCATCCTAAGTAGCTCATAAATATATTTTTGTTTTCAATACTAATACCTTCGATATTTTATTCACATCATAGTTTTCAAATTTTTGAATAATGTGTGTCCAATCAAAAAACTTAAAAAAAAAAAAGAAAACAAAAACTATTCCTCCAAACCTTTATTGTAGTTCGGGTCTTCCTCCATTTGGACGTTTCGGTCTCAGTCCCTGTTTCCATAATTTCATCCATATTGTTTCCGATCTGAGTATTTCAAAATGAGTTAATCCTTAAATTCCGTGTATAATTCCAGTGTTAAGTGTGCTTTATAATTTATTTTAACCTCACATTAACTGCATTGGATGGAATTTTTCATTTTAATTTTTTGTTGTTTTAGATTTTGTATTAAATTTAGAAAACAGAGTGGGAAAGAAATAAAATAAATATTTTTAGATTTTTTTTTTTTATTTCAATCTCAATCTTATTTTTGAATTTTATTTATTTATTTTCGATATGGAACACTTTTTGTTTGGAACTTTAAGCATTTTTCAAATTTTTTTTCCTTCAAAAAAATGCCTTTTTGCAAATCAAAGAAAACAATCACTTAAATTCTTTGGCATTATTTCGTAATGTGTTGAAAAATTATCAAAACTAAACAAAAGAATTTTTCTCAAAAAAAAAAAAACAAAAAAAAAACGATTTATTTTTCCATGGTTGGATTGTAGGGTATTGATGGTATATTTTTAAAATAAGACAATAGACTATTTTTAAAAATAGATTTTCACTTGATCTTGAACAGATTCGAATGATATGTGAATTTTTTCTTTTTAAATATATTTCGATTTTTATTAAATGTGTTGTTTTGTTTAATTAAATGAAATATATTAATGCACTCTTTATAAATGTGTGATATTTTTATTTGTTTAATTTGTCACTGATGTTAATTTTTTCTTTTTTTTTGCTTGTCACTGTTTTGTATTATGATTAATTGTGTTTTGTATCCGTGTGTTTATAGTTTTTTGATTTGTGTATTTTTGAGTGGAGGCAGATATAGATTAATTTTTGAATTCAAAAATTTCAAATGAATTTTGATTATTTTTCCAAATTAAAATTTACAATAGATTCTCAGCATTTTAGACGATTCGTATAATTGAAGTCGCGAAAAAGATTTATCCCATCCACACACACCGAACACCAAGTGGCCTGAGGTGATTCTGTGAAAATATCGCAAATTAGTTAGACCGGACTCCTACCCGCACTTAAAATTTCGAAATGATGAACCAAAATTTTCGGTGGAACAAGCATTGCCAGCCTCCACTAGCAAAAGAATCATCGCGCTCTATATTCAAATAGATTCACAACAGATTCACAGAGATATGGATTTTATTATTTTTTTTTTTTTGAATTTATGAAAATTACTTTAAGGTGAAAAGTTTATGAATTTAATGACGATGATAAAAAAAAAATTATAAAATGTATAAATTAAGAGAATTTGAATTTCGAAATTAAAGAGAAAATTTTCTAAATAAAAATATATCTTCGATGCGACGACGAACAACGAGGAAGTTTACACTTTGTCCAATGTTCGCGAAATGAAGTGATCGTGGAGTAGGCATAAGGCCGATATACGGATAGTCAGTCAGTCCTCTTTGTATCTCGAAAACCCGACCAAAAAAACAAAAGATACAAAAATACAAAAATCACATAGAAAATAAATGAAAATAAGTGAATAAATAAAATCACACACAGGTCTTTGTTTCGATTACTTTTGGGATTGGGGATGATCATCTTCATTGCTTCATCACATATATTTTGAGTGTAGAATCACAGTCGATTTGAGATTTTTGTTCATTTTCTGTGTCACACACATGGTGTCTCAAAGTTTGTTGATTTCCATCTTCTTCTTTTTTTTTTAAATACATTATTTGGATTGAAAAGTAGGTACCTACATATATTTATCGGAAATCGAGAGACCCAAAATTATTATTCACAATATTTAAAATTGTCAAATTACCAATATTTTCATCTCATATTTAAAAATTTTCAACAAAATTAATTTGTCATCGTCTCAACAGCCATCTCTTCTGGGGTGAAAATTTGCAATCTTAATACCGAAAAGTGGACAACTTTATGTATGCAATTTGCGGCATTACAGAATGTGGGGGTTTTTTTTGGCGATAGATACAATATAATTTGTCAAAAATAAAAGACACAAAAAAGAAAATTTGAAGATTTGTTATGATATTTAGCCAACAATTTTAAGCGATAGAAAAACTAAGTAAACCTTGAGAGAATGGACTTTACATTCTTTCTAGGATAAACCTCTCAAAAGATAGTTCATGGATATTTTTCTATTTAAAGAAGGAATGGAATGTTTTTAGAAAACCGGTGAAATTGTTTTATTAATTGTTGACAAATTTTTGAGACTATTGTTAATGTCGGTCGATTAAATTTGATATATGTATATTTTATGTGTTTATTTTATCGTTAAATTGCTTATTCTTATTTGTGCTTTTGTTTTACAGTTATTTATTTGGAATACTATAAAACTATTGAATTTTAAAACTCAACCGAAAAAATTATTTTTCATCATAATTTGGTAGTTCAATTTAAAAGTTAATGTATACAATTTAAGACTTACAAGTATTTTCTGTTTTTTTTTTTTTGGCAAACGAAGCTTACCTGTAAGAAAAAAAATTTGTTTGATAAATTCGTGTTTTCATGGTGTTAAAATAGTATTTAAAAATGTTTACAAAATATATATGTTTAAATTTTTGCTTTAGTAAAGAAAATATGTACATATAATGGTGCAGTGCTAGAAGACCCGTGGCAAAAACGCACGTGGGCCTTATTTCAATAATAAAAGGAAATGGTAAACACACGGCTTTATATTTCATTTTGAAATGGCAATAAGACCCACAAAAAAAGGAATAAGAACCAGTATAATGTATGATCCATACTCTGCTTTAATAGCCTTCTATTTTAATATCTCAAAATGATAGAGTTACAATAATTAAATATTATATTACAATAAAAATTACAATTACAAAAAAAAAATTACCAACCCAATTTTGAAATATCAAATTTTCAAAAAATATTATGAAACTTTTAACAAAAATTCATAAAATATTTCCTTGACAATTTTGATATGCAATATAAATGGTACTTTTGGAAGATTTTCTATACAAAATTTATTTAAATTCGATCAGCCAATAATGAAATGATTCAAAATCAAAAAAAGATTTTTTTAGTGAGATGAGTAGGTACATATAAGGGTTGCAAGGGTTGGTAGGTGGATGTGGTGACCACGAGCATTACACTCGCTTGGTGACCCAATTAGCTCGTTTGACTTGCAAATGAAAGTGGACTAAAGTTAAGATTTGAGAACGTATTCTGTGAAGATAATCTTCCATCCCTTCAATTCGACAATTTGTTCAAAGCAAGAATACGATCCCTCAGGGGTTATCAAGTTACTAGATGTTTCCGTGGGCCCAACACTACCGTCCTCGCATGACATGTGGTTTCCAATAAAGGTCAACATTAACCAGGATCCAAGTTCTGTAACAACTATCGCATCGATAAATTCGTCAAGAAACAATTGAGATTGAAAGAAATTGAATGAGTTTTGTTAAGTTTTTTTAGAACTCAAATAACGGTGCCTGCCATATGTTCTTTAGCAATTTTACAAAATCTTATTTTTTCAAAAACGGCACCAAAACTTTTCTGTTTAAAAATTCAAAAAATTTCTTTCGGTAACGACAATGGGAAACCATTTTTCAAAAAATTGTTATAAATGGTATCTGCGACAAATTAATTTTTTTACTTTCGATTTTCTTCAAAAGGGTAATTTTAATTTCAATTTTGTTTTTGTATGCAAAAGCTTCTAAACAACGCAAAAAGTTTTATTTCCCAAAATTAAAAAGAAATATTTTTTGAATTTTTAAAAAATGTTCCAAATTTTTTAATTGAAAATCAATTATTTTGAAAACTACATAGTCGATTTCAACAAAACTCGGTATTCAAGGTAAAGCTTGGAGATATGGCACCCATTTTTAGTTTTCTTTGTCACTCAAAAAGTAAAGATGGTTTATATTTTAAACTTTGATGTTCGTCTCCTGTAATTAATTTTTAAACACAAAAATACTTATTTTTAAGAAAAATTAAAATACCTTTAAAAAAAGACATGTCAAAAAATGGCGGGTAATTTGGCTCACTTAATGCAGTATTATGTCAAATGTAATTTGAAAAGTCACATAATACACTTATTTGACTCAAATATTAAAGAAAGCAGTCCTAGAAAGCGAACACCACGTGTCAAATACTTCCGTTGCTACACTTTGTTAAGTTTTGCCAAAAAAAAAAAAAAAAAATTAGTCACTACTTTTAAATATTCGGTTGTGGTTTAAAAGTTAAGGACGCTTTTTCAGTTTAAACTGCATCAATTGAGAGTTTTCGTTAAACTTACTGATATTTAAATAGTTTTTTTGTAGGAATTATTTAAAGGGTGCCATTTCACCCATGGTGCCATATTACCCGACTCTACCCAAAGGGGAAAACAAAATACTTTTATGGAAAAATAACGGTACTTTCCATACAAATATTAAAAAAACTTTAAGGATAGTATTTTTTTCTTAAAAATTTTGTTTTTAAACTTTTTCTGTATGCGATATCGGTGTTTTCATTGTTACGGGTGTGACAGTGGGGCTCCATATTTTATTAATTATTCACAGGCTATTCCCAATTTATAAATTAAAACTTAACTAATTGACAGAACAACCTGAGAATAAATTAGTTTACTTAAGAAAAAAAAAAAATAGTGGTTCAATTATACGATCCAATTTAGTTGCGTTACGGGTGTGACCTTAGAAAACATGTGATTTGCGATTAGTTTTCATGTGATATTGCATGAAAAGTGTGTATCAGTCTTTTGCTAATATTAACCCCGTAAGTTGATCTTTAGACCCAGCTAAGAAATGAGCAAAACTATGGAAAACAATGTAAAATAATAATTTGAAAATGTTACGTGTGTGACAGGTTCACTATTACGGGTGTGACCTAGTATAATTTGTATGCATGAAAATAATAACATAAACCATATTTTAACAGGAAATTGTTGTCATAGATGTTGAATCCCTTCTTACATGATGTGAGAAAAACTTTTTCAAGAAAAACAAGGCTTTTCTCACTAAAAATTGAATATGTTTCTCACTTCAATGAGATTTTATTCGTTATATTTTGGATTAGGAAAAACTTTCTATTAAAGCCGATTAAATTTGCATTTAAAGAAGATTTTCTTAGAATTACATTGTTAAAGTCATGAATTTCATATTTAGGAGCAACAAAACTAAAAATGAGTTGAAAAACAAAAAGAATATATTATGAAATGCCAACCCGTTACGGTTGTGTGTAGGCTTTAACTTATTTATACGGATTCAGTATTAATTTCAAAATCTTGAAATTTCGTCTGACAGTAGATCATAGTATTGTCACTTTTTTCTCTAACTTCCTATTGGAAGCTGTTGCAATTGGTTCGATTTTTCGAATTGAAAATTTGAAATTTTGAAAATTTTTTGTTTTAAGCTCCCTAGAATCGGAGTCCATAATTTTTGGAGAGATGTCTGTGTATGTACGTACGTTCGTGCGTTCCTTCGCTTTTTTTTTTGTTCACCATATCTCAAGAAAGAATGAAGAAATCGACGTCAAATTAGTTTTATTTTGTAGATAAATGTTTTAATACGTGCAGAAAGGACTTTCGAAAAAATTCAACTAGCGGTTTTTTTTTACTGTAGCAATTTAAAAAAAAACCCTTCTTAAGTTTCTTTAGTCTCGAATATCTCAAGAACCAATTATGCCAGTGACTTCGAGTTGATTTTATTCTATTCATAAGAACTTGATATGTTATAGTATTTTTTAATAAGAAAAAAGTTGCTGGAAATTTTTGGATAAAGTAGTTTTTCTCACAAACATCTTGAGAACAATCAATGATATTGGCCTTAGGTTAGATTAAATGTTTACTTTATAGCATATAGAATATCTAAGAACTTTTTTCGAAGATCTTTAGTAGGCGATTTCTTGAAAATAAAATAACATCGGCCCTATACCTTCCGAATTCACCAAGGGGAAGTTACCAGTGTGGGTCGCACCCTCTTTTTAAAAATAGTTTTAATTTTTTTTTAATTTGATATTTTAAAAACGGGTTGACAAATTTTTTCATTTTTTATATATCAACATAAATAAATACTTCAGATTTGCGTACCAAAAGTTTATGTTAAAAATCTTTAAGGAATTTTATATGTAAGAAATTATTTTCAAGAAAACCGCTCCAACGATTTAAAATTTTGTTTGTTCATGTAATTATATAGATATAATAAAGAATTTAGATGGCGGTCTTGTTTTTCATCTCAAATTCTCAACGTAGTTATTTTTTGCTAATTTAAATATAGTATTTCATGCTTTTAAACATTTTTCTCTCATAATAATTTTTTTAATCCTCAGCGTCTTGAACATAACAGCAAGTACGTGCGACCCAGTCATGCATTTTATTTATTTTATATCTCCCTAGCGTACACTTTAGTAATTATTGTTTATTGGACCCAAATAGTGATAACTCCTATAAACTGAAAGCCAAGGCCTAAACATTATCAATCAGCGATCCAGTATTTCAGTAAATTATAATTCTTAAAAAAATTCGCTTGGTTAAAAAATGAATACGATATATACACATACATATGTACATACATAATTAATTTATGTTTGTACTTTTTTAACACTAAAATATGTAAACAACATCTTAATGAGGCAATTTCTTATATTCCTTATGTTTATGCTATTTATTTAAATTTTTAATACATTAAACATAGGTTAGGTAGGTTAGTTTGCAAACACAACGCAAAGCTAGAATTTTAATTTATTTCGCCTCTTATTTCCCATTAATTGTTTACAAAAACTGATGATAATAATTATTTTTGAAGGGCTATACCTACTAGCAATATACTCGTACTTCCAAAATAAAATATCTTTTTCTAATATTGAGTAAATTAAATTTAAAAAAAAAAATCGCCTCGAGTGAGGTCGAACTGTTGAGCTAAGAGAATTTTCAATTCTCATACAAAAATAAAAAGTAATAATTTTGAAATTTTATTTTTAGAAAAAGTTGTCGCTTCATTAAGAATACAAAATAATTATTAATACAAGCATTTGTATAAATACGAGTATGAACTTTTATTAGTTTGTAGTAGTATTTTGATCTTTTTGGTTTGTGTCTAAGATACGAGTGGTTTATGGAGGATTTTATTGAAATTATAAAAGTCTCCAAATCTAAAAGTGCTTTTATAAAGTGTAGAGATGATTTCAATTTCAAATTAAAAAAATGGGGGTTGTTAAATTTAGTTTTGAAGTAAATCAATTAAGTATATTTTTGGTTGATTAAAATATTTATTTATTTTGATTATAAGAAATCTAATAATAAACTTTAAATTTTGTAAATTAAGGGTCCAAGACGAGTATTTCAGGTGAAATTGTAATCAGACAGATGGAAATACAGATCTGCCCAATGTTGTTCCAGCTGCAGAATTCAATTCATATTTCTTTAAACTGTGTGGTTGTTAAAGAAGTAAAGGAAACAAAAGGAACATGTGTCGAATTTCTACACGAATGCCCTTTTTTGCTTTCTATCAATTTTATCAATTTGAAGGTTTGAACTTAAAAACTAATAATCTCCTTAATTTATTAATTTGAATGATTTTAGAATTGGAACTATATTTTAAAAAACCTTTTGCTTTCCTGAAAAAAAATTTCTAAAATTCTAATAAAAACATAAAACGATTTATTTAATTTTAAAATTACATTGTACCATATGGGTATACCCAAGACATTTCTTAAGTCATATCTTATTTTACAGACATTCTGATGGTAACAAAAAATACCAAATTGCTAATTTAAACTAAAATTCCTGGTGCATAGTAATTTAGTGACATTTCGAACGTCAAATTCTTGACAAATTCATCATAATCAAAAATGACAATTGGTTTACCCAAAAAATCCCGGAAACATTCGAATATCTATCTCAGGCATTCGATCTTAATTGCTCGAACATGAGATTTACAGATTAACGTGCGAGATTAACGCGCTATATTTACTTAACGAAACGGCATCAGTTCAGCTAGAGAACACTAGTCTGACAGTGTTGTCTTGTTTTCTTTTGTCTATTTTGTTGGTTTTAATTTTTTAACTTTTTCTCATTATTTCACACTTGATGATGAGGGGTTTCGAGGAGAATATAGAGGAACGTGTAGATATAGGTTCTGCATGCATCAGGCTGTCGGATAAAATTCGAAACAATTTGTTGAAATTTCGCCAATATCTATAGTGAGGATTGGTTCGTCTTCATAATATTCGGCTGTTGTTGACTTTCACCAAGCAATTGGTTGTGGGACTGTGTGAATGCGCGAAGCTCTGATGCATCTATACAGCCAGCCAGCTAGCGCAGTATTATTTTGTTGTTTTTGAATGTCTATTTTGTGCCAATTTGAGATGCACTGCCACTGCCATCAGACTGCAACGTCTCTTCTTGTAGATACTTTACTATCTTAAAAGAACAACAAGGAAATCAGCAGTGGACATAAGAAATGACCGACCGAATGCGTAATTATGATTTCTGGCAATTAAGCCAAACTAATTGGACTACTGGCAGAGATTTGGCAAAAATCAATTAATCAGTATAAGTGATGGTGAATTAATGAAAGACTCTCTATTCATTGAGTACTGCTGGCTACTGGGGCACTTGCTTATTCTATGACTATATATTTGTACATACGTCATGATGACCGAAACGGATTTTCGATTATGATGATTTGTTGTTAAATTTGTCTAAAAAGGCTTTGATGATATCGTTGTAGTTATTATGTAATCATTAAATTTGTTTTTTTTTTTTATTAGCATTAAATTAAATTTTGAATATTTTTAATAGAAAAGAAAACTTTTTAATTGGAGACAGTTTTTGTTTGAAGTAAAGATTAAAAAAATTGTTTTAATATTAAAAGACTGAGTTTGAATATGGGCAGACCAAAAGCTTCTGTCTGACTGGGAAAATTGTAACTTCATATTAAGGTACCTCTGAATATTTGTAATTATTTGTAAGGAAATAGCAACTATAAGTGAAGACCTTTTAGCCGAGTAAAAAAATAGACCTAAAACCGCAAAAACGCTGGTTTTTGTTTTACTATAGGTATTTGATGGTATTAAGGTTACCTTAAGGCCCCTATTATGACTTGCGATTCGCCGAGTCGAACGTTCGGCTTAACTCGAACGTTCGACATTTCAAAAACAAAAACTGCGATTTTGTTCAAAGTCACCAAGAAATACAGTTCAACATCGTTGATTGAGGCAAACGTTTGTTAAAGGTATTGAGTGACATTCAAACTTTCCAAATTTTAGCCATTTAAGGCGAACTTAATTTAGGCGAGTCGTTAACGGTAATGCCAAAAAGTCACATTCGAACGTTTGACTCGGTGAATCGCAAGTCATAATAGGTGCCTAAGTCTGAGAAAAGTGTTCAACTACCTGATGACCGCATGGTCCGTTTAAAAGGGTATAAGGAAAATGTGTTTTTGACAAATATCTCGATAACAGTAAGTCTTAGAAAAAAATGGTCCATATACAGATAGGTTAGATTCGCTTGAATGGCTGCCAGTCTTGAAGACCGACACACTTAGACAATGGTCTATTGTGACACCACATATGAATCTAGGAAACCCTGTTCTTTACTCGGTTGAACCATATGGAGCTTCTAATGAAGCGTATCAGACGTACTATATCTACGTTCATTCCATCACTTGCGTCTTTGAAGTAAAAATCACTATGGTGCAATCTTCGTCCATTGGATAGAGCAGGGCACAAGCATTGAATGTGGGGTATCGATTCTATTTCTACCTCATCCATGCAGCTTCTGCAATTGGTTTTGTTGCCAAACAAGTGGTGAAGTTGTTCCACTTAAGGTTTGTTCTGTCTATTGCATCCTGCTTCAGGAAAAGTTTACATGAAGCCATGGGTTTTGGGTATACCATCTATATCTACCTTGCTAGGTAGAAGAGCTAGAGTTGTTCCGCTTTTAGCGAGTTTAACGGTGTTACAATTACCTGGGATGTCCCTATGCACTGGCACCCAACACAGAGATTTAATAGCTGCTTGACTATCCAAGAAGATATGAATGTCTATGGTGCATACACGTTTTCTTTCAGCCAAGATAAGGCTTCTTTAATGCCATAAGTTCCGAAACTTAGTTTTAGTCTGAGTACACACCACCACCCACTCCGTCATCAGTTTTTAATCCGCTTGTTTATATAAATATTGATTCATCTTTCAAGAATGTTATATCCTTCCAGAATGTTCTAGAAGGAATGGTGACTTGAAAGTTTTGGCCGAATTATAGTTTTGGTAAGGTGTAATCTATGTTACTTGGGAGTGATCCGAATGAATTCAGAATGATGAAAGGGCCAATGGTATTGCTGGCTCATTGTGAGGAAGCATTTAGGCGTATGGCTGTATTAGCAGCCACCTGTTTGCCAAAAATATCGATGGGCGTCAAATATAATAGACCGTCTAGAGCGGCAGAGGTTGTCGTACAAAGCGTGACGCACTGACGCACAAGCCGACGTTGTATTTTGCTTAGTTTGTCAAAGTTTGCCGCTTTATCTAGAGCAGTCCACCATACTATAACACCAAAAGATAGAATCTGTCTAATCACCGAAGTGTATAGCCAATGAGTAATACGAGGTTGAAGGCCCCATTTATTCCCATTCCCAATGGCTTTTTTGCATGAGAAGAGTGCCACTGTGATCTTTTTAACTCTTTCTTGTATGTTAGGTTTCCAGTTTAACTTTAATCTAAAATAAGACCCAAATATTTTGCTTGATCAGTGAATTTCAATGGAATACCTTTGATACAGGGAGGTTCTATATAAGGGGTTTTATATTTACCAGAGAATACTAAAAAAAAATCTGTTTTATGAGGTTTGACGCCCAGATCACACCGGTCAGCCCAATTGCATAGCTATATATGGCATTTTATAAGGGTTTTTTAATGAAGTAGGATGCTTTCCTGATACGGCAATAGCAACATCGTCTGCATAGGCAACCAAACACAGATATCTAAGGTAATTTTCCACAAAAAACGTTCCTCAATTTTATTTGTAACATTAACTTTTGAGGAATTAATTTAAATTCAAAATTTTCCCGAGTATTCTTGTATTTGTATTTGTATTTGTATATATGTAATAGTATTCATAGTACATATAAGTTGTAGAATTTTCATCTTTTAGTTTGTACATACTTATTATATTTCAGAAATGGAATATAGATTTAAATTTGATTTTAATTTTAGTTACAATTAAAATTCAATATGGCAAAGTCAAAACAAAGTAAAAATGAAGATAAATATATGAAAAAAATAGAAGAAAATATGAAAAAAAAAAGAAAAGAAAAAAGGGAAAAGTTAAAAAAGTAGTACAATATTCAAATGTTTTTTCCCTGAAAGCACTCGTGTTGATTATACTTTTAATACTGCGGGGAATTTGGTTCCAAGTTGAATCGCGGGCACGAAAAACTGTCATGATGTCACCAGAACTTTATACTTCGGCAGAATTATTTGTAGTGTTCGGTTGCTTTTATCAAAATAGATAATCAAATAGAAATTTTGCTTGAAATGTTTGATACTCTATTTTAAAAAAGACTACAGGGAAGTATTTATAAATGTACGTACTATCCAAGGTGGTTAGGAGGCTTACGACCGGAAAAAAAAACAACTCAAAATAGTAGGTACACTTTGTTTGTTAATACAAGATTTTCTCTGAGTTTTCATGTGTATAAAGCAAAACACAAGCCGCTTGCAATATAGGAAAGAATTTGCTTATTATTCCATGGTAGTGGATACTCACTTGCCATAAATCTTCCACCCAAATACCATTCATTCGAGGTGGTATATGGAAGTACACCTACGACGACCTAAAAAATTTCCTTTCAAATCTCACTACCCTCGCTTGATCATTTATCGAAATAGTTAGCGGCTAAAAGTGCTTTAAATAGTCCACTACGGTCATAGAACTAAAATGAATATTAAAGACATAGACATTCAGGCAAACTACGCCACACTGCACATAGATTTTAACTCAGCGTGCTTAACGGAACTGAGTCAACAATGATAATTATATTTCGGTACTTATTGGCAGTTCTTAAAGTCGAAGGGGTAGGAACATCATCATAGATATATAGAACATCATCGGAAATAAGGCTATTTTTTCCGAAATTGCCAACAACAATTTCAGTACGACAGCCAAATCATAATTGTGCTACTAACAGCAAAAATTTAATCTTAGATGATATTTTTTTTTTCGTTTAAATAAATCATAAATAAATCACTTTTCTTCCCCTAAACATACCTTTTAAGCATTTCACAATTTGGAACCACTTCATATTCACTGAAAAGTCTCCTTTTTTACGATGATTCCTTGAGTCTTAAACTCGGAGTGTGTCAGACAGGGCCGTTCTCATTCCTAGCTCTAAGAGCACCTGGGCCAAGCTCATAGATGCCACCTTATAAAAAAAAAAATCAAATCATAAATCGTGTCACTTCCACAATATTTAGGCGCCAGTTATAGCTATCATTCAAACTCATCATAAAAAATTTTGTTCTTCAATTTAGAAATACTGATAAAGTAATAAACAATTTTGCTTTCTTAATATCTCAATATTAAGGTACAAAATTGTCAATGATGAGTTGCAATAATAGCTATTACTGACACCTTAATACGGTGAAAGTGACACGAAACAAAATGAGTCGCCTTACATGAAGCTGGTATGAACACCATCCTTAGTACATACAAAAGGTCGATATAAATCAATATTTCAACCTGTCGATGTTTTAACAGTTTAACATTTTTTCTGTCATTCATTTTACGAAACTTAAAATACAACGCTGTGCTCGAAATTTTTTAATAAAATCAGCACGAGCTCGAATCATAAATTTTTATCTGACATGCTATGGAAAATAAAAGTCCATTGTATCGTTAAATGCCCGCTGTTTTTTGACGTAGATTTAGCTTTCGTCAAGTATGAAATTGCCCTGCTTGCAGAAAATTCATTTTGGCAGATTCAGTCAGTTAACTTGCAAACGAATTTTTCGTTTACAATCACGCCCTTTGACTTTTCAATATTTTGTTCTGCAACACTATTTTTTACTGTTCAGCTATACCACAGATGATACTTTCGAAAATTATGTCGTACCTAATTCATTTCGGTTTGGTCAGTATAATAGCAATAATAATTGAATAATTTTTCCTACATAAGCTCACCTACATATATGACGTAAAAGGTGCCACTTTTACGGAACGTGTCATGCCATGTGCGATACGGCGCGGCGCCTGGGGCAGTTCTCCCATTGCCCCGCCCCTAGACACGGCCCTGGTGTCAGACGCAGAGAGTCATCATCACACTCAATGGTTTTAACATTTCAAATCAACCGGAACTAACTTCACTCTCTGTTTCTCTGTTGTTCGAAGAATTTTCAATTGAATTCTTCTTACTTTTATGAGCAAAATATGTGTTTTATTTTTCGTTTATTTTTAGTAAAAATAAATTGTGACCTAAGTTATGAAAATATTTTTTCTATTGTTATTGGGCTATTATTTGGGCTACTTTCTCAGCCCCAATTTTCGGTTACAAAAATGTCTAAATTGGACTATCGAACTTGTTAAAAACAGGCAACCTTACTGAGTAATTCAAACAAAGCTTTTGTACCAAAATTCAGTTATACCAGAGTTTTTTGTAATTTTGTCATTTTTGTCCAAATTTCCAGGGCTATTCGTACTTTTGCATGTTTTAAATAATTTTATTTACTTTCACATTCATAAAAGTTCTTCCTCTCATATGGAGTACCTTTTTTTTTACTTGCGTTGTATAGGTTATACAAGTTTTGCATTCGTTAAAAAAATGAGTTCAAGATTTTGATCAGACTTATCATAACGATGATAGTGAAGACGAGAAAAGAGGGTCTCACAGTTCTATCAGTCTGTCTGTCTGTCTATTTGTCTGTTAGGCTACAGCCTAAACGGCCCGATAGATTTTCTTAAAACTTTGTACAAAGTGGTTTTTATGATTCCGCCCACTTTTTAGAAATTAAAATAACGGTATCTGTCATACAGTCGGTGAAAAACCATTTTTCAAAAAATGGTTATAAATTATAATATTCCAAGACAAAAATTTTACTTTTATGAAAAAATAACAGAACCTTCCATACAAATGTTAAAAAAGTATCAAGGAAAATATTTTTGTCTTTAAGCTCAGTTTAGCTCAAATAAGTGCGATACACCATCAAAAATTAAAAAAAATGTAAGAATAGCAACAACTGTTAACAGCACTTTCTTAATTTTGAATTTTCTCGTTATTGGCTGAACAGATTTAGTTAAATTTTCTTATACACAAATTTCAAATAAGATACAAAATATTGTATACCTAATAAAATTTTCAAAAATTTTTTGAACTAAAAAAATAAATTAATTTTTTTATTTGATATCTCAAAAACGGGTTGACAACTTTTTCTTTGAAATACCAAAAAATGTCCTTAAATTTTTTTAAAGAATTTTACAATGGTTTCAAATATTTTTTCCATACTATCATATATGTAATCAACAATTGAGATGGCGTTTTTTTTCATTCCAAGCTCTCAAAGAAGTTGTGCTGTCTCATTATTTCCATATGACGGAAAACTCTTCTTTTCTACTTTTTTTTTCAAAAATGAGTTAAGCATGTGAGGATGTGTTCCTTGCAAGGTCCTTCATAGACATAATAAGCTAAAATTTACATTTTGGTACGTGGACATTTGTGTTTTTTGGAGTTTTAAGTTATTTTAATAACATACAATAATTTTCTTTGATTTCAAAACTTTTTTACTAATTTACTTTTAAATCAAAACTCATCTATTCCCGTATAAAACTCAATCGCTCCCTTCTTTCCCAAATTAAATAGATTTTTTGGAATTTTTTAGAATTAAAACTAATATCTTTTCATCTAGCTTTTAACAGTTTTTTTTCGTTTTACTCAAAATTTTCAAAAGTGGAAAAGAAGAGTTTTGAAACTATACCCCTCATATGTCTTTACATATAATTTTCTTAAAGCCTCAGCGTCTTGAATATAAGAGTAGGTACGTGCGACCCAGTCTTCATTTTTCTTACAGAATTTCGTTTTTGATTTTCGAAAATCAAATTAATGGTGCCTTGGCTTTCCAACATCCTTCTACTTAGAAATTTATTTTTAACCCCAATTATTTTAATATTTAAATGCATTCTAAGAACCTACGTTTCACCTTCGCTGACTTTAGTTAATGCGACTCTGAAAAACTATATCGATAATTTTTGGAACGGGTTCCCGCTCCATTGAAGGAAGCCCTTCATGGCAAAATGATAAAAAAGACATTTTTCTTAAATTTTGTTATGCTATGAGATGGTGTTGATTTACTTCCATCCCGTTTGGTTCTTGTTTGTGTTAACTCCCCTTCCCAGAGAGCTTGCGTTAAGAAGCTTCATGCTCCATTCAAAAAATTCAAAGTGCATAATGTCGTAACTTATTGTTCTCAGCTGTCCTTGCCATAGTATAAAGTTATACCCCTATCATTGTTTATAAGGTCAACGCATCAATGCAATAAAAAATGGGAAGGTACCTATTAGTTTATCGTGAAGTCTTCTTCATTCATATTTATTGTTCAATGTTTTAAATTACCTCCCCTCTTCAATAAATTTTAAAAAAAGTGTCTCTTGGGACTTAGAATTATGTAAATAAATAAGATATACATAATCAAAAAATCTAAGGCAATCTAAAATTATATTCATCTTCCTTGTGACTTTTTTCTTCAACTAGGTAAATAACAAATAACAAAAATATAAATGTTCCCAAAAATATTCCAAGGAAATTTGAATTTCACCCAATACCCCTCCCCAAAGAAGTGAGCAAAGAAATTACATAAATTGATTTGAAAATTTCAAAAAAAAAAAAACACTTTTATTTAGTTTTTGTTTGTAAAGTTGACTATAGGAAATGTCAAAATTCATCATTTTATCACATCCCCCTTGGTGGTAGTGACAAAAATAAAATAAATAAATAAAACAAACAAAAAATATAGCGACAATGTCTAGAACACATTAATCCTTGGCAATGGCTGTCTGCTTGAAAGATGCGTTGAGACATTAAGGTATATACTCTCTCACCTTGAACCACACACCTTTGAAAGCATATTTCCATTGACACCTTTATGCACACCTTAGATTGTACAACTTGCTGTTGCTGCTGCTGCTGCTTGATGATGCTGCTATTGATGTTATTACCCCACAGCCATTGGCTGTGACTGTGATGACGGCAAAGTGTTTTGCTGAATCTGAATGAAGTCTACACAAACTTATGAGTTTTGTATAAATTATTATTAAGTATCAGTATATCACTATATCGATATATGTAGGTATAAGCTTTTGTAAACATTAGCGATAATTGAATTTTTCTTTGTCACTGTGTATATGAAAAAAGTGCGGTTTTAATATGTCTGCCTACATATAAACATTAATCTTAAGGCTATAAGAATAATAAAATAAATAAAAGTTTTTTAGACCACTCAATAAAATTGCAGACAATTTTATTAAGCAATCTTGTAGGATGTGCTCCAATTATATTTAGAAAAATGGCTCTATCCGTCTACATCTCTCCTATCTCTTGGACTTTATTTTATTTATGAATTATTTTCATTTACGTGAATCGTGGGATCTTGTGCATTTTATTATAATTTTATTATTGTATATTGCTGACTAGTAAATTAAAAAGAAAGTGCATTAGACGCACAGTTAAACTTTTCTAATTCAAATTCGATTCGAATTTAGCTCAATACTTAACGAAACTATGAATATCTCCTTCTACTGCCAAAAATTCTTGCTAAAGAGGAGGAGGTAGGAGGTCATAAGCAATGTGCTTTTGTATGGGTGTAATTGGAATCAATTCAAATACATGCCCCAAACAATCGTAGTGTAATCACAGACTATTATACATAATTCTAAAGGTCGTACCATTATTTCATCATCCACCAAATCATGCTCATGAATTAAGAAAAAATAAGATAACTAAAATTCAAAATCAGCTCTCAGCACTTCAATATGCATATTTTATTTGACAAATTAAAGTTAAGTGTTCATAGCTCCTATAATTTCCAGTTATTGTTATTGTAATTTACTTTTTATTTTCGAAAGATCTTTTAATCACAAAAAATTGAAAATCTCCATTTTTTTTTGTTTAGAAAAAGATTCAAGAATTTTTATTTTTATTTACGCTAACTTACCCTATAGTGAATATACCCGGATATAAGAGGAAGAAAGGATCACTGATTTTTGTATTGATATTCAATTTGGTGCAGGGAACTATATTGTCATTAAATGGGAACTAAATCCACTTTAGCAAAAAGGACGTAATTCCCATAGAAGATGGAAATTTAAATTCCATACAAAATTTAGTGGTTTTACTTCGCATTAAATAAGAATTTAATTCCGACTTCCATGTAAGAAATCAAACTTATTAATAAAATACATATACTGTTTACAATTAAATCAGTGAGTGGAAGAACGGTACAAGTATAAAATGATAATTTTGAGAAAAACTGAATTAACAAACAGAATTAACAAAAAACAATTAATCTATTACTGGTATATTATTGTATAAAAGATTTAAAATTTTCGAGGCCCCTAATGTTGTGATGAATGAATAACTCACAAAACTTTACATAGGAAAGAAATATTGAGACAGAAAGACGCACTGTACTAGTGCATTTCTTTCACTCAATATTAAAAATGTACAATTAAAATTTTTATTATTATTTTACCTATTTTATTTTATTTTATTTTTTCTTATTTTATATTATTTATTACCAGAAATGTTATATTCTTAGAGTAATCCTTTTAGCCTGGAGCACTATTATTGGCTATTTTCAATAAAATATATAATTATTTACGGCAATAAAACAATAAAGAATTTCCAGTGGGAATTTGCCAGAAGCCAGAGTTTCGAAAGGTAAAGTTTCGAAAACCAAAATTTCGACATGACAAAGTTTCGAAAAAACAAAGTTTCAAAAGAAGAAGAAGAAGAAGGAAGTTTCGAAAAAAAATTCTGAAATCTTCGAAAATCCACTGTTCCTTAACCGATTTAAATGAATTTGACACAAGTGATAATTGAAACAGAATTAAAAATGAAAAAAATATATCTTCAAAACAGGGATATGTCAACATATTAAAACTTCGTTTTTCATTGAGTGATTTCAACAAAATTGACACAGGTAATAGCTAATTCAAAATTAAAAATGAAAAAAATAATTTCCAATGGGGTGTTCCAAAAAAAATGTCAACTTCGTTGTTCTTTGAGTGATTACAGAGTAGCTTATGAGTTCAACATTCTAATGTGCCTAGTCTATTCATAAGTACTGATACATGAAAAATTAATATTAAAAAATAATACGCTGGTATTTGAAAAAATGTTTGCATTTTATATTAGTCAAACTACATATTAACTACATTTTGTAGAAAGATGTCATTTGAAATGACCACTATTTTCTATAAGAAACGACCTGGGACACCCTGGCTAGTCATCGCCCGCAGCACGCATCTCATCCATTAGTAAATTGTTCACTGCATGGATAAGGACTCTTTTCTGTGACTTAATAATTCGATGTTGAGTAGAAGAGGCTATTCCCTTTTAAATGGACCACCACAGTTTTTTAATTTAATGAGTTGAGGTCTAGGCAATTAGCTGTCCCATAATCCTGTTAAATGAAGCTCGCAGCATAGTCTTTGAGCCACTCTTGGGTGGTTTTTGCCTTGTGAGCTGGAGAAGAATATTGTTGGAATGTCTACTCTTTTTTGGCGTATATTTTTTAGTTTAGAGGCCAGACAACGTCTCTAAAACAGTTCTTTGACAAACTTTCCCCGACGATTTGATAGCTTTCTCACAAAATAAACGTCGGTAACGCCATTTTAGCTCACTGAAAACCATACCATTAAATTTTTGGAATG
This sequence comes from Dasysyrphus albostriatus, assembly GCA_946251815.1. Taxonomy (NCBI): domain Eukaryota; kingdom Metazoa; phylum Arthropoda; class Insecta; order Diptera; family Syrphidae; genus Dasysyrphus; species Dasysyrphus albostriatus. Next base: position 17,544,713 of record OX276335.1, on the reverse strand, counting down.
GTGGCTTTTTTAACCCTCAAAATAAGTTCAGATCCTTCTCTTAATTTCCTAGCGTACACTAAATTGTTCTTTTTACTTAACGGTTCTTCAATGGTAAAAACTTCCTCACCAATTAAAAGCGCTTCTTTGTGATCATTTTCTGCATATTGGCGTATCATGGCTGTCGAATTTGGTTGAGTTTTTTGTTCTGTATGACGGAGATCAGGTATGAAGTATGTTTTTTATGTGCGTTAAGTCCCAGATCCTTTTAAATGATGCTGTTATATATCTAAACAATATTAAGTAAGATTGTCAAGTGAAGTTCCTATTTGTTATTTAACAGAAGTACTTATATGCCTACACTATACGATAAACAAAACAACGCGTGATTCAATTGGTCTCCAGGGTCCGAAAAATATCACCCTTTTCCATGTTGAATTTTTGAACACAAATTTCATCAACATGTTTTCGATATGATTATCAGCGACTGAAAACAAAAAGTTTCTTACAATTGTGAAGCACAAAATCAACTGATTGAATAACCGTCAACATGATAAGTGTACAATAATTAATTTATAAAATAAAATCTTGCGTTATGACTTGTATCAGTAATTATGACTAGGCTAGGTACTGTTGTGCCACTGGAGCAAGAAAAAAGTAGAAATCACCAGAATTTCCTCGAACCTGCAAACGTCAGATGGTCATCAATTGACACTTGCCGGGTTTCAAGAAATTTGTGGCTGAACATTTCAAAGAGCTGAACTGAATATATACTTAAGAGGAGGCTAGAACCTGAAAAGAAGCCCTCGGAGAATACTTTTTCGAAGAATGGGCGACATCTCTTCTTTGCCACCATATTGAATCCATTCAGAATTGCGGATGGTTCAAGGAGGCATCCCATACCTAAGCTCCCCTCAATCCCCCTACCTTCCTCATCATACCTACCTACCTTAACCCTGGGGAGCGCAATGGATCCACGGAGATCCGAGTGAAATGATGCGGGTTGCCGTATCATTACCCCTTCTTACCTAACCTTACCTAGGAAATGTTACTTTGTTGATTTGAAGGTTTACACAAGCAGGACATTTTGGAATTTTCAACTTTTAATTCATTTTTGGTGCTTATATAGGATAAATTCAAAGTTTCTTCAAATCCCGTTTCATTAAATGGAAAAGAAACTTTAAATGTAGCCAGCCTCGCAACTACCCCAAATCCTATAGTAAGCCCAAACAGGCAAATTTCCTTGTTTATTCGCCGTAATTCAGGATGCTAGCACTGTATTTATGCAAGGCAAGGCAAATGCTAATAAGATATCGAAAAACCAGCCGATTTGTAGGCAATGGTTAAGATTTCCGCGCGGAAAAATATTTTGTTGTTATACTTTCCACCAAGAAGAGAATTTATTTGATTTCGGAAAATTTAAAATTCTCGCGAATTATTATAATCATAATATATTGAATTATATTCGATCGCTCCACTTAGACAAAAGAATTTTCTTTTCAAATTTTCATCATATTTTATTGTAAGATAATTAGTTCTTAACAATAGACATTAAAATATTGAAGACAATCAGCGCTTTGTCCTATACAACAGCCAACAACAACACATACAAAATTTAAATAAAATCCTTCAATTAATTAAAGGCCTGAAATACTTTATAAAGCTCATGTTCTACCTTGTTGAGAATAAATAAATAAGTTTTAAAGTTTAGTGACTTGCTTACCTCATCTTGAATTGCCATCCTTAATTAAATTCAATTGTATTCCAACTAGTGATTTGAAGTAAGTTTTTCCAAGTAAATAATTTTGTAATAATTTCCAAAATCAATTTTTTTTTTAGATTCAAACTTCGAAATGATTCTTTTCTTTATATAAGAATTCACAGCAATAATCACTTAAATATTTAAAATATTTTGGTATAAATTGATAGCAGACTAAATCAAATTATCTTTATATTCAAAGATATACATACATAAATCTTTGTATGTAAGTTGACACAGAAATGATTTAAATTTAAAATAATCACAATAAAATATAATTTTAAAAACTTTTTATCTATTAATCTCACAACACTTCTTCAGTTTGTACGAAACAAAATTTCTTCTCCAAAAACTAATATTTCTATGGATAATAATTATCTTTCCGTAAGACTGGATAAATTAAGGTCAAATTGAAAATTTTTCAAAAAAAAAGAATTTCAGCGACTTCCTCGTGATAAATCACCGGACTCAACTGAATTTAATCGGTCATGATCAATTCTTTTGTGTAATTTCAATTGCATTTCAATATTATTTGTTACAAATTGACAATGATTTTTTAATTTTATTTTATTTATTTTGTTTTCTTCTGCCAAATAAAAGAAAACATATACGAGAAAAAGTTAATAAATGATTAAATATATAAACAAAAGAATGACGATTTTCGAAGAATGATGATTTGGTATTTGGCAGAATTGAAGTTAATTGTTGCCAACAATCTTGTGCTATTTTGTAATTTTCTTAAAACTACACATTCATATTATATATACGTAATTATGTTTGTATTAATTGTTTACTTTAAGAGTTCATTGAATGGGTAAAATGTTATCTCACAACAAAAATAAAATAAAATAATATACATATACAAGACTGGATTGCACGTTCTTGCTGTTTTGGTTCAAGGCCTTAAATTGGCTGTTGAAAGGATCAATCGAATGTCACCTCTAGGGATTATTTAAAATGATTTCATTCGTTTTTGGTTTAAAGTACGCACAGATGAAATGACGGAAATCATGTTCAATTATGTTCAAGAAATGTAGGAACTAGTGTTGGCAGATTGGTGGTTTTTCCAACCAAAATGGTTATTTTTTCGCGGGAAAAAATTATTATTATGATAACTGCAACTTACTTTCAAATTTGAGCTTTGTGCTTTCATATTTGTTCTTAAAAAAACTGATAGTTTTCGAGAAATCGGAGGGCTGGTCAATAAGTCCCTGAAAATTTATACTCATGACCTCACAATCTCAAATCCAATAATTGTCTTGTATAAAATATATTTCAAATTAATGTTCGCCTGGTCGCCCGATTGAAGTCGCTATACTGAAAATGATCGATAAAGTCCACGGTCAAATATTAGACGATCGACAAGTGATGGTGAGGGAACTGGAAAATACTGCAGGCACAAATATTTGGACATGAAAAATGTAGTGTTTGTTTTCGATCAATTACAAACGAAACCGTTTAATCATTTCAAACGACTATTTGGCTATCTTCAACCGTAATTTAAGCGAGTTTTTGCGCTGATTTGGAACTGTGAATAAAATATGGAATCATCACCATACACAAAGACCAAAGAACAGTCTAAACAGTGGACTTCTTCATCTCCAGGTGAATCCTAGCCAAAGAAAGAAAAAGTGTTTTTATCGGAAAATCTCTGTGATCGTGACATTTTTTGGAGTACGTGAGGTGTCATTCATACAGATTTCCTTGAAAAAGAAAAGATAAAAGATGATTATCGGTGCTTATTCAGCAAACCTGTCGAAGCAATTCAACGTTGATTTTATGGAAAAAAGTCCCAATTCTTTTCAGATCTTTTTCAACAAGACCAAGCTTCTGCGCACAAGTCCGAAGTTGCAATGGCAAAATTGCTTGGATTAAGGCACGAGTTACTTCCCCATCCAGCAAATTCTCTGGGTTGGGCTTCCTGCCAAAAGAAATAATGGTTCGGTGAAAAAAAAATGTTAACTTAAATGTTGAGGTTATTCAAGAATCAAGTGTATATTTTAAGGCTTTTGCAAAAAAAAAAAAAATTGGAGGGAATACAAAATTTGAAAAACGTTGGATGAAGTTTATCGAGCTAAAAGAAAATTATATCGAGAAGAAAAAATTTTTTTTTCTTTAAGAAGAACGTCTTTTCTTTCAATTTTCAGGGACTTTTTGTCCTTGTATGCAATAATCTGACTTTTACCATGGCCATGGCCCAAATTAAGGGCAAATTTTAGAAAATACTCAAAACGTAAAAACATTGGAAACAAATTTATTTCAAAATTAGCAGTTTTCCCCTTTTTCGTCTAATTTTCCGGGGCTAAGGGTAGTCCACCATGTAACTCCACGTAAATAAAAATCAATCTAATAATCGAAATGTAGGTATATAGCTTATAAGTAATGCATATGGTTGGTGGCCCCATATACTTCCAATAAATATGTGCAAGTGAAAAAACCACCTGAATTTTTGCAAGTGAAAAGTGCCTTTGTAGACTTATTTGACACTTTCCTTAACTTATTATCTTGAATGAGACTCAAGTTTATATAGTTTTGTCTGAAAATGTTTGTGAAATACCTTTGATAGGAAAGGGGGTATCTACTTGCAGATTTGTATATTTCTTTGAGAAGAGGACAAAGTTTTTTGTATACTGGTTAACTTCCAGAAAAGATCGGTGATCCCAGTGTTTAAGCATATTTAGAGAATTTTGTAAACGATCTCTTCAAGAGTAAGTGTACTTTCCTGGTACTTCTATTTTGCTACGTCTTCCTTAAAGGCAACCCCTCTGTAGCTCTTTGCTTCTAAGCAAGTCCGCAGTTCATTAACTAAACAAAATTGCAAAGAAGGGGAGAAAGAATACCACCTTGCGGAATACCCTTACTAACAAAATATTTTCCTTGAGAAGTCACCCAGTTTTGATTTGATGATCCTGATCAAGCAATTTACCAACAGCAACATATATCAATATGCAGGAAACTTAAGCATGAAGCCTTGATTTGAAGATATGCAAACGAGCACCTTATTCGCATTAAGGCTAAATTGACCAAGATTATCCTAATATGTGCGCATGGCCGCACAGACGAGAAAGATGATGACACCAAGAATGAGTTCTACAAGCTCCTAGGTAAGATTATGATCAATGCCCAAGCTATGAGAGTAAAATTATTTTGGATGACTTTAATTTCAAACTAGGAAAAGAAGGTGTCATTGATGGCACAATTATACAATATATGGGTGATTCTCTGCCAACTGAGATTCTTTAAAAAAAAATCAAAAATTAAAACTCATTGCAAACAATTTTTATTTTGTTTTTGTTGCTTCATGTAGTCAGGGTATCAAATCTATAAAAGCATTAAGCTATAACTTTTAAAGAACAAAACATGTGGTCAGATGTATTTCAACTGGAATAGACGATATTGAGACTCATTTACTTTTTAATTTGTATTTTATTCTCTGTCTTTTTGACCATATTTTTGTTGATATTCTCGATTACGTGCTATGTTTTGAACTCTTGACGTTTATGCTTTCGTTATTTACAAAAAAATATAACTTTTTCGTTTTTGTAGTTTATTTTTCCGAATGGCAACTTTTTTCATTATGCTGGGTTATTACATAGTTTTTATTGCACGGAATAATTTTTGTTTGGCTCGTCCGAGGTATTGGCACCGTTCATATGAGAAAAATTAGTAAAAAGTTAATATTATTGCAAGAAATAATTTCATTCAAGTCCACACGGTGACACAGTACTGATATACAGTGGAACTTTCATAAATCGAACTCTCAAAATGAAAGAAAAAAAAATCGAGTTATAGAAACTTCGATTTAAAGAAATTAGACAAAATTTTTAATTTTACTTTTTTATATTCAGAAGTTTAAAAATAAGTGTACTTGCAGCAAGTCAATTCCTCCGATTGCCACTGCAATTCTTTTAAGCTTTTTTTTTTTAAATTGTCCCTGAAACTGGGAGCCTTTCACTACTGGCCATTTAAAGACAGCTTTATGGACACTTTTATATATAAGGTTCTTTTCTTATTTCGAATTTTTTGTTTCGTTAGGTTTTAGAATTTGTTTTTTTTTTGTACTGTCTCTGTTTTCTGTATAAAAAGTGGACTCTGAGGTAAACCAAATTTTATGGTCACATTTTTTTAACATCACTGCCAACTTCATTGATGATCTTCATTTTTTGTTCGAAAGTCAAATGCTTTAATTTTCTTCCCAAACTTCTGAGTGAATTCCTTCTTTTCCAACAAACTAGAAACTTTTGCTAATACAAAATTTAAAATCGTCCAAAACCAAAGTTCAAACTAAAATCATACAAACTCTAAACTCTTGGTAGGCACTTTTCAAAAAATTGAAACAAAAGAGTGTTTCCCGATTAAGAGCAAAGAGTGAAGAGTGTATCTACCAAACAAACGTCCAAAATAATCATAGTAAGTAAGTGATTAAAAAAAAAATAAGAGAAAAAGTTTGAGTTAAAAAGACTATTCGGCATCAAACGCGGTTAAAAAACTTCGAAAAATAGAGATTTTCGAGTAACAGAAGTTCGAATTATGGAGGGCAAAATTTATGAAAATGCAGTTGAAAACCCAAAGTTGTCAATAAAATTTAGAGTTCCAGAGAAATTCGACTAAAAGAAGTTCGAGTAATGGAAGTGGAAGGAATCACTCATGCCTCTATGACTACCATCTCCGATAACGGACTTAAATGAATCAACTTTGCTGAGGTGCAAAACGTTGTGGTAGCTATTGCGCAGTTTCTACATCTCCATTGACCACTATGCATCCAGTATTAAGAATGTTCGACAGTGTTAAGGTGCCAGCATTGAATTGGATCACTTAACCTAGTTGGCCAAGACCAAAAACAAAACAGGGAAATACTATGTGAAAATTCTACGTCAGATGGCTAGGGCCAAAAGAAATCGCCAAGTCCTTTTCCAATCGAGTCTCTTATGAACCGTCTATGATGGTACAATGCCACCAACTTCAAGCATCAAAAACCAATGGAAAAAAATCTCAGGAAGCCATCAAAAATCCTGTCTGTGAAGGACCAGAGATGCATGAGCATGAGAAGCACGTGATCAAAGACATAGAGGGATGCAGTTGCAGGAATGAAGTGTGGAAGTTTTATCAAAAGCTAAATAAAATCAAAAATTCCTAAAGTAGGCTCAAGGTCAATTGATTGTAGTTTATTTTTTTTGACTTGTAACATTTCGGATGTGTTTACAACCTTCTTCAGACAACTGCAATATAAGCACATCCGAAACGTAGCAACTCAAAAAAAAAAAACTATCTACAATCAATTACCCTTGCGCCCACTTTAGGAAAAACCGTTTTGTAAATACAGAAAGGTCACGAAGAAGGGAAATATTTGCTAAATAAAATCTCTCCAGGTAACAAGGCTTGAACCGAAGCCTGCAAATACTATCATAAAAATATGATGATAGAATCATTATCGGTGCTGAAGATATGGAAGAATCATATCTGCCTTCTGCCTTTTGCATAATAGCGATGACAATTCTACCTCCACTGCCATGCAGATTGCATCATCGAACCTGAACGGCGGATGGCGACGTAGGTCAACAATTCTGTCCACCCAATCAAAACGAAGTGAAGATAGTGAATTAAGCTATCGAAACTGATGGCTTAGAGGCTGAACTCTTCATAGTGGCAAGTGATTTATTGGTTAGAAGTATGCTACAGCTCATCTGCGAAATTTGGTGGGAGGAAAGTATTCCCGATTGCTGGGAACAGCCTAAGAAAATAAGACTTTCACTTCGAAAAAATTCCGACAAATCTGAATTTTGGAAGAGAGCTTTGTATTGGCGTCATAAACATTTCCTGAAAAGTTCCGTAAATTTGGGCTGGGATTAATTTTTTAGGGGAGGTTAAAGGGGGTAAAATTAAGATTTTTTTAAAAAATGTGAAGGTACAAATTGTAGCTTATGTCATTCTACACAAAAAAGATTAATATACTTTTGGTTTTTGTTCAGTAACTCGATGAAATTTCTTTTTACATTAAAGTCGTGAAAGAATAACAACATTTAGACAGTAAAATTATCTAAAAAACGAGCTATTTACGAACTCTGTAGGTTTATTAATCTTCAAGTTATAGCTCCTACGAAAAAAAGTTTTTTAATCTTTTTTGATAAAAATTTTATAGGCATTAATATGAACTCATTAGTTTTTTGAAAATAATTATTTCTGCTGAGATATAACAAAAAACCGTTATTTTTCCATTTACAGTACTAAATAAAAAGTGCTACTTTGATACGCTATAACTTCAAGATGAATAAGCCTACAGAGTTTGTTAATAACTCATTTTTTAGACAATTTTACTATCTAAATATTTTTTTTCATGATTTTGATTTAAAAGGAAATTTCATCGAGTTGCTGAGCAAAAACCAAATAACTTTCTTTTTCAAGAATCAATACAATACAAAGTCAATACAAGGCTTTCTACCAAAATTCAGCTTTGTTGGAATTTTTTCTAAGTTTTGCCATTTTTTTGTCTAGTTTTCCTGGACTAAAAAGATAAATTGCTGCTTTTGCTATGCTGGGTATTAAGAGCTTATGAGCTGCCAAGAAAATGAGCATTCAGTAGCAAATTGAGCAAAAATTGGCCCAGGAGCTAACTGTATTGTGCAGGAAAATTGCCATAGACTAGATTTGTGGAGAAGATTTTTTTTTTATTTAAAATACTACAAAGGATTTTCTATATTGCCTTGTCAGAAAGTATCCTTCAAGAAGATCGTTTGGTCTCCTTCGCACCCGCTCAAACGATTAAATTTTTTTCCATGTCAGTATTCATTTTACCGCAAAAAAAAAACTATTAAGAACTTTTGTGTAATTCGACAGCTTGTTTCACAGGTTGTTTTTTTTTCACTATTGAAGAACTCATTAGTCTTCTCTTCAAAAAATTGTATCAAATTTTTCTCAATACACAAAATGTACAATTTATAAAAATAATAATAATTCTAAGCCCATAGGGCCAACATTTTGGCAAAAATCAGTTATTTCTGATTTATATGTTGAACTGAACTGAAAAAACACCTTTTAAATGTACAGCCCTAAACCGTGTTTTAGTATGAATTGTCTAATTTCATTTATCTCAAAACTGTAAGATTTAATAAGAAGTATCATCATTATCGTTGTTCTATATTAACAAGCGAATAAACATCGATTAAAATATACACAAAACATTATGTACGTACGAGTATAGGTATATATTTAGGAGGTACATTTACTGTATATCTTTTTTATTTGGCAAATGCCATAGTACATAAAGATATTGGCGGCCTAAATTTCGTTTCGCTCTTTGGTCGACATTAAGTTTATTTTTAAAATAATCATTTCACATTCAACAATATACACACAGTATTCGATCGAGCACACTGACATTTTGTTGGCTAATGTGCGGTTTGTTTGGTTTTTGGTTTATTTAGTTTATTTTATATTCTTTTTACTTATTTTCGATTTGTTCATTTCGAATTCAATCACCATAATAACGTGCAAAAAGGAAGCAGAACGTTCAATAATATTGACGTCATAGCAATGGGAAAATTACCAAAGAGAAATTATTATTTAGGTACTTCGACATTACGCATTTATAAGGTTTAATGTCTATCCATAGTTGTTGAATGCTGAAAAATGCATCCTCTACTATATGATGATAGTCTCTTCGTCTAATGGTGACCGGTGAGTCATCTACTTTTCTGGAAATATATACCTCTTTCCCACATTTCCGCTGGTGAAAATTATACGTTTTCAGAAATGAATACAGTAAGAGTTCTGCTAAGTGGTTATTTCCTTGCCTAAGTTCAGTGAATGTCATTCTTTTTCCAAGGCTTCATCAAAACTATTAGCTGAATTGTTGCTAAATTGTGAAAAAATTCAGTGAATAAACAGCACAAAATCAGTCAAACCATATCGTTTGAGCTTCTTTATCTATTTTGCACTTTGCAGTAGAGCACCAGGGCCTAGTGACTTACAACTCTCAGCCATTCCTGTGTGCGTGTTGTTGGCGGGCATGGAGATGACCTAGAATTTGTTGACGAGTCCAGACGGTTTGATAAGAAGCACTTATTCATGACAAGTTTACTCTTGGAGGATTTGTCAGGTCATCGCAAGAGGCAGTACCTCGGGAAAACATTTCTGTTTATAGGTGGCAGTGGCTGGTAATCGAACCCAGACCTCACGCATGACAGTCCAATGCACTAACCATCATGCAACGAGGTACTACTTTGCAGTAAGCTTGAAAAATTTGCTATCAACGTTCAACCTGTGTAATAAATAAGAATTTTTAAGATGTCAATTTATAGTAATAAAAGATGTTAATAAACATTTTCAAAAATTGAAATGTATTTCTGTCAATCGTTAAAGAGAACTTCTACTGTTGCTTCAGCTGCGTTGCCACTACAGTCCTGCATTGAGTACTCCTTCTGGCAGCCAGCGATGGCTGTGTTTGCGGGCAGAAGCGGTGGCTGCGTTATGTGTGTGTGTAGTTTTATGTTTTATGTGGTTCGAAAAATGTTTGCTCTAATTTCGATGTCATAAAACATTTATCCGCATTTATTATTGGGCAAAGAATTAATTAGCGAAATTAAAAGCAATGTGAGATGAGTAAAGAAGTGCAGTGCGGTTGGCCGGGTTGATTTGGTTTGGTTCGGCAAGCTGCACAAGGAAGTTCTTTAATTATACGTGGCGAGATTTAAGGCGACAGGTGAACTTGACAATTAGTGATGCGATGCGCACAACCGGCATCGTGCGCATTAGGACTGTGGGCGATATAGTGATGTATGTTTCTATATAGTTATAATTTTCCGGCCTAATTGAATATTATTATGACCTACAACAATATGAGGATGTTTTTGAATATTTTAATATTTTTTGTTTTATTTCCATTGAAGGGTTTAATTTTGTCACTTTACAGAAACATGAATGCAAGAAGTCTTATTTTTTGTTTTGAAATTTTAAAAGAATCTTAATTAATAAAGTCTTTTTTTATATAAACATTTCAAGAATTTTTTTTGAATGAAAGTCACAGGCTTTTCTAAGGCACATATTTAGGCAATAAGGTATTTAGTTAGTCTCTATTCTTTAAAAGAGATTTCAGAGAGGATTTTGGCTTATCTGCCAATTTCCGGCTCAAAACTATAGTATAATGAGCTATGTTGAAAATATTAAAATAGCTTGTAATCATTTTATTCAGCAAGATTTAAGGAGTATTGTTTTGAGTAAAAGTAACAATTTCAGCAAGAAAATTGTTCATGAAATAAAATCTGCTATATTTAGCTGCTATTTGATTGGTATTAAAAGATTTGTGTGCAGAAAAAAATTAATTTTATATCAAACTTTACATAATCAAGCTAGAGGACTATGTGTCTGTCAATCTGTCTGTCTGTCTGTTGGCCTGTCTTTCTGTGCCTTGACCTACAGCTTTAAAAAGCAAATAGAATTTATAAAAAAATTCCCTTGACCTACAGCAATAAACATCGGAAGCGATTTTCTAAGAAATATAACTGATTTTTTTTACGAAAAAAATACCTTTCGCAGTTGATGTTTTTTTCCTCATTAACGACTCTGCCGATTTTAACCAAAATTTTAACGCAAAAGCTCTTTTAAAATATTAGTAATACTGTACCTATGTACGAAGCGTAGGTAAGAGGCCAACTCGCGATATAATGTTGACTTTTTGTCCAAACCTCTTTTTTTGAAAAATTGCTTAGAAGACTTATGACCAATTTCCACAAAGACTTTTAATTATTTTTAAAACCATTTTACCTTTAAAGTTTGAATGATTTTTTTTTTTTTTGGTTTCACCAAATGCTTTAAAATTTATGAACATTTCAAATGCTTTTCTACACTGAAAGCTCTTTTTTGTCCCATTAAATCTTAAAGGTCTTTTTTGTTCAGCCATTCCAGTCAACAACTGCTGATATCTGGTTGTCAGAATAATTGTCATCCATAATACTTTTTAACTTTTTACTTGCGATACTTTGGAGATAGCAATCAAACATGATCATAGAGAACACGAAAAAAGTGGGTGGCACAATTCTGTCTGCCTGTATGTCAGCCCGTCTGTCCGTATATCTACTTAAAGCCTAAATCACTGAAGCAATTTTCTTTAAACTTTGAACTTTAGGTTTTTTGTAACTCTAAAGAGGAGAAATAAAATTTGTTTTAAGCACCTAATATAACGGTAGTTGCCCTACAAACCGTTAATGAAAAGCTTATTTATCTCAAAAACGGCTCTAACAATTTTGATTAAAAAGAATCAGTGTATTTTTGTAGGTATGCTGTACTTTTTAATAAGAACACAAATTACAGAAAACATTAACGGTACCAGCCATATAAGGGTTTTTTAATCTTCGATTTTCTCACTAATGGCCTTAATGATTTCAGTCAAAATTTTTATGCAAAATTTGTTTTTGAAAAAAATAAATTTTCGTTTTTTAAAAAAAAAATATTTTTTTTTTTTTGAAAATTCGATATTTCAAATGAGTTAGTAAATTTTTTTGAAACTAGGTTTGAAAATGTATTTTATTACATACTCAAAATTGGCATTCCAAAACTTTTTTGAAAAATGGTATTAAAATTTTATGTATAAAAAATTTGTTTTTAAGAAAACCACTCCAACGACTTAAATTTTTTTTTGCACATGTTCATATTTTTCAAGTTATCAAATGGCATACTTGTTTTTGAGCACTAAGATACTTAACTAGTTGTTTATAAAGGGTGACTTTTTAAGAGGTTTAGAACTTTTTAAAAAAAAAAACACAAAAAATTCGAAAAAATGAATGAAATATTTATTTGAATCGATAGTTTAAACTTTGCAATTTAATGTTTAAAGATAATTTCATGCAAATGTTGACCGCGGCTGCGTCTCAGGTAGCCCATCCGCTGAGTCCAATTTTGGCATACTCTTTCACACACATCGCCCGGTATCTCACGAATGAATGCATGGATGTTGGCTTCCAGTGCGTCAATCGAAGCGGGCTTGTCCCTATAGACATTAGCTTTGACATACCCCCACAAAAAATAATCTAATGGTGTCAAATCGCACGATCTAGGCGGCCAATTGACCGGCCCGAAACGTGAAATTAACTGTTCACCAAACTCGCCTCGCAATTGCGCCATTGTTTCGCGTGCTGTGTGGCATGTGGCACCGTCTTGTTGAAACCACATATCATGCAAGTCAAGAACTTCCATTTCGGGCAAAAAAAAGTTTGTTATCATCGCTCGGTAGCGTTCACCATTGACAGTAACGCTGCGATTCGCATCATCTTTGAAGAAATATGGCCCAATAATGCCGCCGGCCCATAAACCGCACCAAACAGTGGCTTTTTCGGGATGCATTGGTAGCTGTTGCAATGCTTCTGGCTGATCTTCACTCCAAATGCGGCAATTATGCTTATTTACGTACCCATTCAACCAAAAATGAGCCTCATCGCTGAACACAATTTTTCGATAAAAAAGCGGATCCTCGGCCAGCTTTCCAAGAGCCCATTCACCAAAAATTCGGCGTTGTGGTAGGTCGGCTGGCTTTAGTTCTTGCACCAGCTGTATCCAGCTGATCCAGCTGATACGGCCGCAATATTTTCTTCACTACGCACAGTACGTAAACGTGTCGAGAATGCCGACCATAAAATGGAAGCAGCGCGCGATGAACATTTCGAACCGAGCACGAATTTTGATAGTAAAGTTCAATAATTTGCAAGCGTTGTTCATTTGTAAGACGATCCATGGATAAATTGCAAACCAAACTGAAGCAGTTTGACAGTGACACAAGGTACTAAACACACGTCAGCTGTCAAAACCAGTGTTGCCAAAACTAAAATCAGCTAAAAAATCACCCGTTACAACTGAAATAATGATTTGTTTGTTTCTGATTTGTATTTTCATACAAAATCTTTTCAGAGCTCTGCAAACTGTACCTAATTGAGTGTGTTCGTTAGGTTTTTACCTATTTTCGTGCAAATTTGGTTAAAAGTAATCTCATTTTGAAATAAGAATTTGTATGGGAAATAAGATGATTTCGTAATTGAATTTGGAAATTTTCAACGATATTTACCTCCTTGTATCCTTGTTTTTGTTTATTTGTTGTAATTTTTAACGGGGTAAATATTGTTTAAAAAAATTGAAAATAATTTTTTTATTTACTTCTTATGATACTTAGTATATAAAATTTTTTTAATTTTTTCCGAAATTTTGAGAAAAACACTGAGAAATCCCCATGTATTTTGTATGAAAATTTTAAGTGCTTGCCGGCACGTGTTAACGTTGACCGATTTCAAAAAAAATTTGCATATTTTTTTTAGTTACCTTGATCACTTTTAGGGGGGGGGGGTGTTGAAAGAAAAGAAATTAAAAAATAAGTGCCACCCTTATACATATACAATTTTGGATTTAAGAAAAAATATGTAGCTAGGGTGATCCTTATATTGGATTTTTTTAAATGGTTCTACATAAAAAAAATGTGTTCTAATTTTTTCAGATTTTTATTTCAGCCTATTTTAACTTTACGATACTAACTATGGGGTAAGGGTGATTCTTATAAAACGCGAAAAAACAATCTGAGGGTATAGATTAGATAAAGACAAAAAAAATAGTATCGGAGCGGGTTCTTTTCCACCCCTTTTATGCGGGAGTGATAATTTTCCCAAAATTTGGATCGAAACAGAAAAAAAATATTTAAAAAAAACGGGTTCACTTACAATGCCATGCCTTAGCTTTTTTTAAAGCCACAATTCCATTCTATATTTGCTTCGTAAATAAAGTTTTTTTTTCAAATAGTTCTTGAAAAATAATTTTCAAACTTAAAAATTCAAAAACCAAAAATTATAATTTTTTTAAAATACAAATTATTTTTTCAAAAACTGTTTTAAATAAAATTTTTATTAAGGAAGCATATTATGGAATGGAATTGCGTCTTTAAAAAAAGCTCAAGCATGGCATTGTAAGTGTTCCCGTTTTTTTTTATAATTTTTTTTCTTTTGTTTGCCAAATTTTTAGAATATTACCCCTCCCGCCTGAACGGGGAGAAATCGACTCCATCATACATAATTTTTTTCTGGTCTGAATGCTATTTTTACATTTTGATTTATTTATGCGTTTTATAAGAATTATCTTTTACCCATAATTAGTACCTTAAAGTGGAAATAGGGAGACCAGGGGGGTGAAATAAAAATCTGAAAAAATTAGGGAAATCTCGTATGAGGGCTATCCAAGACTACATCCAATTTAAGGACCACCCTTATGTACCTATATGACCCTGAACTTTGCAGTCAATTTGAAAATCATATTTTGGACAGTGGTTTAAGAAGGGCTTGGTTGTAAAAATTAAAACGAGAATCGATTTTTCACGACAAAATCTCTATAATACATTTTTATTTTATTTTGTTCTTAGCGTAGTAAGAAATTTATAATAAAAAAGTAGGAAGTACCCAAAAAAATTTGTTTTAATTTTTTTTGTACTGTCACCACGCAGTAAAAATGCATTTTAAAAAATCAGCAATCAATTTGTAATGAAAAAATCTCTTTACACCATTTTATTTACCGTATGGTAAAATATTTCAATTTGTTTCGAAAACCCAATGTATTTTTTAAAACTCACTACTTAAGAGTGTTTTAAGACTCTTTAAGTCCCTCTCAAAACGACGCGAATGCCGAGCGAAGATTTTTTTGTAGTTGTTGAGCGTTGTGTATTTGTCATATTTTGTACTTTTGTAAATGATTCGCGGCAAATCACTCCGCATTTGCGTTGGTTTGGAAGAGCCTTTTAAATTATTTTTGAAAATATTTTGGATTTTTCTCAAAAACAGTACGTATGATTTTGATAAACATTTTTGGTTATGCTTAAATGTGCGATCTACCGCCAAATTTTTTTAAAAATTTATACTTAGCAACCATACATGTACTGTGTATGTGTGTATTAAATAGTATCCACCTCCCATAGAACAGTTTTCCAATTGTTTTTTTTTTTATTCAACGTGCAGTTGCGATTTTGAAAAACGCATATGAAAGTTAAAGTGAAATTTCAGAATTACCTACTTATTTTTAAAATGTAATAAACTATATATATATAAATAAACATTCCAAAAAAAATCCATTTCATGAAAACTTGTCATATTTAGCATTAAATGCGTATGGCTATATAGGTAGTCTAGATTGCTTTTCATTCTTTACAAAAAATTTAATCTTTCCCCTTAATGGTTATTCCAAGCTTCTGATTTTCAGATTTTAATTCTAGGTGATGAGGTGATGAACTCCGACCAAAAATCATAAACTCAGTCTTAACGGGCTTGTGAACACATAGCATCAAATTTTATCCCAACGCGGCATGGCTAACTACACTGACTTAAAACTCCCCAACGAGAAGAGGCCCAATTCACATCTTTCTTGTGAAATTCTCCAAAATCCAGCAAAAAGGCATGAAAAATTCTATTTCACTTTATTATTTTTCCATGTACAAGATGCGGTATAATATGCTAACATATAACGTTCAAAAACCTTGTTTGTAAGAGCAAGTTTCTTTATTTTGGCAATCATTTTAAATTTTGAAAAAAAAAGATAGATGGCAACCCTTAAACTGCAAAAAAAAAATAAAATGCCTCTATTATTTTTGACTTTAATGATAAAAATGAATCATACACTCAGTTTGAGCGTATCATCTAACCAGTTTCTCAAAATAACCATAAATGCCATATGTTTTACTATTAGATCTTAATATCAGCTAAGCTTGAGCAACTGTTTCTCGGTCAATTTTTATCTTACATTTTTTGTGATTATATCATTTTAAAGAAAATTAAATCGTCTTTGTTTTATTTAACCTCTTTTACATAATAAATGCCGCTCTAAGGTTAGAATATGTTCCGAGCCAATGGAAAGTTATGGAAGTCATAATGGTTTTGAAACCTGGCAAATCATCTCACGAAAAGAAGTTTTACAGGCCGATTTCACTTCTTCCTATCATATCAGAAGTTTTGAAAGAATACTACTCTTGCACTTGCAAGCGATAATAGAAGAGAAACAATTAATACCTGAACATCAGTTCGGATTTAGAAGCAAGCATTCGACAATTGATCAAGTACATAGAATTACTGACGTAATTGAGAGAGCTCTTGAATAAAAGAAAATCTGTTCGACAGTCTTGTTTTGGACGTGTTGCAGGCGTTTGACAAGGTGTGGCATGAAGGCCTCAAATTCAAATTAAGACTAGTTCTACCTGAAGGACTTTATAGCATTCTAAACGAATAGGACACTAAACGTGTTGGACACGGAAATGACTATTCTAATTTCAAAGAAATAGTAGCTGGGGTACCACAAGGAAGTGTATTAGGTCCAGTTCCATACCATTTATTTACAAGCGATATACCTCAAACAGAAGACACTATCGTAGCCACGTTTGCTGATAATTCTGCAATACAAGCAGTAGGCAAAACTATTAGCGAAGCTACAATTAAATTACAAAATGCTCTTAATAATGTCAATGAGTGGACAAAAACATGGCAAATAGCGCTCAGTGAACAAAAGTCAGTCCACGGGGACTTTACGTATACAAAAATAGAGCCCAATATGAGATGTTATCATCAAGAAAAAAAAAATGTCCATCGCCTTCATAATTCATACAATAAGGGGTTATGAAATGTCATCCTTTTTTCAACTTTTTTCTCTAATATTTTCCATGTCTGTTTCATGCGGTTAGTTTTTTTTTCAAATTCAGTATTTCAACAACGGGATGATGAATTATTTAGATAAAATAATTTAGTTTTTGAATGTATCTTAAAAAAATATTCAATGTTTATCATCGCGAAAAAGTTGATGAAAAATGTTACAAATTTTATATAACAACAATTTTAACAATAAAATATTTGTTTATTTTTTTTAAATCACTCGAATGTTTTTAAATATTTTTGGAGGTCAAAAACTTAAAATATAAGAAAAAGATATTAATCATACAAATTAATTATTAATAAATTACTGCACGAATGAGTGACGATGCTATTATGACTTAATAATTTAATATATAAAATTTGCTGTATAGCATAAAGCAAATGCTATTCAGAAATGTTTGCTTAAAAACGGTGTCGGAAAAAATTATTGAGCCATAAGGCGCAAAATAAAAAATGATATATTCATACAAGTACCTCATAAAATAGCGTACATAAAAAAAAATTTGTTCTTAAAGCCAACATCAATATTTTTTTGATATTTGAATATTTAACATAAATGACAATTTTATTTCAAACATTTATGAAAGTGTTTTAAGAGAATATGTGGCGTTTATTAAAACATTGAAATACGTTTCTTTTTTTTTGGGTCCAAAATGCTATTATAATTATTTTTTTTTATTTTTTAAGATTTAAAGATAATTACATTTTAAAAAAATCCAAATTTTGTTTTTTAATAAAAAGAATTTCAAAATCCTCCTTACTTTTGAAAACACAGCTTCACAAATATATTTAACTTGATAAAATTTTTGGTGGAGGTAATTCACTCTAACAATGAACCACACATATAGATGTGATTCAGTGGTAGGATTTGCAGTCACAAGATATATTGAGAAAGCCTAATCGATCTGTTTTGGAGGATCAGATCACATGTTCACCTAAATCAGCCACCTTAACTGCCTAGCTTGTCACATCAGTGCTGAACATTTTTGGGGCACAGAGACGATGATCAGCTTGATGATCAAGTGGCCACGTATTTCTCACGATATTAACCACAAGTCACGGAAGGTATGCTCTCATAACGGCTGGTGGTGGCGCCAGCGACACAATCTGTTGCTTATTGCGTCACTTTATGCTAAGCTGTTCGGGACCGCCATTTATACCTACCTACGCCCTCTAGGCTAAACGTGCTATCACTCACCACTTAATTTATAAGACAAGCTGACACTTTTCTATAAATAGTAAATTGGCTCCCATTCGGATTCACCAATTCGCTTAATTGAATTGACATGTGCCTGGATAGCTATGTAAACTGCATTTATATCTTAATGTACAACAAGCGATACACTTGCTTTAGGAATTTAATTATTTTTTTTTTTATTTTTTTGTTAAAATATTTTTAATTGGATAAAGTATTCGTGTGCAGCAAAGAGTGCATATTTCTCGCGTCTCGAGGGCAAACTCATATTGTGAGTGACGATCAAAATGCATTTAAAAGCTTAATTTTCTGTTCCATTTCCTATAAATTAATTCAATTTTTTTGTTCGTTCTCAACCATTTTGCAAAATCTGTCCATCAGATTGAAAGTCATTTGACGGTTCAATATAACTTATTCACATATACATATGTACATATTATAAAGCGAGTAATTTCGATATCTGGGATGGTTGCAAAATGATGGCAGAAGATTTCCTTCTTTTTTCCTTTTAATGTGGAATAAATTTCAGAACAAAATAAATTTATTGTCTTCTCATTAATTTTCTTAAAATTTGCTTTTGAATTTTTCACAATAAAGAACAAAAAAAAAAACAACAAAAAAATATAATAAAATTATTAAAATTAAAAAAAAAAAATTAAGCTGTCTCATTTGTTCGCTGAGTTGGCACTGTTTTGATGTTTTGTAGCTGCTGCTACTTCTGACCACCACTGAAGAATATATAAATAGCTTCAGTCTATGATACTAAGCACAAACAGTCCAAACACACAAACAACAGTAGCAACAGTTGAATTAAAATATATAAATTCAAAAAAAAAGCTTTTGCTTTCAAGATGTCGGCAACAAGTGATTCTACATAAAAAATCACTTTTAAACGAAATTGATCTAATAGCCGACGACGACAACGACGACGACGAAGGCGAAGATGACTACGACCCTATACCAAATACACTCGGGGGGCCTATTTGAGATTTTGTTGCATTTGCGTGTGGCATTTGATTTATGCAAGGGCGAAACCTGGCTAAAGAGGATTTAATTTTGTTTGTTGGTTTATTTACGTGATACAATGTGTGTATCTGATGGCATTAGATTTAAAGCCGGAAAACTTAAAGTGTTGCGTATCTAATTTGAATGCCACTGCCGACATATCTGTTGTAACTTTCATACAATGTACACATTTTCTCTGATTGTTCTCACGAAAAAGGTTACTCATACGCCCTGTGTCCCGAAAATAGCCTAAGTTAGAGAATACTTTATTCTGCGATTCGGAAACAATATCTGATTTAAGATTGATGTAAATCAATTTGATTTTAAAAATAAGAGGGAAGACGGGAATATACTTATACATATATACCGTTACTGACGTGAATTTCAAGAATGAAAAGAAAAAATACGGACAACAAAAAAAATAAAACGAATATTGAATGGAATGATTTTTCTCTGATGCTTGGTTCTTGATAAATAAATCAATTTAGTTAATAATATAAAGACACGAGGAACTGAATTTTGCTGGGAAGCCGTGAAATTACACGCACTTTATTATACACTAGTCAAAAAAATTAAAGAAACAGATTTTTTTTTTTCAAATTTTGAAGAGCTGTATCTTTGAGATGAGTTGTTAAATTGAATCAAAACAAAAGCAAAAGTTTCTTGTTTTGGAATTTTTTTTGCAAATTTGTTTTTCTTGCAGAATTGTTATTGCGTTTTGACAAGAAATAACATCAAACAAAAAAGTTAGTTCGTCTTTTTTATGGATATTTTTTTTTTACTAATTAATTAATAATTTGTTTTTTCAGCTACAATTAAACTTTTTTTTGCTGTCGTATAATTTTCTTTAGCATGCTTTATCAGATTTTTAATGAAAAAAGATGAGTTTGGCTTTGATTACCAAAATCTCATCAAATAAATCTCGTTATAAAAAAATTAAGAACAGTTTTGGAAATTTTAGAACAATTATTATAAGATTATTTTTAAGATTTTGTAGAAATTTGTTTTGTTTACTCTTTACCGTTAGTTTAAAATAAATACTAAAAAAAATGACTTTTTGTGATCATTCGGTAAATCTGATCTTGCTTTTTAGATTTTGAATCCAGGGCTTACATTGGTAAACAGATTTTTAATTACCAAAATATTCTGGTACATTTTCAAATTGCTTTATAGAACCGTTTTTCTTCACCAAATTTTCAAATTCTTTCAAACCAATTAATGGAACAAATTGCTTTGTTTCTCAATGATTTATAGTATTCCGTCGTAGTGAATTAAAAACAACAATTTTTTTCGACTTTTTCACAGTTTCATTGACTTGATATTTTTCGACTTGAAATGAAATAAAATGTAAATTTTTCAAAAAAAAAAAATTGAAAAAATTTTCATACAAAAAAATAAGAAATCTCGCATTTGAAATCTCGTGTAACAAAATCTCTCAATTTCAAAACTCTTCTGAGCAGTTACTTAAAATAAGATCTTCTTTTTTTAAACATAGTTTACACATATTTTTTGTTTATTTTTGTTCAAAGAAATTAGTTTTTATTTACATTTTTAATTGTTAAAAAAATTGTTTTTATGTTCCACTGATTATGAAATATGAATTTGCTAGATTTTATTTTGAAATAAAAAATGTTAAGTTTAAGTAGTAAAAAGTAGAAAAAAAAAGTTTGAAAAATAATTAAAATGCCAAAACCTTAAAATATCGCCTTTTTTGGCTACGCGAAGCCAAACCGATGTTCAAAAAAGGTGATTTTGGGTCAATCGGCCGATATTAAGATCAAAATAAAATTTTTCGGTCAAAATATATTGGTCGTCCACTATTTGTTAAGCCATCAACTGCCAAGTTCCATTAAAAGATGGTTAAGATGTCGATGGATTAAGAAACCTCTTTAAAATTCGGGATAAGAAGAATTTGAAGAATTTTTACTTCTCCGAAAAAAGTTGATTTTTAAACTATTAGGGGATATTTTGATCAAAATACACTTTTTCTCTACCAGCTCAGTACAATCCTTTTTAAAAACAGTTGGCGGAACAATACTCTTGGTTTTGAATTATTGCACTATACGGAAACCGAAGTTAATTATTAGACTAAGAGCTGATGGTCATGGACCAACTCCTGTGAAGAATCGCTTTACCTGCTATTAGATACTCATTTCTCTGGTAGCTCCCAAATGTTAATAGCTTCGACCATTTAAGGTCTGTTGTGAAGTCAAGCAATCCAAAAGGTCTGATAACTTGGCACAGCTGCTTTGGGCACTCAACTGATTTCCAACCTTAAAATTTGTGGGACCTAACGGTATACTACCAGCTGAACTCTAAATGAAGAGAGATGTAATTTTGCCATTTTTGGAGTCTCTATATTTACGAGTTGCTAGCTTACTTTCCCCTGTCTTGGAGAGAAGTTAAGGTTATGTTATAGTATATAGCTGGCAAATGTTCCTAAGTAAACCCGAAAGATCTCAGACCTATTAGTCTATCATTCCTTCTTAAAACCTTTGAATGTTTGATTGATGTCCACAAGCTATGTATTATAGTAGTTCCGTATTTTCACTTGCAAAATAGGGTAAATTCGGGTGAAATGGCACTCATTTTAAGTTTTCTTTGCAACTCAAAATCTAAAAATGGTTTTTACTTTAAACTTTGGTATGCGTGTTCTGTAATTAATTTTAAAACATAAAAAATAGGTTGATTACGAAAGCTTACACAAAATAACATATTTCTAAGAAAAATTAAAATTAATTAAAATTTTTAATGAGGAAAGACATGTCAAGAAATGGTGGCTAATATGGCACCTGCTAGAAGGTGATATGGAATTCTACTTTTTGTATGGTTTTTGGCCACACTCAATGGAGAATTATGTCAAATGCAATGGGAAAAGTCAAATAATACACTTGTTCGACTAGAAGGATAAAGAAAGCAGCCCTAGAAAGTCAAAAAAAAAATTAAACCAATGCAATAGTGGATCAAATGGCACCCTTGCAATATATACTAGGCTTACGGGGTGCCATATCTCCCTTTAGATACTACCATCGCTTATCCGAATTACTTAAACAAAACAAGTAGCTACTCTTATTATTATAATATCTTTGTTTGAAAAATAAGTAGTAAATAATTAAGCTTTTAGTCGTTTAAATTTCAGCTACAGTAAGGCAAGCTTAAGAAGGCAATTGCTTTTATGTCCGATTTTCAGCAGATTAAACTATGGTGTTAATAGTCCGATGAACCAAATGATTTCAGTCTTCAATAAATATTATTTTGTAATTTCATCTACAGACGACAATGTAAAAAGTTGTAAATTTAAACAAATCTTTTTCTATTAATTATTCTAGTTGACTATATTAATGTACCTAATGTAAGCTAGTTTTGCAAGCTTTGCTATAGTTAGTTATTTAACGGATTAAATAAATAAATAAAGGCAATATTTAAGGGGTACCATATCTCCCATGGTGCCATATTACCCGACATTACCCTAGGTAGGTACTATAAGAGAAGTTTTGGATTCGTACCAAAAAAAAGTTTCGAGATAAAAATCAAACATGACATAACTACACCAAAAAAGTGGGTGGAAAAATTATGTCTATTTGTCTGTCTGTTCGGCTACTATCTCGATTTTCTTAAAACTTGGTATAAAGTGGCTTTTGGGGCTCCCTAAAAGTACGCCATAGTAGATTGCATGCTGGGGTTGGCTGGCAGGATGTACGGGAAGCGCACCGGGCTGCATCCGGCAACGCACTTCGCCACAAGGAGCCGTTTTGGGTGATTCTGCCAACAGGTTTTTTTAAAAAAAATTTTCGAACTACAACTAGCAATATTACAAAATCTTATTTTTCTCAAAACCAGCTCCACAACTTTTCATACAAAAAATTTAATAGATTTTATTTGATAAAAACTACCTGAAGATGGGAAACTATTTTTCAATAAATGGTTAATCACGGTACCTCCCATTAACCATTTCTTATTTTCGATTTTCTTCAAAACGATTGCCTTGATTTTAATATATTATTTTATAAAGAAGCTTTTAAACAATGTTAATAGTTTTTTAACTTTCTATTTCCAATTTTTTTTAGATATTTTTCAAAATTCCAAAAAATATTTTTTATTTTCAAATATTATAAAAAATTAAACGGTCGATTTTTGTAAAACTCGGTATTAAAGTTTTTTTTGAATACTTTGTAAAGTATTTTAAGAAAAAATGTTACTTTTATGGAAAAATAACAGTACCTTTCAAACAAAAGTTAAAAAACCGTTCAGGAAATTATTTTTTTTTTCTTAAAAACGGCTCATACGATTTTTATAAAACTTTTTCCTTATGCTTAAATTAGTGTGATATACTAACAAAAACTATAAAAAAAAATACAAATCGCAACTATTAATAGTATTTCTCATAGAACGTTTTTTTTTTGTTTTTATTTAAAATTGTCTCATTATCGGCTGAACAGATTAAAATTAATTTTTGTATAAACAAATATTAAATAAGATTAAAAAATATTGCATATACACATAATATTTTCAGTTTTTTTTTGGAATTTTAAGAAAAAGTCTCAAATATTTTTTTTTGAAAATACGGTATCTCAAAAACGGGTTGACAATTTTCTTGAAATTTTATTTTTATTTTCACATAAAAAATACTTACAATTTGCATACCAAAAATCTGTCTTAAAAATGTTTTTATAGAATTTGATATACATATGTATTGATAAAAAATATTTTTAAGAAAACCGCAAAGATTTTAAATATTTTTTCCATACAGTCATAGTCAATCAAGAATGAAGATGGCATTCTTTTTTTTTTCATTTAAAACCCTTGAAGAAGATATTTTAGCTTATTTTAATATCGTATTTCATGCCTTTAAAATTTGTTCTATCATAATTTGCTTGTCCTTACATTAAACTCCAGCGTCTTGAATATAAGAGCAAGTACGTGCGACCCAGTCGTATGTTTTACTTTTTTTTAGATCTTAAACATTAAAAGAGACTTATTAAAAGCGATTAGGTAACTCCGTTTTTAGTACCATTATATCATGCTTCACCAGAAAGATTAACACTTTTGATTATAATTAAAAATTAATCTAATTCATTAATTTCATTTAAGCCTTGCCTTGACATATAAATTGGCACACTCGTGGCTTTAAAATTTTAATACAACGAAATAATTTTTTTTATTAATACACCATAATATTTTTGATGATAAATCTGTGAACTACATTTTAATGTTTACTCAAAAATTCAATTTGAAAAACATTTTTTTTTTCTGTCTTTTAAATGATGCTTTGACAGACATTTTATTTTAAACAACATTTATTTATAGTCTTCAAAAGAACACTGTCGACACAGATTTTGATCAATTATGTAGATTTTGTGTTTTTTTTTTTTGTTTTCATTGCATTCTTTCAAAATTTTGTTTTTTTCTTTTAAAAATATCCCCTACGAAAAATATAATTTAATGCTGACAATGCGCTTTAAAACTTACTATGGAAAAAAAAATTGTTGCAAATTATTTTTGAAGTGTAGTTTAATTTTTGAAAGTCATTTTCAATCATGCATGTTCTTAAATGATTTTGAATCTAACAACCAAACCAATATTCTTTACTTGCTTAAATGTTTCTTATATTTTAAATAAAAAGATGTCAAGTTGACTCTTTGTTATGTCAAGCTGTCAATTTTTTCACAAAGAAAAAAACAGATGGCGTTAATCTACTTAATTAATATCCCATTATAATAATAATAGTATTTAATATTTCTGATTCCCTAAACAGGCCTCGAGCTATAGATATCCATGCATGCAACTAATCAGAACATTATTTAAGAGACAATTTCCTGTGGTCAAGATGGCGCACGTACAAAAGGAAATTGTGTTTATACAACATTATTACATTAATCACGAAATCGTGTTACAATAATAATTTGTATATCGCACCTACATATATATTAGTTGATCTATGGATAAATACAATCAAGCCACAAAGCAAACAATATTTTTTTTTGTGGCTGTCTGCATGATAAGCCCAAATAAATAAATGTGTTTTCGGAGGTAAATAATGTATCATATCAAATAAAAAATAAGTTTCCAAAAGTAATTTGGAAGGCAAACTCCTAAATCGATTAGTTTCCAACTTTATTGGCAGACACACTGCAACAAATCTTCGACACAATATCGATTAACTAATAATCGTCTGTCGAAAACGCACAAATTAAAAATTAATTTACCATCGAAATGCTCTTCCATATCGATCCGTCGTCACTTCGGCAACAGCTTCGCGGGCGACTTATTTGTTGATGAATAAAATATTTATTTTTTTTGTGGTTGATTGTGTCGGAGAGTCCTTGGTGGTTACGCACATAAAAGTCAATGGAACATCCAAGCGCAATCAATTAATTATACCTTTCGTGTAGAACGCACAAAACCATGAAATGTTCAATTTAAGCGTGAAATGCAAAATGAACTATCTCTGGCAATGCTTATAATTTTTTATTAGATTTTGTTGTTATTTAATTTAATAATTTTTGTTCTGTATTCCAAAGTCAAAGTCAGGGCCGTAACTTTGTTTAAATTTACAATTTATTTTAGGTTTCATTTTCATTTTGGTTTATTTTTACTATTTTCATGAAGAAAAAAAAACGTTAATAAGGAAAACTTATTAAGGGGTTGTTTTCTTCGTCGTTTTATTTTTTTTTTTTTTGTTTTTTTTTTTGATGATGCATTTATTTTGCCAGGGAGTGTGGCAATCAAATGTTTATATACATGCAATGAATATTTATAATAAAAACGCTGTCTTTATGGTCATGACGATAAAATAATTAAATTTTAAGAACATAAAGAGATTGTATATTTGAATTGGATGGTCTGCAAAATGTTGGCGAACACACCATCAAGAAATGAGAAACGAAAAATACGACTTTTGAAGAGGTTGATAAATATCAAATGTTAATGAGTGACATATGTTTTAAGAGACAGTTTTAAGTATAAGATGTTATGTTTTGATTTGTGCAAAAAACAAATTAAATTAAATTAATCGTGTCTTTTCAATGAAAATAATTTTTATTTGTTGGTTTTTGATGTTGTTAAAGGGTGGATCTTTAAATAAGTGGATCTTAAAAGGTTTTTAATTTGGAAAAATATTGGGTATGTTTTAAATATTCAATAATTTCTCGCTAAGACGACATACTAAATATTCTCAATATCGAAGCAGTGCAATTATCCAAATTTTTTAAAAATTAAACAATTAAAGGTTACGGCATTTTTGTGTCCACTATTGTGGATAGTTCACTTTTCCGAGGTTCACTAAATCCAGCGTCTACTGTATTTTTTCAAATTTTTTTTGTGTCTTTACTTGAATAACAGTCCTATTATTGAGAAATTGTATAACTAGAAATGAGACTAGTTTTTGGTTAAGCTAGTTTTGTTTCGATTTCTAAAAAAAATATCAAAACTAGGCATCGTCAGCCATTTTAGAGAATTTTTCGGTAAAGCTCATCAGCAACACTTTGAAAAGTGCGCTTTGTGATCCTGAAGCACTGATAAAACGCCAAACTAGTCTTACATTTCAACTTTTCTCTGTCTCTTTGTTATCACTATCACACTATCAGAAAACATGTTGGCCTTTTGACGATACAAAAGGCCAATCGTTTAGACTAGAATCAAATCCCAATTTATCCACTTATCAAGATTTCGAGTAAATCGAGAAAAAACTTATATATCCTAAACGAAACATTTGTTGAAACTTTTTTGGTTGCAGGGTTTGAATTGGTATTCCCTATAGTTTAGGTCTAGAAATCGAGATCTGAGGGTCTTAGTTTTTCAATGGTACCCAAAGAAATATAGATGTAATGGATTTTAAAAATTACCCCTGGATTTCAGACTAAATTAAAAAAGTATCTAGCAATTGAAAACTTGAAAACTTAAGTTTAGAAGGTCAAAACTTCACTTTTATTAAGTATCATGTAAAACAATTTTTGTAAAAAGCACAGGATTGTTAGACAGAATTTTTAATTTGTTTAAACTCGAATTTCATTTAAAACTGATTGAGGTTCACACATAGGATCGACAATGTTCAGTATGTGCCTAAAACCATTAACATTCCTTTATTTTTTTGTAGCTTAGAACTTAAGTTCTTCAATGGACCATCAATCTTCTCCATAGCGTTGGGTTATTTTCAAATGTGATAGCTTAGGACAAAGGCTAACAGCTAATTATTGATTTCTCAAAGACGAATAGAGAAATTTAAAAAATTCAAAAAGAATTTCGAAGGGAAATATTTATTCTTCAGAGAGACCATAAAATCTTATTAAAAAAAAAAATATACATGTATCTCAATATATAATATAACCTCAAAGGAGAATAGGCTCAATGAAGAGGTCTCAATAAGTACTGATTCTAAAGGGTGATTTTTTAGCTGGTTTGGTTTTGGCAACACTGGTTTTGACAGCTGACGTGTGTTTAGTACCTTGTGTCACTGTCAAACAGCTTCAGTTTGGTTTGCAATTTAACCATGGATCGTCTTACAAATGAACAACGCTTGCAAATTATTGAATTTTACTATCAAAATTCGTGCTCGGTTCGAAATGTTCATCACGCGCTGCTTCCATTTTATGGTCGGCATTCTCGACCTTCTGAGCAGTCTATTCGGAAGATTGTGACCAAATTTCGCACCAAATTTACTTTGTTGGACATTAAACCACCAACACGTTTACGTACTGTGCGTAGTGAAGAAAATATTGCGGCCGTATCAGCTAGTGTGACAGAAGACCGCGAAATGTCGATTCGGCGCCGTTCCTAGCAGTTAGGCCTTTTTTACAGCACTACGTGGAAAATTTTGCGGAAGGATTTGGGCGTAAAGCCTTTTAAGATACAGCTGGTGCAAGAACTAAAGCCAGCCGACCTACCACAACGCCGAATTTTTGGTGAATGGGCTCTTGGAAAGCTGGCCGAGGATCCGCTTTTTTATCGAAAAATTGTGTTCAGCGATGAGGCTCATTTTTGGTTGAATGGGTACGTAAATAAGCATAATTGCCGCATTTGGAGTGAAGATCAGCCAGAAGCATTGCAACAGCTACCAATGCATCCCGAAAAAGCCACTGTTTGGTGCGGTTTATGGGCCGGCGGCATTATTGGGCCATATTTCTTCAAAGATGATGCGAATCGCAGCGTTACTGTCAATGGTGAACGCTACCGAGCGATGACAACAAACTTTTTTTTGCCCGAAATGGAAGTTCTTGACTTGCATGATATGTGGTTTCAACAAGACGGTGCCACATGCCACACAGCACGCGAAACAATGGCGCAATTGCGAGGCGAGTTTGGTGAACAGTTAATTTCACGTTTCGGGCTGGTCAATTGGCCGCCTAGATCGTGCGATTTGACACCATTAGATTATTTTTTGTGGGGGTATGTCAAGGCTAATGTCTATAGGGACAAGCCCGCTTCGATTGACGCACTGGAAGCCAACATCCATGCATTCATTCGTGAGACACCGGCCGATATGTGTGAAAGAGTATGCCAAAATTGGACTCAGCGGATGGGCTACCTGAGACGCAGCCGCGGTCAACATTTGCATAAAATTATCTTTAAACATTAAATTGCAAGGTTCACACTATCGATTCAAATAAATATTTCATTCATTTTTTCGAATTTTTTGTGTTTTTTTTTTTTTTTAAGTTCTAAGCCTCTTAAGAAATCACCCGTTATAACCTCAAAGAAGAATAGGCTCAATGAAGAGGTCTCAATAAGTACTGATTCTATATCTCGTACAGGGAAAATGTTATATCTCAATAACTGTTGCACTGGACTATAACTCTTTCCCTCAACAAATTGTGCCTTAAGTGTTGTCGTAACACTTTCTGACCTAGATCATTGGAAAGGTTTCAATGTGATATTATTTCAAAAACGTGTAGAAATATATAAAAATATTTCACATGATAGGGTGTTTTTTTAAAGGGCGAAAGAGGTGGTATTTGTAGTGTATGGAAAAATTTCCCTTGGTACAACCTAGGTATATGGCACATTTTTTAAGGCAGCTTTTAATGCTGAATTAAATGACATTAAAAGCAAATCGATTCGGCATCCGTTATCTATAGATGAAATTTGACATCAAAGGTTCGTTGGTCATTGAAAACAATAAGCACAAGAATTCATAAAAATATCTGTGGTGAAAAGGTGTCATGTACCAAGATAAATTTTCCTGTTGGGTACACTACAAATATCCCCCCTCTCCCCCTCAGAAAAGAGAGACAGAAATTTTCAAATTGAAGCAGATTTCAATAATTTGATGATGGTGTGAAGTAGGAAGTAGATTTTAATTTGTTTATGAAAAAAAGTTTATCTACCTTAATTGAAGTAAAGTGGTAGTACTGGTTTGAATGCAGGATAGAAAAATGTGTATTATCTGTTATCTTATTGGACAAGAAAAGACAACGCAATACTTCTTTTACTTTTGGGCACAAAACTCAAACCCATCATCTTTTTTCTGTCATTAGCTCAGGTTTTAGAAAAATTCACGTTACTATTCATTCTGTAACCAAGAATATCTGGAATATCCGAATCCGAATAAACAGAAAAATTAAGTAACGTTTACTTCTTCCTGTCCCATATTCAGAGTCTTGAAATTAAATGCAATATATTGTGAAGATAGATGAGCCTATATGTTTTGAGTTCGTTTGGCTATCAATATAGCCTGTGGTGGCTATTCTTTTTTCCGTCCAAAAACATGACACAATCGCTTTCTTTAAAATTAATATTTAAAAAAATTTATTAACCATTGGATTTAAAATTATACAGTTGATTAAATTTACTCGTAGGTAGGGAGCAAATTTGGCACCAGCACACAAGATAATAAATGTAAAGCGAATGAATAAACAAGAGAGTATATTTAGAATCACATTTCTTCTAATGATACGATACGATTAGTGTGTACGGACGTAACTAGGTAATATATATGGCAATTAATGTATTAATACAAAAATCAAACGTAAGATTTTGATCAATACTTAAAAAAGAACAAAAATTAGGTCAAACAATTCTGTTCATCCCTCTGTATCATGTCTGTCTTGCAATACATAGTTTTTTTTCGTTACTCCTCCGCACTTATTTTTTATTTTTTTTAAACTAAAAATGACGGAACCTGCCATATATAACACTTTTCAGCAATTTTACACAATACTAACAAAATTTCCAAACAAACAATTTTTTTTTTTGCATTTTTAAAATATATCCTGAATCCGTCTTTTTTTTCAAACCAAATGCATTCATATTTCGAAAACGAATCAATCGATTTTTTTTTAATTTGATATATAATGTTTTTTAACGCTCTTTTGAATACCTTTATTACTTCCCCATAGAAATGCTAAAAAGCAGTTAAGAAAAGTTTATATTTTTCTCAAAAACAGCTTCAGCGATTTAGGTATTTTTTTTTTAATGCTAAACTTAGAACGTTTTTATCCCGAATATTTTAATAATTTTATTTTTAAAATTTAAACGTATAATAACCTTTTATAATATTTTATTTTTATTTTCTTGCTATTCGATAAACTGATATTAAATTATTGTTTTGTACGAATTTTAAATAAATATAAATAATATTGCGTATCACACTATTAAAAGACAAATTTTATACATTTTCTATTCATACTATTTGCTATGAGTGTTAAGTTAGCAAAGCATTTTTGACTAATGGAAAAACAAATATGTATGTGGTTAACTGTCCGTTAGTTAATCATTAATGTTAGTTGTGACAGTTAAGATTTTGGGGCTGTGCTAACTTGATATCAAATTAGCAAAACAACTCACACGGGTCAAAAAATACATAGGTGGATAATTTGTCGTTAGTTAGTTGTTACCATTTCAAATTTGTTGTTCTATGTTTTTTTGAAAAGTAGTAAAAACTTCAAAAACTACCGTATGATTATGAACAGCCTTAATTCGGAGATCTTTATAAACATTGTAGTACCTCGTGATATGATGGTAAGTGCATTGGGCTGTCATGCCAAAGGTCTGGGTTCGATTCCCAGACGCTGTCCGAGGTACTGCCTCTTGCGAGGAACTGACAAGTCCTCAAAGAGTATACTTGCCATGAATAAGTGCTTCTCATCTAGCCGTTCGGAATCGGCAAAAAACTATAGGTCCATCCATTCCTGCCAACAACACGCACACAGGAATGGTTAAGAGTTGTAAGTCACTTGGCCCTGGTTCTCCACGAGCTGTTGCGCCGCCTAATTTATTTATCTTTTCTATGAACATCCAAGTGGCTAAATATCAGAAACTTTTTTTTTAATAAACGGAGACTAAAAGGATCCCTTAGTTTGCAATTAAATTGAAAACCAACCTTCAAAAGATCTAAAACTAATAACACAGGCTTACATAATATCAGTTTACTTTTTGACACTATAAGTGTTACAGAATAAATTTTAAACAATGTACTTAACTGATGACAAAATAATCGAAATGCAAAATAAAGATCTGCAAAACAACCTTTTACATTCGATCGTATTCTTTTATATTATTAGCATTCAATTACATTCTTGCATTTTTTTGCACTCATTTGCAGTATTTGAATTCCTCTACTAAATTTTTATTATTCTACATTCTTTTGCAATCTGTGCATTCTTTGCATTCATTTTAATTTCTTTGATTCCCTTTGCATTCAATATCAATCCTTGAATTCTTTTTTTTACGTTCTTTGCAATTCAAATGCATTCAAAGTATGCAAACAATTTAAATAAATGCATGCATTTAAAAGAATGCATGAATTCACAAAAGATTGCATTCAATTTATGGCTGATTCAATTACAACTATGGTGATTGCAGAATGTGAAGCCAAAATCTTGAAATGAAGTCCATGAATACAATCTTTCGATTGAAGTCATAAAAGATTGCATTCTCAAAATTTTTCATTCTATTAAAACCCTGTTGAAAAATTTCAACATACCTTAAAGTTCTTCTTATTTCTTTTCAAAGTTATTTAAAGAAATTTATTACAAATCTGTTATGTCTGTTATAAATGAAATAACTTACTAACTTACTTACTTAAGGTGGCCCTACAGCCCGATGTGGAGCAGGGCCGCAACCAACAAGCTTCTTCCAGCCGTCTCGGGTTCTAGCTAGCTGTCTCCAATTTCGCATGCCAAGTTGCTTGCTGTCCTCTTCCACTTGCGTACGCCACCTGTTTTGCTGTCTTCCTCTACTGCGTCCCACGAGGTTTGATTCAAAGACTTTTCGGGCCAGAGCACTGTTGTCCATTTGCTCTAAGTGAACCAGCCATCTCGGTCGATGGCCTTTCACTTTACTGGCTAGGTCGGTATCACTGTACTTGCCGTACAATTCAGGGTTGAATCTTTTTCTCCACTCCCCATCAAAACAGCCTAAAGCGTCCTCATCTTCCTTTAATAGCATCCTAACTCAGACACCAAACTTTAGGACCGGGATGATAAGCGTCTTATACAGGGACACTTTAGTTGCTCGAGAAAGGACTTTGCTTTCTTAATTGCCTTGTTAGCCTAAAAAACAGCGATTGGCATAAGTAGTCCTTCGTTTAATCTCAGTACTAGTATCGTTCGCTGGGTTTATAGCGGAGCCTAGGTAGACAAAGTCTCTGATCACCTCAAAATTAAAGCTGTCTACAGTGACATTCTGACCCCGAAATGTCAGTGTTTGGTGTCCTTTCTTGTTGACAGCATATATTTCGTCTTGCCTTCATTCACCGTCAAACCTATCTTCTTGGCATCATCCTTAATACTTGATTGACATCAAGGTTTATTCATCCGGTTATGTCAATATTGTCGGCGTAAGCGAATAATTGGACGGACTTTTGAAAAATTTTGCCGTGAGAGTTGTCCACAATTCTTTCAAGAACGATGTTGAAGATGTTGCATGAGAGCACGTTGCCTTGTCTAAAACCTTTGGATTGGTCTTTGCCGATCTTGATGGAGCAGCGTGCATTTTCCATCGTCATCCTGCTCAAAGGACGAGTTTGGGAGGTATGCCAAAACTAAACATGATGCTGTCATTCGTGGCCTTAACATTGATGAAAAGTTGGTGGGTATTGATTTAAAACCACAATGGTGGACTCCCCTAGTCTAAAACCACACTGATTTGTACCAATCAGGTTGTTGATGAATGTCTTCAGGCGTTCACAAAGTACGGCAGAGAAGATTTTGTACGCGATGTTAAGAAGACTGATTCCTCTGTAGTTGAGGCAGTCCAGAGGATCACCATACTTGAGGATCGGGCCAACAATGCTGGGGTTTCATTCATCGGGGATGCTTTCCTCCGAACATATTCTGCAGTTGAGCTGGTGCATACTCTTCACCAATTCATCGCCAGCCGTTTTGAATAGCTCGGCCGCTCCAGCAGCTTTAGATATACATAATCTTAACTTCGTCAAGATTGGGTAGATAGAATTGTTAGCCTACGTCGTCCAGGTTGAATTTGGACCAAATCTGCGGAACTCAGTTCGTCATCGCTGTTATACAATTTGCAGGAATAATTTTCCATATCCTCCAGCACCGACTGTGATTCTACCATGATGTTCCCCTGATCGTCATTGAAGGCTCAGAAATATGATAAATTTTCTACCATACATCACAGAAATACATTTCCTTGTCTGCGCGATAGAATTCGAAAAAATTCACTCACTTAACCATCCTACAGCGCCATTCAATCTTCTTCAATCAAAATAGCCAACACCGATTTATTGGTCTATTTGCAGGCTAAATGAATAAAATAATTGAAATGTTTGCATAAAGGTATACAAAATCCGTTTGTTTTTAAATATTAGATACTTTGTAACAATACAATGTAAAATCGCCTACAAGCCTGTTCGACATGAAATACAAATGTAATTAATTAATCCTCTCCATTTATATGCACTTCCATTGCTTCTGAATGCTTTCGAGACGTTCGTCTTACTTCTCAAAAAACAATAAACCTAATGCACTACTCCTCCGCACCATTGAGATATTTTGATGTTTGAGATGCTGATGCATTTTACTTTTGGAGGTAAAACTTTGAACAAAAAAAAAAAAAAACTATTAAATCACTTTCTTCATCGAACCGGTATAAATGTTTTTAAATTGGTTATCTATTTATAAAACTTTTACGATCGACATAAACTCTGCGGAGTTGAAGAAGTCTTTTAAGTGCTTTTTCAATGATTCCCCTTTTAACATTATCACATTGGATGCATTAAAAATGTCATCTAGCTTATATTCTATTGTCTTCTTTATGGTTTTGAATTGAAAGTGACATATTAAAAATTTATAACCCTCCGAATTCTGTCTAGGAGTATAAGAAATTTCTATATTCAATTGCAGGTTGTGCTTCAATTTGCCTCAAGGTACCTATTAATTTTTATGGGCAATAAAAGTTACTTTCAGATTCAATTTACCATCAACACAAGACATTCTTTTACTTCGCGGGAATTTAATTTTATATTTGGAAAAAAACAAGAGCAAAAGGCAAATGTATCGCATGAACTACTTGCTCCTTTAACTACGAGCTGTCTAGCTTTTTAGACTTAAGATATTAGTTTTGGGTTATTAATGCGATTATGTTATCATTGTTGAGGGAGGGAAAAATTTGCCAAGCTATACTAAAATATTTAATTTCCTTAAGTTTGTTGTTCATTTACAAAAATTTTAAAAATTGTTTCTAGAGTTTTGACGTGTAATATTATTTGATCGTACATCACTTGTGTGCAGAATGAAAACGCAATTTGCTGACCAATTTTTGAATTATGGGGAACAACCCAAAAAGATGACAATTTTCCCAAAAGGGTGTGAACACTTGTCTAAAAATCTAAAACAACGTTCCACTTTGACATCAGAAATATCTATGCATAAAGTTTAATCAAAATCTTAAAAGCGGTTTTTGAGAAAATTTGAAAAAAAAAGTACTGAATCTTCCCGATTTAGATGAGCTACAAAAAATATAATCAAATATAACTTCTTTGTAACAAATTTGAAGCAAATCCCTTCATCAATTACGGGGAACGTACAGTACAGGTCAGGCTGACGGACTTTTTCGACTTTTTTCATTTTCCTAATGTTAAGTTAGATTTTTTTTTTGACGAAACCAATACTTGTCCTATATAAAGCGCAAGTATTCAAAAATTCTACTGATGCGTATTCCGGAAGGCTCTGGTGTGAAGGGCTTTTTGCTTATCAAACAGAGGCACGTTCACGTGACATGAAATATAAATACTCACACAAGCCTCGAACACAGGACACTTAAAACCTAAGATAAACATTTTGAATTCCCCGCAGATTCTTGTCTTAGAATGTGTTTTTTTTTTGTTGTTGTTGTTGTCTAAATTGTGACGCTTAGATTTATATTAAAATCTTTTGTGCGTGCCTATTGTTGTATTTTTAGATTTATATACCTTATACCTTTTGATAACATAGACACTTTTAGACACCATCTGCCTATAAGGTCTACTCAGTATTAAGGCACGTTTTTCGCTGTATATAGACTGTAGGCAACAATTCAAGTTTGTGTGCACATGAGATATATATACATGATGGAACACATCACATTTAACATACTTAAAATATACATAATTCCTAATCTGTTTGCACTTTTATGTGACTTATTTTCAAACAAACCTCGGGATATTTTGGCTTTGGGAGTTTGTCACCTATGAACTAAGACCCTAGACTAATAATCTAAACAAGATTGAAGATATAACACTTCGATTCACTTGATTAGATGCACCAATTTTTTAATAAATAAATTTTTTTTCATGTTTGTATTAATAATCAAACCATATGAGAAAGGTTATTTAGATCTCTCTATGGGATTAGATACATACTTTAGTGAATTTAGTTAGTTTTTAATTATAAAGGGTTTTTCAAACGGGACGCTACAAAAGTAGGGTGACAGGGACAGCAAACGACGTCATATTTCTTGCCGCTCTTTTGACATTTCTCTTCAGTAAGGTTTGCCATTTCATGATAGAAAGATATACGAGCCAACAACGAGTCGAAATTATTAAAATTTACTACCGAAATTCGGAGTCAGTGGCCTCAACGTTAAGAGCGCTACGTCCAATTTATGGTCGTCACAATCGTCCTAGTAGATCAACAATTGAGCGTCTATTGGACAAATTTGAATCCACAGACACAGTACAAAATGTTCCCGTGCCAGTGTGACAAAGAAGTGCCCGTAGTGTCGAGAATATTTCTGCCGCTGAGGCTTCAGTTGCAGAAAGCCCAAATGTGTCTCTCATACGTAGTTCTCAAGCGTTGGGCATCTCTATGACGTCGTTGTGGCGAGTTTTGCGAAAAGATCTTGGTCTACATCCTTACAAGGTTAAATTGACACAAGAACTGAAGCCGCTTGACCACCAGAAGCGTCGTATGTTCGTGAATTGGGCTGAGCAACAACTTGAAAATGATTCGGATTTTCATTGAAAAATCATCTTCAGCGATGAGGCTTATTTCTGGCTGAATGGCTTCGTCAATAAACAAAATATGCGGTATTGGTCAGGCAGCAATTCACACGTACTCCATGAGTGATCATTGCATCCCGAAAAAATTACGGTTTAGTGTGGTTTATGGGCCGGCGGCGTCATTGGGCCGAACTTCTTCCGTGATAATCAGGACCGGCACGTTACTATGAATGGGGAACGCTACCCTTCAATGATAACCGAATATTTTTGGCCCCAATTGGATGATATGGACTTTGAGGACATGTGGTTTCAACAGGACGGCATCACAAGCCACACACTGAATGTCACAATCAATTTATTGGAAACCAAGTTTGGAGAACGTGTTATCTAACGAAATGGTCCAGTCGCTTGGCCGCCTCGGTCGTGCGATTTGACGCCGTTAGATTATTTCCTGTGG
Organism: Dasysyrphus albostriatus; assembly: GCA_946251815.1. Lineage (NCBI taxonomy): Eukaryota > Metazoa > Arthropoda > Insecta > Diptera > Syrphidae > Dasysyrphus > Dasysyrphus albostriatus. The sequence goes on along the minus strand of OX276335.1, from coordinate 17,507,291 downwards.
GGCTACGTCAAGTCTATGGTCTATGCCAACAAGCCAGCGACGATTGATGAACTTCGTACGAATATCGAACTTGAAATTGCAGCAGTTTTGGCCGATTTATGCTTGAAAACCGTCGAAAATTGGGTTCAGCGTCAGGACTTCTGCAAGCATGCCCATGGTGGCCATGCCAAAGAAATCGAGTTCCATACATAATGGCATCGAACGTACTTTCAAAGGAATAAGGAATTTCATTGATATCCAAAACCGTTTTTGTTTTATTTAAAAAAACTTTTGTAGCGCTCTTATTGAAAAACCCGATATTTACTTAGTGCTTTGGAATGGATTTTCGAAAACAGTAAAAAAAACTTAAATAGAGATTTATTGGAAATTGTGTACACATTCAATGGTACTTGGATGTAATTTTCGAAAAGTTGGTATTTTTCGAGCCATTAGTGAAAAACTCCCAGAAAATGCATTTTGGCATAATTTTTTGCATATTTCGTCACGAAATTTTAGTCGCAAGCCTCAGATTTGAATTAAGCTCCCCCGAAAACATAAAAGAGGGCAAAATCAAAATTACCCCACAGTTTGCATAATTAAAATACAGTATGACTGGACTATTGATTTATTATGAATTAATGCATTAAATCTTCAGAGATTGGTGGAGCGGTTAGTTAGCAAGACAATTTGTTCAGAGGGACATAGGTTCGATTCCTGGCTCTACCAAAAACTTTTTTTTAAATTTTATTTGAATAATATTGCTAACTACATAAAGGTATAATAGGAGTTAAAAAAGTTGGACTTTTATGCAATGCTTTTATGCGAAGAATGAATGTAAATGAAAAGCATTGAGGATGAAGATAGGAGCAAAATTGTTTTTTGGGAAGTGTGAGTGAAAACCCTTATTTTCGAGGTTGAAAGCCCCTTATTTGGTCTTGAACTAGAAAAGGGATAGAAAAAGGTTTTTTGAGAAAAAAAGTTTTTTATGGTGGCCAAATGGGGGGAGGGGGGGGGGTTCAATATGCAAGGTTTGGTCAAGGTTTGTAACATTTAATATACACTATAAGTTTTCTTTGGAGAACTTTCGGAAAAGCACAATGTCACCAGACAGAGTTTTGCTTGAGCACTTGTTAATGGATTTGAGAGTATCTGGAGAAGTTTCCTCTTCATTTCTAACCGGAATTTCTGTCTGGAGTTGGTATTGGTAACTTCCCAACGAGATTCTCACATGATCACCTAATAAAACAAAAAAACAAAAGTAAAGACCTTGTTTCAATTGTCCAAGTAACATCAACAACAGTGAAAAACCCCAACAAATCACTTTGTTGTATTATACGCTATTTACTGCGTGCAGAAAAAAACTCAACATTGTCACATATATGTATGCTGCCCATAATTTCTTAAAGGCCCTATCTACAAAATTTCCGATTTTGATTTTTTTTTCCAAATTTTGAGCTATTGTCTCTGATTTATTCGTATATATTTCTTGACGCTAAATCTTCAAACAACACAGAAAATGGCAATTTCTAAAAGCCCTTACTACAAATCATAAGCACTGAAATCTTAAAAAGCCCTAACTAACCACATAGGAACTTTTATAAACTGCTATGTACAGAAAACAGACCCACTATATTGTTTTAACAAGCCCTTTGTGGCAGTTAGGGCCTTTTATAAATTTTCCAGAATCATTTCTGTTCTATAAAAAAACAATAAAGATTTTTACAGAAACTAGTATTTTTTACCTTTTTATATGTTTATGTTTGTTTTTCATTTTTATTTTATTTAAAATTAGGAATTTTAATAGAAATAATTGGCAAATTAGTGTACATTGGGCCTTTTGAATATATTTTTTGAAACACAAATAAAGCCCTATCAACACTTTTTTTATAAATAGGAACTTAACATTTTTTTATTTGAAGTAATTGTTTAAAGTAAAGCACACATTAAGTTCAGGTTGCGGTTAGCGATTTAGTGATTTCCTTCATAGCTCAAAAGTATGAAAACTTTATAGTAAGGGCCTTTACGAGATTATGGGCAGTACAGTCCTCATACTACAAGGAAATATAACAGAACAAAAAAACTTACTTTTGCTTATCTTAAAACAATAGAGCTTCCTGTGCACAACCTAACCGCGTGACGAAAAAAATCACGAGAGGATAATGAATGGAATTATTCTGGTTCATTTTTTCTCAATACTCATACACATGGCACAAGCGGCTTGGGAGATATTTGTGTTATTTCAACCGCCCTGTGTTTCAACCGTGACCAGTATCCCCTAATTAACATCAAATCCAATGTGCATACCAAAAATCAGTATGCTACAAATTTTTTCCTTTCTTTTGCATTTTTGTGTCTATTGTAACTGGGTTAATTACGAGTATTTATGATTTTTAGTTATTATATTTCACTCGCCTGGAAAAATGAGACGTTTTTGCCAAATACAATCAAGGCCCTGGGGCTTCGGAAGGGACAATTTAGATACGAAAAACATGTAAAATACTAGTGAGGCACTCGCTGGAAAAAACTGACTGGTTAAGTCTTTTCATCCCATCACAAATACTCCATATATAACAAAAACAAACAAAAAATATTTTATACCCGTCATACAATAGTAAGAAAAAATAAAGTAGGCATATAGTTCTTTTTTTTCATTTTAACATTACACAGTTGAATTGCGAAATAGCTCAGGAGTTGGAATATTGGACTGGTAATCTAGAAAATGGCAGGGTGACTTAAAGGGTTACGTATGAATGACCGACCAAAAAACTGTCAACTAGTCAACTAGTCAATGTCAATTTTTCTCGATTTCTATGCAAATTAAAATACCGACTTTGTTTTTACCGATTAATTAAAATGTCAAAAAAAAAAAAAAAACGTCGATCACTCTTGACATTTTGACAGTCGATATTTAAATTGACATTTTAAAAATCAGTAAAATTTTTTTTTGAGATTAAAAAAATCGTCCTTATGGAGTCGATATTAAAAAAATCGAGATATCGTACCCAATTCTGACTTAATGAGTGAGGCTCAAGACAAAACCAAGAGTTACCCATACAAGCCCCATGTTAGGATCAATGTAATACTTGCCCCGTTAAAAACTAGATTGTTTTTCCGGGCGGATAGATAAAGAGATAACCTAGGTCTAATTAAATAAATTACTTTTTTTTAAATATAACTTGCCCTATTTTGGTATTTTGCAAAAAATGCTGACTATGGCAATTTTTATGTCTTTTGGAGTAATTTTCCTATAAATGTATAAAAACTTGCTCCAGTTTATGTAAATAATTTAAATAAGCAAAGCATTGTAGGAATAATAATTTTTTTTCGAGCCACACTGACAATTGCTGGTGTGGCTTCGTCTACTATCAATCAAACAATCGGGTTAATAGTCAAGCATATAAGTTAGGTTAGGTGGGGTAATAATGTGACTAGCCGTATCACCTCACTCGGATCTCAACGTGTGGGAAATATAGGAATGGGAAGTGTAGGATGGAGGATTTAGTGGAAGTGTTATTTTTGAGATGCACCCTTAAGCCATCCTGATTTCTGAATGAAATTAAGGATGTTATTGGCAAAGATGAGACATCACCCAATTCGTCTAAGAAGTATTGTCCAAAGGGTATTTTTTCCAGTCTTACATAGGTTGGGGCATTCATAAAGGAAGTGAGATGAGCCATCTTCCACCTCTTTACCCTGACACCCTCTTTATTAAGTCAGATATACTGATGTCCATTCGCGAGGTACTGCCTCTTGCGAGGAACTGACAAATCCTCCAAGAGTATACTTGTCATGAATAAGTGCTTCTCATCTAGCCGTTTGGACTCGGCAAAAATTGTAGGTCCCCTCCATTCCTGCCAAAAATACGCATACATTAATGGTTGAGAGTTGTAAGTCACTAGGCGATGGCTCTTCACGAGCTGTTGTGCCACCAAATTTATTTTTATTTATTTTTTTATTCCCGATTTTGCAGTTCGCCAAATAAGGTTGTAATCGAGTGACCTGCTAACTTCACAGTGAAGTTATGTATCTCAGGAAAATTTGCAATTTTCTTGCAAGAATAGGCTACGTCAAAATTTTGAAGACCTTATTATGAAAAAAAAATTGAGGACATCAAATTTTGAACCTAGCCTTTCTTTGAAATGCAAAATGACTGCAAATTTGGAGTCTTACTGTAAGTTCCTAGCGTGCTTGGTTCCTGAAATACACTATCTGACATGTCACTCGATTACACCCTTATTTGGCGAACTGCAAAATCGTGAATAAAAAATGCAAACAAAACTGCAAATTCCTGTCAAGGTCCCATTTGCATGGGTGAAAGTTGCCCTGCTTACTTCACAGACATTTCCCATTGAGTAGTGAAGCATGCATTTGTATATTGGAATTTACTAACAGTCCAGTTAAAATACCGTAAACATGGGTAAAATTCCAACAAATACTTTTTAAATTGATTTAATAAAAACAAGTGATAACAAAATAATTGTTGCATTTAGAAACAACTCTTGAAAGAATTAAAGTTGTATAATATTGATACCCATAATATTTTATTCACAAATGGGTCAAAGATAGACGTAATTATATCACTTATCACTTAAAACATTTGAATTGTGCTACAAACAATGTCCACATCCATATCCCAGTCTGGCGATAATTACAAAACAACCTTGTGTTTTCAGCAGTTATTTAAGCTTACTTTTTACAAGTATATCCATATACGCTGGCAAATGTTCCATAATCAACTAATTTATTAACTCAGTACCGGAGGCAACTGTCAGATTTCTCTTTCCATTATAAGATTTTGTCCAAAATTAAAAAAAAAAATATGGATGGGACAAGTTTTTCCAGAAAGCTTTCGTTAAAAAAACCCACTTAAATATTGCGCAGCTTTGTATTATTGGAGCTTGGGGTCCCAAATGAAATCTAAAACTGCCAAAACACGACCGAGCCATCTGATTAATTTGGCTCGATTGGATTTCAGTTTGCCAGCCGATCGGCCGATATTTGAAAAAAAACACAAACATTTTCATTACTTGAATTTGTAATTAAAACAAATCACTTTCAGTTTACATGTAATTGAAAATAATAATGGGTTTTTGTATGTAATTGTATTAAATATATTTAAGGTAATTGATTTCTTAGAATTATAACTTATTACATGTTTTTATTTATTAAGAATTACAGTTATATAAACAACAGTAAATAAAAGGTATTCTTACTAATTAACTTAAACAAATAAACAAAAATGTAATGAGAAATAAGATAATTTTATTATTATTAATTTAAATATTAAAAAAAAATATTAAGGTTATTTAAAAGACGACAGTAAAATAAAAACCTAATGAACGTAAATAAAATATAAAGCGTGTCCTTTTAATAATGTATAACCTTGCAATTTATAATAGCAGGCCTTAATGCCTTTGCAGAAAAAATATAAAAAAATATATTCCCATTGATTACTATGTTATGATATTTTTCAAAAAAATGTAAACGAGAAGTACTACTTGCTTCAATTACGTAAACACTACGACCATGAATAGACACTATTTATTGTTAAGAACAACACAAGTATAGGCATATAATGTAAAAACATAAATAAATTACATTTTGTGTAGTGATTAGGTACTGTAAAAAGTAATCATTGGACTGTCTTGCTGAAGGTCTGGGTTCGATTCCCAGCCGCTGCCACCTAAAAACAGAAATGTTTTTCCCGAGGTACTGCCTATTGCGAGGAACTGACAAATCCTCCAAGAGTATACTTGTCATGAATAAGTGCTTCTCATTTAGCCGTTCGGACTCGGCAAAAAATTGTAGGTCCCCTCCATTCCTGCCAACAACACGCACACAGGAATGGTGGCGAGTTGTAAGTCACTAGGCCTTGGTTCTTCACGAGCGCCACCAAATTTATTTATTTATTTATTTTATTTTGTTTTAAATTACATTCATGCAATTAAATTACAACTAATCGACATTTTTCAATTATATAGGAATTAAATTTCTTCAATTATATTAAAAATTAATCGAAAAAGTGTCTGAAAATTTCAACTAAAGGTAGTTTTTTTAGACGTGTGGTTTTCAGTCTGGCAATACTTTTTTCAGAGTTTGTATTTTTGACAGCTGTCACTTGATGTATGCTCTGTTTGGTTTGCCATTTCATAATAAATAGACTTTCTCCTGAACAGCACGTTGATATTGACGACTTTTGGTTCACAAAACGGCGCTACTTGCCATACAGCCAACGAAACAATCAAATTATTAAAGGGAAACTTTTAGTGAGCGCATTATCTCGCATCATGGGCCTGTGGTGTGGCCTCCAATATCGTTCAATTTCACACCTCTGCACAATTTTTGGTGGGGTTATGTGAGGTCGACTGTCTATGCAGATAAGCCCGAGACGATTGAAGTCTTGGAAGAGAATATTGGGTGCGTTATTGCTGACATACGGCCCCAATTTCTGAAGAAAGTGATCAAAATTGGGCCTCTCGACTTACCCGACACCATTTTCAAAAACATAATTTCAAATCCTTTTCCTTATAATAAAGATAAATTCTTGGCCATAACATTAAATTATATGCGTTTTATTTCTTCTTGAAATAAGTAATTGAAATTTAACTTTTTTTTATCATTGAACTTCCCAACTCTGGGGAGAGGCTAGTCGACTACATTATGACTGTCGTATGGGGGGTCTTGATTGGGAGGGGTGTCTTCTTTTCCTTAGTTTTTTTTACTAAAAGTAAAGAGTCGAAGTGTTTATTATTTCCTCTGAGGCTGTTGCGTGGTCAAGATTTGTGGGAGAGATCATGACTAGGAGAGTAGAAATTAGTGAAACTACTACTGTAAAAACAACCTAAAGGAACATCCCAATCAAACCGTTTTTGAGGGGTTTTCCCATGGACGGAGTTTTGTCCGAATTTGAATATGTTGTTCAATAGTGGATACTGAAAAATATCCATCAAAAAAGCTAGTGTTGCAGTTTTGCTCATGATAAACTGGCCATACACGACCGAGCCATCTAATCCATTTGGCTTGGTTGAATTTTAGGTTAGCTGAATATCCAAATGAGATGGCAGTCGATCCACCTCACACGCGACCCATTTTCCATTTTGGATCGGCACGGGGCCATTTGGCTCCTTGGCTTTATTGTAAATGGCCGACTTTGAGTCATATAAATTACTTGGACATACAAAAAATTAGGGAACCAATTTTTTGGAACCAATTTTTTTTGGGTCAGGAAATAGCCTCTTAGTAAAACGCATCCAAATCGACTTAGAAATAAATATATGCTCTGAATTTTTTGGCAGATCTTACGCAAATCACAAAGTATGCAAAAAACTAAATTAAATTAACCCCTACAGCGACTATAGGGGATAAAAATAAAAATCTTTTTTTAACGACCACCCTAATATACATAATATATTCATATACATACACATACAAAAATACCAATAACATTATTTAAATCTATTAAGCCATGAGGAAGAAAATTATCTGATGTGTTTACTTTAAAGTTGAAAGTTTATGTCTATATAGTAAATATATAGATATAGGCATTGAAAGAACAAATAATTAAATTCTAAAAATATAAAAACTTGAAAATCAAACCGGCAAATTGCACCATTCAAAAATAAATTTACATTGAAAATACACCGGATGTTTTCGCAATGTTTGTAATTGATTTTTAAACATAATAAAAGCTTTCTCTTGTTTGGAATAAAATTTTATTTTCAACTTCATTAATACTCATTAAGTCATGAAAAATTATCTTAAACATCAATTACTTGTATAAAATATGAGAGATTTCATGAATAATAAATAAAAGACTTATCATTCCAAACAAATAGTCATTTCTTTAAAACAAGACATTTTTTATAATAACAAAAAAAAATAACTTGGAATAAGTTTAAAACTTTTATTTCTCTTTTTTTTTAAATATTTATAAATTTCTATAGTTTATTTTCAGGTCAAAACATGCAGAAAATTGCTTGCCAGAGCAAAAAAAAAAATAAACAAATACACATAAACAAAATATAATGATATTTCTTAAGAAATTCGTATACAACATTCTCTTATATGTTGGTATATTGTTCTGTCGAAAATGTATTTATTCAATTTTTTTTTTGTTTCTGCTTCAAAATACTGCTGAGCTTATACTGGGGCGGCAATCTCGAGGCAGAAATAAAAAATTAAAACACATTTAAAAATAAATCTTAAGGCATTTAGTTTGACCGTATTTGTTGTATTGAAAGCAAAGTACGAACCCCGTCATTATAGATGAATCGAAATCATATATTTCAAAACTCACATAATGAACGACATGACCGTGTTGTTGTTTTGTAAAAAAAAAAAAATAAATAATAATAACTCACCTCAGTGATTTTCATTGTCCGTTTCACCACCTTACGAGCCACCTGGGTGGTTTCTTCGTAAACGTCACCATTTTCATCAACAACTTCCTTAACGGAACTATCTGGTTGAAGTTCTTCCGTTTCCTCTTTGAGCAATTCCTCCTTGACCTGCTTCGAGGGCTCCTCCATGGTGATATCCTCGTGGGGATTACCCTCGGTTAGGTCCTCGGTGGACATTTTCTCGGCAAAACTGTCTCCAAAAACATCGGTATCGGCCATATTGATTTTGCTTTTGCAAACAAACACTCAATCGATTCGTAATTGCACAAAGTTAAAAGAAAAAAATTAGACTGATAAAACACTTGACTTGAGAGTAAAGACTGACACTTGATTTTTTTAGGTTATGTAAACAATTTTTGGAGGTTATTTGTGTACTCCTTCCCTCACACTTAAATCTCACTTTCAATATCACTCTTCGAGTGGTTCACACTTTTTGAATGAATTATTTTTTTTTTTTTGAAAAACTTCTCCAAAAAACGTATTTTTCTGGCACACTTTGGCAGTTAAATAATTTAATAGTAAAACACAATTTATTCTTCCCAAAGACAGAAAAAAAAAACTATGAAATTTTTTTTACCAAAAATTTTTATTAATAAAAAACTGGGAGACAAGTAGTATCAAAAAACTGAGTCTCTCAAAAACGCACACACTCTGGAAGTTTAAAAAAAATTTTTCTCTATTAAATTTTTACTTTCTGATTTGAAAAATGCTTAATTTCTGAAAATTCTCAGCACAATACGTCGTCGTGGAAATCCAAATTAGCATTTACTTATGGAAGATTCGTTTTTGAAAATTAATATTGAAAATTATTATGAGCACAATATATTTTAGTCGCGCGACTCGCCGATCTAATTGCACGTAATTTTGCTGCAAAAATGACGACTACTACGGCTTGGATGATTATAACGATGATGGAGAGGATCTTCGTCAGTTGATCAGATGGCAGCAAGATCACACAGAGCATTTGTACGTGTTGTTCTAGTGTTTGTATTTTTTTTTTGTTTTTTTATTTTTTTGACTCCAATACACTCACAAAAGTGTTCCGAATAGAAATACACAAAATAATGGGCCTATGTTTTTTTTTTTCTTTTTTTAATTTTATTTTTCCGAACTGCTCATAGAATCGTTTTGAAGAACTTGAACGTATTTTCGAATTTGTGGCTCGCTATTCTAAGCAAATGCATACAGATTTCCATGCGAGTGGTGGAATATTTTTGTGAAGGTATATGTGTGTGTTGGCATATAGTTTGTTTAAACAACTTGTGCGGATGCTCTATGAGATGTGATCTCTAAAAACAAAACAGCCTGAACTTTTCCGAAACTAAATTTTTGTTTTTCACTTTTCCGATTTTCCTTTGTTTTATTTTCTAAGTTTTTTTTTTTGTCTGGTTTTCATTGAGTGGACAGAAAATACAGTGTGACATGCAAGGTTATTCCATTAGATCATTGTGTTTTGATTTATTTTATGATCTTCAGATAATAAACATAATGATTGCGTCGTGAATAAAAGAAAGCTAGTGCTACTTTTTGAATTTTAAAACAAAAACCCTGATCTTGGAAACAAATTTTCTTCCAATTAGCTTTTGCTTGGTTACCTAACTTCGGCTTTGTGTTTTTTTTTTTGAGTAAAAATGTATGAAGCTAAAAGAAATGTACGCACAATGTATACCAAAACACTGTTGAGGATCATCAAATCATCGAATCTTTTATGTGTTGTGTGTATGGGCCACTTAAAGGTAGAACTATTATTGTCGAAAGGGCACTGTTAAAAACCAACGAAAAGTAGCTTTCCGTATCGTCAAAAGTGTAACATACCCATACTGTATACTTATCATCTATCCCTTCTTGGTATTCCTATTTCACCAAATGTCAGTTTTTACGTAAGTTAGGTGCAATCCGGAGTTGTCGTTTGTGGAATTAGTGCTAACTCCTATGTAGGTGAAATCCTTAGCAGGATCCTTCAACTACTTAAGTCCTCAAATACAAAATGAAATTATTTCTCTCTTTTGTAAAAATGTCTATAAGAATATTTTTAAAGAACTGAAGAAGCTTCATTTTCTTAACGGATTTCCGGGGTAGACGTCCAGATATCCTCACAGGCCACCAACTGAGTTCTTGTGGCCTCCAGAGAAATTATCTTATCAACTTAACAAATACAAACAAAGTAAGACCCAAGCTACGGCCAAAAGCCTGCTGATAGGAACGGCTAGTGATGTCGATATCATCGGCATAGCTGGACAGATCTGTTGAAAATAGTGCCTTTCGGTGTAAGCGCCTACCGTGGCCCGTTTAGACGAAAGTGCTTGCGAAATAAATTTTTCGGGTGGGTTTATAATGTTAAACTTTTACATTTTCTGAATTAAAAATGTTTGGAGCTAAAGTAATCGAAAAAATTTTTTAATTTGTATGAACGGTTCGGCTTGTAGAGCCAGTCAAATTTGATAAATATTTATTGAGAAAAAAACATTTTTTTTAAATTTTATTTTTAACTTGGAGTGTAAAAACTAGGAAAAGAGTATAAGTTAAATTTTGTTGCTATTTTTACTTGATATATGTGTTAATGGCTATGATCAGAAATAAAAAAAAAATATACATTTTTTAAAGTACTAAATTTAATGTTTTTTGAAACACCACTTTTAAGGCACTTTTTCAACTTTACATTGAGTAGAAAAATAGTTTTCAAAAGTTTTCAAGCCAAAACGGTTTTATAACTTATTTCGTGCAACACTTAAAAAAACTTTTAAGTATGAATGTTTTTGATTTCAGGTATGATTAATTAATGTCAGGTACTTTGATGGATAAGGGTTCTTAACTGGATTAGACTATTTTTAGGTAGGTAAACAGATTACCTTATTGTGATGTCATAAAATTGAATATTTTTAGTACAGGTATTTAGTTTTAAGGTATAAAAAATAAAACATTGGGATGGAGAGTGATTCAAAGGCGTTTTCACGATGAGCTTGGACTTAATGTGGATAAATCAAAGCAAGGATTTGGAAATAGCAATGATGGAAGCACTTCAAGGAGATTTTTTGAACAATCGGACGCAACCGCTCGAATAACTGGGGTCTATGAAAAGGTTATAACTAGGATAAAAATAGTACTTAATGTTTTGAATTGCAGAAAGAGGTGAATACAGTTAAATTTGGAGAGTAAAAAATTTCTAGAACACGGCGGAATGAAGACTTATTTAACATACTAGCAATCTCATCTGATCCACTTATTTCTTCCTTGAGGCATGAAAGAACCCAAAAAGATCTGAGAGCCTCACTCACCAGAAATGATAAGTTTGTTACTCATTTACGCATTACCCGGGCTTAGATGATAGTTTCCAAGAAATTTAATGTTTGTATGTCAGTTTTGTTCCTTTTATTTTATTTTTCTACTTTTTGAATTGTAATCTATTAATAAAATATTTTATAAATACTTATAATGACTCTTTTATAAAAATAAATAAAAAATAAAATAAAATAATCAATTAATTAAAAAAAGATTTGTTTCGCACACATTTTCACTCAATTTGTGTTGTTTTCTTTTTTCCCACTCTTTTACTTGAATTAGACTAAAATTAATTCATAAATTGACTTTCAACCTTTTTAAAATTAAATACCAACTATGTTTACCAACTTAACTAAAACTTCTTATTTCAGCAGCAGATTCTGAAACACCCTGTAAATATTTTTTCTTTAACTTCTCAAACTTTATAGCCTTGGAAATTTCCTTTAAGATACAAAAAATTGTTGTAGTATCTTTGTTCGTTTAAGAGATATTATTTTTGCAACCAAAAAAGTCAATTCGTGCCACTGTGGCCTGCCCTGCCCCCTATTTGTTCCAGAACTATATTGAAGAAATTACATTATAGCGCATTTCCTTTCCAAAACCCTGTGCATGTTTGAAATAGTTGGGAATAGCTTTTTCCTAGTTGGAGATTGCGTCAGGTTGTAATGACGCATTACAAAGCTGCACAATAACGACGAAAACACGAACAAATTACATGCGTTCTTTCACTACACCGATCATTGAGTTCACACTCAGTTCAACATAGCCAAATCTCGGTGACATTAATTTGCAAAGGTTATTTCGTCATTCGCGAGGATGTAATTCACACTTGGTTGTTACCAAAAGGTTGCCTAGTAGAACCCAATAAGACCAACAAAAGAAGGAGAAAAAGGAAGCAAAAAGTAGGAAAAATAGCCGACCGCGCATATAAATACGCCTAAACTCGTGGAGTAGGAGCCAGTCGGACTTCGATCGTCGGTAAGCAAGGACCAGTGGTAAGTAATTTGGATATTAACAGAGGCTTCCCCCCACCAGTGGTAAGGGGCTTCTTGTGAAGTATTCAAGATTCATTGATTTACCAGTTTCGACTGTGATTTACCAGTTTCGACTGTGTTTTACCCACGATAAGTGGTGATTGACCCGTTTTACGGTGATTTACCAGTTTCGACTGTGTTTTACCAGTTTCGGCTGTGTTTTACCCACGATAAGTGGTGATTGACCCGTTTTACGGTGATTTACCAGTTTCGACTGTGTTTTACCAGTTTCGGCTGTGTTTTACCCACGATAAGTGGCGATTGACCCGTTTTACGGTGATTTACCAGTTTCGACTGTGTTTTACCAGTTTCGGCTGTGTTTTACCCACGATAAGTGGTGATTGACCCGTTTTACGGTGATTTACCAGTTTCGACTGTGTTTTACCAGTTTCGGCTGTGTTTTACCCACGATAAGTGGTGATTGACCCGTTTTACGGTGATTTACCAGTTTCGACTGTGTTTTACCAGTTTCGGCTGTGTTTTACCCACGATAAGTGGTGATTGACCCGTTTTACGGTGATTTACCAGTTTCGACTGTGTTTTACCAGTTTCGGCTGTGTTTTACCCACGATAAGTGGTGATTGACCCGTTTTACGGTGATTTACCAGTTTCGACTGTGTTTTACCAGTTTCGGCTGTGTTTTACCCACGATAAGTGGTGATTGACCCGTTTTACGGTGATTTACCAGTTTCGACTGTGTTTTACCAGTTTCGGCTGTGTTTTACCCACGATAAGTGGTGATTGACCCGTTTTACGGTGATTTACCAGTTTCGACTGTGTTTTACCAGTTTCGGCTGTGTTTTACCCATGATAAGTGGTGATTGACCCGTTTTACGGTGATTTACCAGTTTCGACTGTGTTTTACCAGTTTCGGCTGTGTTTTACCCACGATAAGTGGTGATTGACCCGTTTTACGGTGATCTACCAGTTTCGACTGTGTTTTACCAGTTTCGACTGTGTTTTACCAGTTTCGGCTGTGTTTTACCCACGATAAGTGGTGATTGACCCGTTTTACGGTGATTTACCAGTTTCGACTGTGTTTTACCAGTTTCGGCTGTGATTTATCAGTTTCGGCTGTGATTTACCCACGATAAGTGGCGATTTACCTGTTTCACGGCGATTACGCCAGTTACGACCGGATCGACGGAATAGACGTGGTTCAACCGTGCCCCACGCCACCAGCTGGCCAACACCTATCGCGAAGGCTACACCGGACCCATAACGCAGGCCGAGATTTCGGTGGGAAGAGCTACTACGAAGACCGTAATTATACATGAAGAATTTAACAAGTCGTATGAAATAAATTCAACCCCAGATTGTGAAATAAAATAAAAGAAAATACCAAATAAAGACAAAGACCTATTTGATGTTAAATTTCGGTGTTTTATTTAACTGACCCTGGACACCGTGAGCATACCCCGGCTGGAAAACCTAAAACACCCTCACAAGGTGTTTTCCAATATCACGCAAAACAACTGCATCAGATTTCTCATGATCCCATGTTAAGTCTTCACTCAAGAGCTCTTAACAAAGAACTTTTTAATATTCGAATTTAAAGTCGATTAAAAGATGGTAAGGGCTGGCCACGCTACCAAACCAAACCATATTTTTGTAAGTATGGTATCGGCTATCGTCAAAATCGAAAAATTTCACGATCGTCTCGGTATTGGTATCGGTCTCGTATAAGTCACCCCCTCGTTTGCTATCGTGCAAAGTTTCGTCTCGGGTATCGGTGTTGGCCTCGTCTAGTTTTGGCCTCGTCTAAGTCACAAACGAAAATAAAATGCACAACTTGGTTACATTTGTTTGATCTTGTAGTTGAACTCGCTTGATATTTTTAAGATTTATCAAAAAAAAAATCATAAGGCACAAAAAAGATACATATAGTAAATGAAAGACTATCTTTTTAACTAAATATTTTCTGATTTTTCCGATTAGTTATCTGAAACATAAATTTTTCGTCAAAATATCAAAGCAGGAAAACAATGCTGCTACAAAATTATTGGAGCCGTTCCCGAATTCCGAGAAACTAAGACAAGAAAAAATATTTGATGCAGTTCGTGGATTTTTATAAAGTAACTCCCTCAACCGCAAAAGAACCAAATCTTAAAATTTCATCCAAATGATTGGTTTCAGAAAAACAAAGCAAAATAAAAATAGGCTCGGTATCGTTCTTGTCTCGTTTGATCCACTATAACAAAGTCTGGGTATAGTCTTGGTATCGTTTCGGATGCATTGGAGCTGCTATCATCTCGGTATCATTTCGAAAATTTTTCTGAGAGTGAATATTCGGTTTATGGTTGATATGCCTGCCCAGAAGTTACACTGGTACCTAATCATAATAGTATTGCAGAACGGCTTAAGACTCTCAGGCGATTCTTTAAATAGGATCTTGTAAGCGACGTTTATCAGGGATTTACCTCGATAGTTTTTCAGGACTTATGGGATCTCTTTTTTGTAGATAGGACATAATGGAGCTGATAGACCAGTTATCGGGCATGCTATAACCAGCCAGAATTTGCGATCAAATTGTACCGGCATTTTTGTAAACGCTTTACAAAATGTTTTTGTTTTTGCCACAAATTTTTTTCTATTTTAATAAAGCTGTATTTTAAGCTTTAGAATTTATATTCCTTGCAAAAACTTTATTGTGATGGAGTTTATAAGAATACTTACAACTTAACATAAATATCTACTAAACTTTCTGCTATTTTTTAAGGGGTCATAGTTCATGTTAGCTATGCTACTATGTAATACAGAACCTGAACAATACCATTCAAATGTCTGTCGTTGATTTGTTTTCCTGTTTATTTTTCGTCATCATTTTCGTCATTATTTGACAGCTGTCTGAGAAGTCAAGGTCCACGCACGGAAGTGGTATTACCCTGAGGGCACACGATCCAGTACTGGCTAGCCAGTCGCAATATACTCACATTCGTCAACTGGCTTGCTTTTTTCGTAGCCAGTTGGGAAGCCAGTAGAAAAGCCAGTAACAGGGTTTGGCAGTACTTTTTCGGAGCAGATTTGGAAAAATGGGTCTTAAACTAAAATTGACTCATATTTTATTTCACAAAATATTAGTAAAATAAGAATCGGGGAGTCTATAAGTCCAGTTCCAAAGAATTCAAAGTTTTATAAATTCGCTAACGCCCATATTATTTACTCGTTTAATCCGATTAATTCAATTAGATTAAAACTGCATTCCGGAGGTCAGTTTAAGTTGTTAAATCCAGACTAATACTGAATTTCATATTATTCACTAAACCAAAAGTTTTTCAACCGATTTTAACCAAAAATTTGTTATAATTTTTATGCGATGTTTTTGGAAATTGAGTTAAAGCGAAAACTACGATGACTCATGTCTCTCACAGTGGCCGTTCAAGCGTAGTTTCTAGTATCGTTGTCATTAATCTCGTTTATCTGTGGTCTCGTCATGACATTTACACGTGGTTTAGGTATTTAGAATATTTTGCCATCATCTCGCTTTGGTCTCGTCAGTCTCGCCAAAGTTTTTTTTTTCAAAATCAAAATTTTCAAAGTGGTTAAAATAAGATCAATCCATGGTTAAAAAGTCCAAATGATGCCATGAATGAATTATTAAGTAGTAAGGTAAGTAAGCTACCCAAACCAAAGTGAATAAATATTCTTGTGAATTCACATCGCGTCAGTGTAGTTGCTTTCATTAAACGCCATGTAAACTAATTCTGATAGGTAAAATTTTCGTTTTCTTTCTGGATGCCTTGCGTTGATTTGGAGAGTTTTTACAGAAATGACTTCAGGCTCTCCAGAACCAACGCAAAACATTCGCTGTTGAAGTATGAATTCCAGTCTACTTCTCTCCCCACATAAGTTACCCCTTCAATCTTTACCCAAACATTTACATCCACCCCATCCTCAATGTCACCTCCTGCTACCTTTATTGATTCCCTTCTCCCCCCTACAATCAAATTCACTCAGCTATCTAGCCAATCCACTGATTGCCACTATGCTCTCTCGAGGCTTAGAGAAAAAAAAACCTACGACAGTATTCGTCTGTACTTAGCATACATTCACGATAAACCCGACTCCGTTTGCTTTGAAGGAAAAACAAACACAAGTGTAATGGTCTCAATTCAACAGGAAGGCCTTCCCACTGATGTTCCAAGTCTCAAATCTCTCTTCATAAGATATCATGAATTCCTCAATTTATCTCCCCAAAGAGTGGCGAATGATCTTGAGGCCCTTGGACAATATATCCATTCAAAGCGAATTTCGCACCTTCAGCGTAGTAGAGTAGACCACGAATTATTTTTCGTTTCTGATGTACTCCCAACCCCCTCTTCTCTTTCCAAAAACTTTCCATTTACCTTCTATTATCAGAATGTAAGAGGTCTCCGGTCAAGGACTCACTCAGTTTTGCAACAAACTCACTCCTTACTTTTCGAGATATATGCTCTGACTGAAACAAATCTCATTTCCAGCATTATAATCAATAATTGTTCCCTTCTACTTTTAACGTTTATCGTGATGACGTTCTTAACCCATCCACTAACGTTTCCCCTTGCCGTGGCGTCCCTCTTGCTGTAACAAATGCTATTGACTCATCCCTTATTGGCGTATCTTCTTCCCCCAATCTAGATTATGTATCTATTAAGATAACACTTCGCCTTAAGTCGCCTTACGTTGTTTGTTGTTACATCTTACCATCACAACCCATCGAATCATATGAACTTGCTATTAGAGCAATTGACCACATAATTGATTTGTGTGATCACCCATGATTAGATCCTTCTTTTTGGCGACTTCAATCTTCCTTATTTAAAATGGAGTTCATCAGACGATCTTTCGTTCTTTATTGCTTCTAATCCCACATCTGCCAAAGAATATGTCTTTCTAGATAGCCTTGCTGATTCAAGCCTTTGCCAAGTCAGCGGGATCACAAATTTCATGGATAGACAACTTGACCTTATTTTAACAACCAACCCCATTAACTCTTCTGTCTCAGCTAGCCCCCTTTCTCTTTCAACCATCGATAACTACCACCCTCCCCTTCTTCTCATATTTTTTCCCGACTCCCAATTACAATCCACTCCCACTACCGATCTTTATCCTCATGACTTCCATAAAGGAAACCTTAAAAAAATCTCTTTTAATTTTGATAACTTAACTGTAAATGATGCCACTACTTTATTGTACACTAAAATATTTGATTCTATTACTCTTTATGTTCCTTTTTCTCGCCACAAAACCTTGTTTTCTTCTCCACCTTGGTACAATCGTAAACTTCGTTGTCTGCGAAATAAGAGAAATAAGTTGTGGGAAATTTTCCTCCGCTCTCGTTCTCCTACTGACTGTTCTATCTATCTTGGTTCTTACCTACATTTTAACGAGCTATACAACTCCCTTTATCAA
This sequence comes from Dasysyrphus albostriatus, assembly GCA_946251815.1. NCBI lineage: Eukaryota > Metazoa > Arthropoda > Insecta > Diptera > Syrphidae > Dasysyrphus > Dasysyrphus albostriatus. Next base: position 17,489,209 of record OX276335.1, on the reverse strand, counting down.
CGCTATCTAATTACCACGCGATCCAAACCTAATCAATGAACCTAAGTCAAATTTTCAGTTTGTCAACTATAAACGAAAATCCCATGGCTACCCTAACACTCTCTCTTTCAAGAACGAGACCTCAACCGATCCTAGGACTATCGCCAACCTTTTTGCTAAATTTTTTAAACAATCTTTTGCAGATGACTCCTTTGCACCTGATTCTGCATATTTCAATTATCTACAAAACTTTTCTCTTGGACCGCTTCTCCCTCGCACTGTGGATCCGTATCTCATCGAAACTAAATTAAATCATTTAAACGATGAATTTAATCCTGGTCCCGATGGTCTCCCTGCCATACTTCTAAAAAAATGTTCTTCCACCCTTTCTCTTCCTCTCTCAAAAATGTTTAGCCTTTCCCTAAATCTTGGTGAATTTCCTCAGCTATGGAAATCATCTTTCATTATCCCTATACACAAAAAAGGATCGAATGTTGATGTTAACAATTATCGCCCAATTGCCAAACTTTCTCACATTCCCAAACTCTTTGAAAGTATTTTGTTTGAAACGCTTAGCTTCCACTGCAAATCTCTCACCTCCCCCAGACAACATGGCTTTCTCAAATGCAGATCTACAACCACTAACCTTGTTGAATTTGTGTCTTTCACGCTATCAGCCATGGAGAAAGGTTACGAAGTCGATGTTATCTCAACCGATTTTAGCAAGGCCTTTGATAAAATTTCTCATAAGATAATACTTTCCAAATTGTCGTCTCTCGGCTTCGAACCTTTTTTGTTAAAATGGATCTCCTCTTACCTAGATAATCGTTATTACAGCGTTCGTTTTAGAGCCACCACCTCTTGCTCTTTCTTAGCTACCTCCGGTGTTCCCCAAGGCAGCCATCTAGGCCCACTTTTGTTCACTCTTGCTATTAACGATATTGAAAAGGTCATCAAACACTCTTCTATTTCACTGTACGCTGATGATACCAAGTTTTTCAAGATTATTTCGTCGACACATGACTCTTCCCTTATTCAACAGGACCTTGACAGTTTTTCAATTTGGTGTCTTAAAAATTGCTTGGAGCTCAACGTTGCCAAATGCCAATCAATCACTTTCAATCACGCGTAAACGTATTAAATCTCCTCCCCGTCTTTACACCCTTCATGATCAACCCATACCCACCGTTGAATTTATTCGTGATCTAGGCATAATATTTGACCCGGAACTTAATTTTCTCTCCCATGTAAATGATATCATTCTCAAGGCAAGTTCAGCCCTCGGCTTCGTCAAAAGATGGTCAAAGGAATTCTCTAACCCTTATGTGACTCGATCCCTAGATTCCTTCACTTTGCTCTTCGAGGCCTTGAATGGACCAATCCCCTGATCCTGCCTCCCTATCTAGACCGCCTTAAACTAATCAACTTGAATTCTTTGAAAGAACAAAGAGAAATATCAGACATTCTCTTCATTCATCGATTATTTTCTGGTTCCGTTGACTGCATTTCACTCTACAACTCTATCTCCTTTAACATTAACCCTCGTTCTCGAAATCCTCGTCTTTTTTATCTTCCCACCCACACTCTATCTCTCGAATGCTGCGAAGTGTTAATATGAACATGAACTCCTTTGACTTTAACCCTAGTACTCCATCCCTAAAACTCCGTCTTCTGAATCGCCCTCCTCCACACTTACCTTAGCTTAAGTTCTTAGTTTTAAGTTAGATTAAAAATAAGCTTGTATTAAGCCTTCAAAATTAAAATTAAAATAAATAGAGAAGATTTACGCTACAAATGGTTGGGTATTTCTTGACATGTTAAATGGAATGGTAGATCAAAATTCTATATATAACATTTCTACATACGGATAGGTCAAATATTTATAAAACGCTGTTTGGACAAAGTTTAATAGCCTTAACTGGTGTGGTATGAGTTTACAATTTTAAAATAATTTAAAATCAATACAAAACCAAAATTTGTCTTAATTCATTTCCGAAGCAAATATTTACATTTATATTCCCGCTGACATTAACCATTTACCAACCTAACCAATAACCACAGAAAGGCAATTAAGTTCCATCGACGGATACGGACAAATACAAATTTCATTACTTTGTGTTTATTTATTCCAATAAAACCTGCATTATTAGTTACATGTTGGTATGTACGCCCACATCCTACATAATATTTTGCGGACTGCTTTCTTTAAAAGTCAATACGCCCTTGTCCTAGGGCAACACACTTTTCAGCCATGCTTGATGACGTTGCTTTGTTTAAAATAAAATTTTCCAGGAAAATTGAAATTGCAACAAACAAGAGATCACAGCTCTTATATCCATCATCTATCTACCCTTTCTCTTCTTCTGTGTCGAAAATTTTCCAGAAAATTAAAAACAAAATAACAAAAAAAAATCAAATAAATAACGATAAATTAAAGAATAAAGAAAAATACACACACAAACACCCACAACAACAAAAACAAATTTTAATTTGGCAATTTGTTTAACCATTTAACCAAACACAATTAAGATATTAAAGAAAATGTTAAAATAAAAACGTAAAATGGAAATGGACTTGGTGTTTTCCAAATGTATTTTTGTATTTTTTTGTTTTTGCAGTTTGCTATACGCATTTAATTATTTTTTTTTTAGACCAAGTGGTAGGAAAAGTACAATAACGACAATGAGCAGGGAAAACAAAAACAAAAAAGTTTAAAAAAATTATTCAAAGTACAAGTCTATGAGAACATAATAAATGGAGGAGGGAAATAGAGTTTTTTTCTTAAGGTGCACAAAGAGGAACAGACTGTTTTCGATACTGTATCGTCTGAGTCTGTGAGTGCTTATGAGAGAAATTGTTTTGTTAAAAAGTCTTGTGGACAAGAAAAACTATCATTTAAGTTGAATAAAAACTTTAAAAGCCTAAAAAATTAAAAATTATGGTCCTACGCCATTGCGGTTATTATTATTATTTTTTAATAATTTTTATTTTCCTATTTGTAAGAAAAATCTTAAAACTAGACAAAAATTAAAAAAAAACTAGCCTATTTATCAATTTCTTACAACTAACTAACAGGCCCCATGGTTCTAGGTTAAACTATAGGGGCATCGTGAAGCGGACAACGAAAAAAGTGGTGGGACTTGAAATTTGGGTTATTTTAGACACTGAACATATTTATTGAAGGATATTGAGTTTTAAGGCCTAATGCTGGAGTTATGGGCTTGTAAGGTTTCAGCAAGTTCTTAATTAAATGAAGGAGCAGAACAATTATTTATATATTGATATATCGGGGTGTTCAATAAGAGCGCTACAAAAGTTTTTTTTAAATAAAACAAAAACGGTTTTAGATATCAATGAAATTTTTCATTCGATGCGATCGTTCGATGCCATTATGTATGGAACTCGATTTCTTTTGCATGGCCACCACGGGCACGCTTGCAGAAGTCCAGACACTGAACCCAATTTTCGACGGTTTTCAAGCATAAATCGGCCGATACTGCTGCAATTTCACGTTCGATATTCGTACGAAGTTCATCAATCGTCGCTGGATTATTGGCATAGACCATAGACTTGACGTAGCCAAACAGGAAATAGTCTAACGGCGTCAAATCGCACGACCGAGGCGGCCAAGCGACTGGACCATTTCGTGAGATAACACGTTCTCCAAACTTGGTTTCCAATAAATTGATTGTGACATTCGCTGTGTGACTTGTGGCGCCGTCCTGTTGGAACCACATGTCCTCCAAGTCCATATCATCAAATTGGGGCCAAAAATATTCGGTTATCATTGAACGGTAGCGAGCCCCATTCACAGTAACGTGCCGGTCTTGATCATCACGGAAGAAGTACGGCCCAATGATGCCGTCGGCCCATAAGCCACACCAAACCGTAATTTTTTCGGGATGCAATGATGACTCATGGAGTACGTGTGGATTGCTGCCTGCCCAATACCGCATATTTTGTTTATTGACGAAGCCATTCAGCCAGAAATGAGCCTCATCGCTGAAGATGATTTTTCGATGAAAATCCTAATCATTTTTAAGTTGTTGCTCAGCCCAACTCACGAACATACGACGCTTCTGGTGGTCAAGCGAATTCAGTTCTTGCGTCAATTTAATCTTGTAAGGATGTAGGCCAAGATCTTTTCGAAAAATTCGCCACACATTCGACGTCACAGAGATGCCCAACACTTGAGAACCACGTGTGAGAGACACATTTGGGCTCTCTGCAACTGAAGCCTTAGCGGCAGCAATATTCTCGACACTACGGGGACGGGAACTTCTTTGTCTCACTGGCACGGGAACATTTTGTACTGTGCCTGTGAATTCAAATTTTTCCACTAGACGCTCAATTGTTGATCTGCTAGGACGATTATGACGACCATAAATTGGACGTAGCGCTCTTAACATTGAGGCCACTGACTCCGAATTTCGGTAGTAAATTTAAATAATTTCGAATCGTTGTTGACTCGTATATCTTTCCATCATGAAATGGAGAATCTTACTGAAGAGAAATGTCAAAAGAGCGGCAAGAAATAAGGCATCGTTTGCTGTCCCTGTCGCTCTACTTTTGTAGCGTCCCTGTTGAAAAACCCTTCACATAAGAGAGTCAAAAGATGGAGACAAGCTCTCGAGTGTTAAACTTGCAAGTGGACACATTCATGAAATAAGCTCACCAGAAAGGAAGACATCCGAAAATTACCCTTAAGAGTTTTCTAGTGAAAGTATACGCATCTTTTTAGTATGAAATTTTTCGTTACCTATTTCTCAATAATTTTTATACAAAAAAGAAGTTTGTCATTTTAAATTTATTTAAATATCTTAATCTTGTTCATCTGAGCATTTGAAGCAAAGTTAGAATTTTTAAAACTGATTAAATTGACCTTTTTTTTTGAAAATGTAGACAAGTGCCACTGTTGCCTTCCCCGTTGCATTTAACTATAAAAAAAATTACATATTTGTAGAGGAGGATTGGGGCATTATATTTTTGAAACATTGTTTTTCGCAACTTTGTCATTTTTCATTCAAATTTGCATTTTGAAAAGTGAAATCGGATCGATGTGGGATTCAATCTGTTCTCTAGTATGAAATAATTTGACTGTTCTCAAAAACATAGGAATCTAGCCTGACATTTATCTTTCAATTAAAGGCCTTAAATTGCAAGATTGGACGTTAGAAAACCGACTTATAAGCTTTACAATTGCTTGATTTGAAGGTTATTTTTGCATATCGGAATTTTTCTCCATTTCACATCTGGCAGAGGCGGAGAAATCATTTGTTTTAGTATCTTTTAATAACTTCGTGAAATGAAAAATCAGGAAAATAAAAACGTATAGTCTTCTTTCCACTGCCAATAAAAATTTTAATAAACGAAGAACGAAAAAGCATTTTTAATGAATTAATATTTTATGCTTGGTTCATTCCTGCTCAGGGGGGGGGGCAATTGCACTCATTGCCCTCCCGCTGTATACCCGCCTGTGCACATTCAATTCGTTTGGTTTTTTCCATTCTGATTGCCACGGGGCTTAGAAAAAATATACTTTCATTCAAATTTGTCACCTCCAACCCTGTATTGATAGTAGAAATTCTTAAGGGCTTGGTAAAACCCAACCAAAATGATACATTTCTTAGTCCCGATCTTGAATTTAAACCAGAAACTTCATAATGTATTGCATTTTTTTACTGAATTAAGAATTAATTGAAAGAATTGGCTGTGGGGGGGCTGCAGCCCCTATAGCCCTCCCACCTGGATCCGCCACTGTCTACATGGACCTAAATCCTGATTCAACTCACGATGTAAACGAGGTATCAGTTTTATTGACAAATAATGTTATTAGCTCTCGAGCTTCGGGCTGGACGTACTAGTTAACCTTTATGCCATGATACGAGTTTCCTTTTCTTATTCCGACGTAGAAGTTTATATTCTTGAAAAAAATTGGTGTAGGTTTTTTCACTCTAGCGGCCATCAATTGGGTGTTTTGCTTCGATTGTGAGCTTGAGCTTGGAGGCTCTCTTTCTGCACAGGGTCTTCTTTTTCTCACTTGTCCTATCTCGATACTCTTCCCCCGATGATTTTGTTTATTGATGCAGGATATTTGCATGTCGATTCCTAACAACTAGATCATCTTGGGAGTGCCAAGTTGCTTTGTGGATCCTTAGGCTTGAAAACCAAGTGCTCCTTATCTCGAAGGCCTTTTGCCGGAGACTGTTACCAACTAAAATCGAAAAATAAAAACGATAGTTACGATATTATGCACCTAGGTAAATTTGAGAAAATTTCACTCTATAGAACACACGCAGAGGGCCCAAGGATTGTCACAATAAGTATTTTATTCCAGCTTTCAAAAAAGTTTCAGGAGAAATACGATATAGATATATGCGCCCAAAAGTCAGAAACACAATTCTTTGGGTTAGTCTTTGCTATATCAAACCCACTTTGTTCCTTCCCATGAATTTTATCAAAGCTATCTTAATATAGAGGTGACTGCAGTATTTATAGGAACATTTCTGTTTCCTATAGAATCCATACCTAGCTAGTAGGTACCTACAAACATTTCTAGTTCAAAAGCACAACTACATCGTTCTCAAAACTTCGAACAATACCCGTTTTAAGCAATAAAACTAAATGTCTTCCAATTCCCATTGACCTTTGTGCAAAAATTGCAAAACTATTCCCTCATTGTGTGGCAGGGTAAAAGTAAAATCCAAAAAAGGAAAATGCACTTTGCTGCTTATTCTTGTGCAAAAAAAGCAATGAAAACTTTTGAAGTAAATAAGCTGTTATGAACAATGAACCAGGTTTTTTTTTTTGTTTTTGTAAGTTCAAATAACTACAATAGTCTTCTTTAATTGCAATACTTTGGCATCCTTATATAAGGTATAATAAAAAGTGTTTTTTTTTATTTCGGTCTTATTTTGACTCTTGTTAAAGACAACCTTGGCTGGATGTTCACTCTTCGTTGCACTTTTAAAGGTTTTTTTTTGTTTTATTGACCATTGCAAAGGAGTAATTTTATTGCACTTTAGGAAATCGTTTAAAGAGAAAACACATCACTACTAGCTGGAGGAATGTACATTTTGTATAGAATTCTTAATGGTAAAACAAGTGCCTAATAATATTTGCATTATGATCAGTGCTGCCACTTTACTCCTTTAGCAGTAGATCTACTGCGTTTAGTCCCAAATGAAAACCTACTGCGCAGTGAAACGCCTACTGCGCAGTGAAACGAATCTACTCCTCTTTTAAGAATTTCGAACATAATTCAAAGTTAACTGTGAACGCGTCCATCCCGACTTTTTTCAATAAATTTAAATTCATAATTAAAGAAAGTTAAAAAATAATTTTATGAATTCTTTAAACGGAATGTAAATTTTAGTAAGTTTAGCCTATAAAACTTTTTGTTTTTTTTTTGTTATTGCTGACTTGATTTCCTGTGGAATTCATTTTTGGAGAAAAAAATTTATTTTTTGTATTTGTATTGTATACTGCGCTTTTTTCTCACATATACTGCTCTCAATCATCTATAGGGTGGCTGATTATGATATCGAAACAGTTAAGAAAAAAACATAAGAAGGTAGGTATATAAATTTTTGCATGGACACATTCAAGCTGTATTTTAAAGGGGGGTTTTTCTTTGAGTTTAACATGAATAAAAGAAAATTGTATGGATTTTTACTATTTGCTGATCTCAAGATAGTATTGTCAATAGAAGGAACCTGGCCTTGATTTTTCTTTCTGTAGGTATAAATGAGCGTAGAGGGTGGATACAAAATGTTTAATATGCACAATGTTTTTGATTTTTCTAGATAAATGAAAAGTCTGCGTTTAAGTTCCTACTGTTCAATAATTTTTAAATCTTAATTGACATCAGTTATAACACTTGCAACATTAGTTCCTGGACAGCTACAGTATAATTGCATTACGCTTTACACATCATCTAAAAACATGTGAACGGAACAATGTTCAACCAGCTGATATACTCGTATATGTAAATAGAAAAGAAAAGTGGTCCAAGAATTGCGCCCTGGGGAACTCCACCTGTTATGCTATGGAATCTTCATTCCATACTACTGTCTAAAAAAAACAATAGTAAGTAGTACAGATTTTTGACAGAATATTTAAAGAGTGATTAACAGTATCAAATCCTTTTGAAGCATCAGGCAATGTTAAAAAAGTAGAACAGCTCTTATCCATAGCTTAACGTATATCATCGATTCAAAATAACTTTTAATTTCATTCAGTCCTACAAATTGGCGTTCCATCTGGCAAACTATGACGTAGGATAAGAAAGAAAATCACAGTTGAGATCCCCCATACATTGGATATAGAACATGATATTTCCTCTCAAATTCTTATATTGGCGTATAAGATTTTTATTTGGCCTGTAAATAACTTCGAGAAGAACTGTTTTTAGTTCACAAAAGAATTTCAGTCGCAAATACCTACTCAGATGTGCTATTATCATCAGATTTGGAAACTATTCTACAGTGAATATCACTGCGAAAGTAAATTGCCACACCTCCTTCACTATGAATTCTATCAGCGCAAATAAGCAAGACAGTGCAAGTGGAAGGAGAATGCATAAATGGACTAACGGTGAGTCAACTGTCAGAAGGGAGGTCATCCACCTAGCTTTAAGGGCTGCCTGAGGCTCATCTCACGGGAAGGAACAAGGTGTTTGCTGATAAACTGGCTCACAAAGCTTTTGTTTCTTAATCAACATGCTTGGTAACCAGCCCTGCAGTCTGTTACTCAAAAATGATCAAATGCAGTTTAGAACTTAAACCAGAATCAACACACAGCTGCAACCTAAAGCCACAATATTTACAGCGATGACCAGCCAGCCAGCAATAGCTTTCCCATCTATATGAACCTCAATAAGTGCAGCGTTTTTTTTTCGATCCAATATACTATCCGTCATGGAGAAAGTCCGAGGTGCCGTCCCACCTATGTCAAAATTCGTGGAACTGGGCAACTTCATCTTACAGTTGAATGTCTAAGGAAGTTCAGCTTACTGAAGCCTAATCGGAATGTATTATTCAGCCTGGAGGAGAGGACGTCCTTTCATTTGCTTAACATTACAAAATGCAGCAACGTTGACATTATTGGCTTCAAAATTTTGCTGTCACCAATGAAAACAAGGCGATTGCTGACTGACTAGTTACCAATATTATTCATTGGTTGTTATATCACAATTCACAACCAAAACCAACCTTCTCCATCAGGACCAACACCACTAGACTTCTTTATTCCTTCATTTTATTTTATTCATATTCTTACAGAAATTAGCAACTTCATCTGTACAATAGAACCCAGCGGCTAGGACAGTGACTAGGACAGAACAGGTGAAAAATTTCATCAATCACAAAAGACTGGGTGTATTTGGATAACCTAAAGCAGATATCAGCACATTCCCCAGTATATCGAAAACCTATATGCACTGCACATAGGCAACAACTTAGAAAACGTCTTCAAAGGATCCACCAACAAGAACTTAACACAACTAACAATAACTACTAGACATGTGGAGTGCACCAGCGTACGTCAACATTGTGTTCCGGAGTTCCATTTACCACCACAAGAATAACCAATTCCAGAGGGGACTGCATTTAATCGGACCTGGAATTGACAGCTTCAAGAACATCAACAGACTGATCGGCCAAAAATCACAAATACATGAGACAATCATCACCAACAATGGAGAAGCAGCAACAGTACAGGATAAAGTGGAAGTCATCCTTGGCGAAATTGAGGCATCCATTCAGCAAAAACTAATGCTCAACATGCATTTCGGTTTCCGGGAAAAGCATATCACTCTGCATCCGCTCCTAAAGTTTCAACAGGACATCAGCATAGCTTTGAATGCTTCCTGGATGTCGAAAAAGGATTCATCAGTATATGGATTGAAGCCTTATCCATAAATTTCCCTCACTAGGCTTTCCTTTAGCTTTGATAGGAATAATATTATTTTTTCTTTCTTCAAGGAGATATTTCGTGCTACTCTGGAGAAGTAGTACCTCGTGGCATAATGGTTAGTGCGTAGGACTGTCATGCCAAAGGTCTGGATTCGATTCCCGGCCACTGCCACCTAAAAACAGAAATGTTTTTTTTTCCGAGGTACTGCCTCTTGCGAGGGACTGACAAATCCTCCAAGAGTATACTTGTCATGAATAAGTGCTTCTCATCTAGCTATTCGGACTCGGCAAAAAACTGTAGGTCCCCTCCATTCCTGCCAACAACACGCACACAGGAATGGTTGAGAGTTGTTAGTCACTAGGCCCTGGTTCTCCATGAGCTGTTGCGCCACAAAATTTATTTATTTAATTTTACTCTGGAGAACTGCAAACTTCGACCAAGGGTCGAAAGACTTTAAGTGAATGCGAGAACCATCTCTTCCCTAATGACTCGCTCACATATTACTTTGCGTTATCTCCTGTGACACCTGTTCGAGAAGTCGAGACCCACGTCCGAAAACTCTTCGAGTCTTATGCCTAATGTAATGGGTTATACGAATTTGCTGAGTGTCAAGTTAGCAGAGCAACTTTGATGAATCGAAAAATGAATAGGTGAATAATTTTCCGTTAATTAATATTTAATTATCTTTAAAAATTTCGAATTTGTTATTCAATGTTTTCTGTTTTTTTTTTTTTTGTGCTTTGCTAACTTGATATTAAAACATCGAACGAAAAAATTGATTTCGTCACAACTAATTAACGACTAAAGGACCCAACAATACAGAAAACATTGAACGACAAATTCTAAATTATCACAACTAATTAACGACTAAATAACGGCAAATTATCTACCTACCCATTTTTGAATTCGTCGAAGTTGCTTTGCTTAGGGTTAGGTCCGAGTTAAACCAAAATTAGTTAATCCTGAAAGTAAATTAACCCCAAGTTAACTTAGAAACAATATTTCAGTTGAGGATTCACTTTGTCTTTCAGCTTTCAAAAATCTTGGGGCATCGATGTGCAACACTATGGATTTTATCCTTCTACGCCATTAGAGATGGCACGACAACGGAATTGCACTGATAATAACTTTCACTATCGAAATCAAGATGGCGTCACAACTACTACTACTACGGAGCCAGCTTAAATTGTATTACACGTTTGTGGACTTAATTTACATAGGTTTAACCCGGAGACTGGGATGATCTCGCAGTAAGAAACTAGCCCTTAATAATTTATGTCTTCATTTCTTAGTTTATGCGATATCCGGTCGATCAATTTTCATAACTCAGGCGAAGAAAGCTGAAAAACTAGCACATGCACATAAGATTGTACACGTATAAAATAAAACCGAAATGCTAATAGCTTTATGGTGATCTTCTTATTTTATGATACAGGCAATAATTATTGCTTTTATATAAACAAATGTATACATATGAACAGAACAAGTTTTGAAATAAAAATACCCATATCGGCAACGGCAGCATTCTGTCACCAAGTAAACAAGTTCAAATTGATGACTTCAAGCTGTGACAAGCCACAAAAGACGCACGGATAAATTTCATTGACGAGGAGGAGGAAGTGTGCCAAAAAAAATCTAAATTAAAATAAATTTTCGCACATAGTTTTTTTTTTTTTTGTTAATAATTATGTTTGTACATTTTTGTAGATATTTAATTTCACATTATTTAAAAAAAAAGAAACAATATACATAATATGAATAATTGTTGTTCTAAATTCTAGTAAGCTTTTAAGTTTGAAAAAAGGTTATATACAATTGTACATACATAATTCATCAAACTCACAATGCATTGTTTTATCATTTTCTACAGTGACAGGTCATTTGTATATTAATTTTGTGACTGTCAGATGAGTTTTAACCAAGATAATAAGCTCAAGAACAAACAAAAAAATATACAAAAGCACAAAGATTGGCAGTGTTTTTTTTTTTGTATGAAGGCATCTTGATTTTTGTTTTTATTTCTATCCATGGCATTTTTCTCGCTTTTGTTCGAGAACCAAGAAGGACAATACAAATTAGCAAATTTCTTTGTAATGTCTGAATTAAGCGTTCCTTATTGCAAAACAAAATTAATTAAATAGGTTAGGTTAGGTAGGGGGCCTGACAGTTGATCGTATTACAGTCACACTTAGATCTTTGTAGATCCGTTGTGATACCCTAGAAAATTGAATTCCACTCTATGTGTTCTGTTAGCAGTCAAGCCATTTAGAGGCGTTGATGAAGCTCAGAAGGCTATTAAATAGTTGAAGTTCTTGGAAGTTGCTCTAAGTCGTCATAAAAATGATTTCCTAGGTATTTCTATGACAGAGAACTGGTCAGTGGCAAAGGAAGTGTATTATTTTTATTATTATTATTTATTAACTGAACAGTTTGAAAATACAAAAATTGATTTAATAAATATGGCATTGATGTTTTTCCGTCTGCCAGAGTGAACATGATAAAATTAATATTTGTGTTTGCACCTATGTATATAAAAATATAAACTCAAAATTAAAAAACTTAAAGAGCAAATCAGAAAGAAAAGAGAAGAACTAAACTTGAAGTACAAACAAATTTACTGGTTACTAGGAAAGAACTCCTATCTATCCAGAACAAAGCAATGTTATATAAGCAAGTATTGAAACCCGTTTGGACATATGGCATCCAATTATAGGGTAACAAAGAAAAAAAATGCTAAGCCCATTCAAAAAACCCAAAGCAAGGTCCTTCGTGGCATAATAAATGCCCCTTGGTATATAAGAAATAGCGATCTACATCGTGACCTTCAAATTGAAATGGTTACAGAAGTGGTTAAAAAACTTGCTACATCACACAATCAGCGACTGCATACGAACTCCGAAATGGAGACCGTCTTAAATGTACGAGACAATGTTCGGAGATTAAGAAGAACCAAGCCTCATGAGCTAATGGTTTAAAAGCTATGGGAAAGTGTAATAACTTTAAACTTCCCACAATGTGATTTATAAATTAAGAAAGAAAAATCATTTGTCGATCTTTCATAGATTGGTCCTGATTCACCGGTGGTTTTAGTGCGGTAAGAGTCCCACACTACTCAGTACCGATTCTTAACGATTGTCTTTTGAAGATTTCCATCGGACAAAAAAAAAAACAATAAAAGGGTAATGAAAGAAAATTTCAACGATATTATTTCGATGGATTGTACTCGAAGCATAAGTGGGTTTTAATTCACTCAAAGATGAGGATTATATTCACTCCGAGCGCCCCTAGTCGCTCATTGTTGGCGCTTCTCATGTTCGAGTTGGAATAAAAACGTAAATAATAGAAAATTTATTATTTTTGTTTTCGTTTTTTGTGAACTGTTGAATATTGTTCAATATAAGGGCAACTCATGTTCTCCATCTCTGATTCGGTTTTTTGTTTTTAAGGAATATAATATTTATAAGAAACTATTCAAATTAGATAGAGTTTTCCAAGTCTTATCCCCATTTAGAGCTCCCAAGCATATAGTGCCCAATCAGAGTGCTCTGTCCAAAATAAAGTCTCCTTATCTCTCGGAGGGTTGGGCATACACCCAGAAAGTGAAGTATATCTTCACGTTTGATGAGATTGTAGAAGGAACAGGATCCTGGTAGATCTTCCCTGTAAGGAATAAGGTTTAGACTATGGATTTCAGTTCTAGCACGTATAATAAATCTTATATTTTCGATACCTAAATCATATGTAAAATAACTACCACAACCTAATCGATGATTTAGCTCTTTGTATGTTGTACGGGACATGGCTGAAGAAGCTCCTTGCACATTGTCTAGAAACATTCTATCATCAACAATTGCAATCAAGTCATACAAAACTCCTTGCCATTCTCCAAGACTGTTTGTTAAGTTCAGTGAAGGATTATGGTCTTGTGCTAATCTAAACCAATCTTCAAAGATTCCTTTTTTAGATCTGAACAGTGATACCATTATTAGTTTCTGCAGGTTATTGTTGTTCTTCATTTTCAGCTTGTCTTCGAATAGTTTTTTTCAAATACCATGACCATAGTCTGCAGTAATCGGCCAGTTTATTTATAATTAGCTGAAGAGTTTTTGGTTCCTCAGCTAAAATGACTAGGTCATCGGCGCACAGTAAGACCTTCAAAGTTAGTCCTGTAAATTTCGCTCCCCCCGGTAAGTACTTAACGATGGCATAGATGAAAAGTGCAAAGATAATGGGGCTCAAAATACATCCTTGTGGAACCCCTGTTGACGTTGGGAAATAAAGTTGATTATGTGACTCACCATAAACAGCTGCAGACGATTCCGACAAAAGCTCTTCATATATCCAAATAAACTTTGAAGACACACCGATAGTGGAACAAAGCTTAAAGAGGAGACTATTTCTATTCACATTGTAAAACACTGCCTTAAAGTATACAAAAAAGCAGTACAATTTCCTTTTATTTTTAATGAAGTTTCTCGGAATGCTTTTGGAGTACAAATATTTGACAGTTACTCATCAAATTATTGTTCTCAGCCCACAAATGTCAGTCTATTATACATCTCTTGTGCAAATACTTTCCTTATCGAATTGAGAAACGATATTCCCCTATAGTTTTCTGGCATGCTACTTATTTCCTTTTTTATCTCTCTCTTCTCTCTCTTAGGTATTGGGATTTGTAAAAATTTGAATTTGTAGCCTAAAACAAATTTAACATCAGGGTGGCGCACCAATTGTGCTACAATAAGAAATTCAAATAACTTGTTTTTTAATCGATGTATTTCATTTATTTTTTTTGTTTTATTGTTTAGAAAATTAAATTTTATTTTAAATAGTTAGTTGTTTTTAAAGATTATAGACCGCAAATGACCTTCACGCTCTCCCACGCATATGCGGCACCTGATCAAAAAATTATTCATTGCGGCCTGAAGAGTTGAAGTTGGGATCGCCTCAATTATTGTCGTTATGGACTGCTTTAATTCAGTTAAATTCCTGGGCTTCGTTTTATACACCTCTTGCTTGACATAACCCCATAAAAAGAAGTCTGGTGCAGTCAGGTCAGGTGACCTTGGGGGCCAGCGAATAGTGGAGTTCCTAGAAATTAATTTGTTTGCGAATTTTTTGTTTAGCTCCGCCATAACTGGTCTGGCTATATGTGCAGTTGCTTCATCTTACTGAAACCAAACGCTGTTGAATGGTATACGTCTTCGGTGCAGTTCTGGGTAAAAAAACTCCTTCAACATCTTTAAATAACGGTCCCCCTTGACAGTAACGGTTACACCGTTTTCTTCAAAGAAGTACGGCCCGACAATACACCTTGATGAAACTGCGCACCACACAGTGACTCTCATGGAGCATTTCTGGATTAGACTCATTCCATATACGGCAATTTTGCTTGTTTACATTGCCGTTAAGATCAAAATGGGCCTCATCAGACATGAACAAACAATTGATCAATGTGTTGTCTTCTTCGGCCATTGATATCATTTTTTGGCAAAATTCCAGGCGAACAGGCAAATCCTGAGGGTTTAACTTGCTAGTAATTTGGACTTTGTACGGAAACAAGTTTAAATCGTCATGAAGTATCCGTTGTAATGACCGTCTACTAACTCCAATTTGCCCCGATAAGTTTCGGGTCGAAACGCTCGGATTGGCCTGTATTGCAGATGCTACTGCTGCGATTGTATCCTGAACCCGAACATTGGCATCCCGATGGTACGGCCTTCGTGCGATGCTTCTAGATTCGGCAAACATGTTTTCAAACCTCATAATGGTCCATCTACTCGGGGGATTACCGCCAAACTCCCGCCTGCCAAACTCCGGACTGCAAAGCATGGTACCGTTGCACTATCCAAATTCTTTTCTCCGTATCCCAAGCATCCATTTTTATAAATCTAAATAGTAACCTACAAAATAAAAAAAAAATAAGCCGATTACTCACACAGAAAAAAAGTTATTACGTTTTATTTTTGTAGCACGATTCGTGCGCCACCCTGTATATGGGCCCAATTTTTGTTTCTGAGATTTAAACCCCAAAATATTTTGTCTATTTAAAAAAATATCTGAAAAAATTCATGTCTAATAGTTAAATATCCCACTGTTCAGTTTGGCATTCTTTGCATTGTCATTGCTTTCTCAAATCTCAACTGAAGGCACTTCTTATCGAACACAAGAAAAAAAAAATAAAAGAAAACTCCTTTAAAAAAATATACACATGAAGTAAACTCTACTACTGTTGAAAGTTCTTTACAGTTAAAGTACACGATTTAAAGAAACGGAAGTTTATTTTCTTTATCAGAATGCCTTTCGCTTGGCGCCTTCACATGGCAGCGGCATTGGCATTGGCGACGAAGTTGACCTTTTATTTTGAAAAACAATATTGATGAAGAAACATCGCAATATTTTTCAATTTTAATTGTAACGAAGGCTAAAAATAACCACTCTCTCCCTATCACTTATAGTAGAGAAAGTGTTATTTACGAGAACGATGGTCTAGGGCAAAGTCGCAGAGTTCAACATCAGAAAAAACCTAAACAAGAAACTTAAATAAAAACTGTCAAGGAAGATTGGTAGTGTCGAGAGTGCGTAAAGTACGGCTCCAGTTATCTACGTCATCGACACTTTACCGATAACGCATGGACAATTTTGACAATGTCGGTAACGGACGGATTTTTTTTTTTTAATTTTGTTCTTTTTTTCAAACCAGAGTGTGACCATTTTGCCCCACAAAATTAGGCAACAATTACTTCTTTTTTATGTTTTTCGGTTTTTTAATAGTGTGATAAACGCATAAATTGTTGTATAGTCTTAGGCGTTTTCTTTTTTTTGTTTTCTCTGTCGATGTCGTTTGCTTACGATATTGGTTGGGGTGGTTTTGTTGACTGTTGAGGCTTTTGAAATTTACGTGGTCGATAAGAATTTATTTTCCAAGAACACATTGAATTTTGTCGTAAATATTTGATGAGGGAAAAGCAAAGGACTTTTTATCATGGAGAGGAATTGTAGAAGGAGGATGTTGTGTTCTTTCAAATTGAGAAGGGAATGACAAAAAAAAAGTAGGTAGGTAGGTATGTACACATTTATATGAATTGGTTTTTGTGCAATCTTTGGTTAGTTATCTTTATGACCTGCTTTTATGCCTTGTTAGGTTTTTTTTGTGGTTATTTTTGTTTGCTCCATTCAAATGCAAAATGAAAAGTAAATCAGGTGTTATTAATATGGGTAGATTAAGGTGTTAAATTATTGGCAAATTGATTTTCCATATAGACAGAGGTACCTACCTGTACCTACCTAAATTTTCAATAAAACGTATTCAAATGACTTTGGCTGACAATGCGGTAAATATATTTCTTTTATTTTGTTTTTAGATAAAAGGAAAGAGTACATATTCTCGAATGTTATTTTTTTCTCGTATTCTTATAGATTTATTTGTTTTTGTAGAATACTAAAGGGATAATAAATTTAAATCAATGCAAATAAATTGGTTAAATATATAATTAAATAGAGGCGTGTTATAAGGCATATATAGAGAGACCACATGTTTTTCCATTCTAAATAAATATTCTAGGCATAAAATCCCGACTCCACAGGACATACAGATGCCCAACATCGCAACCACAATTCAATCAACAAATAGCTGATTTAATCTCAATGGGCATATTATGTCATGTCGTTTCATTTCTCTCTCTCACCACTTACTTCTATCTTTTGCAACAATATTCAACTCAAACTATATGAACAAATGTCATGTAAATAAACAACAACTTTTGCAGCAAAATTTACCTCTGAGACAAAAAACTCTTACTCACGTGAAAACTTTGAAGAGCATTTATGTGCTGCTCAAAAGTTGGCCTACCCCCACATGTCGTCGACAAGACATGGATGTTTCTGCCTTTATTGGTTTTTTTCTCGACAGGTTCATAATGCACTAATTATTTAATGCATTATGTTTAATCAACACGTAAAATTATTTTAAATATTCCAAATTTTTCCTTCTTAAATCATAAATAAATTTCCTCTTTTTTCACTGTTTGAGTTATTTATTTAAAATATTCATGGGTCCATCGATCGAGATGAATTAAATCTCCAAAAATGTTTTCTTTTTTTCTTTTACCAGCTCTCAGTTTATAACTGCATAGATGAGAATCTACCGAATATCGCTGATTAATGATAGAAAAAACTTTAAACGAAGCTGTTTACTTTGTTCAACGATATGGTGTACTTGGTCGTATGAGTATTATATCTATTTTTGTCCACGCAATAGTGTTAAATAAATTCCCTTTCATCTATTTATTTATTCAAATATGGACAGATAAATGTTGAAGTTGAATCAATCCAAAATTTAAATAGCACAGACTTAAGAACTAACATTGCCATTATTTTAATAAATTGATCAAAATTACATGATTACTTGATTACTAAATTAATTTAATTTAATAGCAAAACACAATACATAACCATTTTTCAATTTCGTATTCGTTTTTAAACCTTAATGCATACTACCCAACTAACAAAATTGCTTCGCATTTCAGACATTATAGTGTTATTTGTTTCTATAGCGCTCCATTTAGCCCTCTGACAGAAAGTAAATACCTTATTTGAGCATTACTGAATACTTAAATATTTTCTGGTGCAAATTATATCAGCTTGATAGAAGCGATGTACCAATGTTTCTTTAATCTCTCTATAATGCTCTTATGAAGAAACAAAGATACTTTCACTTCAATAGTCATCCCCTAAAATTATTATACAATCTTTATGTTAGTCTTTATTTCTATATTGCTTGTATTAGTGAATATGGTGACGCCAAGCTAAAATCGGCTATTTTATAATTTATATTCAATTTAGCACCTGAGCACATATATTTCTTATTGTTGACAATGTTTAAGGTTGGTATCAATTAATTAATTAATCTATTATATCTCTATTTATTTAATCAAAAATATGTGTTTGTTATAGCCATACTAATCTATTATTTTATATTTTTCTTGAAGAAAATTTTTTCTTATTAATTCTTCTTGTCTCATACGAGGCAGTTCTAGATAAAAGTGCTTCCAATTTAATGCATTGAACTGTATATCAGAGATTGGTGGAGCGGTTAGCGAGTAAGACAATTGGTTCAGAGGGACACGTGTTCGATTCCTGGTTCTAGCAACAAGTTTTTTTAAATTTAATTTAATGTGATCTTCTTTAAGACTGTTATGATCAACTCCATAAAGGTATAATAGGAGTGAAAAAAGGTCGCCTTTTTCACTCTATGGAGTTTTATACAATGGTTATTGCATAGGTTGAATGAAAACGAAAAGCATCTATGGAGCAATAGAGAAGCGAAATTGTTAGTTGGGTACTGTAATATTTGTAAAAGTCGGAAGAGAACGGGACAAAAAAAGCAAGATTGCGGGTAAAAAATGTGTATATTAGTTGTGCCTTTTCGAAATTGTATTATTAAATAAAGGTTGGGGCTGAAATATTAGTAAAAAAGTATGTTTTTTCCAAGCCCCAATTGAATGGAATGAAAAAACGCAGATGAAGCAAAGCAATTTGAATGTACGTAAGCTCTTTTTATTCCAAGCCCTTTGAAACAAATAAAAGGACAAAAAATTAAAGTTGGAGCAAAGCAATGTATGGCAAAAATGTGGTTTTCCAAGCCTTATGGGTATCGACACAAAAATGAGAATGGTGCTTACAAATTTTCATGTGGGCTGTGTTTTTTTTCAAGCCCTTAAGAAATTCTACGAATAAAACGAAGTTAAACGATGTTTTTTTTACAAATAAAAATCCTACGTTTTTATTCAAGGCATAGATCATTTGGTTTTTAGATCGTGACCACTGAGCTTAAGGATATCATCTGTAATTTCATTATATACTTTTTTACAAAACTTGAAAAACCGAAATTCAGATAGTTGTTAAGTGAAAAATGTTACCTTTAACCTTGAAAATTTCCTCTTAGTTTAAATTTTCTATAAAGCATACTAAGCAACTCGACATAAGAGCAAGTACGTGAGATCCAATCGTACATTTTATTTATTTTTATTCTTTTCCGATGGAAATCTTCAAAAATACACTGGTTATAAGAATCGGTCCTGAGTAGTGTGGGACTCTTACCACACTAAAACCACCGGTGAACCAGGACCAATCTATGAAAGAACTACAGATGATTTTTCTTTCTTAATTTGAAAAACATATTGTGGGATTGTTTAAGTTATAACATTTTCCCATAGCTTTTAGACCATCACCTCATATGGTTTGGTTCTTCTTAATCTCCCATCATTGTCTCGTACATTTAAGACGGTCTCCAGTTCGGAGTTCGTATGCAGTCGCTGATTGTGTGATGTGATGCTATTTCTTATATACCAGGGAGCATTTATTATTCCACGAAGGACCTTGCTTCGGAATATTTGGATGGGCCCAGCATTTGTTTTTTTTTGTGTACAGTGCCATAGTTGGATTCCATATATCCAAATGGGTTTCAATACTTGCTTATATAACATTAGTTTGTTCTGGATAGATAGGGGTTCTTTCCTTGTAACGAGAACATTTTTCTGTACTTCAAGTTAAGTTCTCCTCTTTTCTTCTTGATGTGCTCTTTACATTTTAGCTTTGCATCCCAAGTCATTTCAAGGTATCTGGCAGTATTGGAGTAACGTAATGCTGTACTGCTTATTTATTTGTTTGTAAGGTATATGCGTCGATATTGTTTCATTTAGTTTAATTTGCCATTTTTGCGTCCGATCGCTAACTTCATCGACTTCATTTTGCTATTTTTGTTTAGACTTCGTAACGTTTATATTTTACACCAATATTGCAGTGTCATCCGCAAAGATGACCATGATAGCGTTGATGTCCACTGGAATATCCCTTGTATACAACAGATACAAGGTTGGTCCTAGGACACTTCCTTGTGGTTCACCAGCTTCAATTTTCTTTAGCTCCGAGTAATTTTTGAACGTACCGTACTCTCGAGAGCTGGTTCGTTACGTTGGATTTCAGTATTTCGTAGTACTGCCTGGGAAGATCCCTATGCAGTTTGTACTCAAGTCTCAAGTGCCAAACCTTGTCAAAGGCTTGAGCAAAATCTCAGCATATAGCCGAGCATACTTGTTTTTCTTCAAGTGTCTTTTCCAAAAAATCCATACTCCGATGCACTTGGTCTATCGTGGAATGTATATTTCTAGCTAACTGATGGCTCGGAATAAGTCTTCTTTCTTCAAATATTTTCCTGAGTCTTTTCAGGAGCAGGCTTTTGAAAACTTTTGCCATAATTGGTATAAGCTATATTGGTCTGTAAGATGTTACTTCTGTTGGTGGCTTACCTTGATTAGGTATAACAATGACTTCTGCAATTTTTCAATGATGTGGCACATATCACAGTTTCAGGCATGCATTCTTTATAAATTGAAGTTTTTTTTAAGGCAAGGCTATTGAAAGCATTTCATTATTTTTAGTGAAGTTTCAAAAATTTTTGGAAGGTCAAAGCGATTTTTGGCACCTCATTTTTGGGAAATTATTAAAAATAATGAATGCCTCCTGAATGGCCCTAAGATCTTTATAAAAGATCAGCAAGTTTCATTAGTTGATTAGCCATAGATTTTTGTATCCTTTTGCCGAAAAACTTTCGTGGGTTTTTTTTTTTAATCCGATGGAAATCTTCAAAAGACACTCGGTAAGAATCGGTACCAAGTAGTGTGGGACTCTTACCGCACTAAAACCACCGGTGAATCAGGACCAATCTATGAAAGATCGACAAATGATTTTTCTTTCTTAATTTATCAGTCGCATTGTGGGAAGTTTAAGTTATAACACTTTCCCATAGCTTTAAGACCATCAGCTCATGAGGCTTGGTTCTTCTTAATCTCCGAACATTGTCTCGTACATTTAAGACGGTCTCCATTTCGGAGTTGGTATGACTTTGCAGTCGCTGATTGTGTGATACAGCGTGTTTTTTAAACACTTCTATAACCATTTCAATTTGAAGGTCACGATGTAGATCGCTATTTCTTATATACCAGGGGGCATTTATTATTCCGCGATGGACCTTGCTTTGGAATTTTTGGATGGGTTCAGCATTTGTTTTCTTTGTACAGCCCCATAGTTGGATGCCATACGTCCAAACGGGTTTCAGTACTTGCTTATATAACATTAGTTTGTTCTGGATAGATAGGTCAGAGTTCTTTCCTAGTAACCAGTACATTTTTCTGTACTTCAAGTTTAGTTCTTCTCTTTTCTTTTTGATATGCTCTTTCCATTAAAGCTTTGCATCCAAAGTCATTCCAGGGTATTGGCAGTATATTGGAGTAAGGTTCCGCTATACTGTTTATAAGAATTGGAACATTGTTTATTTTTTTGTTTGTAAAATTAATATGCGTCAATTTTGTTTCATTAAGTTTGATTCGCCATTTTTGAGTCCAATCACTAACTTTATCGACTGCATTTTGCATCTTTTGTGTAGCCTTCGTAACGGATTTTTCTGGCACCATTATTACAGTACGAATATCATCAACAGAGGTGGCCATGATAGCGTTAAGGTCCAAGGGTTGGTCCAAGGACACATCCCTGTGGTACACCGGTTTCAATTTTCTTTAGTTCCGAGTAATTTTGGGCGTACCGTACTCTAAAGAGTCGGTTCGTAGTACTGCCTGGGAAGATCCCTATGTAGTTGGTACTCAAGTCCCAAGTGCCAACTGCCAAACCTTGTCAAAGGCTTGAGCAACATCTAAGAATATAGCCGAGCATACTTGTTTTTCTTCAAGTGCCTTTTCCACAACATCCGTAATCCGATGCACTTGGTCTATCGTGGAATGTTTATTTCTAAATCCAAACTGATGGCTCGGAATTAGTCTTCTTTCTTCTATTATTTTGCTTAGTCTTTTCAGAAGCAGTTTTTCGAAAACTTTTGCCATGATTGGTATAAGCGAAATAGGTCTGTAAGATGTTACTTCTGTTGGTGGCTTACCTTGTTTAGGTATAACAATGACTTCTGCAATTTTCCAATGATGTGGCACATATCTTAGTTTAAGGCATACATTTATTATAAATTGGAGTTTTTTGAAGGCTATAGCAGGCATTTCTATCAAAACCTGAGCAGTTATTAGATCGTACCCTGGTGATTTTTTGTTAGACAACTTATGTTGACACATACTTCTTACTTCTTTGAGCGTGACAAAAGGAATTTCACATTCGTCGTTTCTATCAACAAACTGTAATGGATCTGTAGCTGTGCTTGCTGTAAATGGCTTAAAAACATTCGCGAGATATTCAGCGAAGAGATCAGCCTTTTGTTTTGGGTTTCCGATCCATTTACCATCTTGAGATTTTACTGGCGGGTTTTGTGCCTGTGGTCTTTTTAGGCGCTTAGCTGCTTTCCATAAGGAGTATTCCGTAGAAGCATCCGCCGTCAGACTATTCAGGAATCTACTAAGTGAATCACTTTTAAATTCACAGCTTCTTTTCTTTAGTTAAGACGGTTAAAAACTGCCTTATCACCTGGAAATCTCGTAGCTTGCGATTTTCTTCGGGCTCTTCTTTTCTCCAAGATCAGCTCCGTTATTTCGACAGGATATTTTATTTCTTTTTCTCTTGAGTTCGAAATTGTTGGAGTACTTTCTTCTGCAGCCTGTTGCAGATCAGCAATAAATTGTTCTACTTCATGATCAATCTGTTCGTGGGTTTGAAAAAAAAACTTTTGAAAGTCATACAAAATAATCTATAGCTGACAAATTACTAGAACTAGCTGAACATTTATGTAGATCTAGAGACCTTTCAGATGTTAAGCAATATTTGCAAATTTCCCACATATAAAGTGCCAAAAATCGATATGACCTTAAATTATTTTTTAATTAATTAGAAATTCATAAAAAAATATGTTTGGCTGGCCAATTACTGAAAATAGCTGAGTTCTTATGACGGTGATTTGGCCTTAAAAATGGCATACTTCTGTGTTTGAAATGACTCAAATGAGGTCGTAAAATAGTTTTTCTAAAATCGTTACTCAGTATTTAAGGTTTTGTTTTTACACTCTGTAGAGTATTTTTAGAAAAAAATCGACTTTTATGAAAAATAACGGTGCCTTCCATACAAATATTAAGAAATCGTTTAAAAAAAAATTTCAGATAAATAAATACTTACGATTTGCATACCAAAAATATCGCTTAAAAATGTTTTAAGAATTTGATAAATAATTAATTTTTTTTCATAGGATCATATTCAATCGAGATAATATTTGCGTTTGGATTTGCTTACAAAAATTCATACCCATTTTCAAAATTGCATTTTTTTAATCAAATTTGTGGAGCTTTATTAACCTTGAAAAATTCAACTTTTTATTTATTTTAACACTGTTCTATCTATATCAACCATTAAAACAAATAAAATATTGTTTTTAATTATTTTATTAAATAATTTAAATTCAAAAATAATAAATTTAAATCGCATGAGTTTCATACCTTCAAGACGAAAATACAAACAAAATCATTTTAACTGTTGATTTCAAAATCAGCCAATAGGTGGTGTCTCGGATAAATTGTTATCAAAAACAACAACCATTTTTTTAAGTAATCAAAAAATCAAAGGAAAATGTTTCAAAAGCTTGTTTTTCCAACATTCAGCAATTCAGCATCGATATCATGACGCCGACTCTGACATAACTTTTCTCCCGAAAGCTCATTGAAAGTTTAACCTATATAAAAGCCCTTGATACCTACCACCCAATCCTGTTAAAATCCTCCCAGTCTGAAAGAAAAACCCCCACACACAGCTCCATGACCCATATGAGACTTGGCAAAACCCTCGATAGAACCACAACCACACCAACGCAACTAATCCGTGCGCTGAAAGCATAACAAAAAGTTCATCATCAGAATCCCACTCGAATCATCTCAGCAGCAACAGACAGCCACAGCCAGAGTAGTGTTCCAGTCACTTCCCACCATCATTATCGTCATCAGCGTGTTCCTTTGTCGGAGATTGAACCAAAGAATACAGACAAATTTCCCCATATCTCAAAACAACTTGGGAAAAAAGCAAAAGTTTGCGCATAAACGGGCTTAATGCAAACCCATTGCCACTTAAGTTTAGTCATTGACGAGTCGCTCTACAGCTAAGGTCTGTTATACGGTCATCCACATTCGATTTGAATCCCATTTTATATTAACAAAAAAAAAAATAATAATATTAAACACGATCGGGCGTTTGAGACTCAAACTTAGAATAATTGTTTGAGTTTTTTTTCCTTGATTGTTGAGTTTTGTTTCGTGTTTCGAGGGAAATTTCCCAGCCCGAACCCTGAACCCAATTGATTGTTCATTGAAAAGATATTTTCACCTTCCCCGGCACCGCATCCCCCCTCAAACCATTAAACCAAACAAGTGAAAGTGCATTGTGGAAGTGGATTTATACTACTTGTAGCTCAACTAAGTGAGTGCTTTAAACGAACCAGTTGCAAGTTGTTTGGCATTGAAATTGAAATATATATCTCGGTCATTGAGTAGTTTTTGTTTGTTGTTTCAATTTGAGTTGAATTTCTTGGATTAAAAAAAAAAAAAAATAATAAAAACCTGATCAAGATGAGCGGTGGAGTTGATAGTATTATCAGCTACAAGCGTAACCCCGACGAGGAGTTCTACGCTATGCTTAATTGCGATGAGCATTCATCTGTAAGTATTTTTTTTTTGTGTTTCTGGTATCTCATTAAAAAGACTGATTTTGTGCTTCCGTGCAAAGCAAATTTAAAAAAATATTTTTCTTATTTTCTGACAATCGATTTGTTGTGTGTAGGTACCTGCTTCTGTTTATTTTAAAAGAAGAGCATTTGTGTGGATACACCTAGGTTGATGGGAACTCAGGGCAAATTAAATGAGATCGAACATTTATAATATCTTATCCGACTGTCCATATGAGTCAAGACCAAGATATACTTATAAAACAGTAATAATTAGTATTTCAAACGTAATGCGGATATCGTTTATTCAGCATTGGTACTTTGACATCTACTTGTAATCTAAAAACCTTCAATATCTACAAAGTTAAATTGTTTAACAATAATTACCTAAAAATAAATCAACTGACGAGGTTTTTGTCTATTACATAATCTTAATGATAATTTTACCATTAGAACCTACTTATGTATAGAAACATTTTAATGACGCATCTGTTGGGCGCCATTTTGACAGAAACAAAAAATAGTTTTTCACAAATTTTGGTAATGGTTTAGCTAGAACCTATACTTTCTGTACTATATACAAATTTATTCGATCTGCTAGAGTGGAAATATTCAGTCGTTTAATTAAATATTGATTGTTTTGGCAGTATGATCCATCAACTAATAGTTTATTGCTCCGGAAGTTCCTGTATAATTGCAATGTTATTATTTATTAATTCAAAAGTCGTTATCTATTTTCTTTTACCATAATATGTACCGTTACTTTGGTCTTTCTCAGTTGTTCATTATAGAATCTGGTAATCTGAATTTATGCGCAGTTGATTCTTTAAGTGTCAAATGTCACAGCCGTTATAAAAAAAAATATGTTTATCTTTAATTACTCAAAACAAATATTTGTTTAAACTGATAATTTGGAAAACTACTAGTCCGGAAGCTAACCATAAGACTACCTATCTCATCGTGGCCACGAAAAAATTGGATTCCAATCAAACTACTACTGGTCGGACAAGCTTTATCTGGTTGCAGTGGTTTGGAAATGCACTTTTCAGGTTATGTATTTTCCTCTAAATGTATACTTATAACATAAGAAACTTCTATAAATAAGATATTATTAAAAAGTAAACAACAATTTCTCGAAGAAAAAAAAGTTAATTGGAATGATTCAAAATTATTTTTGAAGAATAAAAGTAAAACTTTAATATTCCGTTGCCAGTTTTTTTAAAAAAAAAAAAGTCCATATGGAACCAGTCATATTAAATTAGAAAATTTATCAACAAAATGTTTATTAAAATTAACCGGAAAAATATTTATGCACAAATTCAAAAAATTAAAACAAATAAAAATGTAAAAAAAAACAATACCAGCAGCCATGCTGAAATAAGACAAAAAAAAAATATATACAAAAAACACAATGTCACATTTCCGCACACAATAAAAGGGCGGACTGATTAATCGTAGAATCGTGTGCCGATCAGGAACGATTCGATTTTTCTGATCCGATCATCGAAAAGTTATCGATGATTAAAATCACAAATACTCATTTCAATCGATCTCAATCTCAATCGTTTCTATTATTCTCGATTTTCCATTACAATCTTAATCATTTTGAGGATCCTCGATTTTCCATCCCATTTTCAATGGTTTCGATGATTCTCGATTTTCCATTCTAATATCAATCATTTCAATAAAGAATCTCGATTTTTGGTATCAATCTTTTCAAAAATGTCTGAGTTTTTATGAGGTTTTTTAATCTATCAACATCGTAGCCATAATTGAATGGAAATTGACAGTTGATAGCTTGACAGATAGAGGAAAGACTATATTTTGACATAAAATGTGTATTTCGATCCAAATGTCACCCTATCGACAATTGACTGTAAAAATACTTCCGCAAATTTCTGATTTTTTAGTCCATCGACATCGAAACCATCCTTAAGTAGAACTTGACAGTTGATAACTTGACAGATAGGAGACAAACTATATTTTGACAAAAAAATGTATTTCAATCTAAATGTCACCCAATCGACTTATAATCTCATTTTACCGGAGCAGTAAAAAACTAAAAATTTAAGATTTTCCTGACAGTTTCTTAATCCAATCAAATTGTATTGTTTGTAAATTTGGAATAGTTTAGATTTGATAAACAGTACAATATTGAATTGAAGATTGGATTTAATCGAAATCGAAATAAAAATCGAATCAGAACAGTATCGAATAATGAACTGAGTGAAATAAAAATTATCGAATGATCGATTGATAGAAATAATCGAATCATTTTTATGATCGATTTTTGAACGATTCGATTATTTGGAATGAACGATTTACACAGCTCTAATTGATCGTGTGCGAAAAAAGTGTTTAGATGTCTCCAAATAATCTGCTACAATTATCAATTTAACTCAACGAACAGCGCTCTGCACAACGAAAAGTAGTTTACAAATTTTGTATTATAGCCTATAAATGTACCTCATTACATATTTGTGATGAAAATGTTTTTTTTATAGACTGTGGCTTTCAATCTGGCAATACTTTTTCCGGAGTTGGTCTTTTTTACAGTTGTCACTTGAATTATGCTCTGTTTGGTTATCCATTTCATAATGATAGACTTAGGGCCTGATCACAAAATTTGTTTTTTTCGGAGGTCTTGTGTTTCGTCTTTCTGACACATTGGGTGAGGGGTGTAGAAATGTAGTGGGAGTGAAAAAACGAAAGCACGTATGAAAATTTTAAGATTTTTTCTAGTTGAACTTTGACGTTTATGATTTGATAAACGAATAGAGGCGGTGGATACTTATAAACTCTTAATAATGAGCTTTAACATTTATTTTTCGTTATTAAATAGATATAAATTTGAACAAGAAGTTATTTAAAAACATTTTTTGTTATTATTACTTTCTATTTTCCAATAAATGAACCTCATATTTTTGAACGTCAGAAAAACGAATGGCCTTTTTTGGTTATGTGTAATGACGAAGATACGTATCTGTCAAAAAGATGAAAAACGAAACGAACGAAAACACGAATCGTGTAATCAAGCTCTTACTCCTGAACAACGTTTGCAAATCGTTGCAATTTATTACTATTATTTAAATAGTTCGGTTTACGTGACACACCGCAAAACAATCAATTTATTGAGGGAAACTTTTGGTGAGCGCATTATATCGCGTCGTGGGCTAGTGGCGTGACCTCCAAGATCATGCGATTTAATACCGGTATACTATTTTTGTAGGGTTATGTGAAGTCACTTATCTATGCAGATAAGCGATACGGCCCCAATTGCTGCAAAAAGTTGTTCGAAAATTGGACCTCTCGGCTGGAATTTATTCGAGCCAGCCGCGCCGGTCAATTACCCGAAATCATTTTTAATGACCAGCCTTTTTCTTTATAATTAAAGCTAAATTTTTGTCCCTAACATAAAATTATGTGCGTTTTATTTCTTTTTGAACACCACACGTCTAAAAAAAACACCCGTTACAAGAAAAGACTTGGAACAGATCCTAGGAAAATGGTCCAATAGATTTTTCTTTGCATAGTCTGAGGAATAGGTTAAATTATATTTTTTTAATATGTTTTAATATATTACTTTAAAAGAAAATTTTTAAATAATAGGTAAACCATGAGATGGTTTCGTATTATTCACCAAGCAATAACAACCTCGGCTAAATCGAAGTGAAATGCGGTAGTATTGAAATGACAAAATAAACCCGCTACCGCAAATAGCTTTGTTTTGCTCGAGGATAAAAGTTGCTTTATGATGCTTGCATCTGGGAGCAACTTAAAGTTGATGTTTAGTTTCTAGGTACTGGCTTTTGGATCTTGGGAAGTGATATTAAGAATAGTTACAAGAAAATGTTTTATTTTCAACTATTTCGCCATAATTTTTTTGTAAAGAATCTTATAAGGCATTAAAATTCGCTCAAATTTCTATTAATGTATAAAATTTTATATATGAAAGGGCTTTTTTTAGCTCTCTTTCGGAATGGATACGTAAAGAGAAGTCCTGATTCTGGATTCCTTGCAAACATACTTTCTTTTCTCCAATTGCACACTCAATATTTTTCTTCTATCACTAACTATTTAAATTACAGTTGTAAAGCTAGCAGAGCAACTTTCACCCACGTTAATAGGACCTTGACAGGAATTTGCAGTTTTTTTGCATTTTTATTCCCGATTTTGCAGTTTGCCAAATAAGGCTAGTCGCGCACATGCAACTGCTACCATAACAAAATAGCTTAGTCACAAGTTGACTACTGAGCGCGCACATAAGCAACTCCATCGCCAATCGCAACGAACCTAACCAACATACCACAATGTTTATTCAGTTTTTCTATCTCATACATTTAAAGAAAATTATAATCGCCTTCGTCCTATTCTTTTGCTCAGCAAATTAAATAAAAGATTCATTTGTTCTCTTTCGCACAGAGAACATAACGCACTTTGGAAAGAAACAAAATTCAACGATGTGGTTAAATATCCGCAACTAGTTGGTTGAATGTCCGCGCCATAAATAAATAATATAAAGATGGGAATCCTCGGCTGTCAAACTGATTTGCCTACAAGCTCAGACCGTGGTGAATGTCATAAAGTTGCACTAGTAACCTTTACCACACTAACACTAATGCAACTTACTGATTTTCACCACAAATCATCGGTTTTTTTTAAATTTGTCAGTTATTTTAAAAACCCAATGGACATGTTCATAAAGTATAAAAGCAGGTGAAGTGAATTTTTAAGTGCTCACTTCCCTTTATATAATTTTATTTTAAAATTGCATTGGCTACCTAAATTCAAAGCGTTCTAAGATAATAAAAGACATATTGGTAGTAATAAATAATTGAATAAATAAATGTATGTTAATTGAACCATAGTGGGAGGAAATTTGTTTGTGAAATATGAAATTTCATAGTAAATATGTTAGCCTTTTTACACCGAACTCAAAACGAGGTTTTCGCTAAAATATTGGCTTTGGAGAAAAACCTTATCGAAAACACAAGGCTTCACATACATTTTTTTGAGCTTCAGGTTTTCGTAAAACACAAGTTTAATATAAAACCAGTCGAAAACTTGTTGGAATTCAGAGATGAACAAAACAAACGTACCTTTTAAAAAGTTCAGTGCCTAGTAAAATGTCAAAAAAGAAACTGATTGGATGCATTTATATGGATCATATTTATACAAATAATCACCATTTTACATCCATAAAAGTGAAGAAAACAACAAAATGAAAAGATAATTGTAAGTGGTTGGTGAAAGAAAAACTATAATGTCAAACGAAAACGTATAGTGTAATGTTTGGTGTGAATGGTTTTTTAAAAGTTTTTGCCGAAGTCTGGTTTTGGGGTTTGTTGTGAAAATCCTATTATTCCTTAAATTTGTATTACTTACTGGAATACTTCCACAGATTTATGATCTCCACAGAAACGAACTATCAAAATTAGTCTGGATAATAATAGCTACGTTTTATGCATGTCCATGGACTTTGGGAAAAAAAAACGACACCGGGACATTTTAACATTTGCCTTGGTCTGCCATTTTATATAACCAGCAAACATTTAACATTTAATTATTATTTGTTCAATGTAATTTGTTTTTACTTATTTACAGCACAGTGATTTAAGATTTTGTTTCACTCATACATTGAACAAAAAAAAAGACTGGAAAATTATGCACCAAGCACCAAATTCTTTTAGTTCGCTTCCACCAAGGTGAGGACTCTCCCGTCTGACGGGAGAAGTTAACGAAAACTAAACGAAGAGTACCACTTCGCAATTATGTGTGCGTCATATGGATTACTTGTTTTCGCCCGGTTTCCTACGACCACTACGTTGGCTATTCTAGTTCTACCTCAAAGGCTCTCCCAAACCAACGCGAATTCGCGGCGACGGCGAATTTTTGTTGTTGTTTATCGTTGTGTATTTGTCATATTTTTAACTATTGTGAATGATTTGCTGCGAATCGCTCCGCATTCGCGTTGGTTTGGGAGAGGCTTAATTCTGAATTAATATTGTTGTTGTTGTATTTGACTAGTAAATTGCTTTGTTTTGTTGTCGTTTTTTTAGACAGAATTATTTTGAGTTACAAAAAACACAACTAATACTATAATATGTATTGAATTTTCTTTTTGCTTAAAGGTTCTCCCAAACCAACGCGAATGCGGAGTGATTCGCAGCGAATCATTCACAACAGCAAAACATATGACAAATACATAACGCTAAACAACAACAAAAATTCATCGTTGCTCCCCATTCGCGTTGGTTTGGGAGAGCCTTAATTATGTAACCAGGTAAAAAGAATTGCACATTTTATCAAAATATGTATGTTCAAATTTTAATCAATGGTTCATTAAATTTAATTCACCAAATCGGTGAATTAAAATTGGATTAACTTAGGTTAAATGATGGTTAAGGCCAAGTAAGTGATAGTGGAGAATCAGGGCCAATTTGTTCACATTAGATTAAATTTGAAGTAAGTAAGTCACAGAATCTGGTTAAATGCATCTAACCTACCAATATTGGCCAATTAGCGGTTTCTATAATCAAAAACTCAATTTTATTGGAACGGCAAACCATTTGGCTGCAATTCGTTTAAAAAAATTATATTTAGGTAAACATATGGATGGTGCAGTCGTACCTTTCAAAAATATTCCATTAAAAAAAGTGTGTTTGCACCCTCAAAACAAGAATTTTTAGAACACATCCCCTGAGGTGAATTCAGAAATGTCACTAAGTTTATGAATTCTTAAAATTCAATGGAAAATTGGTTGCCGGAAATGTTTGATAAAATTAAAAATATTACTTAAAATTTCTGGCACAACTAAATATTTGTTGTTATTATTTAACAAAAAACGAAAAAATTAATAACAAATATAAAAAGATAAATAAAACAACGATGCAGAATGGCAGACGCACTAAAATAAAAAAAAACATAATATCAAGAGTTTGGAAAAAAATTGGTCTGTCAAAACAAATCAAATTCACCGCGTTAAGTTGTTGTTGCAATTCACATCTATTCATCGAGACGGAGTCGGATTACAAAAACAACAATGTAAACAAATGGGTTTTGGAGGGTGAAACGTACGAAAGTTTCCCATCTTTACATTGTTTATTTATGGTCCGCGCAGTTACACATTATTCCATATGACACAAACTGAAAAACTGATTTCGGGCAATCGTTCAGTTTGTGCATGTGCGCGGAATAGTTTCTGCATGTGCGCGGAGCAGGCCCCGATCAAGGGTGGGGCATCCGGGCATTTTGCCCCGGGCGGCAAAATTTGGGGCGGCAAAATTGAAAACTGAAAAATAAGAGACCAACATTTAAAAACTTATTTTGAGCGAACTCGATAAAACACCAATGCAAGTGTGTATTGAATTGTAGATCAAGACTTTTTTATCCCATGAGGACTCATCTGATATTGTTCATGAATTAAAAGAACTTTCAGAAGGACATTCTTGTATAAGATTTTAGATAGTTTTTCTCCTCCAGTCGTTTTGAAATAAAAAAAAATTAAGATGTGGTCCATATATTAGTATTGTTTCCAGAATCCTTTTGACTTTACCAGTAAAAGTTGTAGGAAACTTTTAAAAATTAAAAAAAAAATATATTCGGTCTACTTGTGTCATGTTCGAAGGCTGGTACCTACATATGCATAAATAAATTTTTTAAAAAACATTAAAAATTTTGCTAAACTATCTAAGAAAACTATTTTATAGTCACTTGAATATTCTCAAAATAAATAAAATGATAATAAATACATATACTGTGCTTTTTTTGTAAAATTTAAAACAAAATCATTTCTTCTGTAATTGTATTCATTAATTTTGAACTGAAGCAAACGATTATTATAAGAAATTCGATGTTCACAAGAGATATATAAATATAAATCCACTTGTAAAACATTTTGGTGTAATCTTTTAAACTACTGAACCGATTTCAATAAATTTTTGTGTGTCAATAGCCGAAAAATTTATTATATGCGATCAGCCGATTCTGAGAAATTTTTAAAACAATAAAATTTGAAATACTCGTTAAAAAGCCCAAGTAGACTAACATATACATAGATGCACTTAAAACACAATTCCAACCATATTACATTCATACTGGTTGCAATAATAACCTTCTTTTTTCAAAGTCGGTTAAAAATCGACCCATCTCTGCGGGGACATAATGTGGCTAATTAAATGTCCTTGCAAAGGGCGACTTATATTATTTTTGCCCAGGGTGGCGAAAAAGCTGGATCGGGTCCTGGCGCGGAGTGTCATACGAGTCCATAGGACTCAATTTTGTAACCAAACAGTTTCGAAACTGAAAATTGCACGACTTCACAGTGAAGTTACCAGGTCAGTATGAAATTTTTTTCAAAAGAGGACTTCAAAATTTTGACCCAGCCTATTCTTGAAATGTTAAAAAAAAACTGCAAATTTGGAGCCTTATTGTAAGTTTCTAGCATGCTTGGTTCCTGAGATATACTATTTGACCTGCTAACTTCACTGTGAAGTTAGCAGATCACTCGATTACACCCTTATTTGGCGAACTGCAAAATCGGGAATAGAAATGCAAAAGATCTGCAAATTCCTGTCAATGTCCCATTTGCGGGGGTGAATGTTGACCTGCTAAAGGCCACTTTACACGATTATAGAAGTCATATGACTTCTCATATGACCTGTCAAAAAATTCATACCTTATCGTCTGAACACACTCATATATCTCATATGACTTCTCAAAAGCAAAAAGCATATGACTTTTTTGACATTAGAACTGCAGCTAATTCCATTTGAGAAGTCAAACGAGATTTTTTATTTTCATGGAAAGTAGTGAATTCAGAGTATTGAAAATAAAAATATTTCTAAAAAAAAAAATTATTTTGAATGAAAACAACAATGGATAATTCATAAAAAGTAGTTTTGCTCCACAAAAATTTATTTGTTTATGACTTTTTTTTCTTTTATTTTGGTTTTGACAGATAACCATAAGAAAAATCAAATGCGAAGTAAAGACGTGTAAACATAAAAAAATTATAACCGTTTGACTTGACTTGAAATGACAGCTCATATGAGAAATCATACAGAAAATATAATGACAGGTCATATGACTTATATTATCGTGTAAAGTGGCCTTAACTTCTAAGACGTATTTAAATTTTTTCTTTAATTTCCAACCAAACAAAATAAAACAGAATGAATTATAAACAAAGAAGCTGAATTTTCTACAAAAATGCGAAACAAATAAAGAACAAAACAACAATTGCGAAATAATCTTGAGATGAAATGATCTAAAAAAAAAATGGAAATTATTTCAACCAAAACGCAATAACAGTTAGCAAAATAAAAAAGACAAAACAATAGGCATGCATTGAATTCAAATATCTTATATTTGTTTATATATATCTGGGTTTGGGTAAGTCATGGGCTCCCATGACCCCTCTCCTGTATCCGCCAATGCATAAACATTATATAACACACTTGTCTGCTCTTTGCAATAGGATTCATCAATAAGGGTTATTCAATTTATCTCTGCCGTTCTGGCATTATAATACACATAATACGAGTATATAACATACATAGCTAAGCTAGAGAATGCTCATTATTTTCTCTATCGATTTTGCACCGTGTACAGAGATTATTATTATTTTCCGTGTAGCTAACTGCTCAAACTAATTAGTAACGACACACGATGAAGCCTATTAATTACTATTTTTATTAAGTGTTTGTTGGGATGAAAGGCCATTCCGGAGGATACTTATTCTTACTTAACCATGATTTATTAAATTGATTTGGCTTTTATATGTGCGAGTGGCGCTAAAGAGGGGTAGACTTTTCTTTTAAAAAAGGTCTTACTTTGTACATTTTTTTCTTTTTTTTTAAATTGATTAAAAGGGCAAAGTGGGTACATTAAAGGTATTTGCTTCATGTAAGAAACATTTTGAGGTTTTTAATCAAAAGCTTAAATGACGACAGTATACAGTAGTCTAACAAAGTAGGTTTCGTTATACCGTCCGAGCGTTGTCCGGGGTTTAAGCGTCCGTGCGTTCACTGTATACATCGACCTAGATCCTAACTTTAAATTTATTATAGGTTCCTAAATAGAACACTTTAGATGTGTAACATCTTTCTATGCGATTTAGGGGGTAAATATAATGAAACCAACTCAATGCTTCAGGACTAAAAGAAAAATCATTAAAATTTGAAAATTATGATGCAATGGTTATTTGAATTTGTGAAGTGTTTGATTTTTATCTTTTTAGGAATGAGACAAGAAAGCTGAGAAATTTTGATAAATGATAGAAATTATTGATTTAAAATATGAATTCAAAAAATTAGAATCCAAGAACAACTCTGAACGGAGATAACAGCACTGCTTTTACTTATGAACTCATATCTCTTGACTGCATGAACTGCTTAATTTTTTTTCAAAAAACTAATGAGTTTATATTAATGCTTATAAGATTTTGGTCAAAAAAGATTACACTTTTTTTCGTAGGAGCAATAGATTTTGAGAAAAATGTGCACAAACGTACTCATTTCTTATTTTACCAAAGCAAAATGGAGAAAAAAAATTAATTACAGTGAAAAGCTCTTATTATAACGTCTGTGCACGTTTTTCTTGAAATCTGTTGCTCCTACGAAAAAAAAGTATTATAATCTTTTTTCACCAAAACTTTATAAGCATTAACATTAACTCATTAGTTTTTTGAAAAAAAATTATATCTGCTGAGATAAAAACCGTTATTTGTTAATTTACAGTACAAAATAAAAAGTGTTACTTTGATACGCTATAACTTCAAGATTAATAAACCTACAGAGTTCGTTAAAAGCTCATTTTTTAGATAATTTTACTGTCTAAATGTTATTCTTTCATGATTTTGTAAAAGGAAGTTTCATCGAGTTGCTGAACAAAAACCAAATCACTTTCTTTTTCAAGATGGCGGTGTTCCCCTTATCCCGGATGCCCCGAAATCCTGGGTTTTATTAAAAGGAGTTGTGGCATAACTTAAATCGTACAAAAATCTTAGCCCATCGATTAATGAAATTTTTAAAAAAATTTTGACAAAATTAACTCCACCGTGAAGTTTTTGCATAATTTTCCCAGAATCTATTGCTTTTATGAAAAAAAAGTATGTTAATCTTTTTTATGTAGAATGACATAAGCTACAGTTTGTACCTTCACATTTTTTCAAAAAAAATTATAGTTTTCGAGAAATTAAGAAAAAACTTAATTTTACCCCCTTTAACCCCAGCAAAAAAATTAAACCCCGGTCCAAATTTGTGGAACTTTTCAGAAAATGGTTAAGAGCCCAAAACAAAGCTCTCCACCAAAATTCAGATTTGTTGGAATTTTTTCGTAGTTTTGCCATTTTTTGTCTAATTTTCCTGGGCTAAATGTTCTTTCTCGGCTAAAATAGCTGTTCATTTGACAGACAAATTACAATTTTCGGCTAATTTGCAAATACTAAAATCTATTTAAAAAAAATAAAGGTGGAATGTTAATGTTAAATGAAAATATATTGAATTTACTATTATTTTTCATTCATTTCATAAAATTTTGAGCTTAAATATTTAAATACATATTTTGAGCAAAGTTTAAATTTTGTTTACAAAATCTCAGTACTAGAATTATAGCATGTTCTTACATAATTCAACGGAAAATCTTGTCCCTCTAAATCATTCCGCCTCCGCCATCTTGACATTGAGAGCTCAGTGAGATTTAAGTTGGTGAGACGCGCCTTAATTTATACTACAGAGCAGATTGAGTCCCACATTGATCTTATTTCACTTCTTTAAAATACAAAATGTGAATGAAAAATGACATAGTTTCGTAAAACAATGTTCCAAAAAGTTAATGCCCCAACCCACCTCTACAAATATGTAAATGTTTTTTTTTGTATACTCGTAGTTAAATGAAACGCGGAAGGCAGCAGTGGCACTTATCTACATTTTCAAAAAAAAAGTCAATTTAATTAGTTTTAAAAATTCTTAATTTGCTTCAAATGCTCAGATGAACAAGATTAAGGTATTTAAATAAATTTAAAATGACAAACTACTTTTTTGTATAAAAATTATTGAGAAATAGGTACCACAAAATTTCATACTAAAAAGATCCGTGTCCATTTGAAAGTAAACTTTCACTAGAAAACTCTTGAGAGTAACTTTCGGATGTCTTCCCTTCTGCTGAGCTTATTTCAGGAATGTGTTCACTTGCGAGCTTAACACTCTAGAGCTAGTCTTGGTTGACGATTTGCGATTCCCTAAATCGAGCGTCTGCTGTGTTCGTAAAGATTTGTTTTACCTTCATGGATGAGTTTTAGGAACTTCCTCACTAGTCATCCACAAATCAAACAAAATTTATTTCATCGAATATTTAAGAAATCAGAGGTTTTCGCCCATTTACTTGGTTACATGTTCATTTCTTTGTTGCCTCTTTGCAGTCAATTTTGCTTGTAAGCACATTTGACGTCAACGCACACATTCTCTGGCTTCTGAATATTTATTTGTTCCGTCAACTCGATTTTCTTACGGTGCGTTGAAATTTCACTGTAGATGATATTTTCAAATATGTGACTTTAGCAAACTGCATTATCGAACACAGAGCTATTGCAGTAAAACTTTTATTTGCTTTTTGAATAGAAGACTGTTTAAGGGAATATTCTGCAAATGCATTTCTGACTCAGATAACAGCCTTTAACTTTTCTTTGGCCACAGAATCTCATCCCAGCAATGGCAATGAGGAAATAGGAACATACCGATGTACTATTATTGTTTCCGAAATTCTAGGCGTTGCTACGAAGATCTAGAGGGAATTCAAAAACGAAGTACCAAAGTACCCGCTGCTCGAGACACTGTGCAGATAAAAAAAAGTGGTAATTGGCGCGTTCTTCAAATTTTTAATAGCATGAAAAGTACTCTAATTGTCTGTAGATCTTATCAAGATTGTGGAAACTCTGGAAGCAATTTCAGAAATACACCGAAATTGACCCCCCCCTCCCCTGAATGAAATCCTGGATCGACGCCTGAGGTTAACAATATTTAGAGTACTGCATCTTGTACTCACTTCAATATTCAACGTGAAGAGCATGCAAATTATCTTATCATGGGTTCAAAAGCATTCAAACAAAGAAGGTTAACGGTCAATTATAGGGTTTCTTGGAAGCTGCAAATGTCAGATGGTCATCTATCGACACCTGTCGGGTTTCAAGGAACCTTTGGCCGAATATTTCGAAGAAAAAACTGAATACCTACTCAATCTAAGCATGCCTCAATTATCACTCATAGTTGGCGTCCTAACGGGCCACAACGCTATGGGAACCCACATGAAAAGAATGGGCATCAGCTCATCGGACTTATGTAGAGGGTGTCATGATGAATAGGCGGAAGAGGGCTCCCTTCACTTCTTATGTGAATGCCCCAGCCTAGTTAGAACCAGAAAAGCAGCCCTAGGAGAATATTTCTTCGATGAACTGGGCGACATCTCTGTATTGCCACTAAAAAACATCCTAAAATTCATTCAGAAGTCAGGATGGTTCAGGGAGGCCCCCCACAACTAATACTTCTCCTCAAACCCCTCCCTATCCCTCTTCGCCACCCACCTTTCACTCTGGGGAGCGCAATGGATCCACTGAGATCCGAGTGAGATGATGCGGCTCGCCGTATCATCACCCCTTCTAACCTAACCTTACCTAGCGGTCAATTAAAATCCTCTGGAAACATTATTTTCAAGAAATTACACTGTGCAACAACGAAAAATACTTAAACCGACACCTGGTAGAAATTTGAGCTCAAAGGGAAAGCAGACTTGAAACTTTTAATATACTCCCAAAATCACATTTTACGGCCAAAAAACGATTATGTTGTCCTTTTTGAGAATAGTAGCCTGAAGTTTGCTATTTCTAACTCGATTTCATTTTTCATAACTTTTTTAAAAAGATGAAAAATATTCCATTTGAACTGAGTTTTTCTGAATGTGAGACAACTGCAATTTTGTAGCTAACTCATTTGTTGAAAAAAAAGGGCACGTACTGCTGATTTCACAGTGAAATTAATAGTGCTAAATGGACTTTTCAATTTTTTGTCAAAGGACTTCAAAATTTAACTTCGTTTTTTAATAAAGTGCATACAAAATTCCAAATTTGGAACATAACTGCAAATCTATCTAGCTCCGTTACAGAGAAAACAACTGTTCGGCTAACTTCAAAGTAAAGTTAACAGTGAAAAATTAATTTATTCTATTTTTTTTTTTAAATAAGGGACCTTAATTTTTCTTGAAATGCAAATTAAACTGCAAATTTGTACCCTTTTTTTCAGAATCATAACTGGCCCGATTTTTGAGAAAAAGATATGCACTGCAAATTTTACAGTGAAGTTAGCAGTACAATGGGCTACACTCACTAATAATCCGAAATAAGGCATAGAAAATGCGCAAACAACTGCAAATTCTTGCCATGGTCCTATTAGTCTAGCATTAAACTGTTTTGCCGACTTCACAGACGTGTTTCTTGAGGGTGCCATCAGTCTCAAAGAATTTTGGAAAATAAACCCTCTGCTCTTACATACCAATCTTCAAAAAACACCCTTCCCAGAAAAAAATAACAAACAGACTATTGATTCTACATTCTCATTATATATGGAACGTTTTCAACAAGTTTCATGATGGCACTATTTTTGGTTTTGTTATTTTTATCCTAGTTTACCTGTACTAGTTATTCTTGATAATGCTCAAGCACCGCTGTGACTTATAAGGCTACCCGTAACGCTGAACAA
Source organism: Dasysyrphus albostriatus (assembly GCA_946251815.1). NCBI lineage: Eukaryota > Metazoa > Arthropoda > Insecta > Diptera > Syrphidae > Dasysyrphus > Dasysyrphus albostriatus. The sequence goes on along the minus strand of OX276335.1, from coordinate 17,448,913 downwards.
CCTCATAAATCAATAACTCCAATGATTTAAAAAGTTACTTTTTAAAGACACTTCAAATCGTCAAGAGCATTTTCGAGGCTATTACCATACAACATGATGGTCTTGAATATGATTAGCTTCTTTCTGTATTGAATATAGAGAGAATTAAAGGAAATTCCATTTTTTGTTGATCTTATATATAAAAGTATACAGTAGACATAAAAATCTACTTGCATTAAATCCCATTACTCTCGGTTGATGCTCTCACTTCTAAAAGTCTGAAGTTAGCTTATCCAATTACCTCCATTCGATTGTGTATATTTTTATTGTACGAATGTATCCAAATTTTTGTCTGTCGAAACATTATTTGTAAATCCTTAAATAAGTATGACGATGAGGGGGTTTACAAAAAAAAAACTGAAAGGTTACGTTTGAACTGACTTATGAGCTTTAAAAACATCGAAGCGAGATACAAAACGTTGTAAAATTAAATTGAAGTTGTTCTTAAGAGCTTGAAAGAGAAAATCAATTTATTTCGCATAACATAAAGAAATTCTACTCATCTTGTTTAAATCCAAAAACCCATGTCATTTTATTAAAATTATTTACATTTAACTTTCACTTGTCAAGTAAAATACAATATTAAAAATTGAAAAAAAAAAAAACAAAAATAAGTAAATCAAAGAAGAGTAATAAACTTAAATGAAGCTATTGAATTTTTTTTTGACTTCTCATTTATCCTTCTTCAGTGATTTATTTTTTTCCAGTCAAAGGAAATATGAGACAATCATTCGAAAGAAAATGATATATGTATTACTTTGATATTAGATTCTTCAATAAAATTGATAAGAAAGTGAATTTATTTCATACAAAGGAATAATATAGCAAAAGAGCTTAATGCTGAATTTTTTTTTTAAGAGCAAAAGGGATTCTTTTTTTTTATTTTCCAAGCAACCTCTTTTGCTTTGAAGAAAAAAAATACAAAAAAAAGTTTAATTGACTCACTTGATTTTATCACGTCCCTTTTTGTCATTGGAAATTCATATTCCAAAATAAATATATGTATGTACGTACATTATAGGTCTCTTATGAAATAATGGATTTATGAAATACTAAACCAAGAGTTTGTTCAAAGCAAAAATATACGCAAACATTTTATATAAAAAATGAAAATCTAATTAACCTATCCATCAATTATTTTGGAGCTTTTTTTTTGCTGTTTAACTTATAACGGGTGATTTTTTAGCTGGTTTGGTTTTGGCAACACTGGTTTTGACAGCTGACGTGTGTTTAGTACCTTGTGTCACTGTCAAACAGCTTCAGTTTGGTTTGCAATTTAACCATGGATCGTCTTACAAATGAACAACGCTTGCAAATTATTGAATTTTACTATCAAAATTCGTGCTCGGTTCGAAATGTTCATCGCGCGCTGCTTCCATTTTATGGTCGGCATTCTCGACCTTTCGGAAGATTGTGACCAAATTTCGCACCAAATTTACTTTGTTGGACATTAAACCACCAACACGTTTACGTACTGTGCGTAGTGAAGAAAATATTGCGGCCGTATCAGCTAGTGTGACAGAAGACCGCGAAATGTCGATTCGGCGCCGTTCCCAGCAGTTAGGCCTTTGTTACAGCACTACGTGGAAAATTTTGCGGAAGGATTTGGGCGTAAAGCCTTTTAAGATACAGCTGGTGCAAGAACTAAAGCCAGCCGACCTACCACAACGCCGAATTTTTGGTGAATGGGCTCTTGGAAAGCTGGCCGAGGATCCGCTTTTTTATCGAAAAATTGTGTTCAGCGATGAGGCTCATTTTTGGTTGAATGGGTACGTAAATAAGCATAATTGCCGCATTTGGAGTGAAGATCAGCCAGAAGCATTGCAACAGCTACCAATGCATCCCGAAAAAGCCACTGTTTGGTGCGGTTTATGGGCCGGCGGCATTATTGGGCCATATTTCTTCAAAGATGATGCGAATCGCAGCGTTACTGTCAATGGTGAACGCTACCGAGCGATGATAACAAACTTTTTTTTGCCCGAAATGGAAGTTCTTGAATTGCATGATATGTGGTTTCAACAAGACGGTGCCACATGCCACACAGCACGCGAAACAATGGCGCAATTGCGAGGCGAGTTTGGTGAACAGTTAATTTCACGTTTCGGGCCGGTCAATTGGCCGCCTAGATCGTGCGATTTGACACCATTAGATTATTTTTTGTGGGGGTATGTCAAGGCTAATGTCTATAGGGACAAGCCCGCTTCGATTGACGCACTGGAAGCCAACATCCATGCATTCATTCGTGAGATACCGGCCGATATGTGTGAAAGAGTATGCCAAAATTGGACTCAGCGGATGGGCTACCTGAGACGCAGCCGCGGTCAACATTTGCATGAAATTATCTTTAAACATTAAATTGCAAGGTTCAAGCTATTGATTCAAATAAATATTTCACTCATTTTTTCGAATTTTTTGTGTTTTTTTTTTTTAAAGTTCTAAACCTCTTAAAAAATCACCCGTTATTTACATTAAAAATGTTTAAAATTCAAAATAATTGCAGATATAGCTATCGATGTAAAGGGTGTTTTTTTTTTAGAGGTATAGAACTTATAAATTGAATAAACAAATCTAATTTATTTGAAAGATAATTTTTCGGCATTATAATTTAAATATAATTGCTGGCATATGACCACCGTGGCTGGTCCAATTTTCGATGACTTTTTCCAACATTTTTGGTCGTATATCGGCGCTAAAGCACACAGCACCCTTTGAGCCATATGTTAGACGTAAAAACGCAAATCAAACTTTTTCAAGAGTCCAAGATGAGCTGTTGCCCATTACTATCCTATAGACTCCACCAAAGTTATCATTCTAATAATCCGACATAGCACATTGGTCTCCCCATATTATTGTGAATTTTCGGGCAACACCTCACAACGCAAGATGGGTAGCTGCTCGACTCTACGTGAGCCTACCACGATCATTTGCAAAAGTCAGACGCGACTCCCAGTGGAATCGAATCAATCTCTCTAACTTTTTAGAAGAGCGGCTGTGTTTCACTCAATTCTCCCGGGTTCCAAAAATGTCATTCATTCTCTGGTGGTTAATCAGCTTTCTAGTAATATATTTGTTTCCCTTCCCATGTAAACATGTGATGGTTAACCGTTCGAAATGAACGATTAATCAAATTGCATAACTCATATTGTCATTTCTACCTTAGTGAAAAAGCGGAAATAATCACGTTCCTCAGTGTTGAATCCGAAGATTCGGTCCTGAGATTGTTTCATTAATCAAGCTCAACCATGCATATCCCCAAGGTCTGTTATATGTCTATAACCTCTATGATTAGCCGTGCAAGTACAAGTACAAGTACGTTTCCAGGTTCCGCCACTAGGAGGCTCACAGTAGGTACTTCCACATTTCGACAAACTGATCTATCCATAGGCCGAAGCCTAGATAATAGGACAGTTGGACGCGCATAATCGGATTCGAAATTCCTACCATCCTTATCCACCAGGCCCAAGAACAGTAGACAGAGCAATCCGTCTAATGTGGTTGGAACCCAGAGTGCGTTGCAATTGGTGTATCTTACAAAAACTTATTTTTATATTTTTTTCTTATTTATAACAACAAACTGTGAAAATATCATCATCAAATCGTTAGAGCTGTTTCCTAAAACCAAATAAATATATATATTATATATATATATATATATATTTATATATACATCTCGACTGAAAAGGTAAACTATCTTAAGTTTATTTTAACATTTTTCAGGAGAGCAAAATTACTCTTCAAAGAAGCTTCCCACGATACACTATTTTAGATTAACTTTTTAAAAGTAAAATTTAATATGCTATACGATATCTGCCCGCAACATTAAACAAATTTTACAGGCATCGGAAAAACTTGTTCTTCAGTAATTTAAAGGCGCATGTTGGCATGGATGGGTGCCAACACAAAAAAACTTGTAATAACTCCCACGATGAGAGGACGATGAGTGGGGACAAATAAAAACCACCTCAATCCTTGTGGCAAAGTTATAACCTTTATTAAAGTTTTAAATTCATTAGCTTAAATTATAGTTAATTCATTATAAATAATTTTTATCTTACAATAGTTTTTTTTTTATATGTTTTATCCGAGTTCTCGTGCTAATTTGTGGGTAAGCTTAAATTTTGAAGATGGATGGTTGGACTAGTTGGCGCTGCGCTGATGGTTGAACAAAAAGTTAAAAGCCGGATATGGCAAATGGCAGCCATTGGCATTCTAGTACCTTGGAAGGTTCCTACCTCTAGTACATTATGTTTGGGTGTTGCCAACACTCCCCCCCGGTAGGTCCTTCCGTGGACTAACTTCTTTGGGGTTTATGATGTCCAAAGTCGCCAACTTAACAACAGGTCTCTCGTATATACCGGTTTTGGTGTGGACAAAGGCACTGCGAATCTGCCCATCCTTGGAAGTTCTAGTTTGAACCACACGACCCTTTGGCCAGCAGTTCCTTGGGCTATTTGGGTCGGTAATAAGAACTATATCGCCCACTTGTATCGGTTTCACTGGTTTGAACCATTTAGCACGACGAGTAATTGTGAGAAGGTACTCTCGTACCCAGCGTTTACAAAAGCGTTCTGCGAACTGCTGCGACGTTTGCCAATTCTTTTTCAGCACCCTAATGTCGTCGTCGAATACCGCTATTGGTTTAGAGCCACTTGAAGATCCCAAAAGGAAGTGGTTGGGAGTTAGAGCCTCTTCGTTTTCGTTATCGATGGGAATGTAGGTTAAAGGTCGCGAGTTTACAATATTCTCTACCTCGATAAGCATGCTTCTAAGAAGTTCTTCCGAAGGATTCCTGGTCGGCATTATCTGGTACAGTGTATTTTTCACGGATCTTACTAGCCTTTCCCAGCTTCCTCCCATATGCGGAGATCCTGGTGGAATGAATTTCCATTTGGTGGTAGTGGATGTGAAGTTTTCTATCAGTTTATCTTTGTTTACCATCTTAAAGGCTTCCCTCAGATCTCGCTCGGCACCTATAAAATTCGTCCCATTATCACTGTACATTTCGATTGGAGTTCCGCGACGTCCGATGAAGTTTCGAAGTGCCATAATACAGGAGTCCGATGATAACGAGTGGGCGATCTCGAGGTGGACCGCTCTTGTAGTCAGACACGTTAAGAGGACACCCCATCTTTTTTCTGTTCTTCGGAGAATGGTGACATTTATCGGCCCAAAGTAGTCTACTCTGACAAATGAAAAGGGCCGACAAAACGAAGCAAGCCGTGCTGGTGGAAGCTGTGCCATAATGGGGTGAAGAGGTTTAGCTCTGTTATTTTTGCAAGCCTGACAAACGCGCCTGACTGCAGCAAGAGCTGCTCTCATTTGAGGTACATAAAGTTGTTGCCGCAGTTCATTTACAACCGTCTCATGATTTTGGTGGTTGTAGCGGCAGTGAACGTCCATGATAATCAAGTGGTTATCGTCCACCCTGTCTGTAAACTGAATTCTACCATTTGCCCGAATGACACCATTTTCATCTAAAAACGGACAGAGATTGTGAAGTGGGCTGGATGTTTCTATAGACTGGTTGGATTCTAAATCAGCAATTTCTTCGCCGTACACGCTAGCCTGCGCTTCTTTCAAGAGTGCTAGCTGGGCAAACTGAAGTTCTTGTTGCGATAGTGGTCCGTATGTCCTTTCATATTTCAGCCTTTTACTTTGAGCGTTATAGATGAAACGGAGCGCGAAAGCTGTACTTCTCAACAATCGTATCCAACGGGAGATTTCGTGATAACGAAAGATGTTTGTTTGGGTAGAAATGTGGACATTAATGAAGTACGCTTTAATTTCTTCTTCCGTACTGCCTTCCTGGTGAGCTTCCTGAGGCCAGCTGTCTGGGTGGGACTTGAGGAAATCTGGTCCGGTAAACCAGCGGCTCGAAACTTTGAACTCAGGATGCTTCTGCCACTTCGTTCCCTCATCAGCTACGTTCATCTTCGTGGGAATCCAACGCCAATTTGATATCTCTGTAAGATCTAGGATTTCGCTTATTCTGAAGGCAACAAATTGCCTATACCTACGGTGATCCGATCGAATCCAACTAAGGACGTTTTTAGAGTCAGACCAAAGGAAAAGTTTCGAAAATTTTATTGCATGGGACTCCATTATACACTTTGAAAAACGAGCGCCCAGAAGTGCGGCTTGCAATTCAAGTCTGGGTATCGAGAGACTTTTCAAGGGTGCCACTCTTGTTTTGGCGCCAATAAGCGAACACTCTACCATGTCTACTGTGGAATTTCTAATATATGCTACCGCCGCAAATCCGTTCTCACTAGCATCCACAAAAACATGTAACTGTCTTTCAGATTCGAGATTAGGCTTGGTAGTGATATAGCATCGAGGAATTTTGAGCGTTTCCATCGTGGGTAAAAACTTAACCCATTTTAACCATTTTGTGAATTCTGCGTCTTTAATTTCTTCGTCCCAATCGATTTTTGAGCGCCATATTTCTTGTAGGAGTACTTTAATGTACATCAAAAAATGCGCTAGCAAAACCAAAGGGTCAAAAATCGTCATTAGTATTCTTAGCACGTCACGCTTCGTGGGCCGGCGCCCACCAAAGAGAAATTCAGTTTGACTTGTGTTAGTGGTCAGTTTATATGTGAAACAATCCGATGATGTACACCACCACATTCCCAGAACCTTTTCTGTGGTCAGTTCAACGTCAACATTCAGATCCTTGCTAGATGTGGGGCCAGCCTTCAACGCCTTGAGGACTGAAGGCGAGTTGGAGATCCAGTTTCTGATCAAAAAACCACCCTGATAATGCACATAACGAACCTCTTTGGCAAGCTGAATTGCCTCTTCTTCCGTCGCTACGCTGTCCATGAAATCGTCGACGTAATGGTTTTCCTTAATGGAACGAACAGCTCGGGGAAATGTCTCTCTGAACTCGTCAGCATTTTTATATTTAATAATTTTCTCTGGCCTTGTATATCACGGCGGTAAGTGAGGTGAGTTGATCCGGTCCTTTGAGCAGCATAGAATTAAGTGATACACCTTGGACCTTTGCTGCAGCATCCCACACAATCCTTACCTTTCCTGGCTTATTCAGGTTTTGGACTGGAAATATCGGCAGGTACCAAACTCCATTCCTTTCTTGAGATATTTCGTTTGCAGAGAGTTTTGTGGCATAGCCCTTGGAAACGTACTCCTGAATTTTATTTTCGAGGGTGTCAGCTAAAGGAGGCTCTCGTCTCATGCGCTTGTGGAGACACGACAATCTTTTTTTGGCCATCGGTAGACTATTCGGCAACTGGATATCATCAGACTTCCACAAGAGCGAGGTCTCAAAGCGACCATTTTTCCGAATAGTATAGGTGTTCAGCAACTCTAATGTACGTTTGTCTTCAGTTGGAAGAATGATCTTTTCAGAATTTGAGGTTCCGAAACTGTCACACGTAATGAACTCCTTCACCAGACGTTGTAGTTCAGCGTGATTGCATTCACAACTGTGAAAGCTATGATAGTCATACTGAATGGCACCTTTGGAGCTTTGTCCATCAGAACGACCATGCACCACCCATCCTAAGCGCGTTTTAGTTGCAACTGGTTGCTTGGATCCTCCTTCTTTATATCGCAGGGGAAGGCTCAGCTTGGAGTTGTTCAGGCCTATAAGCAATTTCGGGATCACACCCTTGTATGATTGAATGGGTAGTCCCCTGAGGTGCTCATATTGTTGCTGCAAGTGGTCAGCGTTAATAGACTGTTCTGGCAGCTGCAAGCATTCAACCGTGTGTACATCTGCTAGACTGAACCGTTCTGCATTCGAAGCTGTACCAGAGATTTGCAACGAAAATATTTCGGAGCCATTCTCATACCTGTGGGTGTTTCCGGTCCATTTTAAACAGAGTGGTTGTGGAGTTCCCTTTATGTTTAGCTCTCTAGCTAATTCTTCATCCATGAGCGATAGAGAAGAGCCGTCATCTAATAAAGAATAACTGGCACGACACGAAATAAAGTGATGTGAGTGTCGTTGATGTGAGCATTGCAGTATGTTTGGCTATGGAGTAGAACTCGCCCAATTGTTGAAGTTTGTTTTTCTCGATTACTCTCGTCGTCGTTATGCAGAAGTCGATGATGTTTAAAGGTGCATCCGCCTTTGCCACATACAGCAGTGGAGGGGCAACTTCGGTTGTTGTGTTTTCCTAAGCATCTTCGACATAGCTGGTGCTTCTTTACTGCTGACCATTTTAAGGTGCGGCTGAGTTTCTGAAATTCATTGCAGTCAACGACCGATTCGCAATTTCCTTGGCATATGCAACACTTGTATTTCGATGAAGGCAAGTCATCAATTACATAACCATCGTGTGCGTTGAGAATACCTTTCTCTTTCTCCTTTCTTCCTGGCTGCTTAAACTCCGAAGTAGATGACGTTATATCTGGTATAAGAACACTATTGGCAGCTTCGGCTAGTTGGTAGATCCATATGCTGAAATGAGAAAGGTTACAGTCCGATATATCTCGCTTGTATTTCGCCCAATCAAGGCGTATTGCTGGTGGTAGTTTATGTACGAGACGATGCAAAATTGTTGCATTATTAAGGTGGGCTACTAGTCCGGTAGCCTCAATAGTTGCGCATAGATTTTGAACAATTAGAGCAAAGTTCACAAGGGTTTCCAGCTTTTCCGCCTTTGGAGCTGGTGCTGATTGTATCTTCTGAGTGAGTGTGTGGATAATAAGTTCTGGGTCTCCATATAGCATTTTGAGTGTTGAGATGACTCGGCTCACGCAGTTGGGCTGTATTAAAAGACTGCGAACTGCCTCCAATGCCTTTCCTTTCAAAGCTCTTTGCAACCTCACTAAATTCTCTTCATCCGTGAAGGCGCAGAGTTCTGTGCTTCTGTAAAAGTTTGATATGAACAGAGGCCATTCATCGGGACTACCCCCGAAGCATTGTAGATCTCGCGATATTAGCTGACGTGATGCTATATTGGCTCTGGACAAGCCGTGACTTGGCAACACAGGCAGAGGCTGACCAGGTGTTCTTAAAGTCGACAAATACTGAGGCTGATGATTAACAAATGTTTGAGTTTGATGCAACGGCTGTGGAATCGAACTGGGGTGTGGTGGCTGAGACATATGTTTCAAGGAATCCGGTTCAGGCTGCCAGCTGGGTTGGTGTCGTACAAATGTCTTCATTGGTTGTTGTGGGTACGGATGTTGTTTTGGCAAGGGATGTACCTGTTCGGTGGCTGGTAAATGGTTGATCGTCGAAACAAGGCAGCCCTTAGATGGATGACCACCAAGCCAGTTTTTCACCTTGGTTATTGAAGTAGATGTATCATCCTCCTCGGTGCCCGACGAGTTATCCTCCAACTGACTCAGAATCCGATATTTTTTCTCCAAATATTCACTGTCTCTCTTTGCCTTTAGTTCCCGCTCCTCACGGTCCCGCTCCACCTTCAAAAGCCTCTCCTCCTCCAACATCTGCAACTCGATTTTAAGTTTTTTCCCACAGGATGCCTTAGAGCCTCTTGAGCTAATGGACCACAGACTCTTGTCGTGATTAAATAAAGCATTTCGGTTTTCGATGTTGATAAGGCCATCAGAGACCTCGTTTCGCATAATTCTGTTGCTACCTGTGGCAGAAGAAACCGTAACCTTGGTAGAAGAAGCATGGTTAATGGAGCATGCTGAAGTTATAGGAGCATGCGATGAGGCAATTGTCTTTGCACCTGCCGTATTACCCACCGCATTATGTTCTGTAGAAGGTTTGATGAAATATGGAGTAAAGCTGGTAGGTTTTGAAATTCCTGTACCTCCGAGTGCATGAGACATCGTAGCTTTAGATGCATTAACTGGATTTGCAGCAGCGGTGGAGATAAGAGCTGCATAAGACATAGCGGCAGTGACGGAGTCTACTGTATTGGTTGGAAAACCATACGTAATCTTTGCAGATCTAATTGCACTCACTGCAGCATCAGTGGCTTCATCTACAGCATGGGATGTAGCCAATACCCTCTCATTCAATTCAGTCGATGTGTTAGCATAAAGGACGGCTGCCGACGAGGTGTTGGTTGAGATAGGCATTGCGCTAGCTACGTCAGAATAATTTGTATCGGCTGTCGTAGCACTTGTCGACGAAAACAAATCGTTTAACCCTGAAGTATATGTATACGAGGACGAAGCAGTATTTGTGGCAGTATTGATGACATTATTTGGGGCATTATTTAAGCATTGTATTGGGGCAATGTTCTGACCAGCAGACGCAACAACTACTTCTGAACTACTAGGCAAAAGAGCAAACTTACCTGTCGTGCATGTGGGGCAAATCCAACTATGATTTTGGATAGAACTGTTTACGCCGGCACAGCTATAATGGCTCCACGCATCACAGTTGTCGCACTGAACCATATCTGCGAAAGAGTCCGGTAGTTCACACGAACAACAATTGAACTCTGCTTGAATTGGTGATCTGGGTGTCTTGTTGGACCTCGGGAAGGCAGGTTGACTCTTTTTCGGCGGCATTTTGTAGCAACACGTGGTTGTGACCTCTTGTGCGGTAAAATATTGTTATAAATTGTTGGCATGGATGGGTGCCAACACAAAAAAACTTGTAATAACTCCCACGATGAGAGGACGATGAGTGGGGACAAATAAAAACCACCTCAATCCTTGTGGCAAAGTTATAACCTTTATTAAAGTTTTAAATTCATTAGCTTAAATTATAGTTAATTCATTATAAATAATTTTTATCTTACAATAGTTTTTTTTTTATATGTTTTATCCGAGTTCTCGTGCTAATTTGTGGGTAAGCTTAAATTTTGAAGATGGATGGTTGGACTAGTTGGCGCTGCGCTGATGGTTGAACAAAAAGTTAAAAGCCGGATATGGCAAATGGCAGCCATTGGCATTCTAGTACCTTGGAAGGTTCCTACCTCTAGTACATTATGTTTGGGTGTTGCCAACAGCGCATTTAAACGAATAACAAAATTAAGAACGGGATTTTCATATCAAAATTTCTTATTTATTTATCACTAAAGAATACACAAATAAATACTCAACAAAAGGGTTTAAAAATTTTAATTTGATATTTAGAAAATTTCGCTCAATACATATTGGAAGGTATCGACATGCCTTTTGAAATCCCTATCGTACAAACTTTAATTGCTAGCTACGATTGCAGCTACGAAAAAAAGTTGTCAATAAAAAAGATCTTTATGTATTCTGATCCACATTATTTTATTATAACAGTCGTATTTATAAACCTATTCCAAGCAATGTTTACCTTTAGAACTTTGGTCCAACTCCAAAAGCATTTTAAACATTTACAGTTTTGAATACTTAGACACTGGAATTGGGTATCTTAATGCTTGTAGAGAAGAGCAATGACTGAGGCAAAAGTTCCTAGTTTTTAAATTGACTAGTTTCAAAATAATTAATTTTTATTATTAATATGGAGATGGCTAATCTATTAAGGCAATGATTATATCGACCTTGTTTAGGTGTAGCGCTAGTTATATTACTATTTTACTTCTTTTAATCAAATAAAACTCAATTTCTTTTAATATAATATAAATTATCTTTAATTTTAAAATGTGTAGTGTCGGGCGAAAGTTCTCGAAAGGAATGAATAACCTTTTACATTCTTGAAGGTTAAAAAGATGACTTGCATAATAATTGATTGCATATTCATTGGTTTGACAAGAAGTGTCATATTGAGCTATTACTCGTTGTTTAATGATTTATGAGAAATGAGTAATTCACAATAGTTAAAGTATTACATTTAATTTTATGAGTGTTTAATTTGTAGGATTTAAAAATAATAAATTTAAATATTTATGTTGTGTGCCAAACAGACCTCTATCCAAGACTTTTCAAAGAAAGTCTTATAAATACGAATGCAAATGTTTTACTTATGTATCTATGTTAGCAAAATACGAAAAGTTGATATAATTAACGAAATTGGATTTACGAGGGCGGGTCAATAAGTTCGTGACTTTTTGAATTTCTGACCTCTTTACTGAAACAGCAACACTGCTCCTGTCAACAGGCATCTGTCAGTTGACTCCTGTCAAAATTTAAACTTGCTGCGTCAGTTAGTTTGTGTTTGACAGCTATTTTTATCAGACTACTCACTTATTTGAGGAGAAAATGGAAAAAAGTGAATTTCGTGTGCTTATTAAGCATTATTTCTTGGCTTGATAAATACTATGGGGACTCTGCACCATCGATTTCAATGGTAAAAAAGTAGTTTCGTTGTGGCCGTACAAGCACTGAAGATGCCGAACGTCCTGGACGCCCAGTTGAGGTCTCTACACCCGAAACAATCGAAAAATTCACGATATGGTGTTGGCCGACCGAAGATTGAAAGTGCGAGAGATTGTGGAAGCCGTAGGGATCTCTCATGGCTCAGTGGTTTCAATTTTGAATGATCACTTGGGCATGAGAAAGCTTTCCGCAAGATGGGTGCCACGTTCGCTCACAGTCGACCACAAACGCAATCGTGTAACAACTTCACAGGAAGGTTTGGCGTTGCTTAATCGCAATATGGAGGAGTTTTTGCGCCGTTTTGTAACCGTGGACGAAACATGGATCCATCACAACGCACCAGAGACCAAACAACAGTCAAAACAGTGGGTTTCTAAGGGTGAATCGGATCCAAAGAAGGTCAAGGTGGGTTTGTCAGCCAATAAAGTTATGGCGACTGTTTTTTGGGATGCACGCGGGATAATCCACATTGACTATCTTCAAAAGGGAAGAACAATCAATGGGGAATATTATGCCAACTTATTGGACCGATTCAATGACGATTTGAAAAAAAACCGACCTCATTTGGCCAAGAAAAAAGTTCTTTTCCACCAAGACAATGCAAGGGTGCACACATGTGCAGTTGCCATGGCAAAAATCCATGAATTGGGCTATGAATTGCTCCCTCATCCACCCTATTCTCCAGATTTGGCTCCGAGCGACTACTTCTTGTTCCCAAACCTGAAGAAATGGCTTGGTGGAAAAAGATTTGACTCCAATGATGAAGTCATCTCGCAAACAAAGGCCTATTTTGAGGACCTCGACAAATCATTTTTTTTTGGAAGGGATAAAAAAATTGGAGAAACGTTGGACAAAGTGTATAGAGCTCAAGGGAGACTACGTTGAAAAATTAAATTATTTTTTTATCAAAAAATCTGTGTTTTATTCCAAAAGTCACGGACTTATTGACCCACCCTCGTAGATTAGATTCTTTTTCGGAATCTTCTGATAGACCTGGATGAATATTCGGTCGATCTTCCGTTGGTAGATTAATGGATTTATCAAATCCAGCATCCTGTTCTTACTGAGCTTAATTTGATCAGATAATTTTCATCTTATGCTGAATATATTCACATCACATGAAGATTTTTGGCTATTCCTCTTTTCTTTAAAAAATGATTCAAGTGAAAAGTGTAAACCTATGTTATGTTTAGAGCTGTTAGTGTCAACATTATATTTGCTACTACAGAAGTCAAAATAGAAGCACAAAACTCATATTATTGTTGTCCGTTTTGTTAGTTTAACTATAAAGAATCCGTCAGCCATAGACTTTTTATTTTAAATGGTGACCTTTGAAGTTTTTCATACATAAATTCAAAAATTATAGATATAGGTACTCTTTGTGACATTGAAAAATGTCAAGGAATAGTTAACATTTTTTTTATTTCTGGACAATTAGATGGTAAACTTTGCGAATATCCCATTGAGGTGCCAAGATCCCAGAGAGTGTGTCAACTTAGTTCACTAGTTCATTCAAGTGAACTAGTTCATTGAACTAGTTCGTTCGCAAACTAAACAAGTCTCAATTTACACCGAACATTATTAAAAACTATTCCGTCATCTGTATTAGGTGGCAATATTGGGATTAACTAAATTACCAGTGTTCCCGTGAGTTGTTATTCGGCAATTTTCGATATTTTTGAAGTGCTAATTTTTTGATTCAGTTGACAATAAGAATTTATTCTATGTCTTAACACAAATTTACTAAACTTCATCAATAGACTGCTGAAATTACAAGTGTTGGAGATCATAAAAGTGTAAGCATAACTTCAACTGTATTATTTTTTGAGATTTGTATGCGACCTTTGTTTTATTGTTCGGAATTCTTATGTGACTTAAAAATAATTCATGTTCATGTCTAATTTTTAATAAAAAAATATCAAATTATATAAGGTTAGGTTAGGTTAAGGTGGCTGTCAGGAAAACTGCTGACACACTTAGGCCAGAATAGGCCCATTGTGATACCACATAAAGAATGCGAGGTAATCCTCGTTAATTAAACCAGTTGGAGCTTTTAATAAAGCGATGGAGACTGTGAATGTCGATTTTATTTAAGTCACTGGGATCATTGAAGAAAAAATTTCCTAAGTGTGTTTTGCGTCTTTGAGAAAGAGCAGGACATGAGCAAAGAAGGTGTGGGATAGTTTCTTCCTCCTCCTCGTCCATGCAGCTTCTGCAGAAATCATTTGAAAAGACACCGAGTCTATTGGCGTGTTTACCTATGAGGCACTGTCCAGTAATGACACCAATTGTGGAGCTAATATGCAATCTACTCAGAGACAACAAACATTTCGATCGCTTCGGATCCAGTGTTGGCCAGATCTGTTTTGTCGCCAGACAATTAGTGATACCTGTCCATCTGCTGTTTGTCATCATCATAGAATCTTGCTTAAGCATAAGTTTACATGTAGCGATCGGTATTCTAATATTCATCTTGCAAGGTGATATTGGTGTTCTAGTTCCTATCCTGGCGAGTTCATCGGCTTTACAGTTTCCTGGAATATCTCTGTGTCCCGGCACCCAGAAAAGGTGAATGTTGAACTGTTCTGCCATCTCCATTAGAGACGATCGACAGTTTCGGGCAGTTACGGAGTCTGCTTTAAATTAATTAATCGTTGGTCTTACAAAAACAAGACTATGAACAATGCTTATACATTTTTATTGGCAACAACACCAAAATTAACTTTGTGGTAGTAAAGCACCTTAATTATTTTTGTTTCATTTTAAATAAAAAAAATGAACATTATTTATTGATTTGTCATTATTTTTCTTGTAATTTTATCAATTATTCACCATTAAAATTTTATTTTTAAACCAATTACGTTAGCTATGACTCCCAGTTGACTTAAAATACCATAATAATTAAAGCAGAGCTTTATAACCATAAATCTACACTTAACCAATTCATAGAGCCAATTAATAGCAATTAAGTTGTACTTCCACGTTCCACTTCCATGCAATTAATCTTTATTCCAACCACACATGGGATTCCTCTATTTAAGTTCACGCTAAATAAATTTGCGACTTTTCAACGTCGAAACAAAAAGCTTTTATATTAAAGTTTATAAATGAGCTCGTATTTTGCTTGTTGTTTAAACAACTTAGACCTAATATTGCTTTTAAGGCTTCAAAAAAAATTCAATTAATTTCAAATTTTCATGAGATTCTATTTAAGCTAGTAATGTATAATGACTTTCAGTTGGGAGCTGGGGGCAGTAAGACAAATGGTATTAATTTGAGGCTCTATAGCTGGGTAGTACATAAAATACAACTTATATCGGGTTGTTCAATAAGAGCGCTACAAAAGTTTTTTTTTAAATAAAACAAAATCGGTTTTGGATATCAATGAAATTCTTTATTCCTGTGAAAGTATGTTTGATGCCATTATGTATGGAACTCGATTTCTTTTTCATGGCCACCACGGGCACGCTTGCACAAAGTCCACACAAGCTAAACCCAATTTTCGACGGTTTTCAAGCATAAATCGGCCGATACTGCTGATGCAATTTCACGTTCGACGAAGTTCATCAATCGTCACTGGCTTGTTGGCATAGACCATAGACTTGACGTAGCCTCACAGGAAATAGTCTAACGGCGTCAAATCGCACGACCGAGGCGGCCAAGCGACTGGACCATTTCGTGAGATAACACGTTCTCCAAACTTGGTTTCCAATAAATTGATTGTTGAAACCACATGTCCTCCAAGTCCATATCATCCAATTGGGGCCAAAAGTATTTGGTTATCATTGAACGGTAGCGATCCCCATTCAAAGTAACGTGCCGGTCTTGATCATCACAGAAGAAGTACGGCCCAATGACGCCGCCGGCCCATAAACCACAACAAACCGTAATTTTTTCGGGATGCAATGATGACTCATGGAGTACGTGTGATTGCTGCCCGACCAATACCGCATATTTATTGACGAAGCCATTCAGCCAGAAATGAGCCTCATCGCTGAAGATGATTTCTCGATGAAAATCCGAATCATTTTCAAGTTGTTGCTCAGCCCAATTCACGAATATACGACGCTTCTGGTGGTGAAGCGACTTCAGTTCTTTCGTCAATTTAATCGTGTAAGGATGTAGGTCAAGATATTTTCGCAAAATTCGCCACAACGACGTCACAGAGATGCCCAACGCTTGAGAACGACGTGTGAGAGAAACATTTGGGCTTTCTGCAACTGAAGCCTCAGCGGCAGCAATATTCTCGACACTATGGGCACTTCCTTGTCTCACTGGCACGGGAACATTTTGTTCTGTGTCTGTGGATTCAAATTTGTCCACTAGACGCTCAATTGTTGATCTGCGAGGACGATTATGACGACCATAAATTGGACGTAGCGCTCTTAACGTTGAGGCCACTGACTCCGAATTTCGGTTGTAAATTTTAATAATTTCGACTCGTTGTTGGCTCGTATATCTTTCCATCACGAGATGGCAAACCTTACTGAAGAGAAATATCAGAAGAGCGGCAAGAAATATGGCGTCGTTTGCTGTCCCTGTCGCTCTACTTTTGCAGCGTCCCGTTTGAAAAACCCTTTACTTGATATTCTTATAAATTAAATGAAATTTTCATAGTTTTCAACTATTTGTTTTTCGATTTTATAACATTTTAAAATCTGTCTAAAAAACATTAGCATGTGACCCTGGAAAGATTGTATACTAGCCTGCTGCCTGCTAGCTCCCTATCTTTAGCAACTTATGCCTACTGTAGTTTTCTGTTGCAGCTCTTAAAAACCGTATATCTATTTGCAATTGTAATTTATGTGTCTTTAATTAAATTCACGTTCGTTCTTTGGATTTAATGAAGACAAGCCGCGTGCCTTTCCATTATTATATTTGTTTGAAAGCTTATGCAATTCTGGTAGAGCATTGCAATAGCAGACGATGCTGTTATCACTTTGCATAGCTGTAGGAACTCCAAGTTTAATATTCTATTGTTAGATCCGTTTTTCGATAAAACCCCAAAAATTAACATAACAATTTACAAACAGCAACTAGCTAGACTATAGCTAGCTTAGTTAGGTTGTTTGTTGTTTATGCTTATCATCACAGGGTTTAGGGGGGTTGGTTGGCAAACAATTGGGTTTTGTTATTTAGATTAATATGGCTGCTGGAGCGGGCACCACATACTCAAACTATGGAACTATACAATCAGAGTTGTTATTTAGAAATGGAAATTAAGCAAACAATAATATATATTGTGTGCCGTTGGAATCTATAATGTTGTGTATAGGTTTGGTAGAAAAGAAACTTTAGAGGGAGATCATATGTATTTTTCAAACCCTTTTATGCTTCACCGACTACTTACATTTTTGTATAAATGCCTCAAGGCTTTAGGCACATATACCTAATGTAAGACATATGAGACTTTGGAAAATAAATTTGTAGGTACGTATCTATGAGAAGCAGATGAAAAGGTTTTAAAATTAATGTATTCATTTTCTGGGTATTGGTAGGGCGATTTTGTTAAAAACAAAAGCAAAAAAAAAAATTTAAAAAAAAATTCAAGGATATTTTTTTTTTTTAATTTTGTTTTTGCTTTTGTTTTCATAGGAATAATGAAGTAAAGTCCTTTAAGAAAGTTTTAATCCTGAAACTTTGCTCTCAATATGCTGTGCCTAAATTCATTCATTCTATTCCTTCTTTAGCTCTCGACTGAAAAGGTAAAGTATCATAAGTCGACTTAAGATGATTTCCTTTTATTTTAAGTGAACCGTGTTGCCATTTTTAATGCGCAAAGTTCTATCTTATCGCTATATCTCCATCCTGCTATCTCACTCATCCTGCTATCTCATTCAATTCCCCTTTTTTAAGGCAAAATAGTTTCGTTTCATGTCTGAAAATCACATGTTGACACAAGGTAAAATATCTTTAAACAACATAAGATGTTATGGTCAATCATTTTCAGATTATTATTTATTTTTTCTTTGTAATTTTGTTCTTTTTTTCTGAAAAGGTAAAATATATTTGCGCAAAATTTTGAACATTTCTCGTTTAAGGAATAGAACCGGCTTTAGTTAACGTTATTGTTTTGCTTCGAAACGTTGTCTAACTATTTCTTAGTTTTAAACGAATTAAAAAACTCTTCTAACTAGAGTGAACTCCGCAACTTAACGCAAATTTGGGTTGAACAAGACCAAATCTGACAGATGAAGAATGTAATGAAAGTGCCATTAGATTAAGATTGTGATTGTTTAAACATTATCATACTTTAATTTATATCTTTGATTTAAAAAAAAACATTGTTCCACTTCCTTGGGAATTGTTGCAATTTAGTTTAGTTGTAGACACAGTGTATGTGAGCTTAATCGCCACAATATTTCAAAATTGAAACTCTCTTAGTTGGATGCATCCTAATTTTATAATTTAAGATCCTAAATATAAAATTTTCAAAATTCTAAGAAAAAACTTTTGAAAACATTTTTTTGTAGGTAATTTTTTTTTTTGTCGTGAAATAGATGATAGAGAAGGGTTTTGCTGCTTTTAAAGTTAGACAACGGCTTTAGAGAAAAAGTAAACTTTATCTC
The DNA here is from genome assembly GCA_946251815.1 of Dasysyrphus albostriatus. Lineage (NCBI taxonomy): Eukaryota > Metazoa > Arthropoda > Insecta > Diptera > Syrphidae > Dasysyrphus > Dasysyrphus albostriatus. Next base: position 17,430,095 of record OX276335.1, on the reverse strand, counting down.
GTTTAAAATTTAAAAAGAGCCGACTCTCGCTCTAAAAAAAATTATTTAAAGCAGACTCTCATTTTAAGAGTAATTTAGTGTTGGTTTTAAGTGTTTAAAATTTTGCGCCAATATGTTGACTTAAGATACTTTGTCATGTGTCAATAAAAAAAAAAAAAAAAAAAAATCCTTATGTCGACTTAAGATAAAAGTTCTCGTCAAATTGTGAAAAAGTGAGAAAAGGCAAATGTTAGCATTAGATCACTTTATAAATTCAAACTGTGATTTTACTTCCCTTAAGTTGATACAGGTCACTTTGGCGTTTGCAAAAAGTAAAACAAAAACCAACAAAAAGCGATGAAAAGCGATACTTTCAATGATAGTTTGGTTCAAATTTATTTGAACCCGCATGTACCTATTTAAGGTAGACTAAAATAATTTTCAGTCGAAACGTATTAAGCAAAAAGGAATCTCGATAGTTGTTCTAACATATCGGAAAACAATAATATAAGTTTTGTGCTTTCATTTTGATCTCAAAACATAAAAGTACAGATTTAGTTAACACATACCTATTCTAACTTGAATATAAAAATGTTTAAGAAAAGCAGAATAGTCAAAATTACTACAAGCTATATGAATATATTCTATGCAAATGATTTGATCAAAATAAGCTTTGTAAGGAAATGGATGCTGTATTTGATTAATCCATTAATCATCGCACAGAAGATTAACCAGATATTCATCCATATCTATAAGAAGTTTCCGAAGAAGAATCTAACCTAAATCTAATTCTGTGAATTATATCGGCCAGGTACATTTACAATCGTATTTATAAGATTTTCTTAGAAAAGTCTTGGACAGCTGTCGGTCGAGGTTAGCCATCTCCATATTTACTCGTATAAATGCATTAAAAAAAATGTCTTCATTACTCATTTATTCACTGATTTTGAGTAAACTTTTGGTACCATTAGCTTTTCATTTATTTCGAAACTTGTAAATTAAAAACTAGGAACTTTTGCCTTAAACATTTTTCATTGAACATTTATACTGTAAATATATTTAGATACGCAATTACAGCGTCTGAGTTTTCCAAACTGTACAAAAGGTTTAAAAATGCTTTTGGAGTTGGATGAAAAGTTCTTAAGTTAAAAACTGCATTGTATATAAATTAGTTCAGGAAAATTAGACAAAAAAATGGCAAAACTACGAAAAAATTTCGACAAAGCTGAATTTTGTTGGAGAGCTTTGTTTTGACGTCTTGATCATTTCCTGAAAAGTTCCGTAAATTTGGACCGGGGCTTAGTTTTTTTGGGGGAGATAAAAGGGGTAAAATTCATTTTTTTCTTAATTTCTTGAAAACTGTAATGCAAATTGTAGCTTATGTCATTCTACACAAAAAAAATTAACATTCTTTTTTTCATACAAGCAATAGATTCTGAGAAAATTATGCAAGAACTTCACGGTGGATTACATTTTGTCAAAAAATTTATAAAAATTTACATAATCGATAGGAAGTTATTGTACGATTTGAGTTTGGCTACATCTCTTCTTTACAAAACCAAGTTCTTGGGGTGCCCGGGATAAGGGGATGGCCGTCATCTTGGAAAAGAAAGTAAATTGGTTTTTGTTCAACTACTCGATAAAATTTCCTTTAACAACAAAATCATGAAAGAATAACATCTCAACAATAAAACTATCTAAAACATGAGCTATTAACGAACTCTGTAGGTTGATTAATTTTGAAGTTATAGTGTATCAAAGAAACACTTTTTATTTTGTACTGTAAATGGACAAATAACGGTTTTTTGTTAATATCTCAGCAAATTTAATTTTATTATCCAAAAAACTAATGAGTTTTTATTGATGCTCATAAAATTCTGGACAAAAAAGATTACAACACTTTTTTCGTAGGAGCAACGGATCACAAGAAAAACGAGCACAAACGTTATAATAAGAGCTTTTCACTGTAATGAATTTTTTTTTCTTCATTTTGCCTTGGTAAAATAAGCAATTAGCGCGTTTGTGCACGTTTTTTCTCAAAATCTATTGATCCTCCGAAAAAAAGTGTTATAATCTTTTTTGTTCAAAATTTTATGAGCATTAATATAAACCCATTAGTTTAAAAAAAAAAATGTATTTGCATTTGAATATATGTACATTTTTGAAGATTTAAATATTGAAATGATCAGAACAATAGAATTGGTAAAACAAAGTTGACCGAGACAAAAGTTATGAAGAAAAATATCGCGGTTTTATTGATTTTACTTTCGACAAGAAAAATATAACTGCTGCTGTCCGTTGGAACGACAATTCAATTGTAATACTCGTAGTTCAAACAAGCAAAAGAACAATATTATTTCAATGCCAAACGTTTGATAACCCTACAAGTAACTGTCAGATCTGAATTCCGGGAAAAAAGTGGTATTAGCCACTTTTGTAAAATTCACTGAATGCAGCATTGATAAATGAATGGAAAATGAATGAATGTAAGAAATACTCTAATGAAACACCAATGCCTCAGCTGGAATACAGAACATTCGTGGTGTAGTGTTGTGGTTTTTCAAAAAGAAGAAACAACGGATGCAGTTGATCATTTTGACAACATCAAACACTACCGAATCAACAAAATTAAAAAAACTTCTGTGATGTCACCATTGTTTCAGGCAAATCGTACTTTCTTGTTAGAAATGTAAATTCCCACTTCAGAAATGATTCGATTTCTACTACAAGAAGTAGGAATTCTTATAAGCATATCATATATACGTATGTAGTATACATACCTATACTTTTGTACATTACTTTACATACATTCATATATATTTCTATCAATACTTCATTATTTATTTTTTTTAGCCCACTTTGCCCTATTCAATATTTATATATATTTCATACGAAATATTTCAGCAAAAGTGGATGAAACTCCATAAAAAAAAATGTTGCTACTGCTTATGACGAATGTTGCAAAAACGCAACGTAAATTATCTTGGAAACTAGAAACTTTTCCAAAAATTTGTTTCCAGATTTCATAGAATTATCCCAACTATACATAGGATATGAAATTTCAAATTCCTAGATCCTTGCTCAACCAGAACTGGTAGCCATCGGAAATGGGTTAAATATTTTCTACTTAATTACTTAAAATTCGTCTTTCGGAGTTATATCGGGTTTTTCAATAAGAGCGCTACAAAAATTTTTTTTAAATAAAACAAAAACAGTTTTAAATATCAATAAAATTTCTGTGAAAGTACGTTCGATACCATTATGAATGGAAATTGATTTCTTTTGCGTGGCCACCACGGGCACGCTTGCAGAAGTCCAGATGCTGAACCCAATTTTCGACGGTTTTCAAGCATACATCGGCCGATACTGCTGCAATTTAACGTTCGATATTCGTACGAAGTTCATCAACCGTCGCTGGCTCGCTGGCTTGTTGGCATAGACCATAGACTTGATGAAGCCCTACAGGAAATAGTCTAACGGCGTCAAATCGCACGACCGAGGCGGCCAAACGACTGCACCATTTCGTGAGATAACACGTTCTCCAAACTTGGTTTCCAATAAATTGATTGTGACAATCGCTGTGTGGCTTGTGGCGCCCGCCGTCCTGTTGAAACCACATGTCCTCCAAGTCCATATCATCCAATTGGGGCCAAAAATATTCGGTTATAATTGAACGGTAGCGATCCCCAATCACGGTAAGGTGCCGGTCTTGATCATCACGGAAGGAGTACGGCCCAATGACGCCGCCGGCCCATAAGCCACACTAAACCATACGTTTTTCGGGATGAAATGATGACTCATGCAGTACGTGTGGATTGCTGCCTGACCAATACCGCATATTTTGTTTATTGACGAAGCCATTCAGCCAGAAATGAGCCTCATCGCTGAAAATGATTTTTCGATGAAAATCCTAATCATTTTCAAGTTGTTGCTCAGCCCAATTCACGAACATACGACGCTTCTGGTGGTCAAGCGGCTTCAGTTCTTGCGTCAATTTGATCTTGTAAGGATGTAGGCCAAGATCTTTTCGCAAAATTTGCCACAACGACGCCACAGAGATGCCCAACGCTTGAGAACGACGTGTGAGAGACACACTTGGGCTTTCTGCAACTGAAACCTCAGCGGCAGCAATATTCTCGACATTGCGGGCACTTCTTTGTCTCACTGGCACGGGAACATTTTGTACTGTGCCTGTGAATTCAAATTTTTCCAATAGACGCTCAATTGTTGACCTGCTAGGACGATTATGACGACCATAAATTGGACATAGCGCTCTTAACGTTGAGGCCACTGACTCCGAATTTCGGTAGTAAATTTTAATAATTTCGACTCGTTGTTGGCTCGTATATCTTTCCATCATGAAATGGCAAACCTTACTGAATAGAAATGTCAAAAGAGCGGCAAGAAATATGGCGTCCTTTGCTGTCCCTGTCGCTCTACTTTTGTAGCTATTGAAAGTGGCCAGTATGATGATTCTCTCAGAAACGCATAGGTGAATTCAGTAGAATTTTTGATTTGAGCATGCCTAACAAACATATTCAATAATAAAACGCTTGCACGTAATAGTTCCTTTTAAAGAGTCTCTTCATTAGGATGTTTTGAATGAGCAAAGCAGTTTTGGCGAGTCAAAAAATGAATTGGTGGGTAATTTGCCGTTAATTAGTTGTTAATTAGTTGTGGCAATTCCGAATTTGTTGTTCAATGTTTTCTATGTTTTTTTGTTGCTTTGTTAGCTTGATATCAAATTAGTAAAGCGTCCTGCAGAAAATCAGTAAAAACTTCTTATACCTGGATGGCTGATGACTTAATAATTTGCGTTTATTAGTTGTGACAAATTCAATTTGATCATGCAATGTTTTTTGCTATGTTTTTTTTGGCAAGCAAAGCAGCTCTCACGGATCGAAAAATGGATGATGCATAATCTGTCGTCTATTACTCGTTAGTTAGTCGTGATAATTTCGAATTTGTCATTCTTTGTTTTCTATGTATTTTTTTTTTGGAAAATTGGTAAGAATTTCGAAATTCGAATATTTTTGTACTTAATAATTTGTCTTTAACTAGTCGTCAAAAAAATAAATTTTGTCATTCTTTCTTTAAGTTCTTTAAGTGTTTTTGGGTTATTTTTTTTTTTTCTATGAGTGTCAAGTTAACAATGCAATTTTGACGAATCGAAAAATAGATAGGTGGATAATTTGCCGTTAATTAATTGTGACAATTTCGAGTGTTGTCGTTTAATGTTTTTTATGTTTTTTTGGGTGCTTTGCTAACTTGACAAATCTTGAAAAGCTGTAAGAACTTCTTATACATAATGTTTTATGCCTTAATAATTTACATTAGTTAGGCTTTAATCAGCTGTGTAAAATTAATTCTAATCGCACAATGTTTTCTATATATTTTTTATGTCCTTCGCTAACATGATATCAATTAAGCAAATTATCACCTAAAAATGGGTAAAAACTGCTGATACTGAATGTTTAATGGCTTAATAATTTGTCGTTAACTAGTCTTGAATAAGTTTTGGTAGTTTCTAATTTGTCGTGCAATGTTTTCTACGTTTTTTTTTGCATTCTTTGTTAACTTCGCATCAAGTTAGCATAGCCCCACCACAAAAAGTGGTAAAAACTGTTGAATACAACAGATTTATGGCTTAATTATTCATGGTATAGTCGTTAACAAATTCTGACAATTTCAAATTTGTCATTCTATGTTTTCTATATATTTTTCGAAGAGTGGTAAAAACTTCTATATATAACATTTTATTATTTAATAATATTCCTTTAATGAGTCGTTAATTAGTTGTGACAAATCAATTTTCTCGTGCGATGTTTTCTATGTATTTTCAGAAAAGCCTCATTTGACCCAGTGAAAGCGTAATAAAACTATAAACAGTTTGATATAATCAATTTTTAAGCCTTTTCGACTGTTGCTTCATATTAATTAAGAAACTAAAACAAAAATACATAGAAAACATTAAACGACAAATTCTAAACTCCCACAACTAATTAACGACTAATTAATGGCAAATTTTCCATCTATTCCATTTTTGATAACAAACTAGGGAATATCGATATAGCTACTCATCGGTTATATACACAGTACACATTTGCATACTGTGGGTCTGAGTTTATACACTCATTTATATAAGTACACTATCATTTAAGTTTTAAGGTAAAAGAAGCCCCGCAAAAATAATTTTGGTGCATCCCTGTCTGCACTTTTTTCACTTTAAACCATTAATTAAACACAAATATATTTGTGTCTATGAATTTTCTTTTAACTTAATAAATATTGCTCAGGGTCTTTTCTTTGCTTTCCTTTTGTCATTTTTTTTTTTGTATTTCAATGTCAATATTTAATTCCTTAAGGATATTTTAACTGAAAGGATATTGGTTTATTGATCATCAAAAAAGTATCACTTTTATTGCTGCGCATTTCCTTAATGTTCTACAAGTTTGCATATTTGGATAAAAGGAAGATGTTTGGTATTGGAAGAGGGTCCTGTGCCGTGGGTAGCGTGGCAGGGATACATTATTCAAGGAACCTTCACTTATTAAAGTTGTTATTTTTTTTGTGTGTTTCTTTTGTTGTTGTGGGTTTTATAGTTGAAAGCAAATGCGTAAAAGCCATCAGCAAAATATTTAGCATTCTTAACACGTTTATATGATTTTCATCTGGCAATTTCCTGTCCATGTTTTATTGTTTCTTCTTAGAAGATGGAGGGTTTGTGTTTTGTTTTTTTCATGCTTTTATGTTTTTATTTTTATGACGCAAAAGGAAGACAAATACACGAATTTAGATTATGTAGCTTAATTTTTTGCTGTCATATCGTCTTTTTCTTTTGAGATATCCAAGGATGTGTAGGTAGACATGCTTCATATACATGACGTTCACCTATTTCCTGGCTGTGTTCTTACAAGTAACCCAATCCGAAACTCTCTTTTTATTTTATTTAAATCATGAAACAAGTTTATTTAAGTAACAAAATATCTTCCTACCTATAAAGCAAAATGTTTTTAGAAAAATAAAAAGTTTTTCTTGTTAGGAAAAAATATTCAACTGGCACAAAGATGTTTGTGACATTTGCAGATATTTAAATTCGAAACAATTTCCAACAAACAGCCAAGAAGTTGTAGGAGGAATGAAATCTTCAAGTTTCAAAACACAATGAAAACTTTTGTACAGCATCTATATTTGAATTGCGAACTCACTTTGAACTTTTAGCCAAAGGTATTGGTCTTACAAAGAGAGCTATATTGGTGCGCATTGAAAAATAAACAAGTGTACGTTTACCTGCATGCATGCGGTATAAACCTAAACATCTCATGTGTGTTCCCTTGCAGGATATCCGTTTTACATTTTGTATTTTTTCTTCAGAATATCTGGGTAAAGCAAATAGTAACTCAGCAGTACCTATGTATGTATATCGAGATTGTAATTTGTACTTCTAGACTCACACGTCACACCACTTAGAAACTTTATGTATGGTCAGAGGCACCAGGATATTTAAGAAGCTGTTTCTGCAGGCTAAATAATGAACTTCTATTTACGTTATACGCAACAGGATTACCTGTATTTTGAGCTGCCTTCAGGACAGGATTTCCTTTCTTTATCGGAAAAGTATGCATTTCATTGGTGTATGTATATTTTAAGTTAGAAGAAGTATAATTTTGTTAATATTCTGCTTAACAAGCATAACGGCTCGAAGGGATGTTTAATATATATTTCCCTTCAAAGGAAGAGTTTATGTTCAGTTGGACATATTTTTGAATTTAAGTTTGACACATGTTTGACTTTAACTTTAGGCTTTAGGGAGCTTTTCCTTTAACAACAAAATAAAAACAAGTTGAAAAGAAGGTATTTCGATACGTTTTGTTTAACAAATTATAAAATTCTTAAGTAAGTTCGTTTTCGTTTTTGTTTTCCTTTTTTAATAATTTTTACAGTAATCTTACACTACGATCTTCATGAAGTGAACTCAGATGCTTTTGTTAAGAGATTCTTAGAAAAAAATATTCGTTTATTCTAACCAAAAAAAAACAGTGAAGTCTGTAGTTTGAGCGACCTTTTGGAAATTGGATGTTCTGACAAGAACGTTTATGTCATTTATCTCCAAATCAGTTGTTTTTACGAAAAAAAATGTAGAATTTTTTTTTTAGTATTTTATGAGGTATTAAACTAATAAATTATTTTTTGCAAAAAACTTATGGTTTTTGAAATATTTACAAAAAAAATTAATGTTGTCCCTTTTGCAGTACAAATTGAAAATGTCAAAGACCCCCTATAACTTAACTTACACGATGTTATGGTCTAAAAGTCACTCTTTTATTACTTTATTGTTAGATAGAATTAGAAGGGTTATTATTTAGGACAAAATCACATTCTTTTTCAAGATGGTGCACTTCTTCCTACCGTGGGCAAACCGTTAAGTGATTGGAGTTTGGCACCGGGTTTAGTTTTTGAAACTTATGTTAGATCTATGTTGAGTCGTTGAAACTTAAAAAATTAATAAGGTGTGAAGTTTTTTTATCGAGGCTGAGATAGGCTCGTCGGTGTCCAGGGTTTATCCCAAAGAAAGCAAAAAACTTGGGTTAAGAGTTTCCAAACCCGAAATCAAATCGAACTTTATTATATTATATTTAATTTTATAATATCTACTCTTAACAAGGTATTGCATATAACTGACAATAAATTTTCTAAAACTAATATAACACGGTATTCATATACGTAAGTGAATTGGGATTAACCCTGCCTCTAGCGAAAGACAAGAGTAATAATCGGTGCACTTGTTCGCGATAACAGGCTTGTCTGTAACACTCTTTGAAGAAGGGTTGTCACAGAAATAATCGTTGAGGTCCGGCCCTGCTCCAAGAAAACTGGACTTAGAGAAAAATCGCTTCAGGTTGAACCTTGTACATGATGCACTTAGAAAAAGTGGAACGCGGAAAGTATCAGGCTCAAGTCACCTTCTTGCTTCTAGCAGCAACTCGAAGAAAATATGGGCTTCGTTCGCGGTAACAAGCTTGTCTGTGGCAATCTTTGAAAAAAGGGTGGCCACAGAAATAATCGGCGGGACACGACCCTGCTCCTTACAAAAACTAGAAGATAAATAGGCCAAGCCGTGTCCACGCTTTACTTAGAAGAAGTGGAACGCGGAAATTAACAGGCTCAAGTCACCTTCTTGCTTCTAGCAGCAACTAGAAGAAAAATATGGGTTTCGTTCGCGGTAACAAGCTTGTCTGTGGTACTTTTTGAAGAATAGTAGACACAGAAATAAACGGTGGGATACGGCTCTGGTCCTAGCAAAAGACTAGAAGACAAATCAGTTGATGTTCAGTCTTGTCCACGCTGCACTTAGAAGAAGTGTAGCGTAGAAATAAACGGGGGGAGAAAGAATAGAAAGAAAAAGAAGGAAGAGGGTTAAGCCCAAAAATTGTTTCCAAACTACTATCTGGTACACTTCGTACCCAGCAGCCTGTTTCTATCTAGAAAAGTTGCAACGCTTCGTTACAAAGGAATAAAATGTATCGAAATTAGTATCCAACCAAGGTACATGGAACATAACGTCCTCAAATCCCTGCTACAATCTTGTTTAGTGAAATTAGCAGGTCAAATAGTGTATCTCAAGAATCAAGCACTCTAGGGACTTGTAGTAAGGCTCCAATTTTTCAATTTTTTTTGTATTTCATATTCAATGTTCATTTTAGGTTTAAAATTTGAAGTTCTTTGTTTGAAAAATTTCCCAATATTGACTTTAATATGATGTTACTTAGTAGGTCAGTGTGAAATTGTTTGTTAAAAAAGGACTTCAAAATTTTGACCTAGCCTTATCTTGAAATTCAAAAAGACTGCAAATTTGGAGCCTTACTTCCCTGTGAAGTTTGCAGGTACTCGATTATACCCTTATTTGGTGAACTGCAAGATCAGGAACGGAAATGCAAAAAAACTGTAAATGTCTGTCTCTGTTAAGGACGTATGCGCGAGGAGGATTGCCCTGCTAACATCACAGACGTCAATTTTAGTCTAATTTTTGAATTTGGATAAATAGAGCAAAACTGAGATTAGGACTACCACCACTTGGAAGAATATATAGTTAAATCGGTTATTTAAAAAAAAAAGAGGATAGTTTCACTTTTTTGAAAAATTGAGTTGTTTATTGCCTGAACAGAATGGGAGACGGAGCTGGAATCGATGTCAAAATTGCTGCAGCTGCAGCTGCAAGAATTGAACTTATTTAAACTTTATTACAGCATTTTTGACATCTATTGAAGCTTTGTTTCCCATTTTATTCAGGTAGTTATGGTTTCATACAGGTCTATGTGTTCTCCAAGTCCCAAATAAGTTTCACACATATCCACTTAATACTTAAGAAAATATGAACATATTTATTTTTTAAAAGTTTTTAAGCCCCTGGACTTAAATCCTTTTCAAAATAAACAAATTAGAGAGTAGATTTAGTACTCACTTAGAGTTGACCTGTTTTACAAAGATCGAGGTATGTGGGTATTTTTTAAGGATGTTTAATAAATCTCTTTTGAAAAATATTGAACAAAATTGAAAACAGAAAAGTAATGAAGCAAATTCCTATAGATTTTCATAAACTAACTCTTAACTGACCAATTGAAAATACTGATGAGGAATAAGACTTTAACAATTTTGTTTATGCGTTTAAGAATTTTGATATACATAATTTTGCATTTACAGAATTTTGAAAGACAGAATTTTGGACAAACAGAATTCTTACCAGACAGAATTTACAAAAAAAAAAAATCAGAATTTTGACCAAACAGAATTTTGACCTGACAGAATTAAAAAAAAGCAGAATTTTTGCCAAACAGAATTGTGAAAGCGAGAATTCCGACCCGCTCCCTAATCAACATTATCAAAGGAATAGTATTGATTTTTTCTAGTAATATAATATACTTGTGTTGATAAGGGAGCGGGTCGGAATCCTGGCATACTGTCTGGTCAAAATTCAGTGGGGTCCATTGCCAGTTATGGACTGCAAGACTTTGATTTTGGGAATAATCTTGACTGACACTTTTGACGCTTACCTATAATTCTTTTTTTGCTAAAGGGTAATTTTTTAGCTGGTTTGGTTTTGGCAACACTGGTTTTGACAACTGACGTGTGTTTAGTACCTTGTGTCACTGTCAAACAGCTTCAGTTTGGTTTGCAATTTAACCATGGATCGTCTTACAAATGAACAACGCTTGCAAATTATTGAATTTTACTATCAAAATTCGTGCTCGGTTCGAAATGTTCATCGCGCGCAGCTTCCATTTTATGGTCGGCATTCTCGACCTTCTGAGCAGTCTATTCAGAAGATTGTGACCAAATTTCGCACCAAATTTACTTTGTTGGACATTAAACCACCAACACGTTTACGTACTGTGCGTAGTGAAGAAAATATTGCGGCCGTATCAGCTAGTGTGACAGAAGACCGCGAAATGTCGATTCGGCGCCGTTCCCAGCAGTTAGGCCTTTGTTACAGCACTAGGTGGAAAATTTTGCGGAAGGATTTGGGCGTAAGCCTTTTAAGATACAGCTGGTGCAAGAACTAAAGCCAGCCGACCTACCACAACGCCGAATTTTTGGTGAATGGGCTCTTGGAAAGCTGGCCGAGGATCCACTTTTTTTATCGAAAAATTGTGTTCAGCGATGAGGCTCATTTTTGGTTGAATGGGTACGTAAATAAGCATAATTGCCGCATTTGGAGTGAAGATCAGCCAGAAGCATTGCAACAGCTACCAATGCATCCCGAAAAAGCCACTGTTTGGTGCGGTTTATGGGCCGGCGGCATTATTGGGCCATATTTCTTCAAAGATGATGCGAATCGCAGCGTTACTGTCAATGGTGAACGCTACCGAGCGATGATAACAAACTTTTTTTTGCCCGAAATGGAAGTTCTTGACTTGCATGATATGTGGTTTCAACAAGACGGTGCCACATGCCACACAGCACGCGAAACAATGGCGCAATTGCGAGGCGAGTTTGGTGAACAGTTAATTTCACGTTTCGGGCCGGTCAATTGGCCGCCTAGATCGTGCGATTTGACACCATTAGATTATTTTTTGTGGGGGTATGTCAAGGCTAATGTCTATAGGGACAAGTCCGCTTCGATTCACGCACTGGAAGCCAACATCCATGCATTCATTCGTGAGATACCGGCCGATATGTGTGAAAGAGTATGCCAAAATTGGACTCAGCGGATGGGCTACCTGAGACGCAGCCGCGGTCAACATTTGCATGAAATTATCTTTAAACATAAAATTGCAAGGTTCAAACTATCGATTCAAATAAATATTTCATTCATTTTTTCGAATTTTTTGTGTGTTTTTTTTTTTTAAAGTTCTAAACCTCTTAAAAAATCACCCGTTATAACTCACACGAAAATTGTAACATATTTACGAAGTTTTAAGTTTTAAGGGGCACGCTGTCCCTCTACTTGGGCACGCTTTAAAATTTGAAGTAAGTGCGAAGTTGGGTGTACGCAAAGTTTCTTTTGCATTTAAAGAAACTTTGGCGAAAATTTGTATCATATAAACTTAGAAAATAAAAGTGGGAAAAAATTGCTTAAATTTCACTGAATTTTATTATAACGGGTACATGAAAATACATACACTCTTTAAATTTTGTTTTCATTCAAACAACGCGAACCATTTTTTTTTTAAATATCTTTTTAAACAAATGCAAAAAAAGGAGCTATATGTTTTTAACTCTAAGAGCCAGTTGTTGAAATATTTAATCCTTGGTTTAGCAATTTTAACTCCACGGCAAATAAGTTGGAGTTTGACGATGGTTTAAGCGTTAAATTTGGATACTTTTTTATAACCAAAATCACGTTTTTACAATTCTTACTGAGGGATAGATTATTTTCATTGCGGAATCATTCTAGACCCACAACAACAACTAGATATAGCTAATCCTCTACTAAGAAACTGTACCTGAGTCAACTCAAGATTTATTTATTTTCAGGAATAGCTAACTCTGATTTAATTCAGAGTTAACCCTGAAAAATGGCCCTAAGGGCTAGTTTTTCCGATCAGGGTTAACTGAGATAAATCTGATTTAACTCAGAGCTAACTCTGGGTTAACTCTGAGTTAATCAGAGTTAAATCAGAGTAAGCTAATCCTGAAACTTAATTAACCCAGTATTAACTCAAAAACAGTTTTTCAGTTAAGGATTAACTGATTAACTGATGGCTTACCCTCAATAATATTAAAAAATTGTTCGTCAACTTTAATAGAGCCATTGACAACTCTTTTTCAGCTCTCAATTTCACAAGGAATATTTCCTTCTCGTTGGAAATATTCCTACATTATCCCGATCCACAAAAAAGGCCCTAAAAAAGAAATATCTAACTACCGTCCCATAGCTAAGCTGTCGTGTATTCCTAAGCTTTTCGAAAGCATAGTCTATGACACTATGCTTTTCCACTGTAAACATATTTTTTCCCCCAATCAACATGGTTTTCTTACCGGTAGATCAACTACTACAAACCTAGTTGATTTTGTTTCTGATTCTACATGCGCCATGGAGTCTGGGAAAGAAGTTGACGTCATCGCCACTGACCTCAGCAAAGCCTTTGATAAAATCTCACATTCCCTTATTCTCTTCAAACTCAAAGCACTTGGCTTCCCTCCCTCCTTCATTGCGTGGATCCATTCATATCTTAGCGATCGGCAGTATACAATCCTTTTTAGAGGTATCGAATCTAATCCTATCCTTGCAACCTCTGGCGTTCCGCAGGGAAGTCATCTCGGCCCTTTGATTTTCATTTTGACCATTAATGATGTAGACTGCGTCATCAATGATTCTATGATTTCTATTTATGCTGATGATAAAAAAATTTATAGACATATTTCCTCTCCTTCCGATTCCATTCTTCTTCAGCAAGATTTAAACAGATTTTCTATCTGGTGCCAGAAGAACTTTCTTGAACTTAATGTTAGTAAATGTCAAGCTATAACGTATTCCCGTAAACGCTCACCTCTCCCTCCTCGAACATATTTTATTAACAATGAGGCAGTCACAGTAGTTGACTCACTATGTGATTTAGGTATTCTTTGTGATAAAGAACTTAATTTTAGATCTCACATTACCACATCTATTAATAGAGCTAACTCTGCACTTGGCTTCGTTAAGCGCTGGTCAAAAGAATTTTCAGACCCCTACGTTACGAAATCTCTTTATCTCACATTTGTTAGGCCCCTTCTTGAATATGCCAGCCAGGTTTGGTCACCATGTTATGTTACCCATTCCCTTCGTATTGAAGCCGTTCAACGAAGATTCCTTCGATCCGCACTTCGCGGGCTTCCCTGGCTTGACTCATTTCACCTTCCACCCTATAAAGATCGTCTTCAACTTATTAATCTGCAACCTCTTGATAAACGTCGCAAAGTAGCCGACATTGTATTCATTCACCAAATTTTAGCCGGTAATATTGATTGTCCTACGCTTCTCCAAAAAATTTCTTTGCACACTAACCCTAGAAGTCTTAGATCGGTGTCTCTCTTTGATGTCAATTTCCATCGTACTAACTATGGTAGTAACGAACCATTGACACGCATGCTCCGTACCTCCAACCTTATGCAAAATTCTTTTGACTTTCACACCTCCAAACACTCTCTCAAAATCTCGCTCTATTCCAACCTTAACTATACAATCCCTGAACTGCCTTAAACACTCCCTTCTAGCTCTCAACACCTTGCCTTCCATTTTTTAAAAGTTTTTTTCTATATAAAAAACTGGTGGGTGGGCCTACGGGCCCAGATTATTACATAAATAAAAATAAAAATAAAAAAAAAAATAAAAAAAAAAAAAAAAAAAAAAAAAAACAACGAAAAACCCACCATAGATTTTAAGTTTAGATTTAAGTTTAGATGTTAGTGCACGCTTGTATTAAGCTAAATAAATAAATAAACTTTATCGTATACCAACCTTCTACGTCTTTCACGCATCGGAATAGAGATGGCGCCACAACAGTATTGCACCGATAATAACTTTCATTATAGAATTTGAGATGGCGCCACAACTGAAAAGGCACTCAATTTAGTCCCTGAGTTAACTCACCAAAGAAGGTGAATTAACTTGAAGTTAACTTAATCTGAAAAACACGTTTCTGAAGTTAAATCAGGTTTAGCCCCAAGATTTTCATCCCAGTCTCGGGGTTAAACCTGATTAAACTCGCACTGAAAAGCTGGGCTTAAGGCCACTAAACATTTAAAGGATTTACTTAAAGAAGTCCCAGTCTCACACATTTCTTGTACTCGATTGAAAAGTTTTCTAGGCAGCTTTTAATAATCAGCTGAAACCGGCTCAGACACGACTTGAATAAATGGTCAAGAAATTTCCAAATCTAAAGGTAACGTTAGGGACGGGGCCTAGCATAGTTTTACTTTTGGCATGACCACAATGCTGTGTCGAAAGACACTTCTAAAATAGAATCAAAGTAATACAAGTAGGTAACCTATATGTTAGGGTAAGCGACCCTTGAGTAGTTGGTTGAAAGAGTTGCATTCCTGAATTTACAGGAAATCCAATTTTTCAAATATGTAGCGAGCTTTGGATTAGTGGCAAAATTAAAATTTGAGATATAATAAACCGTAATGCAACGTAGTACCTCGTGGCATGATGGTTAGTGCTTTGGACTGTCATGCCGATGGTCTGTGTTCGATTCCCAGCCACTGCCACCTATAAACAGAAATTTTTTTTACCGAGGTACTGCCTCTTGCGAGGAACTGAAAATCTTCCAAGAGTTTGGACTCGGCAAAAAGTTGTAGCATTCGTGCCAACAACTCGCACACAGGAATGGTTGAGAGTTGTAAGTCACTAGGCCTTAGTTTTCCACGAGCTGTTGCGCCACCAAATGTAATTTTTTGATATAATAAACCAAGACATTACGATGAAAGAGAACACAGAAAATGTGGGTGGCGCATTTCTGTCTATCTGTCTGTGTGGCTGTCTGTCTATCTGTCTGCGTGTACCTCGATCTACAACCCGAATTATTGAAACGATTTTATTCAAATTTTTGAACTTTTTTTGATAATTCCCTAGACTAAAAAAAAAATATTTTGTTTAGCCCCTCTAACAACACTTGCACGTACTCATATACGGTTCCCAATCCATTAAGGGTTACTCTAAAAACCATTATGCATACAATAATAAATGCACTTGCACGTAAGTTACATAGATCATTTATTTCGTGTTCTCTATCATTATTATGTCAAGTTTGATATAAATCTCTATTTCAATTTTTTGTTTTGATGAAAATGGTTGCTAAATGCAATATTGCAAGAAAAAATGATAACGTTTCATATTCGTTTACGTCATGCTTTTGCTTATAATAATTAGCTCCGCCAGACAGGTGCAAATTTTAAAGCTACCTTTAACATTTGAATTTATTTCCTTTGATGTGAAACATGTTTCATAGAAAAAGAACTTGAATATAATCAATAAAGCAATACAGATGTAGGAGTACTTTAGTCTACCCATAGGTTTATTAATTAAAATATATTAATTTTGATTCTCCTTGAAGAGTCCTTTCGTATCTATTTAAAACAATCGCAAGCTTTAAATAAAACATGTAGGTACCTACCCAACGTTTTACATTAATTTTATACAAAAAAAGTACATAAATATTTTTAACATGGATAAACGTCAAATCACGCACTTGTTCCGCCATCACGTCACTGCATATAGTTCAATGTGCTTTTAATATGGCGACAGGAAAAACTCTTCCGGAAGAATCGACATCAACTTTGCGGCTCATATACTTCCACGAATATATAGCCGTGGAGTTTCCAATTTAAAATACCCGCCACAAAGCTGGCCAACAAACAGGTGAACAGCAGGTAACTACTTTTATTCAGGTCAAAGTATCCAAGGATAAAATATCCATTCTCGTGTGTACTGCGCATACCTACATATGTTATGTATCCATTTACCTGTTCCTGTAACTCTGTAATGTAGTCAATGGTTCGAACTGAATAGTCTGGGAGGTAGAGTTTTATTTGCTCTTGATAGTGATTTCTATTTACTTTAAGCAATCTTATGATGTTGTTTAGGTGTTTTCTAAAAAAAAAAAGAGGAAGTAAATAAGATCTCAAATTTCAGTTCGATAAGTCGGCGTAGAGAAAAACTAGGAACAAAAATTAATAAAATTCATGAATGTATCCTTTTTTTTTTTTCCAGAGTATCTCTTGGCAGGAGTATAACCAATAAATTTTTTAGAATATAAACTTTTTTCCATATCTTAATAGAATTTCTAAAGGTGCATCAGCTTAGACTATAACTATATGATGATAGGTATATTGTGGACTTAAAATAAATTTGTATTATTATAATAACACAACATCCTGGATTATAACGAAAATGGTCACGAAGTCGTTAAATACTTTTCACTATAAAGATATTAATATAGAACGTTTTAAACGGGTTTCATTGAAGCTTGATATCGATTAGGTAATGTATAATTTAAAGCGATAACTTACTACTCATACACACGTTAATATTGATGAGATAATGCATAATAGATATTGAGGTAGTAGGTACACATGTATTCATATGTATGTATGTATGTATGTGGATACGAATAGTGCTATAAGAATATAAATTGATAATGGAGTTCTGTGGTTAAAAAAATTATCACCGATTGCTTTTCGGAAATTTTAACAAATCTCAAAAATATCCTTTTTTCCTTAATTTAATCCATGTTATTGGTTTTCTGTCAAAAATCTCATAAATCGGATTTGAAAAGACACAAAAAAGAAACGGCGAAAAGATGATAAAAGCTCTTTTTTCGATTATGAAAGGTTTTAAAACTAGTTAAGACTGTCAAAATGAAATGCACTTAAATTTCATTTAAGGACTTAAGAGGTTTTGACAGAAAGCCTAGGATATAGTTATGAATAAATAAAATACGGTATAATTTCACTACTTGCGACATCTTATTTTTAGCTCAGTTCAAATATTTGTAAATATTTTTACAGGGATTTTCTCTTTATTAAAATAAAAATAAAATTAAAATGCATTTTATTTTAAACATTTTGCTATGTGTAAGGAGACAGCACGCCCCGAAAATGGCCATTGAACTCAAGAAAATGACAGCGTTGCGATAATCATTTTTCATTTATCACAAAAGTCAAAAGCCCGAAATTAAAAATTTACGATTTTACGATTAAATACCACACTGTGCGATAGTGAGAAAATTTAAAATAAAAAAAAACTTCTACCAGAGGTACTATTAATAATTGCTTGGTAGATTAGAAAAAAATTGTATTAGTAGATTGATTTAATCTTAGCCTACAGAATTAGTTTTATCAAAATCGTAGTCTTCGTTGTTGAATGTGTTTTCCAAAATCCTAAAAATATATTTTTTTTTAAATTTTGGTACACAATACTACGAGTGTTCATTATGCTTTAGAAGCTTCTGTAAAAACAAGAGCAAAAGTCAAAAAGTCTCTTTGGAAGATACTTACCATTAATGACCATTTTTAAAAAAATAGTTTGCCGCCAAAAGTTAGACTTTAGTTACTAAAAGCTAGTTATTGAGTTACTTTTCACGGGAAGTTAAAGAGCCGTTTTTTTTTGGAAATACGATTGTGGTAAAACTGGAAGGAAAAGTATGATAGGACCGTTATTTTTAGATTCGAAAAAAATATGAGTAGGTGAATTGAACAAACACCGTTATGCACAAGTTTAAATAAAATTAATCCAGCCACTCAGGCTCCAGCTCAACGAACAGACAGACAGACTAAATTATCGTAATACCAAGTTTGATCAAAATCTTTAGTTTGATTTTCTTTACAAATACCAAAAAAGTGGGTGGTAAAATTCTGTTTGTCTGTCTGTTTGCCTGTACGTCCGTCGGTTTGTTCGGCTACAGCCCTACAGTTGTATCGATTTTCTTATGTGGTTTTCCTTTCAACAAAAAAATCAATTTCATTTTGATTTTTCAACCTCAGACCAACTTAAGCTTTCCTTTTAATCAAAAATGTCGATTTTTTTCGATCTCAGGTCGATTCTTCGAATCTCAATTTTTATCAAGATTTACACGGACTTTCTCACACAACAAAAAAAACTGACATTGATCTCAACGTATTCGTTTATACTTGGCATTACACAGTGTAGTTTTCTTTCAATAAGAAGATGGTGTTTGTTGGACGAATTCATCAATAGAAAAAATAATCACTAACACAAAACCAATAAAATCTCATTAACTTCCCATTTGAAGTTAAATGTAATTGATCCGATTTGTCGAATCGAAAATTTTGACATATCTTCACTCTTCGAGCTCCCTTGAATCGTAATCCATCATAGAGAGATGTTTGTGTCCGTACGTACGTTCGTTTTTTTTTCGTTCACCATATCTCTTCAAATAAATTTTATTTTGTAGATAGAAGTTTCAATACGTGCAGAAAGGACTCTCAAAAATAAATCAATGAGCGGTTTTGTTTACTATGGCAATTTAAAAAAACCCAAAAAACCCCTTGTTAAGTTTCTTTAGTCTCGTATATCTCAGGAACAAATCATGCCAGTGACTTAAAGTTGATTTTATTCTACGCATATTAACGTAATATAGAATTGGTTAGAATACAAAAACATATCAGCTTATAGCTTTTTTTTAATAAAAGAAAAGTTGCTAAAACTTTTTGAAAAAAGTGGTTTTTCTCAAATATTTGAGAACAAATAATGGTATTGTATTCGAGGTAATTGTACTTAGTGCACTAGTTTACCAATAAAAACTGGTAAAATTTTTAAAAATATAGAATCAACAATTTGTTGAAATTGGTTTTTTTTGCTTAATTGGTTTGATTCTTACACATTAGTTAGTAATTAATATTTAATAGGGCTTTTAAAAAAAGTCAACAAACGGTTTTTTTTTAAACGAAAAAATCTACAAGCAACTTTACCAATAATTATTGAAAATTGTTTTCGTCTCAAATATCTTGAGAACAAACAATGATGTTGGCTTTGGGTTAATTTAATTTTACAGACTTGATTATAATTAATAATTTATACTATTTGAAAAAAAAATCAAGAAATAGTTAAAAAAAAAAACAACAAACTATACCGAAATCGAAATCTAAGAACTTTTTCGAAGATCTTTAATAGGAAATTTTTTGAAAATAAAATAACATCGGGTCTCTAGCTTCCGAGGGCACCAATGGGAAGTTACCAGTCTGGGTCGCACCAAGCCTCATTTTTGGTGTTCTATTTACCACCAAATATTTATGATCTGACCACCAAATCTGACATCACTGAATGGAAAATTACAATAAGACTTTGTACATAGTGGTTTGTAGTGATTATGTCCAAATGTTTTTTTCAATTTCTTTTTTAAGAACTTAAAATAACGGTACCTGCCATTCAACTTTTTTTTAGCTATTTAACAAAATTTAAAAATGGCCGGAGAACTTTTCTTGAAATAAAATTCAATAAATTTTTTTTTGGTAAAACCCACCTTTGGATGGGAAACCATTTTCTAAAAATGAGTATGGTACTTCCTAAAGAACCATTTTTTTATTTTCAATATGGTGGTTTTGAATAATAATTATTATTTTATATAGAAGCTTCAAAACAATGTAAATAGATTTTCTTGCTTAAATTTTCAAAAAATATTTTTTTTGGTATTTTTTAGAAAATTTTCAATTTTTTTTTTCTTGAAAATCAAAAATTTTGATTTTTATATAACTCGGTTTTTAAGGATTTTTTTACACTCTGTAAATTATTTTAAGAAAAGATTTATTTCACTTTTATGAAAAATTAATCACACCTTACATTCCATACAAAAGTTGAAAAACCGTCAAAGAAAAATATTTGTTTGTTAAAAACGGCTTCTATGATTTTTATTTAACTTTTTGAGAACACTTAAATAAGTGCGATATGCTACCTTAAATTATAAAAATTTACCAAAAGCAACTATTAATAATATACTTTTCATGGAATGTTTTTTTTTCTCATGGAATGTTTTTTTAATATCGAATTTTTTCATTATCGGCTAAACAGATTTAGATTATTTTCTTATATGTATATCGGGTTGTTCAATAAGAGCGCTACAAAAGTTTTTTTTAAATAAAACTAAAACGGTTTGGGATATCAATGAAATTCTTTATTTCTGTGAAAGTACGTTCGATGCCATTATGTATGGAACTCGATTTCTTTTGCATGGCCAGATCGGGCACGCTTGCAGAAGTTCAGACGCTGAACCCAATTTTCGACGGTTTTCAAGCATAAATCGGCCGATACTGCTGCAATTTCACATTCGATATTCGTACGAAATTCATCAATCGTCGCTGGCTTGTTGCCATAGACCATAGACTTGACGTAGCCCCACAGGAAATAGTCTAACGGCGTCAAATCGCACGACCGAGGCGGCCAAGCGACTGGACCATTTCGTGAGATAACACGTTCTCCAAACTTGGTTTCCAATAAATTGATTGTGACATTCGCTGTGTGGCTTGTGGCGCCGTCCTGTTGGAACCACATATCCTCCAAGTCCATATCATCCAATTGGGGCCAAAAATATTCGGTTATCATTGAACGGTAGCGATCCCCATTCACAGTAACGTGCCGAACTTGATCATCACGGAAGAAGTACGGCCCAATGACGCCACCGCCGGCCCATAAACCACACCAAACCGTAATTTTTTCGGGATGCAATGATGATTCATGGAGTACGTGTGGATTGCTGCCTGACCAATACTACATATATTGCTTATTGACGAAGCCACTCAGCCAGAAATGAGCCTCATCGCTGAAGATGATTTTTCGATGAAAATCCGAATCATTTTCAAGTTGTTGCTCAGCCCAATTCACGAACATACGACGCTTCTGGTGGTCAAGCGGCTTCAGTTCTTACGTCAATTTGATCTTGTGTGTAGGCCAAGATCTTTTCGCAAAATTCGCCACAACGACGTCACAGAGATGCCCAACGCTTGAGATTGACGTGTGAGAGACACATTTGGGCTTTCTGCAACTGAAGCCTCAGCGGCAGCAATATTCTCGACACTATGGGCACTCCTTTGCTCACTGGCACTGGAATATTTTGTACTGTGTCTGTGGATTCAAATTTTTCCACTAGACGCTCAATTGTTGATCTGCTAGGATGATTATGACAACCATAAATTGGACGTAGCGCTCTTAACGTTGAGGCCACTGACTCCGAATTTCAGTAGTAAATTTTAATAATTTTGACTCGTTGTTGGCTCGTATATCTTTCCATCATGAAATGGTAAACCTGAACTGAAGATATGTCAAAAGAGCGGCAAGAAATATGGCTTCATTTGCTGTCCCTGTCGCTGCAAGTCGTTCGTTCTATTTTGCAATACATTGTTCTAGTTTAAAGTAAATTTTGAATATATCGCTAGCATACAGAAAAAGTTTTATCAAAATCTTAGTAGCCGTTTTGAGAAAAAAATATTTTTTTGTTTGAATGAATGATTTGTAAAATAAAGTAAAAGTTTATCTTTGAATAAAAAACGCTTGTGTATAAGGTTTCAAGCAGAGTTGTAGCGTATTTAAGTATATATACTTACTAAAGTATTTTGTACACAGTACCTTGTATACATGTAACTAAAAAAACAAGTACTATGTACTTGGTACTTAAAAAACAAAAAAAAATCCAGTACTTTACTAAGTACTTTGTTCAAAATACATGTACTTTGTACTGTTGAATACTGCCCAGTATACTTTCAAGTACTTTTCAAGTCCAAGTCCACTTTAAATACTTTTTAAGTACAAGTCCATATCAAGTTGTTTTCAAGTACAAGTCCATTTCAAGTATACAAGTCAATTTGAAGTACCTACTTTTAAAGTTGATTTGATAGAGGAGATTTTCAAAGTGTTTTTTCATGAAATAAATTAAAGATATTATTTTAAATAACTTAAAAACATTCAAACTTTTTGAGTACAATTCGTTAGGTAGTCTGTTTTAACTATATCGACTAATGACGACCATGGCGAGACTTTAGCGAGATGACGCCAAGACATCGGGACACCATCAGCCGTCGTAATCTGTGTTTTTGAGTTTAAATAGTCATTTTTCGATAACTCAACCATCTGACTACTCAACAATTGTACTAGAAAAGTACTTGAAATGGACTTGTTTTAGAAAATTACTTGAGATGGACTTATACTCGAAAATTTACTGGACAGTATTACAGTACCAAGTACATGTACTTGAAACAAAGTACTTGTACTTGGTGCAAAAAAAAACCTAAACATTTTGAACAAGCCTATTCTTGAAGTACAAGAAAAAACTACCAATTTGGGGCCTTTCTGCAAATTCCAAGTATGCTTGGCTCCTGAGATACGCGATATGCACCTATTTACTTCATATTGAAGTTAATTTTGGGAAATTTTTCAAATTTAGGAATTCAAATTTTTAACCAAGTTTATCGTTAAAATGCAAAGAAACTGCAAATTTGGAGCCTACTACAAGTTCCTATAGCCAGTACCGTCTCTCGTACTTAAGAGGCCCTAGGCTAAAAACGTTGAGGGACCCATTATCCGGCAGCTAAAATCGCGAAAAATTCAAATTTTATAGCTCAAATACCACGTAAACTAAAAAAGCCTAGAACACCGCCAATATCTTTATAATCCCATATAACTCGGAAATCAAGCTCTCCCTAAAGCCGGAGCTCCGAGAGGCCAAGCTCTCGTAGACGATTTAAAAAAAATGAAACAGAATAGCTCTCTCCAAAGCTATCCCCAAACCCCCAATAACCCAAAGCGCAAAGAGACCGAACTCTATCGACCCAAAAAACCCTGGGTGCTGCAAGGTAGAAGGCAAAGTTCTAGTAGATATTAGAAAAAAAGCCCGAATTCTCTCCTATAATTGAAAAAAAATGAAAGAAAAATTAATTGAATTGAATTCTGCATGATGTTCTCTTATTGGCTTTTGCACAATCAAAAAACGTTAAGTAAATAAAATTAACGTATATTAAATAATAAGACTAAAAATATTTAACAAAAAGTATTTTAAAATTTGGAAAAAAAATTGAAATTTACCGCCGCCACTGGGTCTTGTATCCGATTGAAAACAAAATTTAATCCATCGTCTACGGGGGCCCGACCAACTGCGTTCTGGGTATTGGGTTTGTCTGGTTGATAGCTTTGGGGAGAGCTTTATAGTTTTATTTTTTAAAAATCGTCCTAAGAGCTTGGCCTCTCTGAGCATTGGACTTATTGTTAATAGCGATAATAGCTATGGGGAAAGCAATTAAAGTTTTTTATATCTACGAGAACTTGACCTCTCTGAGCTCCGAGTTTATCGGGTTAATAGCGGAATCGGGGGCCCTTACAAGCCTGGGGCCCTATACAGAGCCTATGCATAAAGGCGGCACTGCCTAAAGCACGCTTGGTTCCTGAGATACACTATGTGAGCAGGTCACTCGATCTTACACTTATTTGGCGTACTGCAAAATCAGGAATAGAAATGCAAGAAAAAATGCAAACAAAAAAACTGCAAATTTCTCTCAAGGTTCCATTTGCGTGGGTGAAAGTTGCCATGCTAACTTCACAAACGTCATAGGTACCAACTTATAATTTATAAATAGTGAAAGTACCTAATCTCTTTCGCCATTCTAATGAACTTTTGACATCTATACGATCTCATCTTGTCTGCTTTTGGCTTGATCATATTTTGGCTGTCATTTTAGTTTTATGAATACAAATATGTATCATTTTCATACAAAGATACCTTCCTAATGCTATTAACTTATAAATCTGAACGTTATTTTTCTAGGACTGCAAAAGTCTTACAATAATGAACTTAGCCTTTGTTTCTAAGCATATATGTATGTGTCCTGTCAGCTTTAAATTGTCGTAATAATTTAGTCTTCATGACTCTTTTGAATCAACTCATTCTTTTCTTTGTTGGGGAGGACATTTCTGTATTTCTAAAGCAAGTTCTCTTTTTTTCTTGTTTGAAATATTAAGTGCTTACTTCATCTTTTATTTTCTTAAAAAAAAAACTTTTACCACAATCTTCCTTGACAGGAAAAAAAAACAGCAAATTGTGACAGTTAACATTTTTCATCTAAGCACTTACGTCGTAGTTGTGTCTTTGAGGAGGATGGTAAAAAAAACGTGGGTGTAGTGTAGGTATACATTAACGCTCTCAAGTTTATATTTTTTTTGTCTTCTTTATTTTCTTTAATTTCCATCTCAACACAGAAAGGATTTATTATTTACAAAAAAAAAAAAAAATGAATATACTTCCCCGCCTCAGGAGCTGTTTTCCCTTTAGATTTATCTTAATAAAAAAGAATAAATTTCTTTGAATTTCAAAGCTAGCTCAGCTTATACAACCAAACCCAACAAAAACCGCTGGAAATTTATCATACTGTAACGATATACATTTTGTTTAGGGACAAAGAATATAAAAATATAAAGGAAGAGAGATGAATTAATCTATTTTTGTTTTTTGACTAAGATGGTACCATGGGTTTTTTTTTTGAGGTGGTTTTATTAGAAACGTGATTCTACTTCACCAAAAATTGAAGGCAACACTGTGGTTTTAAGCTAGAGTAAGCAATGAAAATGAAAATAAAGTATTCTCTAAGTTAACCTTAAAAAAAATATCCTAAAATGGTAGAGGGTTGATTTTTACGTATTCTTTGTCTTTCCCCTAAAAAAATGACGAAACCCCACTCTTTCTTTTTTCATATGATCTCAAGTATAAATTTATTGACTTGACAGGTTTTGTCTTTCTTTTAATAAAACATTGCCCTTATGCCTCTTATGTTAAAAATGGAAGACAGATACAAAATACACACACACACTTGAAATGAGAAGTTACGATGAGACCTACTTTTATTCGAATCTCATACAAATTTATAATGTTGTGGGTGTGTTGTTTGTGTTCTAATATTTTTATAAGAAAACGTCCTGAATTCGATGAAAAAGTTAAAATATTAAAATTAGGTAGGAATAAAAAAATTGGTTCAACGAGACTGAAAACACAACACTACCATAGCTTTTGAATTTTAATAAATTTTGTTTAGGGAAAAGGGTTAAAAAATATTTTAACTTTTCTTATAAAACAGCTGCTGGAGATTGACTGATGGTTGACTGGATTGTTTTATGAATCATGAAAACATCTTCATAACTTGGTTGGACATTATCCACCTACATGCATAACGCTAAATTTTCGTTTGAACCTTTTTAATATCCAAGTGATTGTACCTATATGATGGATGGTTTAACATAATTCATTAATAATGTAAATGGTCAGGGTGGCGCACCAATTGTGCTACAATAAGAAATTCAAATAATTTTTTTTTTAATTCATGTATTTCATTAATTTTTTTTTATTGGCTAGAAAATTAAATTTTATTTTAAATAGTTAGTTGTTTTTAAAGATTATAGACCGCAAATGACCTCTACGCTCTCCCACGCATATGCGGCACCTGATCAAAAAATTATTCATTGCGGCCTGAAGAGTTGAAGTTGGGATCGCCTCAATTATTGTCGTTATGGACTGCTTTAATTCAGTTAAATTCCTGGGCTTCGTTTTATACACCTCTTGCTTGATATAACCCCATAAAAAGAAATCTGGTGCAGTCAGGTCAGGTGACCTTGGGGGCCAGCGAAGAGTGGAGTTCCTAGAAATTAATTTGTCTGCGAATTTTTTGTTTAGCTCCGCCATAACTGGTCTGGCTATATGTGCAGTTGCTCCATCTTGCTGAAACCTAACGCTGTTGAATGGTATACGTCTTCGGCGCGCAGTTCTGGGTAAAAAAACTCCTTCAACATCTTTAAATAACGGTCCCCATTGACAGTAACGGTTACACCGTTTTCTTCAAAGAAGTACGGCCCGACAATACACCTTGATGAAACTGCGCACCACACAGTGACTCGTTCTGGGTGCAGTTCCGTCTCATGGAGCATTTCTGGATTAGACTCATTCCATATACGGCAATTTTGCTTGTTTACATTGCCGTTAAGATCAAAATGGACATCATCAGACATGAACAAACAATTGATCAATGTGTTGTCTTCTTCGGCCATTGATATCATTTTTTGGCAAAATTCCAGGCGAACAGTCAAATCCTGAGGGTTTAACTTGCTAGTAATTTGAACTTTGTACGGAAAAAAGTTTAAATCGTCATGAAGTATCCGTTGTAATGACCGTCTACTAACTCCAATTTGCCCCGATAAGTTTCGGGTCGAAACGCTCGGATTGGCCTGTATTGCAGATGCTACTGCTGCGATTGTATCCTGAACCCGAACATTGGCATCTCGATGGTACGGCCTTCGTGCGATGCTTCCAGATTCGGCAAACATGTTTACAAACCTCATAATGGTCCATCTACTCGGGGGATTACCGCCAAACTCCCGCCTAAATTCCCTTTGGACGGAAATGACGGACTGCAAAGCATGGTACCGTTGCACTATCCAAATTCTTTTCTCCGTATCCCAAGCATCCATTTTTATAAATCTAAATAGTAACCTACATAAAAAATAAGCCGATTACTCACACAGAAAAAAAGTTATTACGTTTTAATTTTTGTAGCACGATTCGTGCGCCACCCTGTATATATATATTTTTTTTTGCAACCCTATGTAAGCCGACCATGCAAAAAAAGAAAATAGAAAGGTCAACTATTAAATGTCTGAAGGAGCTTCATGTTCGTTATTCAACCACCAGAACTGGTTCTCCTGCTTTACCCTATCTCTTCGGTCCCGTTCGGACACAGTCCTACTGAACCGAAGGTGCTCAGCTCCGTCTTGTGCGAAGACGTCTTGACTGCAAAGGAGCCACCGATCCACAGTTCTACGGCCGACGTGGTAGATTAGCGCAACTGCCGCTCTATCCTGGATCAGCCCTCGACTGTCTAGATGGAGGAATGCATCGGGCGGAATAAAGCCGCTTAGACGCACACTCTCGTAGTTGGGGTACTATGCCCCAAAAATTAAGCTGTTGCTCGAGGACATCGCTCTTGCAATGTGACCCCGAAAAAGCGTCAGCAAGAAATTATCTATCCTGTTGATGTTGGCGCCGTTGTATAAAACCAGGTTGGAATAGTAATGTTTGTACTCCGACTCTGGTGTTCTGTGCAATCCAAGGCAGCGTCGTAGACACTGCCTCTCAAACACCAGAATCTTTTCCATTTGAGGTGTGGCAACGTTGAACCAAGGCCGGATAAGGGCCATTTAGCAAATCACCTTCACCCTGCTGTCAAGCCGGCTGCTGTAAAACAACCGTTTCATCAGGGCAAAAGCTCCCGCAGCCCTGGCCAGAGCAGAATTTATATGTCTGTCGAAATACAAATACTGATCCATCCAGATGCCAAGGTACTTTACAACACTTTTACTCGCCAGTGGATGTCTATTTGGCCCTACGATCACCAGCTTGCGCCAGTTCTTTCTCGTATCCCTTGTGGCTCCACGCAACGGAGTCCTAAACAAGATAGTTTCTGATTTCTGAAAGTTGATTTTCAACTTCCAGTCATCGCAATATCGCTGAATCTTCTCGAAGTCACGCTGCAAAAGAATCCTGATGACCTCGACTTTTGGAGCTATTCTGTATGTAATTAGATCGTCTGCATACGCAATTGATTGATTGTACGGTATGATGTTATTGTCCTCTGCTCACTTAGACAGAGCTCTATTGATAACTTTTTCGAATACCTTGCCGATTCTCGGAAGAAGACTTATCGACCGAAGATTCGCCGGATTGGAGTTGTCCTTTCCCTTTTTCGGGAGAGGATGCACCGCAGCTGTCTTCCACCGCACTGGATAATATGCTTTATTCCTAGCGTTGTTAAACAGAGTGGTATAAGTGTCTACTGCTTTTTGAGGTAAATGTCGAAGTACAACGTTGGATATGCCATCGACTCCTGCTGACTTCTTCTTCTTTAATGAATCGAAGATGAGCTAGAGCTCTACCTTCGTAATTAACAGGGAACTGGGCCCATTTCGCTCGGCGATTATGGCGTTTCCCAAATGATCTTCATTGAACCCGGTGAAACCAAGGTTCTCTGATCGCCATTGCGTGATGTCATTCCGAAGGTAGAAGTGATGGAGCAAGGCTCTGTTTTCCAGGTCATGATTGGGGCAAATGCACGCATTTACCTTGTACACTTGCTGGAAAGCAGCCCCCACAGCCTCCACCTTCTCTTGCGGATATCCGACAATAAAGAGGTCATCGTCCAAGAAGGCGTCCTCTGGATTAATTCCTGCTGTCAGAAGTACGTCTCTGCTGTCTGTCGTTTTCTCCGACACGGAAGGTCGTTCTGATCATTCCTTCTAAATATCTTGTTAATTTGGGGAAACATGCTCGGGTCGCTATAATTAACGGCTCGAATTTTGTTATCCCAATACAAATTAACTGACAACCGATAGTTCTCTTGATGATGTTCTCTTCTTGATGTTCTTGATCGATGACTTCAGTGTCCTAATCTCCAGATCGTGAGGGTCAGTAAACCGTCGGTACAAGAGTTTGAGTCATGTCAGCAGTCCACTTTTTTGTCTGTGTAATGCGTCAATGGCCGCGTTCCGATACATGTCTGTTGCGTCCTGTGGTTTGTATTTCGGTATTGTTTTGTTCATTGTTCGTTTAATTGTCTCGTGCATTTGTTCTAAGAATTGGTCTATTTCGTTATTTGTCAAATTCCTGTCAGTTGGTGGGGATATGTTGATTTTTTAGTGCTCCTAAGCACGTGCAGGCCCAATAGATCATGTTCAGCCCGAGTGGGTGATAATTTTTTTTTTATTTTTGGACTTCAAACATTTTTTTCTGTCAAATTTCAAAAAAAAATCGTCCAAAAATTATATTTTTTTTTTTTTCTTGAAATCCGAGTTTTCATTTCTTGCAGTTCTTTGTTAAACATTTTAATGCGGTCACACATTTTTATCTTAATAATTTACAAAAAATTCAATTTCGGTGCGTCTTTTTTGTGTGGGTTTTTAAGGGAAATCTCTTTAAACATTTTTCACTGTGCGTTCAGCGTTGCCAATTGTATGCAAATATACAAATATAATTTATATTAGTCCAGGAAAATTAGACAAAAGAAGGCAAATTACGGAAAAATTTCAACAAAGCTGAATTTTGGTGGAGAGCTTAATTCTAATGTCTTAAATATTTTAATGAAGGTACAGAACAGATTGAAGCTTATGTATGTAATTAAAAGATGTACCTATGAAATTCTTCACCAAAAAAAATTACATGCTTTTAACATACAATCAAAAAGATTCATAGAAAACCATGCTAGAACTTTATGGTAAAGTAAATTTTGTCAAAAAATTTATTTAAATTTCATTAATCGATGGGCATAATTTTTTGTACGATTTGTGTTTGGCTACATCTTCTTATTATAAAACCAGGTTTGTGGTGTGCCTGGGGTAAATGGAGGGATCTCATCTTTAAAAAGAATGTGATTTGGTTTTTATCCAACAATTTTATTGAATTTCTTTTCGCAACAAAATAAAGGAAAAACAACATTTAGATAGACAGTAAGGCCCTTATTACACTTGCGATTCGCCAAATCGGACGTTCGACTCAAATTGAACGTTCGACATTTCAAAAATAAAAACTGCGATTTTGTTCAAAGTCACCAAGAAATTCAGTTAGACATCGACGATTGAGGCAAACGTTTGCTAAAGGTATTGAGTGACATTAAAATTTTCTAAATTTTAGCCATTTATGGCGAACTAAATTTGCCACAAGGTCACATTTGAACGTTAAACTTAACGAATCGTAAGTCTTGATAGGAGCCCAAAATTATCTAAAAAATGCCTGGCCAAACGCATCTTTGAGTTAAGGCCGCAATTACCCTTTTAAAATTGAATTTTATTCATAAACTCCAGAAAAAGTAGGAAATAAATGGTTTTATTATTTATAGTCTTTGAATATAAATAATTTTTCTATTTATTTTCTTTAAAAAAAACTTCTAAACTTAGTAACTTTATTATTGTTGAAGTTATAGAGTGCCAAAGTAACACTTAATTATAAATTAAAGTAAAAGTAACGCTGTAAAAGCTGTAAAAGTTACAAATATCAGTTTTTTGTACATATCACAGCAAATATAATTTTTTTTTCAAAAAACTTAAATGAACTTATATTCGGTCTTATCATAGAGGCTACGTCGATTAATTTGTACAACGAACCACGAAAAAAGTTCCGTTACACACTTTTTTTTGGTAAGAGCAATAAAATTTGAGAAAAATGTGCCCAAAAGCGGTAATTACCTATTTTACCCTGGCAAAATGTCATGAAAAATGTCATTCGAGTAAAAAGCTCTAATTATAATATTTCTGCAGAATTGTATCCCCTTTAACACCCCTTAAAAACATAGGCCCAGCCTAAATTCACTTTTTAGGAAATGCTAAGACGTAAAAAAAAAACTCTTCTCCAACATTAAGCTTTGTCGGGAGTTTTTCGCAGTGAAAATTTAATTTTCCTGATGGGTAGTGCTTGTGATTTCTGATGATATTGCTGATTTCATCTTAAAAATTCGGAAACATTAACTAATTTGAATCTTGGCATGATACATTTTATTTCATTCGCCACCCTTAAACACACCTACAATTCCAAATTGTACCCAAATTGAGTGGCGTAATGATTATAATCAAAATTCATGTCCGTACTAGTTTTTTTAAAAATATTCGTACCTAATAGAACTGCTTGTCTGGTTTTAGCTTTAAATTAACAGACTTAACGTTATCGGGAATATGGCGATGACGTTTTTCTCATAAGAAGAATTGACATATTATTTGTACTCCCATATTTTTTCCAATGCGATAAATCTTTTGGTTTAAATTTCACAGGCAGGTATACATTTAAAAATTACAAAGTTAAAAGTTGTTTTTTTCGACTTGCTTACAACCCAAATATATATCTACTTCAAAAATCAAGAACAAAGGTTAATACTCTTTAAATGAAAATATATATTCACTCCAACAAAGGAACTATTTATTCACTATACCTTCTGATAGCTCAAATTTCCAAAACACTCTTATGAAGCACTTAAGCTCAAGCTCCTTTTTAAAATTTTCATGAACTATATTTTTTCACCTTTATATTTATATTCTGTAGTTGTTTTTCAAGTTGAAATTTTCTTCTGTGAAATATTCTTCTCTGTGCCAAAGATTAAACAAAAAAGCGGTACTTTTCATAGAAAAGAAACCGTGCAATAATTAATTACACACCCAAATATTTATTTATTTTTCCATCTCTACATATATACATAATTGAGGAATGTTTAATAAATGTAGATAGCAATTAATTATTTCTTTGGGTATTTTATCTTTGTACTCCTTTTTTAATCAACAAGAAATTCAATTCAAACACAAAATCTTAAGTAAACAAATTTCTTAATTAAAAAATAAATGGAATGAATTTATAGGTATATAATGTTTATTGTTGATATTCAAATAAAAGGCATGTTGATGTTATTATGTTTAATGTTTAGTTAATTAGGCAAGAGAAGCCCAGACAATGTGCAAACTGTAAAATTTCTAATATTGGTTTATTGGTTATATGCTCTAAAAATGATATTCTTTTTTTGTTCCTATAGAAATACTAAATTCATTTCGAGCTTGTAGAAAGCATTTTAAATTGAGTGGAAGTGATGAAAATTTTAAACAGTGCTCCGAGCCTTAGATACTCAAAATAGCGTGACAGTCGATGCAACCAGAAGTAGTGGTAACATCTGGAGAAAAATTCGTTAGCTTCTTTTAGGCCAGAAATCCATTTTTCGATATAATTTTTAAATAACGTTGTTTTAGTTAAAAGTTTTTGAAAAATTAGTTTTCACAAACAAAAAAATGCTTGGGTCTACAGAGACAATTTTTGGCTCAAATTGATGTTCGTAAATATGGTAGTGAAAAGTTTTAATGAAAAACTAGTCATTCAGGTATAAAATCGACAATAACTGTAACAAGTGTGAAAATCTGTTACCAACGCCGGCTTAAAAAACAAATAACGGCACACCAGGGTCCCAAGTGCTTGCTTAAAAAGTTCGAGCTGCTAGGAAATTAAGAACTTTTATAAATATTCAAGTAATTATACAAACATTTTTTGAATTTTTTCATCGAAATCGTTTAAGCTTAAAAAGGATTTCAATAGACCCTAACTCTCACAGGAGCGTCAAATCTTAGCTCAGTGTGACATGCGTGATATTAAAAAATGGGGTAATGTTTTAGAATGTCAATGAACAAAAAAAAATAATTATACAAAATTTTCAAGAAAGATAAGGACCACCCTAATATCCACTCATCTGTAACGAGGTTTCTTACAATTTCTGGAAAAATGACCTCCTATAGATAAAATTTCTTTAAAAGTTGTAGATACTTAAGAGACCTGCAACTTTTGTTATCATAATTTTTTCTCATATTCTCAAAAAAAAAATGAGAAAAATATATCAGAAATTTTTAGATAACTTGTGATCAAGGTTTAAATTTGGTCAAAATCACGATTTTTGGCACCTCATTTATAAAAATATCATAAGAATTTATCTATGATCTATGAATGTAAAAGTTCATTTCAAGGTCACAACAAAAATGGTACCTAATTTGAGTCATTTATAAAAAAGATCCAATTACAAGGACTAGTTGACCTTTTTTGACCAGTTAGATGGCATCTTCTTCTTTCAAGTTTCTCATACATGAGGTGCCAAAAGTCCAGACTCCAGAGTCTGAATGAGGTCCCAAAAATAGCTATGACGTTAAAAAAAAATAGTAATTTTATAAAATACTAAAAATAGCTCATTTTTAATATAGCATTAATCAGTGGCCTAACTACAACCCTCTTCCCCACCAGATGACAAAAAAAAAATTAAACAATCACTGAAAACTTCGTGACAGCTTTTGCCATGACTGAGCGGAAAATGTTCTATGACTTTAATAAGGAACCAATAGGATTTTCAATAAGCAATAAGAATTTTTAAAAATTACGGAGCAAAATTCTCGACCTGCCCTGGATCTATGGGGGGGCCAACCGGGGCCTTTACCCCAACAGGCAGCCTCCAGGGGCACCAAATCCACAATCGAAGAAAAAAGCAGGTATAACTACCCAATTTCTGGTTTATTATATCTGATTTTCAGGTTGTTATTTTTTAACACGGTAGATCAGATTAACTGCTTAACCAGATACCTGATTTTAATATCATGTTAAATCAACGTAGGTTTCAGGTAAATTTAACACTGCCTTAAAAAATAAAACTGTAAATTTTACCTGAGAGTCTTGCAAATTTTACCTGTAAATCTAGTTAACTTTACATGAATATCTAGTTCAAAAACATGAATTAAATTTTCAATGTCCTGTTAATTTAACATGAAGATCTAGTTAATTTAACATGATTAAATGTTGAATCAACCCTGTATCTGTTAATAATTATGTCTTGGATCCATGCGTCTAGGTCCCATCTCTAACGCTGCTCACCGTCCAATTCATTTTGCGTTTTTCTGAAAATATAGAAAATTATTGCTATGTATATTATTTTATTTTAAAAATACTATGTGAAACTTACTTAGTTTTAAACTGGGAACCTTTCACACATGGAGATAGTGCGCATCCCCTGGACCACTTCGCTGCATAAAAAATTTGTGCCAAATATCAATAAGTTGAAACTGATCTTGTTTAAAAGGCTTGTGTGTGTATGTGATTTAACACTGGTGTCACGTTGAAATTAACTGTCAGAGTGAGGCCAGGTTAAATTCAACAGGTAAACATTGTAAAAATAACCATATAAAATGTTACTTCAATCTGATTTGTGGTAAAATAGAAATTCATTACAAACAGTGTTAAAAAACGCGATCTCATTTAAAATTACAGCTTCATCATCTTAAATCAACTTGAATATGGTAATATAGGCCACCAGGCTAATTTGACACTTAATATAGGTAAGGTTATTAAAATCAGGTTAAGTTCTGAAATGCCTTTCATTTTTGATGGGACTATGCACCTTGTAAATTAAATTGGGCCCAGGTGAATTATTTATCTGACCTTTTTCTCTGAGTGTATTAGTAAATTCTAGTGGATTTTGGAAACAGTAAAAGTACGTCAATTTTCAATTAGCGCTTGAGTCCAAATGGCTTTTCGGAGAAAAAACCTCAAACCTACATATATGTTCTCTCATATTTTTCTAGATACAATTTACGTGTTGATACGACCCAAATGCAAAATAGTTGGTCTATCCACTTTAATGGCACATGAAAATTTCTATATTGCAAGTTTTCCATGCATAGGTTTTCATTTTTGAAAAAAATTAAAAATAATATCATAGACAATGTCTTTCTTGAATAAATGAATGTCACAAATAAGCAAAATCATTAGAAGTCCCGTTAAAAATATGTGCTCTCTCATTTGTCAATGAGCGCGAAAGAGCTTGTCTACGTCATTATCGATACAAAAGAGTTGGTCTACTGCACATCATCGTATGATTAAGTTAACCGTTAGAAGAAATTAAGCAAAAATTATTTTGTTATTGCTTTGGCAGCTTATTAGTGTATTGATGTGATGAGTTAAATCAAGTTGGTTGCTGATCATGGCGCGTGGTGCTCCCACATCCAAAGATCTTAGAAAATAAATTGTTAAAGCTTTTGAAAACGGTTTGTCTAGCTATGGAATTGCTAAAAATTTAAATCTACCTCGGTCATCAGTTCAGAATATTATTTCGCTCTTCAATAAGACAGACAACAATAATTTCCGAAAGCAATCCGAGCGCCCCCCAATAGCAACACCCCGTGATTGTCGGCTGTTAAAGAAAATAATCACAGAAAATCTTCGTCAAACTGCTGCTGGGATAACAGTGGAGTGGAAAAGCCGCATCAAAAAAGAAGTTTCTGTTGACACTTGTAAACGAAACATGCAAAAAATTTATTATAAATTTTATAAGGTGTGTTTCAAAATCTTTTTGTTAATTTGTATTTCTATTTTTAACGCATCTCAATAGGCAAAAGAAAAGCCCCTTCTATCAGCAAGGCAAAAGAAATGCCGACTTGAATGGGCTAAAGAGCACAAAAATTGACATCATTGACGCCAAGTGATTTGGAACGATGAATCTAGATTTAAGGTTTGTGTTGGTGATTAGGGAAAACGAGTACTTCGCACCTCTAAAGAAGCGTTCCATAAAGACTGTTGAAACGAACAATAAAGTTTCCAGATCATCACAAATGATATGGGGATGCATGTCTGGTCGTGGTGTTGGAGCTTATGCTTTGTTGATGGCCTTGTAAACTGAGTGAAATATGGCAGCATTTTGGAAGAACATCTGCTTCCGTCAATAACACAGCTTCAATGAACCGAGGAAGGCTACGTATTTCAGCAAGACGGTGCATCTTGCCATACGGCGAGGTCAACTTGAGTCTGGTTATCTGCTGAAGCCATTCTATTAATGGAATGGCCATCCAGCAGCCCTGATTTGTCGCCAATAGAAACTCTATGGCACAAAATGAAAAAAAAATTAAGGCAGCAGCCGACAAGGACCCTTCAAGATTTACGACAGACAATCAATGATATTTGGCAATCACTTACGATCAATGATTGCTAAAAACTCGTGGCCACAATGCCCCAGCGAATTCAAGCAGTGATAGCAAGAAAAGGTGATGTAACGCAGTAATGAAAAGGCATTTTCAATTACTAGACCAACTATTCTACTCTCAAACGAAAGATGACCAAGTATTCTGCTTATTTTAAACCAACAATAACTCGAAGTGTCCAATAAGTTATTCATTTAAATTTTTTTTATCTGTACGTGAAATATAAAAAAAAATTACTTCCATTGACAATGTTTTTCATTTCAAGAAGAAAAACAAGCTTTGAACTTCTAAACAATATGTATTCGATATAAAATAGCATATACCAACTATTTTGTGTTTCGGCTAGTAGTTTTTTAAGCAATAAGTGATGTATTCTCAAGAAACAAGTCTTTTTACATCTTTTTCTATGTTGCGTCACGAAATTTCAGTTATAAACCTGAGATTAAAATTCAGCACCGAAAAAATAAATCAGGCTAAGATTTAGAACTACCGCATAATTTGATTGCTTAAAAAATAATTTGCCCCCTCTAGAACAAAACCCTTGCTACGCCACTGGTATTAATTTTCGCAAATTTCGCATAAATGAGGTGCCAAAAATCACTATGACTTTGAAAATGTTTCAAAATTCTATAGCTGACCAAATACTGAAACAAGCTGACCTTTTATTAAGATATAGAGACTTTTCATATGGTAGATATTTTTTTGAAAATTTCCCATAAATATAAAAGAAAGTACAAAAATCTGACTTTGAGAAACTTTAAACCATGATTACAAGTTATCCAGGACTGACAAGTTCTAAGGCTAGGACAATTAAATATCATTTTCCTCCTTAAATTTCTCATATATGATGTGTGACGTGATTTGAAAACTAAGCAGTTAAAAAAATTTGATATATTAACTTTGCTATAGACCGATTGTTACTGCTGCTGAAAACGGGTTTAAAGAGTTCTTTATTTTTATTAGTTGTAAGAATTTAAAATTTTTTTCTTACAGCTCTTTTTGGGTTCTTGTCTGTGAACCTGTGCGTATAGAGGAGGAGGGCAATGGATGCGATTGCCCCCCCCCCTGAGCAGGAACGACCAAGCAAAAATTTATTAAAATGCCATCAAAAATAATAGCTAGAAAATAACTTTCGGATATCTTCCCCTCTGGTGAGCTAATTTCATGAATGTGTCAACTTGCGAGTTTAACACTATAGAGCTTGTCCTCATCTTTTAACTCTCTTATGTATTTCGAGTGCGGTTCAGTATGCAACTATGTTGCACATCTTTTTAAGCCATAACATACGTTTCTAAGGTAATACGGTAGACGTTATAAATAGTGAAATAATAAAAACCAGGCCTGTTCAGTGTTCATTCTTTCGAGATTGTTCACTTTTTCAAGCGGAAGTGTGTAAAGGCGTTCTAACGATGAATTTGACCCAAAATGCAAATTATGTTCGATGTGAATGGTTTTTATATTTAAAAGTTAAGAAAAACCAAAAAAAAAAATCCTAAGTGTTCTCAAGTAATGTTAAATGCCTTCGAGTTATTTTTATAAAAATCAGATTTAATAGAAAATTTTGTGTGTTTACTATTGTGGATAGTTAACTATTTTGAGATTCACTAAATCGAGCGTTTACTGTATTCGTAAACTTTCGTACTATTCATCCACAAATTAAACAAAATTTATTTCTTCGAATATTTTAGAAACTACAGGTTTTTGCCCATTTACTTGGTTTTATGTTCATTTTTTTGCTGCCTGTGTTTGATTGTTAACGACACGGTGCCAGTCAATTTTGCTTGCGGGCACATTTGACGTTAACACACACATTCTCTGGCCCTTGAATACTTATTTGTTCCGTCAACACGATTTTCTTACGGTACGGTGAAATTGCACTGTAGATGATATTTTTATGACATTATCAAACAGCATTATCGAACACAGAGCTATTGCAGTAAAACTTTTATTTGCTTTTTTGAATAGAAGGCTGTTTGAGGGAATATTCTGCAAATGCATTTCTGTCTCAGATAACGGCCTTTAATTTGTCTTTGGGCACAAAATCTTATCCCAGCAATGGCTGAAAATTTAGCTCGAACTCGAACCTGATGTGTGGGAGTAGGAACATACTGGTGTGCTGTTATTCTTTCCAAAATTCTAGGTGGTGCTTCGAAGATCTAGAACGCCGTTAAAACACCATGTTACTGACACAAACTGCATAACTTCATTTAACGAAGCTTCAAAGTACCCGCTGTTCGATGCACTGTGCAGATATAAAAGAGGCAATTGCGTTCTTCAAATTTTGAGTAGTATGAAAAATATTCCAATTGTCTGCAGATCTTTTCAAGATTATGGAAACTCTGGAAACAATTTCGCATTAGACCAAAAATACACTAAAATTGCCCCCCCCCCCCCTGAACGAAATCCTGGATCCGCGCCTGCTGTGAACACTCATGTTCCTGTGACGCTTTTCGAAACGACTGTATTTGCGAACAAAGTGCAGGTAGTCCCTAAGATAAAAAATGGTCCTTTGCATTTTGCATTTACGTCCAGATAAAACTATTACAACTTTCTGAAAACAAAATATTTTTCAAAACAGGATGAATTTCTGAAATAAGGAACGCTATTGGAAAAGATATATATTGTTGTTTCAATTAATTTCAAAATTCTCCTTTTTCTTTATTTAATAAATTCTTTTCAAAGTTTGTTGCTATCCTCAGAAAAGCCAGCCTATACAATCACAACAAACATAACCGCTACCACTCCCCATGATAAAACAAATTAACATCCATCCACTGCCGGATCTCCAACATCTCCTGCAAAGGATATGACAATATGAGTGTTGGCTTTGCAATTGCCTCTTATTGTGTTGACCAATATTAGTTTACTTTGGTAAATTTCATCATAATACCGTCCGTCATCATCATCAATGACTTTCCATTGACTTGTGGTCCTAAATATCAACAGCATTTGTGCCAGGCATCCCATCATGCATCCCAAGTGTTGTGATGACCACAATAACTTAGGTAAAGATAAATCAATTTATGTGTCAGTCATTTCGTCCTTCACAATGAGACTTAAATAGAATATTCTATTCTGTAAACCAAAAGTCTTCCTTTATTTGACCATATTTAAGTTGTTGTTGTAGACAAAGTTTATTGAAAACTCATAGAAAAGGACATACCACCCCCTTCCGCTCCCAGCCTGGTGGAAAGTGATTATTTCCGATGGAATTTCCAAATCAAAAAATATCTTTTCACAGTGCCGTCATCTGTCCTGATGTTAGTGTTCAGGATGTTGCAAGTGTGGAAGTAGAGGTGTGAGTTTTCTCAGAAAAATAATATTAATAGGTTTGCCGTTTCCTTTTGTCCAAGCCCACATATATAGGTACTAATGTAAAGATTATTTTATTTCGATTATTATAAAAGAAAGTGTGATGCTGTCTATAAATTCAATTTTTTGAAAGGGAATTAATTTTTCCTTTTATTGTTAGAAAAACAAAATCGATTTTTGGATTACTTTTGGAAAAGTTTTTCTATACTCAAAGATTGGTTTTGGGAAAATTGTTTGTAAATCTCTGGATATGGCATTATTGGTCCTATTTGGGGACAAATAAATTGTTCTTTTTAAGGTAGAAGGGCTTTCAAGTATAATTCAGTTTTGGGCTATTTGATTTTTTTTGTCCACTTGTTTATAAATATTGGTAAGTAAACCTTGATAAATAAAAGATTCTTAAGGTCTTTGTTATTAAAAATAATTTTTGTTTGTTTTATTTTGCTGGACATTTGGGATATATAATGATATATTTCCACTCACTATAAGCTTTTATTTACTGACAATAATTGATTTCTAAGAAAAAAAGGTATCTTTTTCTAGAAAGGGCATAGCTACATATCCTTTCAAATCACCCAAAGCATTTCTTGCAATTATCCTTTATTTCATTGTTGCTTCTTTTATTCGTAAGCCTTACTACCAGTACCTTCTCAAAAAAAGAAGAAAAATCAAACAAAAGGTCCTGTCAGTGTATTTAAATAAACCTGAAGAGATTTAACATAATTAATTGTATGCAAATTAAAAAAGCCCTTTTTATTGGGATCTTCAGTGTTTCCTGTAAGACCTTTTAACCTTTAGT
The DNA here is from genome assembly GCA_946251815.1 of Dasysyrphus albostriatus. NCBI lineage: Eukaryota > Metazoa > Arthropoda > Insecta > Diptera > Syrphidae > Dasysyrphus > Dasysyrphus albostriatus. The sequence goes on along the minus strand of OX276335.1, from coordinate 17,389,515 downwards.
TATACATATATACCAAGAATCTCATAGATTTTAATTATTCTTTTTTCTTCGTTTATATTTACTTTCAGGTGGAGCAGATTCAAGCTGAATTTAAAATTCTGGCCTTACAATTCCATCCCGACAAGAATAGTGGTGATAAAGAGTCTGAAGGGAAATTTCAGAAGTTAAAGGTGAGTGTGAGCGAAGGAAAAAAAAACTATACACCATAAAATGGTGTTTCATTACTTCCAGTTATCGTGGGGTCATTTCCGAAAATCCTTTAAACTCAATTAAGATATTGCTTAAAATCTTTGTGGTTTTTTATGAGTTTTACAATTTTTTGAAGAAAAAGAAAACAATGTGCATTGTGATAATAACATAATAAAAAAAAAAATTATCTTTACTGTTGAGAGGCTAACTTTAAGCTACTCGATTTTGTATTGGTATTTTGTAAGAGTTTAAACTAAGATATTTGAATTGCTTACTAACATTTTTACTCTAAGGATCATTTAGGTGATACGTGCAACTAAAAAAGTTATTGAAATACATAAATATTAATCAATGGTGTATTTAAAAATTAGGCACCCTAGGCCGATTTGGCGCTTCAATAATTTACGTAAGACAACTAAGTTCCAGCCTCGGATCTGGGGCCTTTTCCCCGGGCAGCAGCCTCCAGGGCACCAAATCCATGCGCTAAACAAAATTGAGGATTACCTACACTTTCCGAAATGGAATGAGGTGCGGCAATGAAATTTCAAATTGGTTTTTTAATCAGCTTAAAGCAGAAGCAGTTTTTTATCAATAAATACAACATTTTTCAAACAACCAACACTCAGTCACGAAAAATCATAGTAGTAGGAGTGAAAAGGAGTAGAAAAGTAGTACTCCAAACATCCAATCGAAAACGACATGAATATCATTGAAGTTTGGAGAAGCATGATAACTCCATTTAAAAATTTGCGTCTTTACGTACCGATTTTCTTCAAAGGAATGGACAAAATTATTATAACTTGTTTTTCAAATTTGAAGAAATTCGGTTCTCCCGTTTAAGTTCTATGAGGCTCGATGTAAAAATTTGAAAATAGACTTATCATGTTTCTCCAAAAGACTACAGATATACAAAAGTCCTGGGAGAAGTCAGTTTAAGGTCGTGTACGCTAACATTTGTACCGCTTTTTAAAAAAATTAAGTAAAATAGCTATAAGTTCTTTCTATTTATTTTCCCATTTTAAGCAAATTTTATAAATCAAATTAAAGGACATACAATGTATAAAGGTACATGTTTTTATTAAAAAATAATTTTTGTCTATACTAATTTTTGTGCAACTATGGTTTATTTTCTGATTTTTCAAATCGGGCTTTCCTTTTAACTTTTGGTACCTCGTGGCATGATGGTTAATGCGTAGGACTGTCATGCCAAAGGTCTGGGTTCGATTCCCAGCCGCTGCCACCTAAAAACAGAAAAGTTTTTTTCGCGAGGTACTGCCTCCATTGCGAGGAACTGACAAATCCTCCAAGATTATACTTGTCATGAATAAGTGCTTCTAATCGCCGTTCGGACTCGGCAAAAAATTGTAGGTCCCCTCCATTCCTGCCAAAAATACGCACACAGAAATGGTTGAGAGTTGTTAGTCACTAGGCCTTGGTTCTTCACGAGCTGTTGTGCCACCAAATTTAACTTAATTTAATTTCCTTTTAACAAGATTGAAGAAACTTCTGGATTGCAGCCATGTGTGTGTACACGGCCGTAGCCAGATATAATTTTATTTTAGGGTGGGGGGATTATTAAATTTTTCAAAAAAAGTTTCACCATTTGATCTTCCAACCCACAGCAAATTTGTAGGTTTATCGATAATTTCCTCTGTGTTAATTTCAATTTTTCAATGAATTGACATTAACACTGATCCTGTAACTCTTTCTTTGACGGTAAAATTTCTGAGATATGTTTTTAGATGTTTCACTGGTCAAAACATTTATTTCTGGTGTGCATGTTAAAACAAAATTATCCTTCTTAAGCATGAATTCAGAATTGTCACATTTCAATTTTCTTTTACCAAATTTTGTATGCGTTAAAATTTGTTTATTTTTGTCAAAAAAACTAAGAAAATCGAAATGCATAAAGAAGAAAGTAAGACTTATGGTTCTCGAATCCCATTTTAAGCTGACTTAATAGATCATCAGGGTAGAGGTCCATTACTATATTCATTAAAAATTGTATACTAACGCGAGCTTAGTATAGTAAATTGTGAAAGTTTTAAACACAATTAGTAACCATCGCAGAAATTTGAGCGAAAAATTTCATATACTGAACCGGAAATATATGATTTACAAATGTATTTCTAAAAATTTTCGAGGTGGCTGTAATGCCCCTCTGGCCACTGCCTTGTGTTTGTATTGTATAAAGTGCAAATCATAAAAAAAATTTTATCTCCCGGTTACAAAAAATTCCAAGTACCCATTTATGCTATTTTTTTTTATTCATCTCAAAAACTGGAGGTGCGCCAAATTTAAGTTTCTGTCAAAGAATCGTAGATTCGGCTGCTAAGTTCACTTTTAGTCATATAGAAAAACAAGCAAAATTCTAGTATTATATTTAAATTTTTGCCAACGCAATACGAGATGCACAAATAAGTTGACACATTCTTTAATAGCACTGTTATAACTGAACGATTATGTTCAGTCATAATTTAGAATTTTAAGGGATGGCTTAACTGACGTCCTTTAATTTGGCGGATACTCTTTCGTGGAATCAAATAATTTTAATATTTAAATTTGTTGCTAGCTTATTTGATGCGCCAACCGTTCTAAGTGCTTATTTTTTATTATTTAAATTTCTGAAGTGTCTGTGTCTGAAGTGGGGGGTGAAAATTTTAAATAAAAGAAATTATTTTGAATAACTTCAAAACCCTTCTTTAATTATTTATTTACTTAAATACATTCCGGAAGCTATGCTTCCATCGTCAGTACATATAAAACTTACTCACGATGGAAGCATAGCTTCCGAAGTGCATTTAAGTAAATAAATAATTAAAAAAAAGTGTTCTTAGGTTATTCAAAATAATTTCTTTTATTTATTTCATGAAAAACCACGTTGAAAATCTCCAATATAGTTTCTGTGGTGTTAGGGAAAAACATGACTAATATGAAAAATTGAGCTAGAGCCTAAACGGGTTTACCGATAATCATCGAAACATCATTTTTCAAATTTGAAAAAAATCGGCTCACCCATTAAGGTTCTAATTCAAACACCACAGATATGTATTTTTCATCTAAATGTGTACAAAATTATGTTTCATTTTTTATTAAACTAAATGCTTACTTGTTGCGTTGTGCAAACCAGTTTGAATTTTGTAAACGAAAAATCATGATTCTTTTGTTGCACAAAATTAGAGATTTTTAAATTGTGTCATTTTTAAAGAGAAAATATGTCCAAATGAACATTAACACCCCTGTTCTGATTTTAGTTCGGAATCAAATCCGTATACGAAATTGATTTTCGTACGAATTCAAAAATCATGTTCTGAATTTAGTTTAAATTGACTTCCGCAATAGTCGATATTTACACTTGTTTTCCTTTCGAAATCAGTGAAAAAAAATCGAAACCTCACATACATATATTAAGAAAATCTGTATAAATAAATTAAATTTAACAACAGCAAAAATGGAAGTGGTATTGTGGTGCGTGGCTTTTTAGTGACAATCTAGTGGTGTGTCTGCCCGTATTTGCAACACAAAATAAGTTTTTTTTTTTTAATTATGTCAAATTAAACATCCAACTATTTCAAAATGTCCACCGAAAATCAAAACATTCCGCAAGTATTGAAAGCGAATAGTATTTCAAAACACCGAGAGTTTGAAAACGAAAGGATTTTTATAGTGAATTGAAATTCAGAATAGGGGTGAATGAACGGTATGTCTTTTTCAAACGGACATAAGGTCTATTTGCACCTTAATCCGGTCATAATGTCCAGGGAACTTATGACCGTTTGATATTGGACATTATTATTAAAACATAATAATCATGGCCCTTATGTCCGGTTTGTACAGATTTAAAGTCCATGGAAATTATGGCCACTGTTGTTATTTCATCCCACCCTTTCACTAAACTTTTACTCGCTATAGTATGGAGGTCCATTTGAATGAGGGAAATAAGTTTGGTTAAGATTCTACAAAAACAATTTACATGCAAAATATCGGGTTTTTCAATAAGAGCGCTACAAAAGATTTTTTTAAATAAAACAAAAGCGGCTTTGAATATCAATGAAATTCTTTATTCTTGTGAAAGTACGTTTGATGCCATTATGTATGGAACTCGATTTCTTTTGCATGGCCACCACGGGCACGCTTGCAGAAGTCCAGACGCTTAACCCAATTTTCGACGGTTTTCAAGCATAAATCGGCCGATACTACTGCAATTTCACGTTCGATATTCGTACGAAGTTCATCAATCGTCGCTGGCTTGATGGCACAAACCATGGACTTGACATAGCCCCACAGAAAATAGTCCAACGGCGTCAAATCACACGACCGAGGTGGTCAAGCGATTGGACCATTTCGTGAGATAACACGTTCTCCAAACTTGGTTTCCAATAAATTGATTGTGACATTCGCTGTGTGGCTTGTGGCGCCCGCCGTCCTGTTGGAACCACATGTCCTCCAAGTCCATATCATCCAATTGAGGCCAAAAATATTCGGTTATCATTGAACAGTAGAGATTCCCATTCACAGTAACGTGCCGGTCTTAATCATCACGGAAGAAATACGGCCCAATGACGCCGCCGGCCCATAAACCACACCAAACCGTAATTTTTTCTGGATGCAATGATGACTCATGGAGTACGTGTGGATTGCTGCCAGACCAGACCAGAAATGAGCCTCATCGCTGAAGATGATATTTCGATGAAAATCCGAATCATTTTCAAGTTGTTGCTCAGCCCAATTCACGAACATACGACACTTCTGGTGGTCAAGCGGCTTCAGTTCTTGCGTCAATTTAACCTTGTAAGGATGTAGGCCAAGATCTTTTCGCAAAATTCGCCACAACGACGTCACAGAGATGCCCAACGCTTGAGAACGACGTGTGAGAGACACATTTGGGCTTTCTGCAACTGAAGCCTCAGCGGCAGCAATATTCTCGACACTACGGGCACTTCTTTGTCTCACTGGCACGGGAACATTTTGTACTGTGTCTGTGGATTCAAATTTTTCCACTAGACGCTCAATTGTTGATCTGCTTGATTATGACGACCATAAATTGAGGCCACTGACTCTGAATTTTAGTAAATTTTAATAATTTCGACTCATTGTTGGCTCGAATATTTTTACCTTACTGAAGAGAAATGTCAAAAGAGCGGCAAGAAATATGGCATCGTTTGCTGTCCCTGCCGCCCTACTTTTGTAGCGTCCCTGTTGAAAAGCCCTATATTTGGACGACATTTCCATTTTAGTATTATTTGCTCATAAGGTTTTGGTCAATTTTTCCAATTTATTCTTTGCTTTTGGTTGATAAAATTTTTTATGGGCAATATTTCCAAGTCGATTCGAGCACTTTTTCCTTATTTTATTGTGAGTTTGCTGGAAAAGAATTTTGATGACTTAAACTTTTGGAACTGTTCTGTAAGTAATTAGTTCGTCGCACAGTGCGTCGATTGTATGGAGATGGTGGACAAAAATCAGTTTTCCAAAACCAAATTGACTTTGCAAAAAAATTTGTTGTAAATTAAGAAATAGATACAAATAAAAATTTCACAAAATATAAGGGAATTTTCGCGCCCCTGTCAGGCCCACTTTTGTATATACGATTTATAGCTTAAGAAGGGCTTGCGCGATTTTAATAAAAAAAACAGGAAATTTGATTTTCAAGGGGAGGTCAAAAATACAGACAAACTGCCATGCCCGCTTATATATAAACTTTACTTTTTATAAACCGTTTGTAAGATTTAAATAATATTTCAGAAACTTAAATTAGATAGTAAGTTTAAGAAAACAAAATAATGTTAATTCTTTTCGCCCCTGCCACACCTCCTTTAAATTGCATTATTTGCGTGAATAATACCTACTTAGAAAAACATGATTTTAAAAAAGATTCGCAAATCTTCGTTTTTTTAAAGCTTCTATGTATACGTCTTTTCGATTAGTTCCTGGTTCATCAAGAGGCAATACATTTTGCAGATGGGTTGAAAATCGCCATAAGGCTTGTCTTTACATTTCCGGGTAAATGTAAAGCCAAGCCTCATGGTGCTTCTAGAAGAGAGCATGATTCCTTGGACATTGATTCTACCTTCGCGTCGTTCAAGGTTTGAGTCACAGTCAGGTTTGAGTCAAAAAACTCAGTTTTTGACTTCAAATAAGTTTATATTTTCCAGGTGCATTTATTTATCTCAATTCATTCAAAATAAAAGTTAAAATTTCAGTAATTAGTGATTTTTTATCAAAAAAAAAAACAAACAATTTTTCATGAATTTGTTTATTTTTTAAGATTTGTTCTTGTCCTATAAAAAGTTGCATATTTTGAAGGTTAGCAAAAAGTAGCATGAAAACATTACATTTCCCCAAAGTAAAGTAATAAACAAAAAGTAATGGTATTAAAAATTCTGCAACAGCTTGCTACAGTTTTTTTAAAAGCTTATTAAAATTTTTTTCAATAATTCACTGAAATTACAAATTATTTCAAAAACCAAATAAAATGATCATACCAGCTGTGAATTAATCTGTTATTAATAACCACTACCCAACAAAAATTTTCTTCTATTACTTTTCTTTCACAAGCTCTTTCACTTCGCACAAAACCGCATTTCACAGCAAGACTTTGACTATAATTACTTTATATGCCTTAAACAATTCCGCTAATCAATCATACAAAAAAGCAAACAACAAAAAACCTTTAAATATAACATATAACATGTGATAGACCCTCATTAAAGCCTAATAGAACAAAATTGCATATTTTATTTTTTTATTTTTGTCCACTGGTCAACGCATTGCGCGTCGGTATACTTACGCAAGTTGTACCTAATTCTAACAACAAAGACTGTGGTAAAAGTTATATTGCCACTTTTGACAACAAACTTTCTAACATTAAATACTTTCAAACCATACGATGTCAAAAGCCTTCTCGAAGTTAAGCACCCGTAAAAAATTGCTATCAGGAAAATCAGAAACGAGTTTAGACGTGGAATGAGTGGTGTCATCACATCCAATTATTAAAAAGTATCCAGTATGATATTATTTTCCTCTGCCCACTTAGACAGCAGGCTTGCCAGATTGGGCTATTTATCGGAAATTGGGCTATCTCTTTCCGAAATTGCCGACTGCAATTCCAGTATGACAGCCCAATCATAATAATTGGGCTACTTATAGCCAAAATCTAATCTTGGGCGATATTTTTGTTGTTGTTTTAATAAATCATAAATAAAACACTTTTCTCCTCCTAAACATGCTCTTCACCTTTCACATGCATTTAACAATTTGGCACCACTTTTTATTCAATGAATAGAGTTCCCTATTACAAAATGATTCTATGCGTCTAACTTTTTTCAATGGTAGCGAAGGTGAAATCAGATATGAAAATTCGAAAAGAGTCAGACGCAAAGAATCGTCGTATAATAAAGGACGCATATACTCATTGGTTTTGACATTTCAAATCAACCGCCACAAACTTCACTTTTCATTATTCAGTTTCTCTATTGTTCCTAGAATTTCCATTCAAGTTATTTTTTTTTTATAAGCAACAAATGCATTTTATTTCCCTTTGTGTTTTTTTTTTTAAATAAAAATTAATTGAAATTGAAGTTATGAGAACGTTTTTTTTATTGTTATTGGGCTACTCTTTGGGCTACTTCACGGCACCAACTTTGGGCTAAAAACATTTCTAAATTGGGCTACAGAACTTGATCAAGACATGGCAACCCTGTTAGACAGCAAAAATTCACTATGAATTGGAGTTGTTCTTTCCCTTTTTCCAAAAAGGAAACAAAATAAAAATTTAATTTCAAATTAGTTGAATATACCATCGACTGCTGGTGACTTCTTAAAAATATTCTTCTATGGGAGGTACCTGAATGAATGAATTAATAGTAGATAAGTGCACTGCAACTGTGACCTAAAGATCTATTGTGCCTCCTTTAAGAGCCGAATGAGACAACCCATTCTATAAAATTCCCTCCAAATTAGTTCGTTTTAGGCACTCAAGTATGTCGGGTATTTCCAGAGAGGGAAGTTCTCTCTCGTCTATTTGGTGGTATCCCAGGTTTCTGTGTCTTTGATGCACAAGTGTGGTCTGGTGTTTCCCCATAGATGTTGCAGAATCTGCAGAAAGTCAACTACTCGCTAAGTCGAGAAGACTGAGATGTCTTCTTAGCTAGCAATAGCTTAGCCTGTCAATGTTTTGGCAGTTCTTACTAGATCAACGGCGTATACAAGGGGGGGTCACGGGGTCATGACCCCCCTCGAGAACTCAAAAGATATACGCAAAAAATAATAAGAAAAGCAAAAATATTTGCAATTTTAAAATATAAATTCAAAAAAGTTTTTTTTTATAGCTTTGGAATAGTAGTTTATTTACCTTATCCTATCAACATTTACAAGCCATTGCCCGAATAATACTATTTGGGGTTTTATTGTCGAAATTAAACAATTTTTTTTTTGGCAAAGATTTATCAAAAAGACGATTTTAACCACTTGCATTTAGAACATTTTAGCATTGATGTATTTTTTGATTCAAATTCAATTTGGTAGATTTACGTTTTTGGCAGATATACACTCTTTAATTCTCAAAGTATTTTCAATATTGTTTTTGATCGATTTATCTTACTTATTTTGTAAGAATTTTGTTCAAAATATCAAGGAAATCATCTTCGATTAAAAAAAAAATAAATGAATGAATGGATAAAAGAAAACTAACAGACGATATTATACGAATATTACAATGAAAAACAAAAATTTTACTTTAAACCGTATTCCATACACCAGGGCTGTTCCGACTCAAACCCAGTACCAACATGTTTCAGTATAGGTTACGTACGAATTACCAGCAAAATGGGGCGATTTAACTAGTTGAAATGTCAGTTTATATCGACTTTTTTGAATGTAAGAATACCTATTTTGGTTACAAGTTCATTACATTTTTAGCCTCGAACTTAGACGAAAAGTCAGCAGCCTAAAGAGAAAGTCGAGAAAAGGATCGACTTTTTTTTTATTTTTATTTTTAGTTCGATATTTTTTCTATCGTTAGTCTCGTTCCAACGCAACGTAACTTAAAATACATCGCTCTGCTTGGAATGTTTGAATGAAATCAACAAAAACTCTAATCATACATTCTTGTCTGACTTTTAAACACGAATTTAACAGTTACTATTAATTTTGGATTATGTTTAAAATACATTTTCTTTTGATCGTATCGATCGTATATTCGATTGATGACAATCCAACGCAAGTTAAGCGTGCTTTTAAACATTATTCCCTAAACTGTGAATCGATCACAATATCGGTCAATCAAAATCAATTTGTTCGTGAAATGATCGTCGTTTTTTTGACGCAGAAAGCGTCATGACAAATAATATGTAACCGTCCTGTTTGTTGAAAATTTGTTTTCATCAACGCCAGTCAATTTACTTGCTAAAGCTTTTGACGTTTACAAACATGCTCTCTGCCTTTTCAATAATCATCAACTCGATTTTTGTACTGCTCAGTTGCACCGTAGATGATGTATTCAAATTCGTGACTTTAGCGAACTTGACTATTGAACACAATACTAACGCAGTAGAATTTGTATTTGATGCATTTTGCGTATTTTGTATGTTTCAATTATCATGAGAAAACCCATTGAGAAGGTAATTTTAAATGTACACATATTTTAAACATTTTTGAAAGTTCGAAGACCATTTTGCGTTTGCATTCAATTTTTGATCTACGGCCAATACTTCATTATTATCCCCTTATCAGATAAGAAAAAAAAAATTAATGCAAACTGTCCCTAAAAACTGTCTTCAAACGTAAATACGAGTATTAAGAAAAATATTAAAAAATATTAATACTAAGTAAAATATTGAGAAAAATATTTAATAACCTCTTTTTTTTTAGCGTGCACAAAAAATCCATACGAAATATTTTTGGTACACAACCTCAAGATCATATTAAAATTTAGGAGTGGATCAAAATTTTGTTTCCAAAACTCAGCTCTACAAAATTTGTGTTTTACACAGAAAATAATAAGGTTAGTCATGCAACGTCGTAAGTTTACAAATCGTGTTAAAAGTTTGCATGAACGACCTTTGTTATACATTTGATTAAATGTTAGGTAATTCAATCAGAGATAGAGTCACAATGACGTTTAACCAGTTTGGTTTTACGAATTTGCATGAATACCCTTAATATTAAAATGTGTAAGCTTTGTCAGCAATTAATAATACAGATTTTGTAAATCTAAAAAAAATAACTATATTGAACACACAAAATTATATATAAAAACATATTTTTTGTTTTACAAAAATGTCCCGAAAGAATTTAACATTGGTTAAGGACACTAAACAAGTGTTTCTTTTTTTTAAACCTCATTTGTTTAAATCGTCAACTCCTGAGAAAAAGGAAACAATCTCGAAAGAGTGAACTGGCTGGTTTTATTACTTCACTATATCGAGCGTCTACTGTATTTTATTTTAAGATGATTAAAAAGGTAATTGAAAAAAGAAGAAAAAATTACGCCCTTTTTACATTTTCCAAACTTCTCTTTATTTGGTCAAAATTATGTAAACGGAATTTGGAGAATATTGAGAAACAAAATTTCGAAAGAAAGGTTTTGCAAAACGAATTTTGACCTTGCTAAAATTTCGACCCCAACTCTTTATAATTATAAAAAATGGTAACATTTGTGGGACCAGCAGAAATTAATTCCAAAAAAAGTACAAAAAGCGAAAAAAATTGAATTGGTGTGGATCAGTCTTTTAACTAATAAATTTATAAGAAATGAATTAGGTATTTGTTTTGGTATGACCCCTCCCAAGAAATGGAGCTGTATACGCCGCTGTACCAGATTTTTGATCCTCTTCTGATTTGATCGTATATTTGATCACGTTTTCACCTAAACCGCAATAGGGGTCAGGCCCCATAAGGGGGTCTGTTGCTCCTTTTTTGGCTAGGGTATCTGCCTCCTCGTTGCCATGAAAACCAAAGTGTCCTGGTACCCAATAGAGCGTGACAGTGTTATTTTTGCCAAGTTTATTCAGCCCATACTTACGCACGTAGATGGCGTAGGAGCCTAGCGTTTTAAGTGCAGTTTGGCTGTCTGTCATGATAGGGATTTTTTGGTTACCGTATTTTCTTTCGAAGGATCGCATTAACTTCCACCTGGAAAATGCTAGTGGACGGTCCCATCGGTACAGAAAATTTAGTTCTTGGTCCAAACATTCTTGCATAAGTTCTTTTAGAACGTCGTTTTTGGAATGTTGAATTTATTTTGTAAAGGAGATTTTCTTTAAATAAAAAAAATTATCAAATTTGCATTTTTAAGAAAACTTAACGTTTTCTTAGCAGTTTTTGAATGTTATACACTGTTAATGGCTTTGATTGGCTTCAAAAATACTTGATGTGAAGTTAAAAGACCAATTCAGCCACTAAGGCTTGTAGTCCGAACAGGCAGACAAACAGAATTGTTGGAGCTATTTTGTGTGCCTTTTGTAATGCCATTGGGTATGTACTTCCTACTTTTAACGTGTACACAAAATATCTATCTGAATCAGACAACCACTTATCATTCCTCAATAACAAACGTAGTCTAAAGGCCTCACTTTACAGTATACTTTACAGACAACACGAAGGACTTGAGTGTGCCAATATGACCTGATGCTTATTAAAAATCCAGAGCCAGACACAAAATTAATTAAGACTAAAGAAGGCAAATCTAAATAATCTTCTTTTTCACAATAATATATATCTACTCTCTACTGATTTATTGTACAAGTCAGACATTCTATATCTATGGGCCTACATTTTCCCATCAGTTTTCAAAAAGATATGCTTCATTTTCAGGTTCATTATTTTTGTTTATTTTATTCTGTTTTTTTTTTTAGTTTGAAATAAAACAAAACCCACTTAGCACTGGCACCCCACTCACTTTCAAACAAAATGTAGATTGATATCTGACTGGGGTAAACACTGTTCACATTGTTAACTAAACAATTCAATAAACCCCCCTGATATGGGTCGTGGTTTATCAATCAATTTCAGTATATCCATGCGCCAGTTTCCATCGCCACCACTTGACCCTAATTCCCTGTAAAATATATATTAATAAACAAAATCGATTTTGTATAGAAAATTGGAAACAAAAAATAAAGTTGAGCTAAAATTTCTGAACAACATCAAAGCTGACACTTTACAAAACACTGTCATTAGTGTTATAGCCTGTTAGCAAAATCATCAGAACTAACAGTATATACCTACAACAAAGTCAAAGTCAATGAGAAGATGATTGCTTTCTCGAATGACTGACAGCCCAATCCTTTGCACCTTTCTCTGATAGCTTTGAAAAAAGTATTTTTCCTCAAACTTTACCTCCTAGCACTATCCTAGCACACGCCTTGATCGATATTCTAGCAATGATTGACGAACAAACGTCTTTCAAGTTAAGATAATTTTTTTTATGTTGCTTCTTTGAAGCATAACACAGGGTGAATAAAAGTTTTTAAATTACTTTATAATACTTTAAATTTTCTTTAAAAAAAAATATAAAAAGACAAAACTTTTAATTCAGTGAGATGAAAAAATACAAAAATTTATGCCATAAGAGAATTCTTTTGAGCATAATAGCCTTTTGAGTAGGGTTAGGTTACTGCAATGAATTATTCAATAATATTTGTTTTGTGTTAATAAGAAAAAATTAGAACTTTTTTAATTTAAGGGAATAAAATTAAGTGTCACACCAATGCATAATGCATTAGTGGTGTAAAAGCCCCAACGGCTTGGTCGATTTACTCTTAAAGAATTCATAAACCTACATTGCTATTTATTGACACTCCCTTGAGCTGTTTTCTAAATGTTTGATAGCTCCTAAACTTTACCTTTCTTATAACCTCTGAGGAAAACCGCCTTTTCTAACAGTATAATTTAATTTTTTGTATGCTTTTTCAAGTTTAATTTTGTTTTTAAAGACAGTTTTGTTAACGACTCAACTTTTTTTTTATCCGATGGAAATCTTCACAAGACACTCGGTAAGAATCGGTACTGAGTAGTGTGGGATTCTTACCGCACTTAAACCACCGCTGAATTAGGACCAATCTATGAAAGATCGACAAATGATTTTCCTTTCTTAATTTTTAAATCGCATTGTGGGAAGTTTAAGTTACAACACTTTCCCATAGCTTTTAGACCATCAGCTCATGAGGCTTGGTTCTTCTTAATCTCCGAACATTGTCTCGTACATTTAAGACGGTCTCCATTTCGGAGTTGGTATGAATTTGCAGTCGCTTATTGTGTTATACAGCGTGTTTTTTAACAACTTCTGCAACCATTTCAATTTGGAAGTCACGTTGTAGATCGCTGTTTCTTAAATACCAGGGAGCATTTATTATTCCACGAAGGACCTTGCTTTGGAATTTTTGGATGGGTTCAGCATTTGTTTTCTTTGTACAGCCCCATAGTTGGATGCCATATGTCCAAACGGGTTTCAGTACTTGCTTATATAACATTAGCTTGTTCTGGATAGATAGGTCAGAGTTCTTTCCTAGTAACTAGTACATTTTTCTGTACTTCAAGTTTAGTTCGTCTTTTTTCTTTTTGATGTGCTCTTTCCATTTAAGCTTTGTATCCAAAGTCATTCCAAGGTATTTGCCAGTATTGGAGTAAGGTACTGCTGTACTGTTTATAAGAATTGGAATTTGTAAAGTTTATATGCGTCGATTTTGTTTCATTTAGTTTGATTCGCCATTTTTGTGTCCAATCACTAACTAAATGGACAGTATTTTGCAGTTTTTGTGTAACCTTCGTAACGAATTTATCTGGCACCAATATTGCAGTTTCATCAACAAAAGTGGCCATGATAGCGTCGATGTCCACTGAAATATCCCTTGTATATGACAGATACAGGGTTGGTCCTAGGACACTTCCTTATGGTACACCTGGGCTTCAATTTGCTTTAGTTCCGAGTTATTTTGGTCGTACCGTTCTCTAAAAAAGAGTCGGTTCGTAACGTAGGATTTCAGTACTTCAAAGTACTGCCTGGGAAGATCCCTATGCAGTTTGTACTCAAGTCCCAAGTGCCAAACCTTGTCAAAGGCTTGAGCAACATCTAAGAATATGGCCGAGCATACTTGTTTTTCTTCAAGTGCCTTTTCCACAACATCCGTAATTCGATGCACTTGGTCTATCGTGGAATGTTTATTTCTAAATCCAAACTCATGGCTCGGAATTAGTCTTCTTTCTTCTATTATTCTGCTTAGTCTTTTCAGAAGTAGTTTTTCGAAAACTTTTGCCATGATTGGTATAAGCGATATAGGTCTGTAAGATGTTACTTCTGTTGGTGGCTTACCTTGTTTAGGTATAACAATGACTTCTGCAATTTTCCAATGATGTGGCACATATCTTTGTTTAAGGCATGCATTTATTATAAATTGGAGTTTTTTGAAGGCTAAAGAAGGCATTTCTTTCAAAACCTGAGCAGTTATAAGATCGTACCCTGGTGATTTTTTGTTAGACAACTTATGTTGACACATACTTTTTAATTCTTTGAGCGGCACAAAAGGAATTAACATTCGTCGTTTCTATCAACAAATTGTAAGGTATCTGTAGCTGTGCTTGCTGGAAATGGCTTAAAAACATTCGCGAGATGTTCAGCGAAGAGATCAGCCTTTTGTTTTGGGTTTCCGATCCATTAACCATATTGAGATTCTACTGGCGGGTTTTGTGCCTGTGGTCTTTTCAGGGGCTTAGCTGCTTTCCATATGGAGTATTCCGTAGAAGCATCCGCCGTCAGACTATTCAGGAATCTACTAAGTGAATCACTTTTAAACTCACAAATTCTTTTCTTTAGTTCATTGTTAAGACGGTAAAAAACTGCCTTGTCACTTGGAAATCTCGTAGCTTGCCATTTTCTTCGAGCTCTTCTTTTCTCCAAGATCAGCTATTTTATTTCGACAGGATATTTTATTTCTTTTTCTCTTGAGTTCGAAATTGTTGGAGTACTTTCTTCTGCAGCCTGTTGGACATCAGCAATAAATTGTTCTACTTCATGATCAATCTGTTCAATTGCTTGCATAGGGGATCTAAGGTTAATAAAACTTTCAAGTTTATCTTTGAATTTGTTCCAGTTTGTTCTTTTGTTCATGAGCTCGGGATTACTTTTTTCTATTATTTCGCTCAGTCGCTTAGTGATAATATTACTTTAGTATGATCTGACGATAAATCATAATTACTTTCGACACTAATATGGTTTCATTTAATACCTTTTACTACGAAAATGTCTATAAGGTCTGGTATTTTGTTAGTATCAGATCAGAAGAAGAAAATTCGCTGTTGTATTTGTGGCCGTTTACCTTTCGTTGTTATGAGCCTAGATCCCCATTGGGTGTGTTTATCATTGAAGTCGCCACCAACAAAAAAGTTATGTCCAAACAAATTTAGGTGTTCTGCATAGTCTTCTTCAGTTGGAGAGCACCTCGGAGGGAACGACTCAACTGATTCAAATATAAATTTTAAAAAGGTAGCTTCTGTCTAAGGTATTACACTGCCCAGGTTGTCTAAATTGAAACTGTGTGAAATAAGAAATGACTGTGAATGTGAGAATTAAAACACACGTGAACACAACATCAAAGATTGGCTTTTAACACTTATTCTGATATATCCGCGGAACTGAAAAATTCAAAACTCTTTTATTATCTTTAATATGTGTACTATGCTTCAAGCCAGCCTTTAAGTGTGTCAAAATAATTATAATGGATAAAGTGGGTATTGTTTGAGTCCAAAGGCCTTTATTACAAATTTGTTGATGGAAAAATGAGTTCTGACAATTGGATTTTCAATTAACCATCGTCTGCTTTGTATATAATGATCTTTCTATAGTGATAATAATAATCCAGGGGCTTATAACACAGAACAACAAGTCAACGAATCATCAATTACTTGTTCAACTATGATTGTTCAACAAGTGAAAATTATTTCTGTAACTCAACAAAAACTGTAAATATTGTCGGCTGAAAAAAATTCCCTCACCTTGATCAACAAGTACTTCTTACAAGATGAGTCCTAAGGTTTCTGAAAAAAAATTATTTCTTTCTTTTATTAGTAGGAGGGACTTTCAGAAACATAATCAAAACTTTGTACACTGCCCATGGACAGCACATGTGGCTCTATTTCAAAGTCAATTTTTTTTTAAATATATTTATCCATTTTTGATTCTCATTGTTTTGATTCTGAACAGAAATGAACCAAATTTATAAGCACTAAATAAATTCTAAACATTTTTCCTGAATACATCACTTGATAAACGGTACTCCAAGTTTTTATTTCTAACTTGTTGAGTTTTAATATGTCCGCAATCGTCAGTTGAAATTTATAAACTACTCGTATTCAACAATTTTGTCTCTATTCTTTGAAATCTTTTTGTTCAGAGTTACAGAAACAGTAGATTTATGTTGAGAGAAGCCAAAACTATTTTTTAAGGTCTCTTAGACTTGTTGCTCCGAGTTACACAAATTTAAAAAGTTTTTGAATTGCACTAACTTTTTCAACAAGCACTTTATGTATTGTGTTATACGCCAGCTGTCAAATTGGAATACACTCAAAGATTTTTATCATTTTTGGTAACTTGTAAAAAAAAAACATTCGAAATACTATCTCGTCTTAAAGGTTCCAACTTGCAACGCATGTCTTCAATGATACTTCATATATCACTTACTATGCCTGGCAATTCGTTTGAATCACTAGTTTTTCCTAATTCGAGACGTTGGTTGCCTGAGAGTTTAATGACTCCTTCTGATCCTGACTTTTGTATTTGAGAACGCTAATGATTTTATAGGACCTATCTTCTTCTTGCAAAATTTCTGTAATATGAGGACGGATAGTGTCCATCCTTTCTCACGGCAGAAGTGTTTCTTAAGGCTTGTAAAACCACTGAAAATTCGTGCTTTTGGTATCGATGCATCTCTTCTTTGTTGAATAAGAATTATGAATTATCTTTTGAACCAGTCAATATAAGCGGTATTCATGGTTTCAGGTCTATATTCTTTTAATAATTGCTGGTAAGGCCCAGGGCTCTTGTTCTGACTTTTTTCCTAAATTGTCTGAAATCTTGTCTGAAATTTTTAATCAATTAAATTATTTTACTGACGACATTGACAATAGCTTTAACATTTCATATTTGGTTCTATACAGATACACGCATCAGTAAAACTGCAATGAACAAAACCCAGGTTTTCAAAAACTTTATTATTTTCTCCAGTCGTTAAGGCCGATCTCATTATTTTGAGACCAATTATGAATAAGTATCCATTTTTTTAATAAAGGTGATCATTATTAAACAAGCGCACAAAGTTGTCAAGAGAATCGATTTTAAAAAATGGTGAACTAAAAGGATGCTGCTCCCCAATTATAAACTTTTTTCGGTTTTGATTTGGGTTGGGTACAAAATCCCAAATGCCAAAAACCAGGATATGCCAAATGTACAAAATTCTGAATAGGAGAAATCCCAAACGGTTGACATCCTAATAGAAGAAATCTAGAATAACAGAATCCTGACTGACAGAATACCGAAAGCCTAAATCTTGAGGGCTAAATTCAAAATGGCTTCGTATTCGTAACTTTACTGTTTTACACATGAAAAGTCAGGTGCTTGATTTTAATATCATAAACAGTACCAAGCCAGTCGAGATAAATCCTCAAATTGTTCATCTTTGTAATTATATTTTTTTTTTGTGAGTATTGAAAGATATAACGGGTGATTTTTTAAGAGGTTTAGAACTTTAAAAAAAAAAAAACACAAAAAATTCGAAAAAATGAATGAAATATTTATTTGAATCGATAGTTTGAACCTTGCAATTTTATGTTTAAAGATAATTTCATGCAAATGTTGACCGCGGCTGCGTCTCAGGTAGCCCATCCGCTGAGTCCAATTTTGGCATACTCTTTCACACATATCGGCCGGTATCTCACGAATGAATGCATGGATGTTGGCTTCCAGTGCGTCAATCGAAGCGGGCTTGTCCCTATAGACATTAGCCTTGACATACCCCCACAAAAAATAATCTAATGGTGTCAAATCGCACGATCTAGGCGGCCAATTGACCGGCCCGAAACGTGAAATTAACTGTTCACCAAACTCGCCTCGCAATTGCGCCATTGTTTCGCGTGCTGTGTGGCATGTGGCACCGTCTTGTTGAAACCACATATTATGCAAATCAAGAACTTCCATTTCGGGCAAAAAAAAGTTTGTTATCATCGCTCGGTAGCGTTCACCATTGACAGTAACGCTGCGATTCGCATCATCTTTGAAGAAATATGGCCCAATAATGCCGCCGGCCCATAAACCGCACCAAACAGTGGCTTTTTCGGGATGCATTGGTAGCTGTTGCAATGCTTCTGGCTGATCTTCACTCCAAATGCGGCAATTATGCTTATTTACGTACCCATTCAACCAAAAATGAGCCTCATCGCTGAACACAATTTTTCGATAAAAAAGCGGATCCTCGGCCAGCTTTCCAAGAGCCCATTCACCAAAAATTCGGCGTTGTGGTAGGTCGGCTGGCTTTAGTTCTTGCACCAGCTGTATCTTAAAAGGCTTTACGTCCAAATCCTTCCGCAAAATTTTCCACGTAGTGCTGTAACAAAGGCCTAACTGCTGGGAACGGCGCCGAATCGACATTTCGCGGTCTTCTGTCACACTAGCTGATACGGCCGCAATATTTTCTTCACTACGCACAGTACGTAAACGTGTTGGTGATTTAATGTCCAACAAAGTAAATTTGGTGTGAAATTTGGTCACAATCTTCCGAATAGACTGCTCAGAAGGTCGAGAATGCCGACCATAAAATGGAAGCAGCGCGCGATGAACATTTCGAACCGAGCACGAATTTTGATAGTAAAATTCAATAATTTGCAAGCGTTGTTCATTTGTAAGACGATCCATGGTTAAATTGCAAACCAAACTGAAGCTGTTTGACAGTGACACAAGGTACTAAACACACGTCAGCTGTCAAAACCAGTGTTGCCAAAACCAAACCAGCTAAAAAATCACCCGTTACTTATGGATTTCGTTATTCCAAATGCTTTGAGGGAGTTTTTTTTTTCGGTATTATGCCTTTTGCCAATTTTACATTCTAGGAATGTATGCAATTAGTATCAACGTTTTAAATGATTTTTTTCATTCGAGATAATAATTGTCATTCGAAAAAATTTCACGATCCCAAAGTTAACAGAAGTCAAGAAGTAAATTTTATAGTATTAATTTTACATTTTTCATTAAGATATTTTCCCACATTTCTTTTTTATAAATCTGAAATTCATGGAATTTTATTTTAATTAAAAAAATGCTTAATGTTCTGAGATTTGAAACCAATCTAACCATAATAAAGAACAAAATCTTAGAAACTTATTAATAATAAAATGAATTTCTGGGTCTTATGTCCTGGCTGCTTTTTTATAACTAACGCGCACTAAAGGCGTTTTCAGTACTCTTAAGATGATTTTACACAGTGGAATGGTAGGAAAATGGGCTGGATTCAAGAGGATATACACAAACACATTGCACATTGGTTTAGAAGTTCTGAAAATTAAAATGAGAGAGAAATACAGAACCGGGTAATGCATTCTACATTCGGGTAGTGCGACTAAGAAGAGAATCTTTTTAATTGACAGTCCGTCCGAAATTGGGCTCAAAGGTTAACTGATGTGCATTCCTAGAAGCATGAGTATAACGGTTGAACTGCCTTAGGGGAGGAATGATACTGGCTATTTCACTAGATTATTGCTTGTAAAAGTACCGGTGAAATAATGAAAGGCACGAATCTTGGCGGCGATATGCTCGAGAGAGATGTTGATGTTTCCGTCATTGTTCTATCACCTATCCAAGAGATTTAAATGGGTTTAAAAAGCACCTTCCCAAATATGGGAGTTGTACTTAAGCTTTTGATAGATAAAGGCTTTATAGATTACAGCCAGATCAGAAGGAGAGACAAATTTCTTGCATCAAGGAAGAAGACCTAAACATTTTTAACTGCACATTAATTTACATTTCATTTGCTTAGACAGCATTTTTGGCTACGTCGAATATGTGATCGTATCACAGAAGGTTTGTGATGCACATAACTAGAACTGAAAGCTGATCGGTTTCCTCAATGCAAGTACTACTTATGGATAGTGGCATAGGGGTTAGATTTCGCTTTAATGACAGGAGACAGTATTGAGCTCCTGAAGCATTCAATTCTACTCGTTTTTTTTTGACAATGCTGTTGTGATTAGAATTTAATGAGCTTATTATCCGCTGCCGTTTGGGTTCCGGATCCAAGGAACAAGGAAGTGAATCTTGAAAAGAATATGAAAAGCTGAGGGTACTATCGTCTGCAAAACAATTTAATGGTATAGAAGTTTTAAGCAGAAGATCATTTAAAAAAATAAGGAAGAGAGTCGGAGACAAAATGGAGCCCTGGGGCACGCCAGCATTTATTTTATAAATATCCATTAGACTTTGAGCGGTTTTCTAAAAAAATTTGTTTGCATGCATAAAATTGTAAGAACATTTTTATGGAAAACTTTTGGTATGCAAATTAGGTAGGTATTTATTTGTATGCATATAAAAATAAATTTTAAGCAAAAATTTTAGACCCGTTTTTGAGATATCAAATTTCAAACAAAATTGAAACTTTTTTAAAAATTCAAAAACAATTTTTTTGAAAATTTTAATTTGCAATATTTTTGAATCTTATTAGAAATTTGTACATACAAAAATTTATCTTAATCTGTTCAGCTGATAATGAGGAAATTCAAAATAAAAAAAATACGTTCTATGAGGAGTTTTTTTTTTAAGTTGCTACATATTTGTAAATTTTTACGCATAAGCAAATTATCAATTTTACATACATAATTTGAAATATTTTCTTAAATTATATAAGCATACATTTATTTACTTATTGTTAATCAAATGTATTGAATTAAAAAAAAATAAATAAATTTTGTAGCGCAACAGCTCATGGAGAACCAGGGCCTAGTGACTAACAACTCTCAACCATTTCTGTGTGCGTGTTGTGTTAGCAAAAATGGAGAGGACCTTCAATTTTTTGCCGAGTCCGAACAGCTAGATGAGAAGCACTTATTTATGACAAGTATATTCTTGGAGGATTTGTCAGTTCCTCGCAAGAGGCAGTACCTCGGAAAAAAACATTTCTGTTTTTAGGTGGCAGTGGCCGGTAATCTAACCCAACGCTTTGGCATGACAGTCCTACGCACTAACCATTATGCCACGAGGTATTGAATTTTTAAATTAACTTAAAGCTAAAGACCTTCTGATGGTGTGGCTTCTAGTTGGCTTGTTTATACAGGGTGTCCGCCGAGAAGGTATACTACTTTGTTTTGCCGCCATTTTTGTTAACATTAGTCTTAACAGTTCATATTTAGCAGTCATGAAGTAGTTGACTCGTGGCAAATTTATTATTGAAAAAATATTCGATAAACCAACGCGTGTGTTAATCGTTAAAACATTTTATCAATCATCGATTACTGTGACGATGAGAAAGTTACGTGAAATTTTTGGGAGAAACATTTTCATTTGAATGGATATGTGAATCAACAGAATACTCAGTCTGGAGGAATCATTGGACCTTACTTCTTTGAAAATGAAAACGGCGTAACGTTAACTGTGAATGGGGAGCGATATCGTGATATGATTGAAAACTTACTAACGCCACAACTGATATTGTATTCCAAACATAATTGCCGACATTAAATAGAACATATAACAATATAAGATCCATTCTTTTTCATTTAATGAAAAATTATAAACAAGCAAAGCGGACACCCTGTATTACTCTCAATCTTTCCCATATTTATGTGTTTATCCTAATACAGGGTGGCGCACCAATTGTGCTACAATAAGAAATTCAAATAACTTTTTTTATAATCGATGTATTTCATTTATTTTTTTTTTTATTGGTTAGAAAATTAAATTTTATTTTAAATAGTTAGTTGTTTTTAAAGATAATAGACCGCAAATGACCTCCACGCTCTCCCACGCATATGCGGCACCTGATCAAAAAATTATTCATTGCGGCCTGAAGAGTTGAAGTTGGGATCGCCTCAATTATTGTCGTTATGGACTGCTTTAATTCAGTTAAATTCCTGGGCTTCGTTTTATACACCTCTTGCTTGACATAACCCCATAAAAAGAAGTCTAGTGCAGTCAGGTCAGGAGACCTTGGGGGCCAGCGAAGAGTGGAGTTCCTAGAAATTAATTTGTTTGCGAATTTTTTGCTTAGCTCCGCCATAACTGGTCTGGCTATATGTGCAGTTGCTCCATCTTGCTGAAACCAAACGCTGTTGAATGGTATACGTCTTCGGCGCAGTTCTGGGTAAAAAAACTCCTTCAACATCTTTAAATAACGGTCCCCATTGACAGTAACGGTAACACCGTTTTCTTCAAAGAAGTACGGCCCGACAATACACCTTGATGAAACTGCGCACCACACAGTGACTCGTTCTGGGTGCAGTTCCGTCTCATGGAGCATTTCTGGATTAGACTCATTCCATATACGGCAATTTTGCTTGTTTACATTGCCGTTAAGATCAAAATGGGCCTCATCAGACATGAACAAACAATTGATCAATGTGTTGTCTTCTTCGGCCATTGATATCATTTTTTGGCAAAATTCCAGGCGAACAGGCAAATCCTGAGGGTTTAACTTGCTAGTAATTTGGACTTTGTACGGAAACAAGTTTAAATCGTCATGAAGTATCCGTTGTAATGACTGTCTACTAACTCCAATTTGCCCCGATAAGTTTTGGGTCGAAACGCTCGGTTTGGCCTTTATTGCAGATGCTACTGCTACGATTGTATCCTGAACCCGAACATTGGCATCTCGACGGTACGGCCTTCGTGCGATGCTTCCAGATTCGGCAAACATGTTTACAAACCTTATAATGGTCCATCTACTCGGGGGATTACCGCCAAACTCCCGCCTAAATTCCCTTTGGACGGAAATGACGGACTGATGCAAAGCATGGTACCGTTGCACTATCCAAATTCTTTTCTCCGTATCCCAAGCATCCATTTTTATAAATCTAAATAGTAACCTACAAAATAAAAAAAAAAAAAATAAGCCGATTACTCACACAGAAAAAAAGTTATTACGTTTTATTTTTGTAGCACGATTCGTGCGCCACCCTGTACATAAAGCTTTGCTATTTTTGGCAAAAACTTACAAAGAATTACTAAGTTAATAGATATAAAATGATACAAATATCTACTCGTAAAGATAAGAGATGAGAATTTATTAAGCTCCAGTACATGATAATGTCTAAAGCCTTCTTCAAATTCCCGAGAAAAAAATACCAATTTACTAAAACCAACCGAACAATCAAAGGAATCTACACATATAACCAACCATTCCTTACATGGAGTATTGTTCTCGTGTTTAATCACTCGAAATCATAACAGAAAAAGCACATTTCAGATGGTAGGTAGACCTTCCTTGTCCTTTAACTTTGTGTTTTCATTTCACTGCTCTTCGAACAGAATTTTGTATGAATAATAAAAGGATTCTAATCGAATAAATTGTGCACTAGCTATACATATTCTACTTGTTTTAACAAGTAGAGGCGGCCAAAGTGAAAGTATCTCTACCTAGCTATATACTTTTATTGTGTGCATTGTAGCATGTCTTGAATTGACATTCTGGGGCATAAGTAAGTTCGGAGAAACCAATTTATCTTGTTTTTAATGTTAATCATTCGTTGATTAGATTATGGTTAAATATATAGAAAAGGGTGAAAACGTCTCTTTGTGAACTTTCTTACAGGTGTATGTAGGTATACCTTTCAGTAAAATATGTTTTTTTATGCTCGACTGTTTAAGCAATTCTTTATGTTCTGTATTGAAATAAAAAAAATTCTTAATTTTAAGGCTTTTAGAAATTTCACTTGGATTGGGACACTGAAATTTCTATCCAAGAAAAAAAGATTCTTCAAATCTTGAAATAAAATTTAATTTCTAGATCAAAAGATGCTAATATATTTATGTAGGTATATTTCAAATGTTTCCATAGGTACATACATAAAGAAGCCAAAATACACATAAAACAAATTAACATTATCCAGCAAGTACCCACCTACTTTTATAATTAAACAAAAAAGAAGAAAAAATATATAAATAATGCTACTCATCCATTATTATTATACAGCATCGAGCATAATGCCTTTGGATAACAGATGTCAAATTCTCCAGCATCACACGTAAATAACATTAATGGAAAATCCAATTTTCATTTACGTCGCAATTTTTCTGTGTGTCAGATTTAAAAGCACAGACTATACACTATACAGGGAGTATATATAGTGCACACACACACTCTTCTTAATTTAAAATGAAATGAAAAAAAGTAAGTTTATGCAATGATGTTTGGTAGAGATTTAAATTTATCAGGATAATTGGATCGTTGAAGGATCCACTGCCAAGTGAGTTGACATTAATATTGATATTACGTGAAACCTCATCAGCATCATCGGGGTAGGACCATATACATATTGGGATTGTAAATTTCTGAAGTAATCAACATTTTTCAGAGTAATTAGCAAAAAGTCGTTTTATATAGGACATTATATAAGAATATATGTAATATATACGTAGAACGAGCCTGAACATCCTTGCATTTCCATTAAAGTCAATAATAATTAATATTCATCATGTTGTGTATGAAACCGAATGCATGTATGAATGTTGTTGTGTCTGAAGGTGGAATGAAAAACAAAAACAGAACAATAAATTATTCCTCCTGTCGAAATCTGTATCAAAAGAACTCATTATTATCATCCAGTAAAACATTTAACAAAAAAAAAAAAACAATTAAACGTATTTTTCCAAGGAGAAAGCAATTTAAGTTAAAAAAAAGACAACTTCGTTTTGTTAATGGTGACCAAATTTTTGAAAAATATTTATGGGAAAGGAAGCAAACCAAAAGTTACCAAAAATCATTTTAGCTCTTAGGTAACACTTTACAAATATAGAAGAAAGCTTAAAGCTTTTCGCTAATTTGTTGGGTACTGTTAGAAAGAAACAGTAGGTAACTTTAAAGTACATATTCAGTGAACTTCTTCTAATTTATGAATGTAAAGATACTCGTAGCAATAAAGCAACTTTCACGGATCGAAAAAGGTAGATAATTTGTCGTTAATTAGTTTTTAATTACTGGTATATATTTCAAATCTATCCTTCTATGTTTTTGTGTATTTTCTATGTTTTTTTTTTTTCGAAAAGTGGTAAAAAATTCTAAAACTCAATATTTAATTGTTTAATAATCTGCTGATAATTTGTCCTTAATTAGCTGCGACAAATTAATTTTATCATGCTATTTTCTTATGTTGCTATTTTTGGGAGATTTGTTTTCTATGAGTGTGAAGTTGGCAAAGCAATTTTTACTAATCGAAAAATAGGTAGCTAGTAGTCCAGTCAATATGTGTTCAAAAAGGCTCCTAGCGAGCAAACTTTTGGGGCAGTTTTTATGGTGCCCGCCTTTTTTGTCTTCGGGGTGCTGAATCCGAATCTGAGGTAGTTTTGTTGCTTTACACTAAAGGCTCGAAAACTATTAATTACCAGAAAATTACTTTGAAGCACCATTGAAAGTATACAGAATTTTAAATAAATCTCTTTTTAAGGTTTTTTTCGTTAACAATCCATTTGGACTCAAGCATTAGTTGAAAATTGACGTATTTTCAATGTTTTCGAAAATCCACTTGAAAGCACTCACGTACCTTATGTGAAAATTTGTATCCATAAAATGAACCAATATATATTTTTTTGGTGCGTTGAGTTCGAATCTGGTCTTGAAATAATTGCTCTAGCATGTCAAACTTTTTAGATATTCGAATTTAAAGATATACAAAAATGAGTCTTTTATACTAATTTGGTGTTATATTTTTTGTTTAGGAATTTTTTTTTGAAAAAGTGTTATTCTGAAATATTATGGTTTTTCTTCTGCTTTTTGAATTCTTTCAGATTCCATCATTTACCTTCGAAAAATCACTGGTCTTCGTCTTAAGCTATATGTAATTAGAAAAATGCAGTCCAATTTGTGCTCAAAAGGACACATAGCGGCCAAATTGTGGGATATTTTTGATTTTCCCCTATTTAATGTAAACCAGTGTGCTTTGGGATAGGTACATACATATGTGCTACAAATTTAAGAACAAAAACTTACAAATAAAAATGTAATACTAATTGACAATATTTTCGAGCCATAAGTGAAACTACAAATTTTTTCCATATTGTTTCAGGTAGTTTATTGCTTTATAATTTGCCATTAACTCATGTATCTTTAATTGGTTGTGGAAATTTCGAATTTGTCGTATAAAGTTTTTGGTTTTTTGGTTCTTTGTTAACTTGAGCACATCTCCACTTCAAAATGGCATACAAAACTGATTTATCGCTTTAATCACATAATTATCTTTAAAACTTGTACTTTTAAGAATGGCAAAGCCGTCGGCAAAGAATTGACGGCGAATCTAAACAATAATTTTAATACATGTCAAAAAGAAAAAATGTAGCTGGCTTATATTTTAAAAATGTTCATCTATATTTCCACATATTTCTATATATTGTAGTGTGGTTTGACAGTATGACGCCAGGGTACTCGAATTTTGATTATCGTTTAATAAATTTCTTATTTCTTCGAAGACCAATATAAATATTAAAACTGAAGTGATTTCTCCTGCTTTCTTGTAGGACGGGACATGAGCCAAGAAAATGGATCATACAGTCCGTAACATTTGGATAGCCTTACTTATATTTATTAATAAAACTAACTGTTTTTGGTTCATTTCTTAAGTAAACATATGGAATTGTGTATTGAATCACAAGATGAGATAGCCTTCCCGAGATAATGTTAAGTTTTAACTGATTTCTACAAGCTGGTGGAGTTTTCTAAGTTAATTTTGCTTGCTGTCACTAAAATTAACGATTTTTTTTGTAACATTAGAATAGCCTCACCGTGTTTATTGCCATTAAAATACTAACTTATCGATTTATTTTTTAAAGAAAACACTTTTTATTAATTTTTGCAGTTGGACAAACTATATTATTGCAATTTATTGCTTTTATTATTTTTAAGTTACCTCAAAAAATATGAGTCTTTAAAAAATTTACACAGATTTCAATAGCTCCGATGAAATGATGCTATCAGGACACTTTGACGCCTTCAGTTGGCTCTTATTTACTTATTTTACTTACTTTTAAATAAAATTTAAAAATTACCAATAATCATGGTCTTACCGCTCTCCAATATGTTCTCATTAATAAAACAAGCAAATTGCAAAAAAGCCAAGTGAGGCTATTCTAATGTTACAGAAAACACGTTAATTTTAGTGAAAGTAAACCAAATAAGCTTACCAATCTCCACCAGCTTTAAGAAACAAATAAAACTTAGCTTAATCTTAGGAAGACTATCTCATCTTTTGACTCAATATTCAATTTTATATGTTTCCGTTTAAGAATATGCCAAAAGCAATAGACTTTTATAATAAATATAAGTGAGGCTATTTAAATGTTACGGACTGTATTTTCATCATTTCTTTTATTGCACAAGCTGCATTGGATTGTGAGATCCTCACGATGAGTATGGCGAAGTTCATGCAAAGTTTGAGGGTGAAAATAAAAAGTGGTGGTATTCCGCTCTCGATTTGTATCACATAATTTGGTGTATTTGATGGTAGCTGGAAGAAGAAACACAACTGTTTTTCGACTTCACCGTAATATTGAGCATTGTAAACCGGAGCTTCGTAGCACATAAGACACCCTCAGTGCAAAAGAGCGATAAGTCAACAAATGCCATTTTTGAGTAAAAGACGAGGAAATGTTTTTTTTTAAATTTATTTCTTTTGAGGGGCTTGTCGTTTTCATGAACACAAAAATATGATAGATATGCCAATTTTCTATTATATGACATATTGACATATTTCTTTATTTCCAATGCAAAACAGAGCTTACACAAAATGTTCACCTTTTTTTTGTTGTGATATTAATAACTCCAGTATAAGAAAAAGATAATCCAAGAAAGTCCCATAAATTTAACTAATTTTCTCATTTTGACACAAAAAGCCTATGCCAGACAGATACATTTGAAGAAAATTCACTTCAAAAACTCCTTGGTTCAATGCAAGACAGATTTATTTTGATTTAGTATTGCACTGAAAAGCACATTGAAATCATAAGAGCCATTTTGAGGTAGCACTCTTTTGCACTTAAATTTTGTATTGTTTTTGTGAATTATCTCAAAAACCGTAATTACGAGTATTTATATTATTTAAGCAAACAATAGAAAAAAAAATGATTAAAAACATGAAGTATATTGACATGTTCTTGTAATAAAGCTCCAACATTCTGAAAAATATTGTCACGTGGTCAGAATTCAGTATTCTCAGTAGTAGTGTTATCTCGAAATGGCAGTTTTTGAGTTAACGCTCTTTTGTACCGAGAGTGCAATAATTAATATCATAACAGCCTCAAAGACTTTTATTTCCACTGATATGTCAACCCTCGAATTCATAATTAGATTTTTTCACGTACAATTTAAGGCTTTTTTCTGCTTCGCCAAGTTTTATTTAAAAGAGTTTTCTCAGGGAAAGATCGTGACTTAAAGTTATTCCAAGATATTTATACACTCAGAGAAAAAACTCAGGTAAATAATTAACCTGGACCCTGTTAAATTTACAAGGTGCATAATTCCATATAAAGTTACACACATTTCAGAAATTTATCTGATCTTAATAACCTTATATTAAGTGTTAAATTAGCCTGGTGGCCTATATAAGTGACCTATTTAAGCTGCTTTAAGAAGATGAACTGTTATTTTAACACTGAATTCTGGTAAACAAGAAATTTCGATAAGAATGTAGCGATAATTTTTACTGAGATCGGGTTTTTTAACACTGCTTGTTATGAATTTCTATTTTACCATAAATCAGATTGAAGTAACATTTTATATGGTTATTTATACAATGTTTACCTATTGAATTAAACTTGGCCTCATCTTAAAGAAACGCTCTGTCAGTTAATTTTAACGTGGCACCAGTGTTAAAGCACATTCGTACACAAGCCATCCAAACAAGGTCAGTTTCAACTAATTGATATTTGGCAGAAGTTTTTTATGCAGCGAAGTGACCCAGGGGATGCGTACTTTCTCCATGTGTGAGAGGTTCCCAGTTCAAAACTAAGTAAAAATCACAAAGTATTATTATATTAACTGGACGGTAAGGAGCATTAGAGATGGGACCTACAAGCATGGATCCAAGATTTAATAATTACCAGATACAGGGTTGATTTGACATTGAATCATGTTAAATTAACTAGATCTTCATGTTAAATTTGCAGGACGTTGAACATTTTATTCTTGTTTTCGAACTAGATTTACTGGTAAAGTTAGCGATTCTCATTTTATTGAACTTTTACAAAGCAAAAGCACAAAAGCACATACTAAACCCACTTTCTTCGTATTTTTCAAATCACCCAATAAAACATAGAAAACATCAAATATGTGTTCTGATATTACCACCTCAGCCACAATCCTTTAATCTACTTAAAGATTCAATCACTTTCTAAAACATCATTAAGTTATAGATGTTTTGGTAAGAACTTTAAAAACCATGACAGGCACTCTGTATTTGATTTTAGAAGATTGTCATCCAACAAGAGGTTTCATTTTAAAATGTATTCCCTTTTTGAACTATCAAAATTTAATTTTCAATTACTTTTGATGATTAAAATTATGAGATATTATTTACTGATTGTAAGTATATATATAGTCCTTATTATAATTCACTGCAGAGAATTATAAGAAAAAAAGTTTTTAAAACAAGTACAGCTGGTCACCTGATCTGTTGAACAAAAACACCTTAACTCGTTGAAACACCATTTCATTATCTACAACGACACCCATTATTTTCGAAAATCATTCAATATCGCGCCATCTCATTATTACTCGTATTATTTACAAAATTAAAACAAAAACAATAAATAATATTTTTTCTTGTAAATTATTTCACATAAAATATAAAAGCCAAATGTAAGGTGCTGCACATTGGGATAATTTGAGCGAATAAACAAAAGAAATTATCCTTCAAGGACAATAAACTTTACAATGCCCCTACCAAAGGACCATTACAAAATATATATGTATGTATATAATGGAATGGCATGGCGCTTGGCTTGCTTAAAAATTATGTCCTCTCCATTGAATATTTGGGTCGACAAAAGGATTGAAGAAACTAAGTAATTTTAGTCATCAAAATAATGACTTTGAATTGGGTTTCATAAAAGAATCGAAAAAGGTCTTCAGAATTTGGTAATAAGTTAGTCTCTTGGAAATATTTAATTATAATCATTTTAAGCTTTGTTTTTAGTTACACGGTTTTAAGAAACAAAATTGAGCTCAAAATGGAGATTTTAAGTTTACTCCTTCATTGTAGTTGATAATGGTAGGAAATCATAATCGATGAAAAGTAAATTCATGCTTGATAAAATAGAAGAGATGCACTTAAAAAGTAAGTTTCTGCCAGGAAACTTGATAAATTGGAATTAAGTAAAAAATAGAAACAAAAACAAAGTTTTCAAGATTTTTTCCAATCAACCAACCAACCAACAAAGAACTCAAGGTTTCATTTTGAACGTTTTAAGTAAAAAACAGATATCTTCATAGAAATATTATTTTTTTCTTAATCTAATACTTTTTTGCAGTTATTGCTATAACCCAAACAAAAAATAACAAATGACATATTCCAGTATTTCATGGCTCAATCAATGAAGTGTCACAGCCTTCCATCCTTTACGATCCTGAGCACACTAGTTTCATTCATCTAGATCTAGACCAAGCTTTCCGGTTTTCATAGTGACTTAATCGTTAAACCAAAGGCTTAGTCTTCTTCTTTTCAAAGAAACTAAGGCCTGGGATTCAAAAACTCTCTTTGCTAAAGCATTCATATCCTCAGCACCGACTGCGATTTTAGTACGATTTTCCCCTTATAATTCCTGCAGGCTTCGGTTCCGGTTTTACCTTTAGGTAAAACTTCCAGACTTCATTCCTGCCATGGTATATCTTCAATTCCTCGATCGCAAGCTTCTTATCCGCTTTGTTTTTCCTTCTGAGAAGCCGGTGTTCCTCTCTCCACTTCTACTTCTAGATCTCGCGGGCAGCTCCTGTCCTTTTATACAGTACGCTTTGTTAGCTTGGCTGCATGCAGGGGTGAAATAGCTTATGGCTTTCTGGTAATTCTTCCACTGGTTCTTGATGCTTGAATTTCGTGGTATAGGACTATTTAAGAGGGCGCAAGAGTCTCGATCGGAAAAAATACTTGGCGATTTCTTGCGACTGTAGCCATCCGACGTCAAACTTCCTCCCAGTATTTTCATGTTTCGGCTTTGGTAAGGCTTAACATAGCATCCATTACCTTCGGCACAAGAAGTTAGTTGACCGAGTCAACGTTGGCTCCTCGGAACGTTAGGACATCAATAAAGAGGAGGAGTGCCTGGGGTCGATCGCAATATGGCCAATCTGGTTTTTGGTTAATTGATCAGGAATTAGACATGTCCCCTTGTGTATATCGTGATGCGGGACTGCGTACTCGCTACCACAACGTTTCATCTCGCAGCAAAACCGATTAACCTGAATTCCTTATCGGAAGTGGTATCGTGCAGGCTATATCTTCCGATTGTACCACCAATGAAGTCTTTCTTTTCTACTTTGGTATTTTAATCACCGAAGACAATCTTTATTTCATAGCTAGGGAATTGATGATCATATGTTTTGTCTAAAGGCTCGTAGAACTTGTCCTTGGTGCTATCACACAATTCTGGTCTAGTGGGGGTATGCGCGCATATGAGTCTTATGTTTGCAAATTTAGCCTTGATCTTAACTGTGGTGAGGCACTAGTTCACATAGCTGAAATTGTAACACAAGACTCCTCGCCTAGTTCTGCATCTAACGATGAATCCACACCCAAAAAGAGAATCTGCCTTTGTTGTCGATAACAGTCGCTGTAGTAGATGTCGCAGTCTTTCAGTTTTCTTTTACCTGCCCCCTACCATCGGACTTCTTGGATGGCGGTGATGTTTGCTTTGTAGTAGTCTAGGCTTCCGCCAAATGTTCAGCTACACGTGGTCTTAAGAGAGGCAGAACATTTCACGTACAGAGCCGGAGTTCGTTGTCCTTATTTAGTTTGCTTGGTATGTCAACATTAAATCCGTCCGTATCCTTGTTGTTGCTTCACAACTAAATATCTTTTTATGTGGCTAAGAAGTCACCTCTAGACGCACAGTGGTCTGTTTGTTGAATTTTGGCAGCAAAAATTATTTCCCACGCCAATTCTAAGTATAAATTAATGAAATTTGGAACACTTGATTATTTGGGAATGCTGATTTCAGTAGTATTGCCTAGTTTTTTTTTACTTCAAAATAGGGCTACACAATTTTGGTCAGAGCATAGTCACAAATTTAAAAATTAAAAAAACATTGCCGAGGTTAGGAACAGAGTGAAGTTTATATTTGAAATGTAAATATGCGCTTGAATGAGAAAAATTACTCCAATACTGATTTGTACAAAATTTAAGAAGATGTTCCAAAGTATTCAGAAATGCTCCCAAGGGATAAGAACTAATTTTAGTGCTAATTGGACAAACGGCTGGAAGTGCGAATCAAAATTTTCTTCAACTACTCAAAAAATTTAAAAATTCTTATTTTAGCGCAAATTGAATACAAAGAAAACCAAGCGAGCTATAAAATTGCGGTTTGGTGATCAATCCAGTTAGAGGTGTCTTTAAATTATGGCAAGATAACTTTTTAGCTAGCAGGAACTTTAATTCCAAATAAACCGTTAGAGCTACAGATTTTTGGTTTGAGCAACAAATTAGCATGAAAAAAGTAAAAATAAAAATAGTTGAAAAGCAGTTTTTTTAGATTTCGCTGGCATTTTTCCGAACGTCCGTGAAATTAGCAAAACAATTTTAAGCTAGACCAATGGGACCACAGCAGGAGTTTCCGATATATTTTTTTGGATTTTTAATGCATTTCTATTCCGGATTTTGCAGTTTGCCAAATAGTGGGTATAACCCACTTCACTGCTAACTTCATTGTGAAGTTATGCATGTCCTTTTGTCAGAAACCGAGCTAGCTATGAATTTGAAATAAGGCTCTGAATTTGCAGTTTAATTTGCATTGCAAGAAAAATCAAGGTTTAAATTTTCAAGTCCTTTTGAAAAAACAATCGAATAAATTCATTTTTTTACTGTTAACTTCAATGTGAAGTTAGTATAACAGTTCTTTTCTCAGTAACGGAGCTGGATAGAAATATGCAATGAGGCTCCAAATTTGCAGTATTTATGCACTTTAAGAAAAAACTGAGTTCAGATTTTGAAGTCCAAATTTGAAAAAAAAAACAAAATCAAAAATTCAATTTTGCACTATTCACTGTGAAGTTAGCAGAACAGTCCTTTTCTCACTAACGGAGCTAGCTGGAAAATTGCAGTAGCGTTTCAAATTTGCAGTTTTTATGCACTTTTGACTTCAAAATTTGAACAGAGTTTTTTCTTGAATTACATACAAAACTGCAAATTAGACACCTAACTGTAATTTTCTAGCTAGCTTTGTTCTTGAGAAAAGGACTGCTCTGTTAACTTCACAGTGAAGTAAACAGTAAAAAATGAAAAATCGGAAATGTACTTATTTCAATTATTAGTAAAAAATTTTCCATAAAAGATAATAAACTACTTTTTGGGTAACAAATTAGCATTTAAAAATCTACATTTTTGGGCACTAACAGAATTATGATTTTCGGATTTTTGTCCGCTAACTTTGGTCTCATTTTTGCGGAATTTTGAATATTTGAAACCCTGCTAGAGCTACAAAGTAGGTGTTTGGGCAACAAATTTGCATTAGCTACAAATTTAAGTTACAATTAAAAAGGTAAATTCGTAGTATCTAAGATTTTTTTTACCGCTCACTTCAGGCTTATTTCAGCGGAAAATTGAATATCAAGAAAAGTACTTGGGCTACAAATTTTTGGTTAGAGCAACAATTTAACATTAGCTACAAATAGAGATATCAAAATTATTTGATTCCGCCACAAAGTATGTGTCCGCTTAAATAAGGGGCGTGTCCTGAGCTCCGAATATGTCGTATTAGCCCGTAGAAGGTGTCAATTAAGTAGTTCAACCTGAATGGATCCGTAGACGCTACCCTTGATTCAATCTGGGGAATTCTTCCGCCTCGCCACCTTGATTAAAGGAAAAAGTGTCTTGGTGGGAAAACTCCACCCCCTCTCTGATTTGCTGTCCCTAACAACCATACACAGTAATCGCAACCCCATGTTTACCATGGGCAGGTAAGAGTAAGAGTTGATAGACAGAATGTGGATGCTTTTGTCCTCTTGAATGCACATGCAAAAATAACGAAATACAATAAAAGTGGAAACAAACTCCATTCCAAGAAATAATTTATTAGTTTATATGGTTTATTAGTTCATATATAATTAAAGCTCCCAAATATAAACGGTGCAGGGAAATAATTCTGCTTCACATGGGAGTTTATTCCATCATAAGTAGGAATCTATTCCACTTATCAAAGTGCAATTCATTCTCACCACGAAAGGGAACTAACTACACTCGAAATTTTGTGAAATTTTTTCCCATCTAAAATTTGGAATTTGGGATATTATTGATTTATAAATATAGAAAACGTCATGGTTTATTTACAGTAATACGCCAGCATTATGGCGAAAAAATAATGAGGTATGTGTGGGGGGGTATATGCCCCCCTGCAACCCCCGTGCTTGGGCTCATTAGAATTTGTGGTGGCTGCGATGTTGGGTATATGCAAAGTTTCGTTTGCATTAAAGGAATCTAGATTTAAAGAAACTATATGTTAAAAAAAATATCTCCTAAGAACGAATCAAAGAAAAAGAAGTGAAGTTGATTCTCATACGAAGTGGGCAAAAACTCCACTTTTTAAGTGGAGATCTTTCTCACTAAAAAGTGCAATAAATTCCCTCTCTTGGTGAGAATAAATTGCACTTTGAAAAGTGGAACAGGTTCCCACTAATGAAAGAATAAACTTACATGTGGAGCAGATGCCAGTGGAATTGTTTCCCTGCACCATATAAACCCATCTACGTACTTGTTGTTTTCAAAAAAGAGAATTTTTTAAATGTTTAACATTTAACTTGTTTTAAAATGCTGATTAATTCAGGACTACAGTCTAATAAAATAACAATGGGAGGGGGTTGAAGTTCATTATCATAAATATTTATTATAGCAAGTATTTTCCTTTATGTCTCGTCTAGACCCATATTGACATAATTCTTCTTTCAAAAATCTAAAGCCATAAACCTCCTTTTTGTGTCATTTCAATTTTGTGTAGTTAAACCAACCTCACTTTAAAAAATCATAATATTAATAGAAAATCAACTTGTTTTATAATTTATCTATAGAGCCTATGCGATTTTTTTTGCGTATCTACAAAATTCATGAAAATAAAGATATAGCTACACAATACGTACATCGCGCAAATCCAAATCTGTTTTTTTTTTTTTTCATTCAACAATTTCGGTTTATTATGCAAGTACATAAAATTCGAATTTATTGATCTGTGCATCACGTCTTTGCCATTAAGAGTTCCAAACAGCCAAACAAAAACATAACTGAACCAAATGATTAGCCTGATTTTTCGCAAAAAAAAAAAACACACAAAAAATCATCCACGCGTTAATGCCCCAAGTAATAAAAGTATGGTTTTGGTGTGCGCCTTGTTAGCCTGGCAATGGTGTTCTATAAAATTTTACACAACCATTTGTGGAAAATAATTTCCATATTTTATGAAAAAGTCAAATCAACTGATGCGTAGTGAATTCTAGATGAGATGCAAATTTGTATCTTATCTGCATAATGCTGTAGGGAATATTTTTTGAGTACCTACCTATACTACACACTATGGAGTCAAATTAGATAAATTAAAGGGTGTTGTTTTTGTATCTCACGCAGAGACGCAGAGCTTGTGATTCGATGTAGTTGTTGAAAATTTTATTTTTCTTAGAAATTGTTTTGAGTTCAAGTTATAAATGTTTAAAATTTTCAATCTTGATTGCGAAGGGTGTTTTTTTTTTAAGGTTCATTTGTACATAAGTAGGATACGACTTTTGGGAATCATTAAAAATTAAAGGGTGTCTAAAAGGAAAAATAGCTTTTAAATGTTTAAGTGCTGAGACTTGAAAATAAGATTAAACATTGTTTTGAAATTTACAAAATGTATCAGTATCAGAATTTTTGGATTTAAAATATTCAAAATTCCTCCAGAGGTTTTTCATAATATAATCTAGTGAAGGGAAAGTGGAAACGAAAATTATAAAATTAATATTCGTTAAAACTGTTTCCTTGGGAAACGGAAGTTGTATTTAATTGAATAGAAATCTCACACTTCTGTGAACTTCGGGGTCATTTTGTCTTATGCAAGAAAATTTAATAAAAAATTAATATGCGTCTACCTCTGAAAGCAATTTTTTAGAAAAAATCAAAACCTCCATCCAACCAAAAGACAGATAATGACGAATTATTATACTAAGATACACCAAACCTACATTTTACAAATGACCAACGATGTCCAATTAAATGAAACAAAAAGAATATAATTTCAACAAAGTACATTTTATATTACATTTCTGTTAAGATATTATATTTAATTTGACTTTTCGTCCTTAATATAATTTTTTTCCATTTATTTATCTCGTTAACAGGAAGCCAAGGAAACACTTTGTGATCCTGAGAAGCGTGCCAATTATGATAAATGGCGTAACAGCGGCATAGCAATGAGCTACAAAAATTGGTTAGGAATGAAAGAACATGTCGGACAGGTAAGTGACAAGGGATAATCTGTGAAGATAAATTACTTAAACAGAGCACGTTTTAATGGCTTGAGGGAAATAGAATAAATGGGACATTGATTTAACTTCCTTATGGCATAGATTTTTTTTTTTTATAATTTTATTTGATAAATGCGACTTTTTAGGGTTTTTTTTTTATATTTTATTATTTGAAACGTTTCAAGCCAATTACGCGTTATTTGCATTAGGGTATTGTTAATCTGACATAATGAAATATGATTGTGTAGGTAAATAGGTTCATATAAATTGACAGTGATATATTAATTTTCTTACTGTCAGAAACTGGTGGCGTTTGCGAGGTCATCAAATGGATGACAAACTAAAACGTTTGTTTATTACGAAACATCAGAATAATCTGTCAATTAAAATGAAAAAAATAGGTTTTGTATTTGTCAATTGTTTTGTTTTTTGTGAAGCATTATTTTTTTTCTGTGAAATGAAAGTGGAAACTCTGAGTGGACCAAGCTAAGAAAAACAACTAATAGAAATCATTATTCTCAATGCGAGTAAAAGAAGTAGGTAGAGTCAAGCCAGTACCCCCCAACAGTGGGGAAGCTCCAACACTCATGGCTTATTTTGCAAAAAGACATTTAAAAATTCTGAAAAAAAGGTCATAGTAGGCTTTTGCTAAGCCCACATCAATAATAAGTATTAGTTTTCAGTTTCTAATCCGTGCCAAAAATAAAAAATCACAAATTCAAGATCTTCAAAAACGTTTTCAGGTGTTCAATATATGTTATCAAGTAAAAATCAAAGAGAGAGCTTAAAACATTGTTTAATTAGTGAGAAGGTTTAAGATATATTAATGAAAAAAATGGTGTTTAACAATTTTTTGTTAAGTTTTTTGTAGTATTTGTCCCATTTTTAAGAAAACACTTTTTGTTAAATTATTTTACCACTGCTAAACTGTTATTTGGCTAAATAGTGATTTCAATGTTATCATGTAAGCTCGAAATCTCATTGCAGTAGTAAAATGACGTTTGAGTTTTGCCAGCCGATCTCAACGAAGTGAAGATAGTGTAACGACTGTCACATTTGTACTATTACGACTCTCGAATGAACTAGTACCACTCTCGAATAAAAGAAATACCGAATTCGGGATAAGACATGACACAAACCAACCTACGGAGAGCTTTGGTGAGCTTTTTAACTTCCAATACTAAACATCAGATTGGAAGCCCTGATGAAAAGACAAATTTATGGGAAATTTCCCCTATGGAAATCTCTAGAAGAAAATACTAGATCCTTCCAGCTTTTTCGGGAACCTTTTGAAAAGTATAAATCACATTTCTGACCGGCAGAGGACGCAGTTTATTTTTAATCGTGAATGAGTAAAGTTGGTTGTAATAAAATTCAAGTTAGTGAACTAATTTCAGTGGTGAACAATAAATTGTTTTGTTGTAAGAAAATTAAAGTTTTTTATTTTGTGAAATAAATAAGTGGAGAATTAAAAAAATTGAATAAGTTTTATTAACTAACCTGAGAAAAGATTACAATAGCTTTTTCTAAACTTCCATTAAGTCCATTAAGATATTAAGATCCACAAGAAGGGTGATCCTTCGGACTGCACCAACTACAGAGGATCGGGAAAGTCCACCATCGACTAAATGTCCCAGGAGTTTAAAATTGATACACACCACCTCTTCATTGATTTCAAGGCTACGTATGACAGTGTCTAAAGAGACGAGCTATATAGAGCAAAGTCTAGTTTTGCGATACTTCCCAAACTCGTCCGTTTATGCAGGATGACGATGGAGAGTGCACGGTGGCCCATCAAGGTCGGCAAAGACCTCAGAGATACCATTGATGTGAAAAAAGGTTTAAGATAAGGCGACACGCTGTCAATGTGACTTCCTTAACATCGTTCTTGAAAAAAATTGTACAAAACTCTCATGTCAACACAAGGCACAATTTTTCAAAAGCCAACTACTTACGCTAACCATATTGATATAATTGGACGAACAAAGCGTAATGTCAATGCTGCTTTCGTGAGTATTGAGGAGGAAGCCAAAAAGATGGATTTAACGCTAAATGAAGGCAATATATGCTGTCAACAAGAAAGGACACCTACAGGCAGCTATAATTTTGAAGTGGTCAGAGACTTTGTCTACCAAGGCGCCACTATAAACTCAGCGAACGATACCAGTGTTGTTCCTCTGGGAGGCAATTGAGAAGCAAAGCCCTCTCTCGAACAGCTAAAGTGTCCCTGAATAAGACGCTTATCATCCCGTTCCTGATGTAACCCAACTAACAATTTAACTTGTTTAAGTCTTAATACAAATTATTTTCTGGCTTGTGTAGTAACTAAAACAGGCCTTACACAAATCATTTTGGCTGACATTAAACAAGCTATTTGATTCCCTTAAAACTTGTCATCACAAGTGCTATACAATTCAATAGCCTCCCATCAACAGTGTGTTAAGGCCTTAAAAAGATAAAATATTGCTCAACTAAACAAGTTATTATTTGACAGCATAGGACTTGTATAATAAGACCTTTGAAAGGCCGTATGTAGACATTTCATTAAGGCCTTATAGGAGCCACTCAATGCAGTTGTATACAAAAAAACTTCTTGCATTTAATTTTAATTTTTATTTACATAATTTTATTTTGTTTGTTTATTTTCTCTTTATGAGGGGGACTAGAACTGCACTTTTCTTTTTCCTGAAATGTGAAGAATTTTATTTTATTTGAAAAAATGTTACCTATTTCATGACTTTTCCGAGGTTTGAACTCACGTCCTTCCAATCACCGATCCAGCGCGCTACCCGCTAGGCCATTGCCAATTAAGAAGAATCATATACAAATTTTAATTAGTTGATACACTTTAAGTATACTTCACAGCCTGAACAATTCTACTAGCAATATAAATGAGCAGTAAAGGCCATGTGTTGGAATTATTAAAAATCTAACTCGAGTTTTTAATCAAAACTTTATAGATTTAAAGATAAGTTAACTTCTTTATTGTATAAACCTCAACCTAGGCTAAAACATGCTTGTACGATTTTCTTGAATCCTCGTACCTTTTTTTAAGTTTCATATGTGAATCAATTGATTCCTTAAAAAATGTGCAAGAACATACGAGTTAATGATTAAACCTTATAAATTTTTTTCAAGATCTTTGGAAATAAATAAATGAATGATTTTAAAAGATCACAAATTATACTTTCATTTTTACTGAACCAAAACTTTGATATTAAATTTTTAGGTCATTAAAAAGAAAAACTTAAATCCTTACAATCATTCATCTCGTTATTAAGTTTGTGGTACACGATTGAATTATAAAGTAAACTTAAGAAACAGCTTGAATTATAACAGCAAGTACATGCGACTCATTCATGTTTATTATTAAATATCTTTCATAAGCAAAACAAAATAGCTCACGAAAGAAGGCAATCATTTCTAAAAGTTTGCTTTACTAACATTTTATAAAAACTATGTATTTCCTTTCAGAGGGCAACCTCTGTGCATCTGTCAGAAGCAAAACGAAATAGCTCATGAAAGAGAGCAATTATTTCTTTAAGTTTGTTACCCACATTTTATGAAACCTTGATTTTCCTTACGCAGGGCAACATATGTCACACGCAAAAGGAAATAGCTCGCGAAAGGAGGCAACCATTGGAATAAATTTGCCTCTCACATTTTATAAAAACCATCTGACATAAGCAAAACAAAATAGTTCAATAAAAAGGCAATAATATTTTAATAGGTTTGTTTTAAACATTTTATTTGATCTCCTTAAACAATTAACAAAATTCCTATTGATCGTAGATCAATGTAGATTTGATACAAAAAACTAAACAAACTACAACAAAAAACTCATAACAAATATTTTAAAATGCTTTTATGTTTGTTTGTAAAATTGTAAGATTATAAACAAATATGTTTACCACAAAAATTGTTAAAAGATAAACAAAAAATAGTTATGCATTCATTGTTATGCATTCTTTAAAGATACAAAAATTCAACACAAATTCCATTAAAAAACACATCCATTGGGGAACACATCGGCGAGCGCGCGGTTTATATCGTTAATCGATTTTGGGCACTCGAAGTTCATTGAATATCAATATAATCATATCATAATCATAACTTCTTTTTAATTATTCACTTGTTTTTTATAATTAAGATTTTTTTATTATATATTTGTTTTTGACCGACGAACACTTTCCAATATATGTTAAACCCGCTGCAAATACTTTGAACTTAAGAGAAATGTCAAATCTAATCAGCTGTGTGTAACAAGCTTTTTTAAGCAACCCGTATATAAAATGTTTTTATTTACTTTCAGTAAAACAACTTGGACAGGCCTTAAACAGGCATTTTCATACTAATGCATACAAGTCTTATATACACCTTGCCAATCTAAGTTTAAAAGTCATTAAACATGCTATTTTCAAAAATTTAAATTGGAAAACGGTTGGCTACTATAATAAAGCCTTATTTTAGTTTTATTCGAGCTATAGCTAACCATATTCGAAAAATTGGACCTTATACAAGTTAAATTGTTAGTTGGGAAGGTATAGAGGCATGGACTATTAATGGTAGATCTGAGGGGAAAGTTCTCCGGGTTATTTTTGGTCCTGTCAGCATAGATGGGGATTGGAGAAGAAGATACAACCATGAACTGTAGGGCTGTACAGCGAACACCGACCTAGCCAATGAAGTGAAATACCAACGAAAACGGCTGGGTTTTTTTCAACCAACTTGGCGTATAAAACTGGAGAGATCTAGCAAGAAACCGAACCAATTGTAGGAAGCTTGTTGGTTGAGGCCCTGGTCCACGGCGCACTGTAGCGCCATAGGCTAAGAGCTGCTGGCAGCATATTTTTGGGTTGGTGTTTTTGAAAAATTGTAACTAAATAAGATTTTCTAAAATTTTGTTTTTAAAATCACATTTCATACGATGTAAACTTTTCTAATTAATATTATTATTTTGTCTGTGTTGTCTAAATTTGTCAATTTTAACCTTCCCTTGTGTTCAAAAACCCATATAAAATAATAAT
Source organism: Dasysyrphus albostriatus (assembly GCA_946251815.1). Classification (NCBI taxonomy): domain Eukaryota; kingdom Metazoa; phylum Arthropoda; class Insecta; order Diptera; family Syrphidae; genus Dasysyrphus; species Dasysyrphus albostriatus. Next base: position 17,347,430 of record OX276335.1, on the reverse strand, counting down.
TGAATTACAACTCTCCGACATTCTCTTAATTTTGAGTGTCATGAAAATTTCAGTAAATAATTGGATTATTCTGCTTCTGTTGAAAAGTTTCCACAAAATATAATTTTGACGATGTATTTTATCAAAAAAAAAAAAATATATAATTGAATTAGAAATCAAAAGATACTAAGGGTTCGAATATGCCTCACACATCACATCAAAACGACAACAACAAAAACGAAAGATAAGAGAGTCAGTTTTTATTTTTCCAAAAGCAATCAAATTAACTTTATCATCGAATAAAATGGTGTCAGTATCAGGATATATCTAATGATTCCTGTTTGCTATGCTCCTCGTTGGTTTCGTTTCACATCAAATAATATAACCAATCATAATTCAATTTGGTCTATTTGCTGTAACTTTGCTGGCTCGTTCAATTTGCGAACTGACAACCGCACCCAAAAGTGAAGCCATCTCTCTCGAAATGAATTTTATTGTTTGTGCACTCTAACTGCCAACTCGTCCTATCATTTTTTGGAATATTAAGTTGCCATCATCATGAAACCACTCAAGTGTCAAAACTGCATGATGGATGGACATGTAGTCGAGTTTCGAGTGCAGTGGTGAGATGCAATAGTCTTACCAATAACAACCAGACGAACCCATAGTCATTGCCCATAAAACCACATGAGGTTTAAACAAAACTGGGGCGCAATAGATCCTATATGCATTAGCTTCACACTGCGGTCTGGTATTTGGTTATTTGAAATCTGAATAATGTGCCTATACTGGATAGGACATAGATTCGATCAATTATTTTTAACTGCATCAGAAGTGATAATTAAAAGAGAATTAATTTTGAAATATAGTTCGATGTTTTTGTAGTTATAAAACAAAGAACATAGATATAATTATTATAGTAAGAGAAAAATGCATAATACTATGAAAAGGGCTTAGTATAAACAAGGAATTTTTTGGTTAAAGCTTTTTTCAACGACCAAAAATATACGAAAATCTTGAGGGAGATGATGTAAACACTATTTTGCTTTTGTGTTTTTAGCTTTTTGAATGTATTCTCTTCAAAAAAAAAAAAAAAAATAAGTGTTGGCACAACCTTTATTAAAAAAGTGACAATCTTACATGAAAAAGTTCGTCAAAAAATGGCAAACAAAAAATAGGAAAAAATGAAAAATTTTATTTTTTGATAATCTTGCAATAACAAAATCTCACTTTAAATAATATTGCATTTACATCTCGTACCAAAAATCTGGCAAATTATTTTTCAATTTTCAATTTTAAATCTCGCAAATCAAAATCTTGAAAAGTTCTAATCTTACAGCAAAGTATCGGCTCTGGGTTTCAAAGTTGAAGTTTCAAAAAAATTTTTTTTTTGATTTTTATTGTTAACAGTTGTTTTTAACAATTTAAAAAAATATATCAAAAAATTAATTTCTTTATTTCTTAAAACAAAAAAACAAACTATATTTTAAGAAAAAAAAAAATTAAATTCTTTTTGTAAAATAAAAATTTTATTTTCAAGCAAGCAAAATTAACGATACCGATACCGCCAAGAATCAATTTAAGGCGTTTAAATACTCTAAGTGCGCTTGCAGAGTTCATCTTACAGCTCATTGATTTCAAAAGAAGCTATAAATGCTATTCCAAAGCAAGTGGACAGCTTGCCTACAGCGAATTCATTCGAATTTGAGAGATAATTTTCCTCAAAACCAGCTTGTTATCAGTGTCTAGTAAGGCCTTGGAGCTCTTAGGTACGTGAATTGGAAATCTGTAGAGCAGCATTTTTGAAAGCACTTTGTTGGTATTAGTTTGGGAAATAAAGGGTTTTTCAACAGGGACACCACAAAAGTAGAGCGACAGGGACAGCAAACATCGCCATATTTCTTGCCGCTCTTTTGACATTTCTCTTCAGTAAGGTTTGCCATCTCGTGATGGAAAGATATACGAGCCAACAACGAGTCGAAATTATTAAAATTTACTATCGAAATTTGGAGTCAGTGGCCTCAACGTTAAAAGCGCTACGTCCTAGCAGATCAACTATTGAGCGTCTAGTGGAAAAATTTGAATCTACAGGCACAGTACAAAATGTTCCCGTGCCAGTGAGACAAAGAAGTGCCCGTAGTGTCGAGAATATTGCTGCCGCTGAGGCTTCCGTTGCAGAAAGCCCAAATGTGTCTCTCACACGTCAATCTCAAGCGTTGGGCATCTCTGTGACGTCGTTGTGGCGAATTTTTGGCCTACATCCTTACAAGATTAAATTGACGCAAGAACTGAAGCCGCTTGACCACCAGAAGCGTCGTATGTTCGTGAATTGGGCTGAGCAACAACTTGAAAATGATTCGGATTTTCATCGAAAAATCATCCTCAGCGATGAGGCTTATTTCTGGCTGAATGGCTTCATCAATAAACAAAATATGCGGTATTGGTCAGGCAGCAATCCACACGTGCTCCATGAGTCATCATTGCATCCCGAAAAAAATACGGTTTGGTGTGGTTTATGGGCCGGCCGATCTTTTGTGAGGATCAAGATGATCAAGACCGGCACGTTACTGTGAATAAGGATCGCCACACAGCGAATGTCACAATCAATTTATTGGAAATCAAGTTTGGAGAACGTGTTATCTCATGAAATGGTCCAGTCACTTGGCCATCTCGGTCGTGCGATTTGACGCCGTTAGACTATTTCCTGTGGGCCTACGTCAAGTCTATGGTCTATGCAATTGATGAACTTCGTACGAATATCGAACGTGAAATTGCAGCAGTATCGGCCGATTTACGCTTGAAAACCGTCGAAAATTGGGTTCAGCGTCTGGACTTCTGCAAGCGTGCCCGTGGTGGCCATTCAAAAGAAAATGAGTTCCATACATAATGGAATCGAACGTACTTCCACAGGAATAAAGAATTTTATTGATATCCAAAACCATTTTTGTTTTATTTAAAAAAAACTTTTGTAGCGCTCTTATTGAACAACGCGATACCCAACTCGTTTTGGTTGGACATTTTGCCTTTTCTCCTTTATTCATTTAAAAAAAGGAAATCAAAGTATTTTGAAGAATTTTTTTAAGCTTCAAAGTCTAAATCCTTTATTAACTTCCCATTGGAAGTTATTGTAATTAGTCTAATTTGTCAAATTAAACATTTTGAAATATCTTCACATTTCAAGCTCCCTAGCATTGAATTTTATCATTTTTAGAACGAATTTACTTGTTTAAGGAAAAAAACTGCAAGAAATTTTACCAAAAATTGGAGAAATTTGAGAAAAAACAATGATATTGGCTTTCGGTTCATTTAATCCTACGCCCTTTTATTATTGATAATTGATAGAATTTGTAATAAAATCAACGTGCTGTTTTTCTCGGTTGAATATTTACCAAAAATTGTAACACAAAATTTTATTATTACTCACTAATGAAACAAAGTGTTGGTCTATGTTCTTGGTCATCACTTGATTGCATATTGGGAATACTTGAAAACGTTCTCGACGATCTTGAATTGGCGATTTTTTAATAAAAAAAAAAAATAATATCAGGCCTCTGGCTTCTAAGGACCCCAATGGAAACTTTACCAGTGTGGGTAGCACAGCCTCTTTTTAAATATTAGTTTGTATGAAAAAAAAAACAAAATTTTATGAATAACACTCAAAACAAAATACTGTCAAATACCAAAAATATTTATTTTATTCATTCAAGGTTTTTTTTTTTTAGGTAAACACCTACCTATATCAAACCAATTTGACAATTCCATGCTTCAACAGCTTCCAAGTATAAATGATTAAAATCAAAATAATAATCCATTCTTAGTAAAGTTTTTAAATTAAATTTTGTTTTGAAGGCTCCATTTCAAAATGAAACCAATTACCAGAAAAATAAAAAATGCTTGATTCATTAAAAATGCCTCATACTGAAATGATATTTGTGGATTTTTCCGAAGAATTTAGGGTGGAGCTCATTTAAAATATTGATTAAATTTTGCTATTCATTGCGATACAGAAGTTAAATAATGTTTTCCATTGTGATTTCTTTGGAATTCCAAGAAGCAAGCTTTTTCTATTACAAGTAGGACTACTTTGTTAGCTTTCTTGTTGTGGCTTTGGTATTACAGTGTTTGTTTTTTTTTTTAAGGAAAAACATGAAAATAATTGCTATTGTCCATCCTTAATTATAAATAACTTACAGAACTTACAGAAAAGTAAGTAAAACATCTGAACATCTGGGGCATATAACACAATACATAAAGTGCTTGTTGTACAAGTGAAATTCAGCAAAATTTAAAATTTTGTGTTACACGGAACAACAAGTCTAGGAGACCTTTAAATAATTGTTTTAGCTTCTTTCAATAAGCGGGAAATTTCGTAAATCTTGAAATTGAAAATAACAAGAGTTCAATGAAGAGAGAATATACTTGTTGAAAAATTTATAAATTTCAACTGACGGTTGCCACTTGTTCAAAGTCAACAAGTGAGAAATAAACGTTTGAAGTAGTGTTTATCAAGTAATGGAATCGGGAGGATTGTTTAGAGTTTATTAAGTGCTAAGGAATTTGGTTTATAAAGTGTTTACGTATTCATTCTGAACTGGTTCAACAAGTCGAGGTAATTTTGTTTCAGTAGATAATTGTTATGCTTTTTATTAAGTTACAGAAATGATTTTCAATTATTGAACAAACATAGTTGAACAAGTCATTGTTGACTTGTTGTTCTATGTTATAGGCTCCTGTTGTCTGGTTTTAAATACCTGAAATGTTGTACCTATTATAGAAGAAGGAGATTATAGAGTTAGGTGTAGAACAAAACAAATCCTCATGAAGCTTAGGGTGGCCTTTGCCTTGAAAAAGAAATTTGTAATCTGCATCTTAAAATATTTTAAAACACAATTCCAAATTGTATTAATACATTCAAGGGAACTATGAATGAATGAATGAAGGATTTGGGGTATAAGTGCACTGTGACCATTACGATCTGTTGTGCCCCTGTCTAGAGCTGGATGAGGTTGCTCATACTACAGCACGTTCTACAAATTTGTTTCCTTGAGGAACTTGAATATTTGGAGTGTTTTTAGGGAGGGAAGTTCGCTCTCCTCTACCTTGTGATTTTCCATATACCTGTGTCTTTGATACATCTACCTATGGTTCAGTGTCTCCTCATAAGCATTGCAGAATCTGCACGTGGTGCTGTTCTCTAAGCCAAGAATGTGGAGGTGTCTCCTAAGCTTACAGTGGCCTGTGAGGAGACTCATTTTTATTCTAAGTTTGTTCCTGTTTAAGCTCATAAGGGACTAGAATCGTTCTTGGTTTTGAATTAAATGTGAGTGATGGCCGACGATCTGTCAAATAAGTTGAAATTTTTTTGGTGCTGTGGAAATTTATTAAGTTTTAACTAGTAATAAAATCACAAATAAATCTGTAAAACAGTGCAAAGGACTCAGAACACATCAATTTAAATTCTTACAGTCAAAACTACGTAAGTGCTAGTACTTAATTTAAAGTTTCGTTAAACAATCGCACCCGCATGAATTCTAACCCCGAAACACCTACAGCAAAAAAGCGAAATTTGTTCGAATCATCCCCTGATCACAAAGACGTAAATATTACAAAAAAAAATAGAACAATCATGAGCTCTGTGGGAGATCTATCACTAGAGAATTTTACGCAAATGCTTGATGATCGATTTAAAAACCTTGCAACGAAACAAGATCTCGAGCCCGTAATCGCTGAACTTGTCCAACTGCGAGTGAGCAACGAAACACTGCAAGCGCAAGTTAAGACTTTGGAAACGAGATGCGATCAGCTCGAACGGCGCTTTGAGGTCTCTGACCTGCAAATGAGAGATCGTAATATTATCTTCCATCTTCCGATCTCAAATAGCGAAAACCCAAAGGAGCGCCTACAAAACACATGCACTAGCATAACAAATGGTGCAACTCCGATAGCTTTCGAGCACTTCCAAGAGCTAACCACCAAGGCGTCGAACCGAAAAACCTACCGCGTCAAGGTAGCAACTGGACAGTTGGCTCGAAATATTTTAAGCCAGGGAAAACAGCTTGCAAATAGTGGCATATCTATGCATAAGGACTACCCAGTGGGGATGCGCCGAAAACGCACCATATTGTTGAGGCTAAAAAGGCAAGTGAAATTGCAAAATCCAGATCTCAAGGTTAGCTTGATGGACGACAAATTGCGCATTGAAGACCAACATTTCTTCTGGAACGATGAAACTGGATTAGTATGTGGAAAGTTAGATGGTTTAAGCGTTCTTTCGTCAAAATTTAAAATTAATTTGCAGCGAGAAAATCTTACTAACCAAAACAATAACCTGCCAATGTCATCGGTAAACGTCATGCAAATGTCATCAACAAACTGTCTACCGCCATCTACATCTCAACTAGCATACAATTTGGGAAATCACGTCGGTAATGCAGTTCAAGCTGATGGACGTTCACACTAGGAATTACCAGTCAGCCAGAATAAAGAAAATGTTGCTAGTTTTAAGAAAATAAAAATTTTAAGTTACAATATTAATGGTTTGTCAAACAAAAAAATATATTGCGATTTTTTTTATTATGTAAATACTTTTGAAATATTTTTGCTATATGAAACTCACACCATTCAGCAAAACCAAAAATACTTCGAAGAATTTTTTAACGATTATGAACTTTGTTGGATTGGAGCTGTAAAACGGAATGGAGCGTCGAGAGGAAGAGCATCGGATGGAGCACTCTATGGCGTTAAAAAATCTTTGTCGACAATACATTGCACTTTTAAAGAAATAGAAGAATTCAAATACCTTGAAATATTGATAGATGAAAAGACTGTAAATTTAGTTCCAGTATATTTAAATTGTTCACATTGGCAAACGGATTTCGCTATTCTGCTCGACGCAATGCAAATATTAGGAGAAAAACATTGCATTCTCTTAGGGGATTTTAACGCGCGAACCGGACAAGAACAATGCGTATCTTTTGGAAACTGTTCCCTCGAAAGAAAGTCTAAAGACACAGAAATCAACGCAAGGGGGAAAAACATCTTGGAAATGGGAAGTTCTTTCGATTTGAACATAATGAATGGTACACAAAAAGGTGATGAGGAAGGTAAACTTACTTTCATCAGAAATCCAGGCCAATCTGTTATCGACTATCTCTTCATTTCCACTGATATAGTCTATAATTTATATGATTTTGAAGTGGATAGTCAAATTTACTCCGACCATATGCCATTGATTACTACTCTTATCTCTACAGTATCTGATAATCAATTACAGCTCGAAAAAGAAAATGCACTTCTTCCAAAACTTAAATGGAAAAAAAACCAAGTGGAAATGTATCAAGCTAATTTAAATCGGAGTATAACAGCACACGGACTTCATGAACATGCACCAACGACAACGATTAAAGTTCTACAGAGCGTAATAACATCAATAGCGAACTCACATCAGCCAAAACCTGGGCCCTGTAAAAATAAATCACCCTGGTATGATAAGGATTGTGATTCTGCCCGGAAAAGATCCTTTGCACTTTTGCACCTATACCGAAATTTTAATGCCGATTCCTTGAAAAAAGATTATCTCGAAGCAAATCGAGCGTATAAAGTTTTATGTAGAAGCAAAAGAGTAAATTTCTCCAAAAAACAAGCAGAAAGTTTAACACACTGTAAAAATTCCTCGGAATTTTGGAAAGGAATACAAAATATAAAAGGAAGAAATTTCGCCACAAAAACACTCTTACCTGCAGCAACACTACGACAACATTTTGAAGGACAATTGAACGTAGAACTTTTTGCTCCATCAATCCAATACGCTAGACCAAATGTCGAAAATCAAATTTTGGATAGAGAAATAACGATTTCTGAAGTAGAGTTAGTTGTAGCAAAAATAAAAGACAACAAGGCCCCAGGGGTTGATCGGATCCCAAATGAATTTTGGAAATATGCAACAACAGGGCTCTTACACCATCTCACAAAAGTGTATAATGACATTTTTACAACAGGGGAAACACCGGAGGCTTTCAGAAAATCTATACTTTTTCCCATACTAAAAAAAGGAGATAGGATGGACCCATCCAACTATCGAGGTATTGCTTTTCTCAACACATCGCTAAAAATCTTCATGGAAATCCTAAGACGCCGCCTTACAGCATGGATTGAAAGAAAACTTCTTCTTAGTGAATCACAAATTGGATTTAGAAAAGGATATTCCACAGTAGACCACATATTTAGCTTGACCAATATCGCAGAGATATACCTGCGTAGACGAAGAAAGTTATACGCCTTTTTCGTGGATTTCCGAGCCGCATTTGATTCTATCGACAGAAAAGCTTTAATTTTCAAATTTTTTAGAGATGGAATGTCTCTCAAGTTTGGAAGAATGATTGAGAGCATCTATAGTGAAACACGTTATGCTGTATGGGATGGGCAAAATCTATCAGATTGGTTCCTTGCGTTAGTAGGATTGAAACAAGGATGCAATCTCAGCCCTTCAGCCTTTTGCCTTTATATTGAAGACCTAATTCAAGAATTGCCGTGTGGTATAACAATCGATGGGCTTCTGATCAAAGTATTGATGTACGCAGACGATCTAGTCCTTTTAGCTGAATCACCAGAGTCCCTCCAACTGATGATAAACAAATTACGAGATTACTGTTTGAAGTGGAACCTAACTGTTAACCTCAACAAATCAAAAACAATGGTCTTTCGGAGAGGTACAGGACGACTCGCTGCTAAAGAAAAATGGTATTATGGAGTAGAGTCTATCGAAACTGTAAAGGAATACCAATACTTGGGTTACACTGTGACAAGCAACTTGAACCTGGAAAAGCACTTAGTCAAAAAACTTTCATCTGCCAAAAATGCGATTGGGACGGTGTGGAAAAATGTTTATGGAAACAAAGACCTAACATTTAGCGCAAAGTATAAAGTTTTTCTGGCAACGTCCGAGTCAATAATGCTTTATGCTGCCGAATCATGGGGTTGGAATCAATCTGAAACCACTGAAAAACTTTTGAGGTTCTTTCTAAAGCGACAATTCCGACTGCCAGACACAACACCAAACTACATGCTACTCATCGAAACTGGACTATCACCACTGTATCTTACATCTCTAAAACTTCACTTCAATTACATTATAAAACTCATGTACAGTCACGAAAATAAAGTTGCAAGAAAGATTGCAGTCTCCATAATAAGGTCGCAAAGCTCATGGTTTGAGGAATGGAAGAATTTAGCAAACTACTGTGAACTCTCTTTCAATCTTAGTTTGGATAATTTGGCAGAATGGAGGCCATTTCTAAACAACCTACTTGAAAGCCTCCATTCCAAAACAAGAGAAGAAAATATAGAGCGAACTAAAAGTTCACAACATAGAGAATTCTATCCTGTACTCCAGCACAATTTAGGAGAATCTAATTACTTCAACGACAACCTTAATAGTGAAACGATATCACTCATATTCCGTGCAAGAGGTGAACTATTACCTCTACATTACATACCACATCGCAACGACTTACCACTTAACTGCTCTTTATGCAATACCAACGAAAGGGAAAACGTACTACATTTCATCGCAAGGTGTCCAATTCTAGCCGAGATACGGCGTCAAATATGGCAACGGAATTATTTGGAACAAACGGACCTCATAGCAATGTTAAATGGGACAGATTGGAAAAAATTATCGCAATATATAAAAATAGCACTTACATATAGAAAGCAAATAATAAGAGAAGACTTTTAATTTAAATTGTTACCTAAGCACCATTAATTTACAAAAATTGAAAATGTAATAAAGGCTATCATCTGGCTGACGGCCCTTCCGGCCATGCCTTAAAGGATTTATGTTTAAAAATCAACTGTTTTTGTAAACACTATTTTTGTATGAATTAATAAATCTATTCTATTCTATTCTATTCTTCTATTCTATTCTTGGTTTTGAGGCTCAAGCAAAAATTTGGCCTGTCATAGCTTAGGGAGTTCCTTCCAGATTTTTGATCTTTTCACCTCCTCTTCTGTTTTGATTTTATGTTATCACGTTTTCTCCTATTCCGCAATAAGGCTCTGCTCCTGTTAGGGGTGTCATCGCCGCTATTTTTGCTAGGGAGTCTGCCTCTTCATTGCTTTGCATGCCATTGTGGCCAGGGACCCAATAGAGTGTGACAGAGTTATGTTTGTCCAGTTCGTTTAGCCTGCCTACACACTTCCATACCAGTTTAGAGCTGATGCTATATGAGTTAAATGCTTTGAGTGGGGCCTGGCTATCCGACATGATTGCAATATTTTGGTTTTTGTATTTTCTTTCGAGACTTTTTTCGGCACATTTTCCTATGGCGTTAATTTCTGCTTAAAAATACTTGTAGACTGTCCCATCGGTATTGAAAGTTTGGTTATAGGCCCATAAATTCCAGTACCAGTTCCTTTCGAAGTTCTCGATCTATCAGTGTACCACTTGATGGCGTTTGCTTTAAGAGTGTAGTTTACAGTTTCATCCACCTACTCTTTTTTGCTATTTATGTAACTCCACATGGACATTTTTTTTGAAGTTATACTTTTTAATCATACCATTTCTTGGGAAGTCAAGGAGGTTCGTTTCTATGGACCTACAAATCAAGTCTCTTTGCCTGAGACTAATGATTTTCCCTGTCCCAGTTCCCTCTTTGGCAAATCTCATTATGGCTCCCTTAGCAGCACTTTCTATGGCCACGTGTAGTGAGGTCAAGTGAAGAATGACTTCCATTGCTGCTGTAGGGTATGTTCTCATTGCTCCAGTAATGCAGATGCATGCTAACCTCTGTACCTTTTCTAATGATTTCCTAGTTGTTGTAAGTTCGGTTCTTTTGTGCCATGCAACCGCCCCATAGGTAATGATGGGTCTTACCATCATGGTGTACATCCATCTAAGAAGTTTGGTTTACAGCCCCATGATTTACCTGCAAGTCTCTTACATATCATGAGAGCTTTTGTGGCTTTCCCGACAGTTATTTCGACATGTTTGTTCCAGAGAAGTTTACAGTCTAGTTTTATACCTAGATATTTAACCTCCTTCTGGATGTCGATTTCTTAACCAGCCAACCGGATAGGTTTCATGCGTGGTCGAAGTTTCTTCTTAGTAAATGGAAGTATCGTTGTTTTTGCGGGGTTGATGTTCAGTTTAACATATAGTAGACACCATTTCCTTGTTATATTAAGTCCTCTCTAAGGCTGTTATAACAAAGTCGTTGGCGGAGCCGATGCAACGTATGTCTTGAGAAGAAAGTCTTTCCAACAGTTCATCTACCACGAGACTCCACAGTAAGGGTGATAAGACCCCTCCCTGAGGACAGCCTCTTGTTGTGATAACTTTCTGGACACTTAGTCCTGCATATGCTTCCGCAGTTCTTGTGCTCAGCATCCCACTTATCCATCTGATTATAGCGATGGGTACACCCTTCCTTAACAAGGCCCTGTTAATAGCTTCATGTGAGGTATTGTCGAAGGCGCCCTCAATGTCTAGGAACGCACATAAGGCCATTTCTTTAGAGTCTAAAGCTATTTGTACGGTGTTTGTGAGTTCATATAGGGTGGTTTCTGTAGATCTACCCGCCCTGTAAGCATGCTGGCGATGGCTCAAAGGCATATTTATTAATACTTCTGATCTGATAAAGTTATCAATTACTTTTTCCAAAGTCTCCAGTAAGAAGGATGTTAAGCTTATTGGTCTGAAGGACTTTGGATGTGTTGTTTCTTTGTTTCCGATTTTGAGAATGAAGATTAGCTTAGCTCTTCTCCATAGACTTGCCGTATACCCAAGTGCGATAATACTTCGAAGAATATTAATAAGATAAGGCATTATGTTTCAATAAATAAATTTTCTTGTGTTTTTTTTTTCTCTCTATTTCTAGTCTATGCATTGGGCAACTCCGAAAACCAAAGATCGTATGTTAGAAGAAACAGGTGCTGGTGGAGCGACTGGAGCTACTAGTGGTCTATCAGCTGCTGCCCCAAATCCAGCTCATCGTCGTGCTTCAGAAGGTGGAGCTGCTCTGTATTATGGCAGTCGTAAATCTGAATGGGGAACGGACAACACTGAAGTTGCCAATAAGTTCCGTAACTATGAAATTTAAGTCTTTCCACCGAAATATCTACCAAAAAAAGTAGTATTTTCTTTTTATTTTATATTTCTGCTGCAGAAATTGGCTAAAAGAAAAAAAAAATTATCTTTCGTTTATTTGAAAAAAAAAAAAAACAAGAAACAGCAAAAAATAAAAATTATATACAAAACCTATCTTTTAAAAAAATGTAACTGCTAGAATTTATAACACATAAAAATAAAAATATTTTACATGCAAGAAATATAATTCTTAAAATAAAAATAAAAAAGAATATTTATCTTTCAAAGGATAGTAATTTCTTATGTGTATATTTTCTGAATGTTGTTTGTTTTTTTTTTGTCTGATGAACCAATTTTTAGCACAAAATATTAAAAAAAAGAAAAAAAAAATAGAGAAAAAATACAAAAAAAAACATATTTAATGTGAAATGTAGAAGACTTCTGTGTACTAGAAAATTTATATATTTAAAAAAAATAAAATAAAAAAAAAAACAAATTAAAATCTTACTAGGTATGTATAACCTTTCTTTATATATAAAAAAAAAATATAGACATAAAAAAGCAGAAATAAAAATATATATCTACATACTAAGACCCATTGTTAATTATTACTTATATATACAAATAAAATATATCAATAAATGTATAATCAATGTTAAAAAATAAGAAAAACAAAATTAAGAAACTGTAATTTCAATGAAAACATATAAGAGAAGAAAAAGTCGTATCATTAGTTAAGTAATTAATTTAGTTAAATATTTTTTATATTACAACTGTAATTAAGAAGGAGATGAATGGATTTAAAATTAAAATTAAATAAATATATATTAAAATATAAGACAATCTCCCAAAACAAAAATCAATACCTTCAAATATAAACAAAAATATGCTGGAAAAAAATAAAATAAAAATGCAATTAAAAAAAAAATGGTTTCTAATAGAAAATCTCAAAAATTTAAAAAAAAAATAATATCATTCATAAAAAAAAATCATTCAGTATTAAAATATAAACAGTACATAAAAGTAAAAAAATTTCATCTTCTCACTGTGAGCTGTTAAATGTAAAGAGAATTTTATCTCAATTCACTTGGTGTCCTTTATTCTCACTCTCTATCACATACAAACACACAAACACATACAAAAGAGATGAGTAAAAAAAAAACAAAACTTCAAAAATAAAACTTTTAATAAATGTTATAAGAGATGTCCTTAATTAAATAAAAAAATAATATTTTATTTTACATGTGTGTGATATGTATCAATAAAAATTAAAGAACAAAACTTAAAACAAAAAATCAGTTTTTGTTATAAATTAACATAAAAAAAGAGACAAAATAAATTTATAAAAATATTCATGTAACGCTGATGAATTTACTATAATAAAAATTTAAAAAAAAGCGGAGTAAATAACTCCTGGAAAATAAGATTTGTTTGTAGTTTTACTGACTCTTATGGCTAGGATTTTATAGAAAATTGAGGTACAGCCAAATTTTCAATTTGTATAGGAAAATCAAAGATAAAAAATGTTTTAAAATAAAATTCTATCAAGCCTCACAATGATTTCAAACTTCCTTATGGATGCTAAAAAAACAAATTTCTATTGGGTTTTGATATTTTAGAGTTCATAACATATGAGGCCACGGCACAGTGGTTCCGTTTGTATGGGGAGGCAGTCATAATTAAGTTAAAAAAAACGTATTCAAGCGTCAATGTGATACTAACTTTGGTAGAGTATTTTTGGAAAATATCAATTTTCTTAATATTTAGTGGTTTCTTAACCGTTCAATGAATTTAATTTTGTACAAGACAAATATTATAAAAATTAAAATAATTGATTTAAAAAAGTCGTATTAAACTTAAAAAAAATTAATCTTGAAATATCCTACAGCCTGCCATATCTGATTTTAAAGTTGTCCATAATAAACGGGACACCTTTTTTATATAGAAATAGATAGTCATAACTCAAAAATTTGTCATTTCACAAAAAAGATTAACGAAATGAGACAAGTAGGGTAGAGTCCGAATCTTCCGACACTTATGTAAGAGAAAATATGCTAAATTTTATTCAAACATTTTAGTCTTTTTTCCAAATCAATAATTTTACCAACGTTTTGTAGGAGTTTAAGATTTTTTAAAATTTCTTTAATATTTTTTTAAGTTTAAACTAAAATATTTTTTTTTTCTTTTTTTCGTGGGTAGGTGCAAAACCTGCATCAGGCTCTATGAGTACCAAAAAACGCGTGCTTATAGGCGTGAGAGATTCTTACTATACGAAAACCACCTCCACTTTCCGATTGAAACTAAGTTTAAACTTATCTAGCAATTTATTTTTAACGATGTTAAGTAACGTGTTGCAGGTTACTTTCCGGTGAAAGTTCCTGGTTAATCCGCGATTTTAAAGCGGTTTTCTATTCACCATACTAAGTCGGGAGGTTTTGTTCTTTGCAGACAGCGTACTAAATTCGACTCGTCAAGAATGTCAATAATCGATGAATTAGCGTGTTCTAATAGTCGACTTCCATGTTTTCGCGCGAAACTTTTTATTTCGTCCCGGACCGTAGGAATCCCGAGATCCCTGTGAAGATCTTCCTTTCTTTTTTAAATGTCGAATGTGCCCCGACAACAGCTGGTGAAAGTTGTTACAAATGTAACACAATTACAATTCATTAAAATAAAATATTTTTTTTTTCTGTTCAATACTATGGTTTTAAACTTTGTTATGGAAAATCCACTTAGGGATGTAGTCACTAAGTGCATTTTCCATCACAACTTCATCTAAAGCTGTTTGAATTGTTTTTGCCCTGTCTACCCTAAGGTTCATTAAATAAGACACATTATTTTTAATCGTAAATCGTAGAAATTTGTAGTTATGGGAAGTACACGAACAGACCTTTTATTTCTTTTAGTTTTTGAGAAAATTGAGACACAAAATTTTTTTCTCAAAATTTTGAGCATTTGAAAAGAATTTTTGTCGAAAATAATTACTGAAATAACTTTATTTAAAACTAAACCATAAATATGAGCGTCTGCATTTTCAAAAAAGTTACAAAAGAATCCTGACAGATTTTTTTGGAGTTGTTTTTCAATTTCTTTTTCATTTAAACTAGTTTTTGTTCATAAAATATGAGGATTTTTTTGTTTGGCTACCTTGAATCTTCGTCCCGTGAATTTTTGGGCAGATCTTATGCAAATCACCCAGTACCTACTCAAAAAATATGCTATTATTAACCCCAACAGCGACTACTCATTTTAAAATAAAAATACATATCTATCAACAAATTAGAGAATTCTAATTGTGTCTAATATTTGAAGTCTACTTCTAGGGGCTGCGACGACTTAAGTAAGAATTATTAAATATGGAAAAAAATATTGGAGAGGTGGTTAAATTTTTTGATAGAGTGCCTGTTATCTTTTTTTCCACCGTCACAGCAAAGACAAACGAAACGAAACCTGGCTGCGCGACCACGAGGAAATATGACAAGAAATTTTAGTCCGAATTTCGGAGTAGGTTTTGCTAGCAAAAAAAAGATCACGTTCAGCACGTTAAATGCTGTCACCTCCGACTGCTCAGTAAGGGTGGGTTCAGAACAGATATTATTTTATAAATTTGATTACCTGTATGAATTAATCTGTTGATTAATCTCTTCGCTCTTTTCCCAATCTGAAAAGAAGAAAATGGGCGCCAGTGATTTTTTCTTGAAAAAGGAAATCACAAACCTTTGAAGATTTTTGAAATAAGAAAATAGCGAAATTTTAGTTTCAAATGGATATTATTTATTAATTTTGCTTGGGAAACCTTGCAAACGGAGGGCTAAAACCCAAGATCTTTTGATCGAATATTACAACCGTGATATCAAATCAAGATGAAACGTTATCCCTTTGTCCCGAAAGGACCAAAGTGGATTTGAGTAACGGGTCACGAGTCCTGCAATCTCAGGAAAAAGGCAACGGAACCAAAAACTAACCGAATTATAATTTAGCACAATTTTAGCTACCAAAATTGACGAGGTAAATTTGAATAAATATCAAAAATATCAAACAATGAAAAATTTGTACTTAACTTTCCAATTTCCTCTCCGCTGTAGATTTTCTTCCCTCTATGTCTTCTCTAGTTTCCTCTCTAAAATACTCCTTCAACTTTCATTAAAATCTCCAACTACTTTTTTTTTCACTTTACTTTTCTAGTTCAGCACTCAAAATTAATTCCCTCGATTTTAGGCACTTTCCTCCAATAATCTCTTAAACAATCTCTACTTTCTGCTCTTCAGTCACGAAGTGTCCTTTCAGATTTTTTAATTTCTGTTCGAACCCTCTTTGATTTGTTTCCCCCTGTGCTTTCAGCCAATCGAAGCCCGCGGACTTCTATCACGTCATTTGTAAGCAACTGCCTCCTATGTTGCTGAACAGTGCCACCGTTGACGAAATCCAGCGGTCCTGCTTACTCGCACATAAACCCTGGCTTATGCAAGTCATCTTTGAATTCGCCGATCGCTGGTGTCACTTCCAGGAGCGCGCGAACCCGATGAACGCATTCAGCCATCTCCCCCTATTTTCCAATTTTGTTAAGAGAAAACCAGACCAGATGAACGCACCAAAAATCGAACGACTCAATTTCGAAATTCTATAATAATTTTTCCCCTCCCAATTTCTTTAAACAACCCAAAAGTAAAAGGAGAACTTCAGCGACAAAAAAAAAGAGAAGACCAATTATTCGTATTCGTAGCTTAAAATGCGGAAAGGTAAATTGAAAATCATATTCTACTCGCATTGAAAAAAAATAACCTACTTCGGTGAGTTTTTGTTAGATTTAGGGGAGTTAGGGAGTAGTCGATAACGTTTCATCTTTTACAATAATAAAGTTAAAATTATGTTGGGCAGTAAGCCATTCTCAAAAGAGTAACATCTAGCAGACGGTGACTAAATGTCAACCGCGCTTCTTAGGGTAGTTTGGATATATTTCAACACGACCGCCCGTCTGGTGTTTTGTAGAATAGTGGCCTGCTCTTCCATTTGTTAGTGGTATCGATTATCTTGTTTCTTCAAGCTACTGGGATAGGGTACTAATGACTGATGGTCCATTGTTTTTCTAATCTCTCCCAGTATATTGAAGAGAACACCTGTAGAAAACGAAGGGAAAGAACGACAGGAGCAAGGATATTGGAATATGCCAAGAACAGTTTTTGTCACGGTAAATTTTACCGTGACATGCCGTTATATTTGAAAAATAAGTGGGCTTCGTTTTGCTTCACAATCCTATGGTCTTCATGTTAGTAAACCTTACATCAAATTACAGCAGAAACAAAATTGTTTTTTCGTTTTGTTTTTTTTTTTTATCAAAAAATGCTGATACAATTTAAATTTTGTTCATCTAATGGGCCCTAAGTGACTGCAAGGAAAATGCCTTTTGAAATTTTAAATTCAAAACTACCTTTTTTAATAATTGCTAAATACATTTCGTTCCAATATGCGTGCACTGGTTTTTCTTACAAGTACCTTCAAACCTATTCAACAACAAACATATGACACACAATAATGTTGAATGATCCCAATCCCCAATGCGTCCAATTTTTGGTTTTTGCCAATAATATCTCTGGCTTCTACCTTTATTTCACTGTCTAGCTACCTCTAAAGTTATATAAAAATGAATTATGCTGGCCGGATTTACACGCGTGACAAATTGCCATTAATTCGCGTCATTAAAGTGGTGAAATCAAATCATCAATGACATGCATTTACACAAAGGCAAAATAATGTCGTTCTGATGCTCTGTCATTCTACTGGCAAGGAATGAGCAAGTTCATCCTTTTTTGTATACTTTCATTATTTACAAAATGGTGTCACTGTGCCAGTTAGCTATGTCATTTATTTTAGGACGAAAATGATGGCAAATTTTTAATTGAATTACGATTATGTCCATAATGGCAATGTAAATCCGGCATTACGTGCAGAAACCTTTAAGCAACGGAAGCAGACATATTCGAATTGTTGGATCAGTTGCAATACATGTCTGCCCATTCCCATTTTATAAAAACAAAAAGACATACTATTTTAGTTTCTTAGTAAGTAAATTTTGTGCACTAAATTTTTGTTATTGTGTGACGGGTGGTTCACAAAAATTACAAAAATGTGTGTCAGTCAACAAATAATACTTTTAATTCACTGTGTTACGGACGGACTATTTCAATGAAAATGACATAATCTGTGTGCTATAGGTCGTCCATACGAAGGATATGTTTTGAACGTATGACAGGTGGCTCACACTTACCACAAACATTCTTAGAGCCTGTTTAGATTGGGAAATTTTAGTCCGGACTTGTGAGTCTCATCATGTCTATATTCCACCATTTTAGGCACCTCAAAACACATAGAAACAACAACAACTTCAATGCTTTGCACATTGATTAGATTAGGTTAGGTTAAGGTGGCTGATCACTTCGGATCCAGTGTTGGACAGATCTGTTTTGTCGTCAGACAGGTAGTGATACCTATCCATCTGCTGTTTGTCATCATCATGGAATCTTGCTTAAGCATAAGTTTACATGTAGCGATTGGTTTTCCAATATTCATCTTGTTAGGTGATATTGGTATACTAGTTCCTATCCTGGCGAGTTCATCAGCTTTTCAGTTTCCTAGAATATCTCTGTGTCCCGGCACCCAGAAAAGGTGAATGTTGAACTGTTCTGCCATCTCCATTAGAGAAGATCGGCAGTTTCGGGCAGTTACGGAGTTTGTAGAAACAGATCTTAATGATTTAAGGCCAGCTTGGCTGTCTGAGAAGATACGGATATTCAATGTAGATATTAAGTTTTCTTTGAGCCAAGATAAAATTTCTTCAGGATTTCCGCTTGGAACACGCTACAATGATCAGCGAGATGGAAGGAGAGATAAATGTTTAGTTGTTCTGAGTACACGCCGCCACCCACCCCCTTTTCGGTTTTTGAGCCATACGTGTAGAAATGAATTGCTTCATCTTTCAAAAATTCATTCAAAAATCATGTGTTTTGCACATTGAAACACCAAAAAATTATTCTTATGAGGTCGGTGTTTATATTTTGTTTATGTCTCACGATAGCCCTGACCCCCCACTTCTCTTGTTCAGAAAGTACCGTGGGACCGGTCTCAATCTTCTCAAGCTAAACAGCGTCTTAAACACACACAAAAACTTTTTGAGTCGCGTTTCTCATCCCCTAAAAGTATGCGCGAAGTCTACGAATAAAAAGCAGCACAAATTTGGCAAGAGTCATTAGATTCTGTCTCATTTGTTGTGAGACAATTTTTCAGAAAAATGTCACTTCCACCTGAAGGAAGAAATAGACTCCCCCACCGATACGAGTTTTTTTCTCGTCTGAATCTAGACTATTCTTACCCCTTTATTAGAACCTAAAAGTGAAATAAGAAAGACCAACAGGTGAAATAAAAATCTGAAAAAAATTTTTGTTTCTACCTAGAGCAATTTGATGCCTATCCAGTAATATATTTACATATTGATATTTGGATGATTGGCCTATGGCGTTCTGTAAATTACTAAAAATCAATTATACTCACTTCACTCAGTTTAAAATATCGCATTTACAAATGTTTGCAATAATTTAATTATTTTGAAAGATTTTTATATTTGCAGTATTTTGAATGATTTCGAGTAAGATTTTTGAGTAAGATCTAAATGCGAGATTAATAAAAGCAAGATTTTGTAAATGCGAGATTCTGAAAAGCGAGATTTTTTAAAAATTGTTTTTTTTAATGTGGCATTGTGAATGCGACATTTGGTTTTGAGGTTTACATTCAAATTTGTCGCAGTGCAATACAATTTTGCGATGTTTTATCTGTTTTAAATAGTTTAAGTTTTAACGAAGTTACATCTTTTTATCCCCCAACCACCAAGCCATTTACTTTACCTTATTTAACGCCAAGATCCAACTACGAAGCAGTTGCAGTTGGCTACGACGACGTCAGCAATGAATGTGCAACAAATGCTGCATACCTCAAAAGCGCCCACGCAAATTTCAAAAGAGGACACACACCGACATTCGGCGACGGCAGCAAATAAATCTCGTTCGTGGTTTTTAAAATACACATTTGGTTCGGACAGCAAAGTCAACAAGTAAGAGTGGCAAATTCATTGGAAATGAGATTTTTCTTGCCACCGTGTCAGTCCAATCAAGTTTACGAGGTAAAGAACCATCTCAAATCTATTAGTGTAAAACTTATAACGAAACTGCTGGTTATCAATACCAGGTAGCAGTTTTAAAACTTTTTGGCTTCCACCGTGGAAACTCCCCGTTCCTCCCTCCTTCATCATTAGTTAAGACTAGAGACTTTATCCCAACCTTCGCTGTCTTTACTTCCTACCCCCTCCAAAAAGCTAAGACTAGGGACTCCATCCTAACCTTCGCTGTCTTAGCATTTTCTCCTCCGCCACCGTATTTAAGGCTACGGATTCTATCCCAACCTCCGCTGTCTAAGGCAAGGCTTATACTCTCCGC
Source organism: Dasysyrphus albostriatus (assembly GCA_946251815.1). Taxonomy (NCBI): domain Eukaryota; kingdom Metazoa; phylum Arthropoda; class Insecta; order Diptera; family Syrphidae; genus Dasysyrphus; species Dasysyrphus albostriatus. Next base: position 17,326,883 of record OX276335.1, on the reverse strand, counting down.
CGCTGTAGTTAGGACTAGAGACCAACGTTGCCGCCATGAAAAAGTAGTGAGGGCCTTTTATAAGTTATTGGGGGCCATTTGACAAAAGCTGGGGCCCACATACATCACGATACACATATTGAAGGTAATATCATTAGCGTTTTCATTTTTGTTCAGTTCTGCGCATATCTCAAAATGGTGGATCCCGTGTTATTTGACTGAAAATTATTGTATGTTATGTGTGTATTCCTTTGTTACTTGATTAGAAAATAAAATTGTTTCGACATATTTAATGATTATAATTATTATTTTATTACTTTGACAAAAAGAAAATTGGTTTTAAGTGTTATTTAAATAATTTCTTTCGTGTTTGTTGTGTTTGTTGTTGTTGTAATACGGCAAAAATATCACGAGAACGGCCATCTTTAATTCCTTCTGACAGTTCTCATTTTAGACAACCTGCGCAATATAATACCTTCTATTTGTGTACTGTGCACATACATTACATAAAAATCCTTCCCTAAAAAAAATAAATTATTATTTCATTAATGCATTTAATCTCTTAATAAGTTAAAAAAAATCAAAAACCATATTTTTTAAAGAAATTTAATGGCCTTGAGGCATTTTATAAAAATAACTTAAAATTTTAGGTAAATACATACATATATATATTTTAATCTGTTTGGGAATAAAAAGAAAACAATTATCCCAGGTTGCCCTGCAAAAAATCTTTAAGAGTCTCTGTCTTTAGCTCTGTGCAGGGTGAGAGAATTTATCCTGCCGTTATTGTAAATGAAAAACTTTGTTAGCTAAGACCGAAAATATTGTAACATTATATGAAATACCTTGTTAAGTTATCCGTAGATAAACAATAATTTATCCCTTGGAACTCGAGTTCTGAACTCTCTTAATACCGAGTTTTCGCTTTCTAGGGTTTGACCCTGGACTCCGCTGACTTACCTCAGCAGGAAACAAAATAGCATCACAAAGTGTATTAAAATTAAATAAATTAATTTGAAATACAGGGTGGCGCACGAATCGTGCTACAAGAATAAAACGTGATAACTTTTTTTCTGTGTGAGTAAACGGCTTATTTTTTTTTTTTATTTTGTAGGTTACTATTTAGATTTATAAAAATGGATGCTTGGGATACGGAGAAAAGAATTTGGATAGTGCAACGGTACCATGCTTTGCAGACCGTCATTTCCGTCCAAAGGGAATTTAGGCGGGAGTTTGGCGGTAATCCCCCGAGTAGATGGACCATTATGAGGTTTGTAAACATGTTTGCCGAATCTGGAAGCATCGCACGAAGGCCGTACCATCGAGATGCCAATGTTCGGGTTCAGGATACAATCGCAGCAGTAGCATCTGCAATACAGGCCAATCCGAGCGTTTCGACCCGAAACTTATCGGGGCAAATTGGAGTTAGTAGACGGTCATTACAACGGATACTTCATGACGATTTAAACTTGTTTCCGTTCAAAGTCCAAACTACTAGCAAGTTAAACCCTCAGGATTTGCCTGTTCGCCTGGAATTCTGCCAAAAAATGATATCAATGGCCGAAGAAGACAACACATTGATCAATTGTTTGTTCATGTCTGATGAGGCCCATTTTGATCTTAACGGCAATGTAAACAAGCAAAATTGCCGTATATGGAATGAGTCTAATCCAGAAATGCTCCATGAGACGGAACTGCACCCAGAACGAGTCACTGTGTGGTGCGCAGTTTCATCAAAGTGTATTGTCGGGCCGTACTTCTTTGAAGAAAACGGTGTAACCGTTACTGTCAATGGGGACCGTTATTTAAAGATGTTGAAGGAGTTTTTTTTTACCCAGAACTGCACCGAAGACGTATACCATTCAACAGCGTTTGGTTTCAGCAGGATGGAGCAACTGCACATATAGCCAGACCAGTTATGGCGGAGCTATACAAAAAATTCACAAACAAATTAATTTCTAGGAACTCCACTTTTCGCTGGCCCCCTAGGTCACCTGACCTGACTGCACCAGACTTCTTTTTATGGGGTTATGTCAAGCAAGAGGTGTATAAAACGAAGCCCAGGAATTTAACTGAATTAAAGCAGTCCTTAACGAGAATAGTTGAGGCGATCCCAACTTCAACTCTTCAGGCCGCAATGAATAATTTTTTGATCACGCATATGCGTGGGAGAGCGTGGAGGTCATTTGCGGTCTATAATCTTTAAAAACAACTAACTATTTAAAATAAAATTTAATTTTCTAACCAATAAAAAAAAAAAAATGAAATACATCGATTCAAAAAAAAGTTATTTGAATTTCTTATTGTAGCACAATTGGTGCGCCACCCTGTATCTACAAACAAAAAATAATGCGTCAAATTTTGTTTATGTTTCGTTAAAATTACCTCTTGGAAAATCTTAATCCACAAAGTTTGAATAATTAAAGTATTTGCGCCCACCATTGTCCACCATTTTAAAAAAAAAACTTTTTGGAGACCTAAATGCGATTTTCTCTGCTTCTTTTGAAGGCAGGGCTATATTTTTGTTTGACTTTCAAGGTACAAAATACTCACATAAAAAGTTATTTTCGAAAAACTGTGGAAGCTTTTGAGTTAAAAATGGTTCTTAGAGTTTATCTTGCCTGTTGTTCATCTGAGCGAAAACTGGTTTCTCTTGACAAAATAAAAAACATCTACGTAGTAGTTTTTGCAAATATAAAATATAAATTTGGCTGCACTCTTTATACTAATTTAATTTTAAGTTTGGGCGAATTTTTAATTAATCTGTATTATGTCTGGGTGCAGATCACTTTAGGCTTGATTAAAATTTTGAAATCTCTTTTGTATAATTAAAAATGATAACAGTGCTTTCTTAATTCAAAACATAAGTATTTAAGTTATTTTATTTAATACCCCAGAAAAACTTTTTATGTATACAATTATGCACTACTTTGTATATTTTTGACTACAACATCACTGAAAAAGAAGACGCATCGCTCTCTAAATCACAAGGTCTTTTAAATTCTTGTCCTCTTTCCCGTATCCATCGATTGAGAACTAGATTTAAAATCAAAGAAAAAGAGTTTTCTTAGCCTAAATATTGTGTTCTTTTTTTCTGAATAACAGATTTGATGCTAAACCTACCCCATTTGGATCCTACCAAGACAGGACAGGCACCATGTTCAGTCCGACTATCACCATCCCCAGATGCATGCAAATTGTACCAGAATACTGCAGCACCTTTTTTCGGCTTCACTAAGCTTCTGATACGTGGAAAAGCTGTTCCACCACCTTGTTCCACTTCTGACAGCTGTCAATTAAATTCATCATACATTTATAAAAATTCATAAAACATAAGGCTCAAATCCTCACATAAAAAAGAACCGTTGCAATTCGATTGTCCTGTTCATCTTTTATCTATAAAAATTATACAAACAAAAATCAATTTGAAGTCTTCCATGGTATACAATACAAAAAGTAAAACTAACCCAAGGAAAAAAGTCAAAATGCTGGGCGTAATGCCCTCCGATACCGTAATTTGCAAGCTGATGCTGTTCAGCAGCTTCCATATTTAAGCCTGTCATATCGGCTACTCTTTCATCGATGGTTTCCAGGATTCTATCTGTCTCCTTTGGAAAAAATACAAATTGGCTTGTCCTGAGTTCCGACACTTCAGAACCATTATTTTTAGACATCACAGTGGCACGTGAGATTTTATCAGTCGCCATTTGGATGAGTTTTTCAATTTCAGAATCGTAAATGACATCGTGGTATAACACAACCAAAGGATCCCAATGTAATTCTTCAACTTTTATAGGAGCCAACAGCAGAAACGGTTGGGTTTCGGTTAAATAACCACAATGCAGGTAACGTTGGTAGGATGACAGAGGATTAATGTGTCCACTGCATGTGAGACGATAGGCAAGATGTGGTTCGAGTTCATTTGGGTTGATTGTATCCAAGTTGGCAGGTATTGGCTAGAATCAATAAACTTGTTTGAGAACATGGTTTCTTCACAAAAAGAAGTTTTTTCAATCATCTTTTCAACCAATTAACTGCGCATTCTTCTGCCTTTATTGCAGTACCTTAAACTTCAAATAAACTTTTCAGAGCCAAATGATGGGGTTAATTAGGTTTTAAGACTTTCATTAAAGTCTTGACGACCTATCATCAATTTTAGGGAAAAGTTCGTTTTAGAACAAGGACAATAAGCTTCACACTCACCTCATGTTCAACCTCTATATCCCTTGACTCATCAGTAAATTGATGTTGTGTGTAGTTATTATATAACTCCAATACTCTCGTGTCATTTGGAAACCAATTTTTCAATTCTTGTGAAATTTTCACAGCTCCCTTAAAATCCCCTATAACCGAAAAAAAGAAAACACACAAGATTCCTTTCAATTTCACTTCACTTTACATCACAATATTGCGCCTCTTTCATACCCAATTTGAATTTCACCACAGCCAGCAGCTCCAACACATCGGATGGTCGCAATTTTATATCCATTAAACTTGGCTCATACCTTTGGGTCCTTTGCAAAGCCTCCGACAGCCATGCGTGTGCGGCAAGTAAATTGTTCGTTTTCATGGCAACTTTACCAAAATCAAAACAATCTTTTGCTGACAACTCTGATATGCTAAAGTGAAATGGTTTAATCGAAGGATGATGATGGAAGAAGATGATGAAAAAGAAAAGTCGCATTATCCTTACTTGTATTTGATGCCACCTAGGATACCATGTACCATATCCTTGGTACTTAATCGATAGACTTGTTGTAGACGCAATATACCTTCTATAGCTCCGTCGTAGTCATGCTCACCGGAAGGAGTGTAATTGTCTTTGAATTTATCGATGTTTTTTAGAATGTCTACAAAACATAAAAGGATAATACTTATTGTAGAATGTGGTAAATTTATGGTTGGAAGCTTTTAGCAGTAATAAATGTTAATAGAATGAATGAAAACGTTACGAAGTCCTTGTTTGTTTTTTTTTTCTTATAAATATCAGAAGGATAAGCCTTGAAAAAATATTCAGATCTTGAAAAAGTTCATATGAAAGCAACAAAATTGCGAAAACGATTCGTAAAATATTTCAAAATAAAAACAAGAAAGCTTTAAGGGTATTGTTTGTATTTCCTGCTACTAACATGGCCACCATATTAAGACTTCAAGAATCGAATAGATATTTTGATTAGGGCTGGCCACGATACCAGAATAGCCTCGGTATCGTTTGGTATCGGTATCGGAAACCTAACCGATACCGAGACGATACCAGATCCGAACGAAACCGAGACGATACCAAACGGTACCGTATTTCTTGGACCGAAATTTACCAATACTCTCGGTAATATCGTTTAGTATCGGCAGAAAATATAGTTTTTTGAATATTGTTATTAATTCATTACAAACAAACAATTTTTGTAAATGGCTTCTCGGAAAAGGCTCTAATGATTTAGATGACATTTTTAGAACTTTTCTTCTTAGCAGGGAGGAGGTTTCGGCAGTAATTTTAATTACAACTGCCCACTGCCACGCCCATTTAACCTATACTGGCTTTCTCTAAAACCAGTGATCTGGATGAAATTTTCTGACTTGGTTCTCTTAAGCGAGAAAGTGACTCAAGTCCCTGCGTCCCCCCCGCGTCAAAATTTTATGTCGACTTCCTTATCGGAACTTTACTTAGACATTCTGAAATAAAGCCTCAGTCAACAAAAAAAACTTCAGTTAATTAAATTGTCTATCAAAATAATGATTTTTGTCTTAAATCTTGAAAATACCAAGCGAGTTTAATTACTACATCAAGAGCATGTAACCAAGTCGTGCATTTTTTTCAAGTTTGCGACTCAGACCAAATCGAAACGAGACCGATACCGAGACGAGATTTCGTTGTACGAGACCAAACGAGACTGAGCTATACAAGACCGAGACCGATACCGAGGCGATATTGAAATTTTTCGATTTTGACGATACCGAGACGATAATTACAAAATTATCGTTTGGTTTGATATCGTGGCCAGTTCTATCCAAACTTGATTTTCACTATCGTGGTAATTGTGTTCGTCTTTTGCTATTGTCTCGCCGTGACATTTACACATAGTTTTTGACATTCCAGGCCCAACGCTACCCAGCTGAAGTGAGAAGTTCTCAACGATTTGGTGACAAGCATGTTTGGGATGGTTTAAAGCTGCTTTAAACATGGTTTAAACTTTAGCGTGACAAAAGCCAGATAACGGAAAATCATTTAAACTGCCAAAAACTACGTGTTAATGATACGACGAGACCAAAGCGAGAATATAGCGAGAAAACCTCAAGAACAGATCCCTGTATAAGTGAGCTTAGCGAGTTCACAGCAAGGCGAAAACAATGACCAAAATACTAAAAACCACGTTTGGCTTTTAAACCACGTTCTAAGCTTATTTCAACCTTTCTGAAAAATTTTATTTAAAAAAAAATACCACCAAAGACCAAATCAAGATGGGAAAACATTCTAAATGCCAAAAACCGATTGTGAATGTCATGGTGGGACCAAAGCGAGACTATAGCGAGAAAACCAGGACATAGATTTCCGTGTAAACCGAATTGGCGATTATTTTAAGTACAAAAATGTAGAACTTTACAATTCTGATACGAACGAACAATCTGATTGATGCAGATGAGATTTATTTTTCTTCTCAGTGATAAATCTCACTGCTTGACCGAAATACAAAAAAAAATCAAAATAAGGGCTACTCTCAGACCTTGACCGAAAAAATGTTATTTTTTTAAGTAAAGCGAATTGAGTAGCTTTTATTGAAAATGACTACAAAAAAGAATTAGTGAAATTTGAAGAACCTTTTTAAGGTTGAGTTTTATTTCTGATCTCTGCGTGGAGCTCGTATCGTTTCGATTTCCAATACCAGTACCAAATGATACCGAGACTTTTCTGGTATCGTGACCAGCCCTACTAGAGACCTTCTCTCATATTGATACAAACATTTACGCACATGGACACCAATTTTTTTTTTTTATTGAATAGTTATTGAAATAAAAATGGAAAATCATTTTTAAATATAAGATAAGCTTTTGTCACACTCACTTGCTCCGACTTCATAATCCATGAAATTCCTCAGCTTCTCCCAATCCACCGACAGACGCTTCATCATCAAATACATGTTAATTGGGTTCTTAAAATACTCCTCGGTTTCTTCTGAGCTATCCTCGTGATTCCTTTCAAACAATACAAGCTTTCTGGAATTTATTTTTGATCCCATTGTTAGGTATATTGAATTTTCTTTTCATTATACAAAAGAGGATGACTCTTCAAATTCTCATGCAAGAAGAAAAAAATTACGACATCCTTACTCCTTAAGATAATCCAATTTGTTCTCATTGAGTATTATGAATTTTTCCATTTTTCCCAAAAGCAATTGTTCATAGTTGACCAATTTTTTAAGCTCATGCACAGATGAATAAAATTCGCAACTAACCAAAGTCGCCGTAAGCCAAATAAATGGGATAACTTGGCTAAATGAATTGCTTTTCATTTTTTCTTTTTTTTTTTACAAACTTTTAGTTGTCCTTTTTTCTTTGTTGGATTTTTTTTTTGTCAATCAAAAACTTTTACAGTAATCAAACTTTGTAAGTTTAAGTTAGAAATGGAACTGGAAGTGGCTTGAGAAATTAAAAAGAAATCAAATCATAAGGAGGGCCTGAAGCACATTAACCATCCAGAGTAGTGTGGTGTGTGTCGAAGGCTAAAGGTTGTTTTTTATGGTTTACCTATACTATAGTTTATGGGCTTAAAACCAGTCAGATGATAAAATTTGAATTTAAAATTATTCATAATTTTATTAGGGGCTTGGAAATTATATATTACACCAAAAGCAGTAGGTTAAGTGTACGACTGCGTTTGATGTTTTGGCTCAAATCAAAAATAAAAAATTATCAATTATTAAACTCAGTGAAATGCGATAGCTTTATATTTAAATATTATTTTTTTTCCTAGGTTGGATAAGCTCAATATAGAATCTCAAGAAAGATTGGAGTGGTTACTAAATTTGGAAAGAATATTCTCTCATCTAAAAAGCTTAATTTTTGAATATCAAAAATACCCTAGTCAACAAAATTAAAAGACAATTTTTTTTTTAATTTTTGTTAGTGTTTTTTTAAAGTCATATCTTTGTGAAAAGTGGTCGTATTGATTTGAAACAAAAAAAAACGTTATAAAACCTTGTTTTTTGTTTTGAGATTAGCTTGCGAATAATTAAATTCGTTATTGCAAGAAATGGTACCAAACAAAAAAAATTTAGTATCTTGAGTTTTTTTGAAGGACCTTCTTTCAGTGGATAATTTTTTTTCAGTCATAACATCTGTTATGGTCAGATAACTTGTTAATTCAGCCTTAAATTTGAAAAATAGCTACGTTTGGCTTTGATTACCAATATCTCAGTAGATAATGACGTCATAAAATATTCAAGGACAGTTTTGGAAATTTGAGTAAGATTTTTACTTGATTTTTTTAAAAATGTATTATAAAACGACTTTTTGTGGTCTTCCGGTAAATCTTTTGTTATTTTTTCAAATTTTGACTACATGACTTGCTCTAGTATATGCAAATTTTTAGACTTTAACAGCGTCAATATTCCCGTAAACTTTCAAATTGATTCATCGAACAGTTTTTCTTCATCAAATTTGTATATTTTTTTTTGGAAAATGTACTTTTTATTAAATTTCAAGTCAAAAAATATTTAATCAAAACTGTGAAAAAATTACACGAAATTTGTTGTTTTTAAATCAAGGTATAGGAACAAACACAATTTTTTACTTTAATTGGTTTGTAAGACTTTGAAAATTTGATGATGAAAAACGGTTCAGTGAATCAATTTGAAATAAAATCTGCATACCAATCCAATCCAATTTGAAAATTAACAAAAGATTTATCAAAAGATCACAAAAAGTTGCTTAATAAACAAATTATCTGACCATTACAGTTGATAAAAAAAAATTATCCTTGGCATTGAGGTTTGGTGACATTTCTTGCTATAATTTAAGTTTAGCTTTGGTCGGCTCAATACAAGCTAATTCTTAATCTTACTCAAAAACTAACAACTTAAGCTAAGGTAAGTGTGGAGGAGGGCGATTTAGAAGACGGAGTTTTAGGGATGGAGTACTGAGGTTAAAGTCAAAGGAGTTCATGTTCAAATTAACACTTCGCAGCATTCGAGAGATAGGTTCGTTTGAGCCATAGGAAGTCCTGTGAGTGGGAAGATAAAAAAGACGAGGATTTTGAGAACGAGGGTTAATGTTAAAAGAGACAGAGTGGTAGAGTGAAATGCAGTCAACGGAACCAGAAAGTATTCGATGAATGAAGAAAATGTCTGATATTTCTCTACGTTCTTTCAAAGAATTCAAGTTAATTAGTTTAAGGCGGTCTAGATAGGGAGCCAAGATAAGGGGATTATGCCAGGCAAGGCCTTGAAGAGCAAAGCGAAGGAAGCGACGGTGGATGCTCTCTTTTTTTTTTTTTTTTTTTTTATCCGATGGAAATCTTCAAAAGACACTCGGTAAGAATCGGTACCAAGTAGTGTGGGACTCTTACCGCACTAAAACCACCGGTGAATCAGGACCAATCAATGAAAGATCGACAAATGATTTTTCTTTCTTAATTTATCGGTCGCATTGTGGGAAGTTTAAGTTATAACACTTTCCATAGCTTTTAGACCATCACCTCATGAGGCCGGGTTCTTCTTTATCTCCGAACATTGTCTCGTACATTTAAGACGGTCTCCATTTCGGAGCTCGTATGACTTTGCAGTCGCTGATTGTGGGATGTAGTACTGTTAATAAGAATTGGAACATTGTTTATTATTTTGTTTGTAAAGTTTATATGCGTCGATTTTGTTTCATTTAGTTTGATTCGCCATTTTTGCGTCCAATCACTAACTTTATCGACTGCATTTTGCATCTTTTGTGAAGCCTTCGTATCGGATTTTTCTGGCACCATTATTACAGTATCATCAACAAAGGTGGCCATGATAGCGTTGATGTCCACTGGAATATCCCTTGTATATAACAGATACAGGGTTGGTCCTAGGACACTTCCTTGTGGTACACCGGCTTCAATTTTCTTTAGTTCCGAGTAATGTAACGTAGGATTTCAGTATTTCGTAGTACTGCCTGGGAAGATCCCTTAGCAGTTTGTACTCAAGTCCCAAGTGCCAAAACTTGTAAAAGTCTTGAGCAACATCTAAGAATATAGCCGAGCATACTTGTTTTTCTTCAAGTGCCTTTTCCACAACATTCTTAATCCGATGCACTTGGTCTATCGTGGAATGTTTATTTCTAAATCCAAACTAATGGCTCGGAATAAGTCTTCTTTTATCTATTAGTTTGCTAAGTCTTTTCAGAAGCAGTTTTTCGAAAACTTTTGCCATGATTAGCATAAGCGATATAGGTAAGATGTTACTTCTGTTGGTGGCTTACCTTGTTTAGGTATAATAATGACTTCTGCAATTTTCCAATGATGTGGCACATATCTTAGTTTAAGGCATCATGCATTTATTATACCATTGGAGTTTTTTGAAGGCTATAGAAGGCATTTCTTTCAAAACCTGAGCAGTTATTAGATCGTACCCTGGTGATTTTTTGTTAGACAACTTATGTTGACACATACTTCTTACTTCTTTGAGCGTGACAAAAGGAATTTCACATTCATCGTTTCTATCAACAAACTGTAATGGATCTGTAGCTGTGCTTGCCGGAAATGGCTTAAAAACATTCGCGAGATGTTCAGCGAAGAGATCAGCCTTTTGTTTTGGGTTTCCGATCCATTTACCATCTTGAGATTTTACTGGCGGGTTTTGTGCCTGTGGTCTTTTAAGGCGCTTAGCTGCTTTCCATAAGGAGTATTCCGTAGAAGCATCCGCCGCCAGACTATTCAGGAATCTACTAAGTGAATCACTTTTGAATTCACAGATTCTTTTCTTTAGTTCATTGTTAAGACGGTTAAAAACTGCCTTATCACCTGGAAATCTCGTAGCTTGCCATTTTCTTCGAGCTCTTCTTTTCTCCAAGATCAACTCCTTTATTTCGACAGGATATATTATTTCTTTTTCTCTTGAGTTCGAAATTGTTGGAGTACTTTTTTCAATAAAATTGTTCTTGCAATAAATTGTTCTACTTCATGATCAATTCGGGATCCTAGGTTTATAAAACTTTCAAGATTATCTCTAAATTCGTTCCAGTTTGTTCTTTTATTCACGAGCTTAGGATTACTTTTTTCTATTATTTCAGCTTCGCACAGTGATAATATTACTGGAGTATGATCTGACGATAAATCGTAATTACCTTCGACACTTATATGGTGTCGATTAATACGTTTTACTACGAAAGAGACTATAATATCTGGTATTTTGTTAGAATCAGATGGGCAATATGTTGGCGAGCCAGAAGAATAAAATTTGCAGTTGTATTTGCGGCCTGCTTGATATAGCCGTTTGCCTTTCGTTGTTATGAGCCTAGATCCCCATTGGGTGTGTTTAGCATTGAAGTCGCCACCAACAAGGAAGTTATGTCCAAACAAATTTAGGAGTTCTACATAGTCTTCTTCAGTTGGAGAGCGCCTCGGAAGGCAGACGCTATCTTCAACTCTTTCTTTTTATACCAATACTAATTGTGGTTACTTCATTAGTAAACTTAGGCTCTTCATAGTGCGTTAAGCACTTTTCTATTAGTATTGCTGATCCTCCCCTAGCTTTGTCAGCTGGGTGCGGAGCGTGATAACACGTATAGTTAGGTAATTTACTATCAAGATTTTGTTCTATAGCGAGGTGAGTTTCGGACACCAAGCAAATGTCTATATGCTCTATGTCTAAAAAGATGTTTAGTTCTGATACATGTTGTAAAAGACCGTTTGCATTCCATGTTGCGATTTTGAGTGTTCTGTCCTTCATTGTTTTTTAAGAGCGACTTCTTCGCTTAGCTGTTTTATGTTTAAATCTTGTTTGTCAATCCTTTTTAGGATAAGCTCAAGCATTTCTCTAATAGATGTTTCTTTGTTCTTCCGCACATTTTTAACAATCTGGGAATAGGATTTATTTTCATCACTTTTGCTTAGTGCAATTGCTTTTGGCGGTTGATTTTTAGTTTTGTTTTCAACGGCTACTTTTTTGCTTTCAACTATGGCTTTTGTGATTATTGGGTTTCTTAGCTTGTTCCCAGTTTTGTTTTTTCTTTTTGTGTCTTGGAATTTTTTGGCAACTGGACATCCTCTGTAACTTGCAGGATGGTTGCCTTGACAGTTAACACATTTCGCTTTCTGTTCTCTGCCCATGGGACAGTTTTTAGTTGCATGCTTGCCTTCGCATTTGACACAAGCAAACTCACGATTGCAGTATTTTTGTGTATGCCCAAAGGCCTGACAGCGTTTGCATTGTGGAACAATTTTTGACTTTCGCAGTGGTTCAATTTTGACAACAATGCCCATAATTGATTTTATACTGTAAATCTTATCGAGACTTTCTTTATTTTCAAAGGTCAGCATAAACAATGGTAGAGATCTTTTTGCTGTCATTGATACCCCAGTGGAGTCTTTGATTACCTCATTTTTAATAAGATTATTCGCATCGAGAGCTTGGAAACCTTTTTGAATAAGATCTTCGACAATATCTTTGGCAACACATGAAGAGTGGAGGCCTCTTGCTACTACCTTTATCGGCCTTGTAGCTTTATTTTCGTACGAGTGCCACTGAATTTTCTTTTTGTTCAATTCTTCAGTGATAGATCTATACGCATCGGCGTCTTCAACAATGACTTTCCAATTGTCTTTATTGTATGATGTATATTTACATGCCTAATTACTGTATTTTCCTACTATGTTCTTAAGCTCACCAAACATTGTCAATCCGGAAATCATGATTGGAGGTGGTGCAGTTTGCCTAGTACCTTTAGCAAAAGACTTCTTTTGGGATACATCTTTTATTTCATTGTTTGATGTTTTCGCTGTTGCAGCAATATCCGCTTTTGAAGTTACCTGTTTAAGTTTTTGAACAGTCTATGGGCTACCCTCTGCTTTCCGTTTCTTGGATTTACGTTTATTTCTGTTACCATCTGTTTCAAAAAGAAGCTCTTCCTCATCAGTATGAAACTCAATGGTTTTTGGTGGGCTTTTCACAAGTATTTTTGGACTAGTCTTGCTGTCATTTTTTGATGTTTTCATGTCTAGCAAGCTGACTTTTTCTTCAAGTCTCTTAATTTGTTGCTGAAGACTTTTTCAAAGAATTCAAGTTGATTAGTTTAAGGCGGTCAAGATAAGGGGATTATGCCAGGCAAGGCCTTGAAGAGCAAAGCGAAGGAAGCGACGGTGGATGCTCTCGATTCTGGAAATGTGAATAACTTGATAAGGGGACCAAACTTGAACGGGTTTTCTACATTTATATTGAAGGTTCCGTTATTTTTTTTAAAAAGTGAAAAACTTTTCTTAAAATACTTCACAGAGCGTAAAAAAACCTTAAATACCGAGATTGATAAAAATCGACCATTTAGTTTTCATAATATTGTATTCTGAAAAAAAAAATTAGAAAAGTTGAGAGTTGAAAAAGTTTTTTTTAAGAAAGATGAGATTTTTTAAAATTGCTAAACAAAATTTATGGCATGTACCGTTATTTTAAATTCCAAAAAAATGAAGAAAAATGTGTGGGCAGAGCCTCTAAAAACCACTTTCTACCAAGTTTTAAGAAACTTGATCCAGCCGTTAACGCTGCAGCCATTATAGAAAAACCATCTTATATTCTTTAATTTGCAACTTAAATCTGATGATCTAGAAAAATTAAGTTATAATATTTTCAACTCTGGACCACTGACTCAAACAGTTGCGGGGGTAGTTAGCTATTTCATCGTATTTTAAACTAAAAGTTGTATCTTTTTGAAAGTAAATTCTAATTTTTTAATAAAGGTAAATGTTACTCAGTTTTTTTACAAAAAAATATTTCCATGAAGAAACAGAAGACATTCTTAACTTAACACTGTTGTCTACCGTTGCCCTTAAGGTCATAATCACCTCGCTGGCCGGTCAAACGATAATAAAAGTTTTGATGGATATGATGGTCTCAGATGGTCAAATGTTTACCGGTAACCTGTTATCATCGATCGTCAGATACGCCGGCCGCTGGTTCATAAAATTAATTTATTATTGAATTTTTAATCAATCGCTTGGATTTATTTTGCTGTGGGTACATTTTATTAAGGTGTTAGGTATATTCGTTTAATGCTGGCAGAATCATATTAGTTTTGAACCTGAGTGTCAAAGGTGATTTGTACATAATTTTAGTTGACTACAAATTCTAAATGTAAATATCGAAAAATAAGTACTCTTTTTGTGTGTGTAAATGGTAAGTGGAACAAATTTGATTTGAAAAAATAAAAGTCCACAAACATATTAACATATATACTTCATTTATACTTTTAAAATTTTGATTAAGTAACTAAGTAAGTAAAACCAAGCCTATCTTTACATAAACATACAAAATACATATACACTTAACAAATAAATTTGATATAGTGATAAAACTTCTTGAAACAATTTATTAATATATTACTTTTTACGTGTATCAACTTTTTGCAAACTTAAAAACAAAAAAACAAATATTTCTTAATGTAAAGATAGAAGCATTAACCATGAAATTTACCCCACTTGGAACTAACAATGACACGACATGCAGCGTGTAGTGTGTTATAATCTTATTATTTTCCCTTAGGATTCAGATTGTGTCAGAAGTTGCAAGCATCTTTCTTTGGGAAGACGTGGAGTGCAACATTGGGAAATACTGTAGCACCTCTTTGTTTCATATCATTCAACTAACAAGCTAAAATAAGTTCTTATTCAAATAATTTATAAGAGGAAAATTGAGACTTGTACATAAAACGTAGCTATGCGATCTCCTGTATGAGGTAAAGCGTCTCTGTTGTTAAAGAAAAATACGAAAAATATATTTTAATATTTAAAAGAGACTTCCTGAAATCAAATAAATTCAAATAGCCCAGCCAAGAAAGGAAATATAAATGTAATAAATCATGCTCTCTGCAGAGGGTTATTATTTTATGTTGTAGGAATGACCCCCAGGTAAAAGATATTAAAAGCCCTGGGCAACGAGCTTTAGACAGAAAGAAGGTTGGTGCCTTTTTGTAAATTTTCGTTAATATTTTAAAAAACTAAGAGCATTATCGGAAAAAGGTACACTTCATAATGAAACTAAATTTCCGTTGTTTCTGGGTAAATATAAAAAAAATATTATTACAACCATGTAGGCCAATAACATTGTTTTTCAAATGTTTTTTTTTTTCCTACTCTTAGTATCTTTCTCAACCTTGTTCTTACCGAAACTATGAATTAAACTTTTTTGATAGGAAACTGTATTCCTTCCTTTAAAACTTGAACCTAGCCTATTCTTGAAATGCAAAAAAAAAATGGTAATTTGGACCCTTACTGCAAGTTTCTAGCGCAAGCATGCTCGGTTCATGAGATATTCTATGTGACCTGTTAGCTTCACTGTGAAGTTACCCTTATTTGGCGAACTGGAAAATCGGGAATAGAAATACAAAAAAAAAATGCAACAGAAAAAAAACTGCAAATTCCTGTCAAGGTCCCATTTGCGAAGGTGAAAGTTGCCCTGCTAACTTCACAGAGATGTCTATTAAAATTATAGCAATCTGCAAACGCCAGTTTTTTACAAAAAGTTGTGCAGTTCATGATTCAATGCGTTTATTAGCTTTTTCAAATTTCCTATTTCTTGTCTTTTGCTCTTGCGCAAAGGTGAGATCTACGATCCACCCCTTTTATAAGTAAGCACCTGGATGACTTTTCGCAACACTGGCGCAACTCTCCCCATAAAAAAGGAGGGTATAACAGTTTTTTTCTACTGTGTTTTGGGATACAGGTCGTTCAGTTCCGACTACATCAAAAATTAGAATTTGGGGTAGGTGCGAGGTTGGGTGTATGCAAAGTTTCCTTTGCATTTTTTGACTAAAGTAAGGACTTTTGGCCCACTTTCTGAAAAAACTATGAACTTTCGAACCACTTCCCTCTGGAATTTTGGCCTTCTTTAGTGAGTTATTAGTTCATAATGCATTTATCGACTTCTAACCCACCCAAGTGAGCTTAAAGCCCATTATGGACTTTTGCATTATCGAATTTACCATTTCAAATAGCTAACTAACCCTACCAAACTATAAATAAGTACAATGACCTGCTATCATGTTTAACTACACAAAAACAATATAAGTATAACTGGCGAAAATTATTATAGAATCAAGAAGTATTACTGGTCCTATAGAAAGGTGTTCAGAAATAATTTATTGATTGATAAAAATAATGAAGTAAATTGATTTAATAACTGCTTCATTAATTATTAGTTTGATTTTAATTTCACATCAATAATAAATAGGTACATTGTTATCAAGTAATTGATACTAAAATTAAATATAAAAAAAATTTTATTGTTACAAGTTTCAATTATAAAGATAGACCCAGAATAGCATGGTTATTATGTTATTCGTTGTGGGAATTGAAAATTGAGTGATATTTTCTCATAACAAAAAATGAGATTTCATAATGTTGCGTTATGAAATGAACTTAGGAATAAATTAGTTTTTCGAAATTTGTGTGCCTAAGAGACCTTATTTATATCAGTAAAATCGATGTAATTTAACAAAATTTTTGAAATTAAGTTTATTTTCTTTATTAAGTTGATGAAGTTAAAAAAAATTATTTTGACAAAAATACTTGATAGCTAGTAAAGCTTTCAGAGAATTTTTAAAATAAATTTTAAGTAGAGTGCCAAGTGCCATACATATACGTACATAAAATTTGTCTTTAACAATAACAAATCAGCTGAAAAAAGGCTGGGATCTAAAAGTATCTATTCATAATGTTCAATGTTCGTTTATGAAGGTTAACAAAAATATCAAACATTTCAAGAAGAGAACTATTTAAATGATTCCATGCTATGAAAAAAATTTGTAATTTAATAAACACGTTCAGGAAAATGAGATCTCAGAGACCTCAGGAATATCAGTCTCGTGAAAAGTATTCTTCGGAAAAATTTCTCAATTTTACTGTCAAATTACTGAGGAAAAGGTGGTCCACCCCGGGTGGCAGACTAAAAGGGGGTGCCATCAGTAACAGCAAAATAACAACTTTTCACGTTACACAAAATAAAAACACAAATAAAACAATAAATTTGGCTTGAAAATACCTCCGAAATATGTAATGTGCACTTGGATTTCGTTTCATATCTCAGCAAAGGTATTTTTTTTAGAAAAAATAAGTTCATATTAATGCTTACAAAATTTTTGCCAAAAAAGATTGTAATACTATTTTTCGTAGGAGGAACAGGATTAAGTGTGAATTTTGTGTGCGTTAATTTGGATGAAAAAGTCCATAATATTCGCAAGAGCGCAATGTACTGAGCTTGAAACTTCAATTGAAAGTAAATCAGACGAATACGGCGTCATATGATAGCTGCAAAAAAAATAAATTTAAAAGGTAAAGAAATTTTTGACAGCCTTTGAATTTTGATGCTTCATTGTTAAGTAGACTTATTACTAAGTTTCTTTTTAGCAACAAGAATTTATCCAATAGTAAGCGTCTCAGTGGCATCGTATAAACAAAGCTTTTCAAAATTAGAATTAATTAAGACTTATCTAAAATTAACAATGAGCATGAATAATAGTTGACTAATCTGGTTGTACTTTCAATCAAAAAGGAGCACACAAAAATATAAGATTTTAATGACTTAATCGAAACATTCAGTACAAAAAAAAAACTCGAAAGAACTTTAATACAAAATAATTGTTCATGTTTTTTTTTCTTATATTGTTTAAGGGGTGTAACCTTGCTTTACCACCCCGGGTTACAATGCCTGTTAGTCCGCCCCTGGGAACCAGCAGCTTCTTCTTGGATTTTTGCTCTTAATAGCAAATCCGCATGCTCAATAAGCTCATATAACTGTTGTTTCCAACTTCTTGTATCCTCCAATTTAATATTTAGGTCTGTTCTACATTCTCCAGCCTAATCCAATCAATATTTAAGAACCCCTAATTTGCTTTGGAGTGTTTGCGTTGCTGCCCATTTTCAGTTTGTGATTTGGCATTTACATCATTTTAAGAACAAAGTTGATCTGAAGCTCAAGCGTTTTAATAAACAATGGTGACAACAATCCATGTCTCGATTATAAAATCATATAGATAGGAGAGTTAGGTGGAAGGTGAAAAGACCTCTTAACTTAGAACTTGAGAAGTTTCCCCGGAGTTTCATATTTTCTTCTTCCCCAACTTGAGCAGCATACAAAATTACCGACTCTGCAACTGCCTCGAATACCCGAAAATAAAATCAGTGTTCGGTCGAGCTGGTCGATATCTGTCTCCAATGCTCTTTTCGAACAGTGTGTCATGCCATCCTTGATATATTTACATCCCTTACTTTTGAGGTCTACGTTTAGACCAAATAAAACACTGCAGTTGTAAGAAGCGCTGGGAAGCCTGGTGGTAGAAGGGCCCTTCACTTTTAGTCTAAGAAACTGAAGAAAAAAGAAAACCCCCCATTTACTACCCCAACTCGTTCTATGGCTGTAGTGGTCACAGATTTGGGGGAGGGGTCATGACTAGGGGGGGGGGTGACTGATAACTTTCATGGTCCTTTCGTAGGATAACCAACTGATTTCTCTACAAAAATAATTTAAACAAAAAAAAGTGTAATAAAAATTACAACCTAAAACAACATTCAAATCAAACCGCCATTTTGAAATCCGTTTTTGGGGGTGTTCCCATGGACGAATTTTGTCTGATTTTGGATATGTTGTTCAGTAATGGATGCTGAACAAAAGTCTATCCTTTTGCAATTGTGTCCATGTTTAGGGTACTTTTAACCTAGATTGCTTGGACTTATGATTTTAATATCAATTTTAATCAAAATCTCAAGTTTAAGTAAAACTTGCTATTATAATATTTCCTTCACTATATCAAGTTAAGATAGCTGTTATGACATTTTCCCTTCTTTTAATAAATTTCTGTTAAATATTATCATATCAAAGCAGAAACCACGGTCACATTCATTAAATATAATTAAATTTAAATCGACAAAATTAACAATAATGCAGAATGAGTGAAACAATAAAACATTTTTTTTTTTCTTTTGAAATGGAAAAATATTTCTAAAGCCTTTCAAATATTTTCTGCTATCGATTCTTGCGAATTTTAAAATTATGTTCTTTCTTATCTTAAATCATAATTTTATGATGTTTAAATTATTCTTATCCACTGAAAGTGTGTGATAAGTGATAGATAACCATTAACTGATTTTCTTACTCCTAATCTATAGCTTTGTTCAATAATTTTTTTTTGGCACTATTGATTTGTATGTAGTGTTTAGGCATATCTTCGGGAAGTTTCTTAACATCTGATCTGAGTCTAATTTTATATAAACTAGAATGCAGTATTTGATTGTTGTTTAAAGAACTTATCACCAACAGACAAATAATACTCTTTTGATAAATTTTAAGTTGAATATTTGTCAACAAACCAGCAATTATTATTAATGTCAACTCTTAAATGCTTTTTTTGTGTTTTTCAAGTCACTTATCTTGATAAAACTGGTTAGATAAAAAACAATGAACATAAACAATGCTTCTAATAAAAAAAAATTGAGTGAGTGTCACGTCTCTTCAGAAGTTGAAAAACATAAATTCATCAGTTAATTAAATACAATTCTTTTTATCATTGAAACCACACTGAACTTATGCCAAGTTACCTTCTTTGTGTGCGAATTTTTGTTTTATTATCATACTTCTTGGCAAGCAAGAAAATTCTATAAATATCACATATCACTTTAAACTTCATCAAACAAAATTTATTAATTTATTTATTCACGTGGACAAGGTCGTCTAAAAATTTGCTCTTTCTCACGAATCCACTTGTTGCAAACTTAAAAAAAAAAAAAAAATTGTTAAGGTTTTGATAGAAGCATAAACTTTTGAAACCTACCCCATTTGGAACCAACAATGACAGGACATGCAGCATGTAGTGTATTTGAATCTCCTTCTCCTCTAGTATTCAAATTGTGCCAAAAGATGCAAGCACCTTTCTTTGGGAAGACAGCAAGTTGAACGTTGGGAAATACTGTAGCACCTCCTTGTTGCACATCACTTAACTATAACAAGCTTAAATAAGTAGGAATGCAAACAATTTAGAAGAGGAAAATGAATAGACTTACATAAAACATGGCGGTGGCTATGCGATCCCCTGCGTGTTGTACAACGTCACTGGTCTTAAATAAAAATACAAAAAGAAATATTTAAAATTAAAAAAATTGAAAAGAATTCAAACAATCAAGGGAATTACAATTGGGTCGGAAAAAAAAATATTTCCTCAACAACCTTAAAACTTTTGAGTATATAAACTTGACTGCAAAAAATAGTGACCCTATGTCAATTCTTAAAAAGGCATGATCTCAAAGCTTTTATTATAAATTTTCTTACCCTTGAAACATTAAAGAAATCGTAATGCGTATCATAGTGTCCTCCGATGCCATAATTCATTGCTTGAAGTTGTTCACTTGTTTGCATTCCAAAACCCGTCATATCTGCCAATCTTTGACTTAACCTCAATGTGATATTATTTAAATCATCAGGAAACCAAGCAAATTTACTTGTTCGAGTAGAAACAGCAACTGACTTCTGATCAGTCTCACTGTATACTGTAGCACGCCTTAAATTCGGTGAAGCCATTGTTTGTAGGACTTCGATTTCAAGATCTGAAATGACATCATGATAAAGAACAATATATGGATCCAAGCTGATCTGCTCCATTTTTAGGGGGGCTAGTTTTAGAAACGGATTTGTTGTTGTATTATAGACACACTGAAGATTGGCAACTCTTTCAGGGAATTTTCCTTGGCAGCCCGATTGATATCTCAGTCTTCCTGGATCAATGTGTTCCACCTGAAATAGTAAAACTCAAATTTAATACAAAAAAACATTAAGCTTAGACGCTTGACAAGAAAAAAAATGTACCACTAACTTTTGAATAACTTTTGAAGACTTTCATCGCTCAGATTACCAAATATTTGTTTTTTTCTATCAAAATGTGTGCAACCGTTCACATTATGCACATTAGGGTGGTCCTTAAATTGGACTTAGTCTTGGATAGCACTCATTCGATTCAAAACATTGAAAACAATTTCCCTAATTTTTTCAGATTTTTACTAGCCCCTCCCCCCCCCCCCCGGGTGACCTTTTTTCACTTTAAGGTAGTAATTATGGGTGTATGGGTGAAGCATTATTTTTTTAAAACGCGAAAATAAATCAGAATGTATAGATTTGATTCAGACGAGCAAAAAATCGTATTGGAGGGAGATTCTATTTCCCCCTGTTCAGGCGGGAGGGGTAATTTTCTAGAAATTTGACGAAAAACAACAAAATTAAAAAAAAACGGAAACACTTACAATGCCCCGCCTTAGCTTTATTTAAAGCCTAAATTTAATTCTATAAAATGCTTTTTAGATAAAGCTTTTATTTTAAATAGTTTTTGAAAAAATAATTTTTTGTTTTTTAGTTTTTAAATTTGAATATTAAACTATAAACTATTTGAAATAAAAACCTAATTTAAGAAAAATATTACAGGCATTGTAAGTGTTCCCGTTTTTTTAAAAATAAGATTTTTCTGTTTTGATCCAAATTTTGAGAAAATTACACCTCCACCTAAACGGGGGAAAATAGACCCCCCTCCGATACTTTGTTTCTCGTCTAAATCTAACCTATACCCTCAGATTGTTTTTTTTTCCGTTTTATAAGAACCACCCTAGGCCAATAGTTAGTACCATAAAGTGAAAATGGGGAGACCAGGGGGGTGCTATAAAAAATGAAAGAAATAGGAAAAATGTTTCTTTTTTATGTAGATCCATTTGATGGCTATCCATCTCAGAATTTAAAAAAAAAAAAACCAATATAGGGATACACCTACTTAACGTTATTTTTTCATAAAAGTAAATTGGTATTTAAGAAAACCCTTAAATACCAAGTTTCAAAAAATTGATTATATAATGTTTTCAAAACTTTGAATTTTCACAAAAAAAAAATTTAATACTTTTTTGAAAATCCACAAAATATCATTTTAAAAATTTTGGTAAAAAACGAATTGGGGTCATAATTCTGAATACACAAAAATTCAGTTTTCAAAATGTTGCTTTTGGAAACTTAGTTTTTCATAATTCTGTTTTAAAAAATTCTGCAAAAAAAATTTTGAGATAACAATTAAACATGACGATGATAGAGAACTCCAAAAAAGTGGGTGGCAAGATACTGTCTGGCTATCTATACCTCGACCTACAGTCTGAATCACAGAAGCGATTTTCTTCAAATTTTGAATCAAAGTTTTTTTTTACTTTCCAGAGAGAAATTTCAAATTTTTTAGCCCCAAAAATAACGGGCCTAACATACAACCATTAAGAAAATGCTTACTTTTATCAAGAACGGCTCCGACGATTTTGATAAAAAATAAAATGAACGACTGGATCGCACGAACTTGCTCTTATGTTCAAGTTCTTTGGAGCAAAGAACCTTAAAATATGAAAATAATTATAGACAACAAAAAATAAAATCAAAAATATAAAAAAGCAATTAAATGAAAACAATTTTTGAAAAATATAAAAATATAAAAAGCATAAGTCCATTGCATTTCGCCAAGGTATGATAATTGGGCTCATCAGTTAGCCATTATTATTTCGAATTTTGTTTCCACGAACCCTAAACTTGCCCTATAGAACCTATATCGCAACTCAAAATCAGTGGATTACTGTGGGTATGGTATAATGTGCATTTTGGTAAAAAAAAATACTAAAAACTGTTATTAACGGAACTGCCACTTATTACGGTTTTTTTTTTTTTTTGATTTCAGTCAAAATTCAATATTCGAAAAAAAAAATAAATTTTGGATTTTTAAAAATACCTACTCATTCATTTTTTTTTTAATTCAATGTTTCCAAAACGGGTGCATGAATTTTTTTTGAAAATAAGTTTATAAATGTGATTTAATATGTGCTCAAAATTGACATACCAAAAAACTTTTCTTAAAAAATGTTATCAAAATTTTATATGTAAAAAATTAGTTTTTAAGAAAACCGCTGAAACGATTTTATATTTTTTTTTGCATTTATTCATATTTTTCACGTAATCAAATGCATACTTATTTTTGAGCTCTAAGTGATTGAGTAGTTTTTTTTTTTTATTTAAAACAATTTAAGGGCGATATTTATCAAGCATTCATAAACGGCTCTTAAATTTATGAGGCTCATAATCCAAATAATATTTGTTTTATTCACCAACCACTCGTAGCTCTTTTTCGAAGTCCGAAAATGAGAACAACTCTCTCGCCACCAGACACTTAACAATGTGGGAAATCAAACTGTTTTCAAACTGGCCCAATTTTTTCGGTATTTCGCCATATTAAATAAATATATTTACTATGGCGAACCAACTCGCGAAGAACCAGGGCCTTGTGACTTATGTACAATTCTTAAACATTCCTGTGTGTTGCTTGTGTGTTACTGACAGAGTAATGGATTTAAAGAAAAGCTAATCTATCTCAAAAATGGTTCTTATGATTTTGATAAACTTCCTTTTTCTTTTATTGGGTCAACAGTTTGGTTTATTTTATAAATGACGTAATGGCTCTACTTAAAAAGAAACAGAATAAGCTAAATTTTCTACAAATTGAAAGAATTGTAAAAGACAGAATTTTCAAAAGTAGAACTAAGTCAAACAAATTTAATAAATACTGAGTCTTGAAAAGCATCATTCAAAAAATTATTGAAATCAGAAATGGTTCCTTGGGAAATAGTTCTATTAATTACCATTTTTTAAAGAGTTTTCCTAAGGTACACTTTACTTACAGAAATGTATTGAATTTCTCTATATAGAGCCATTTTGAGAAAAATAATATTTTGTTATTTTTGTTCATTTTTAATTTCAACTAGCTGTTAATCGCTTTTTGTTGTTATTTTTCATACAAACCTTTTCAGAGCTCTTTAAACAGTGGCTAATAGGAATCAGAATCAAAGTGACACCTCAGATTTTGGCTCTTTGACAGTTGCAGTTGCAAGGCAAACAAAAATTCGAAATATTTACAATCCGCTTCAAGAAAATAAAGATTAAAATTTTCAAAGATACTTTGACCATTTTAACGTTTTATGCATCAAAACTCATCGAAGATGAAATTTTAAATTTTTAAATATCTATGAAGCTTTTTATAAATATCCCCCTTGAATCGCAAGTAAAATAGTATTTAATATCAATTAAAGATGAAAAATATGATTAAAAATATGATTACATCATTTTTGCACTCATATCAAAACTAAAAAGTACAAAGGGAATGGCCAAAAAAGCTGGGAACCAGACTTAAAGAATGTCAATCAACTAAGACGTATTTTTAATTGCCCCTGGGTCTAATAGAGTTTTGACTACCCTTATGATGATAAAATAGTGAGCCTTAGTTTAATGGAGAAAGATTTATAAAGAGATTTTATATGCTTATTGGTTTTTAGGTCCTGAATTTTGAAATAAAAGGAGTAAATATAGCCAGCTAACATTCGTGTTGTGCCACTCAAGAAAGAATCTCTGAACTTGAAAATACATCTGAAGTTGGACTCGAAGGTAAACTAATGAATATTTTTAAAAGTAATCAAGTTATGTAGTCAAATTTTTGAAAGGCTGTGTTCCAGAGACATAATGTAATAATGTTTTCGTTATGTTTATATAGTTCTATTACTTACAATTTTCAAAAACCTATTTATTTTGTATTTTTTTTAGACCTATCTGTTCTTCACGTTAGCCAAAGATAAAACTTAATTATTATCTAATAATTTAAAAGTGATATAAGCAAATATGATTATTAGAATAAAAATGTTAGTTTCGAAAGAACGATAATTTTTTGTTAATTTTACAAAAAATCATTCGAGATCATTACAGTAATTTTCGAGCAAACACATAATTTAATGTTATCAATATAATCGGAACAGTTGGGCTGGATATGGGGGATTTTTTTTAGGTTCTATTTATATGTTCAAGCGAAAATGGTTGTTTAAACTTAATTAAAGATCCAACATGGCGTACACAAAGGAAGGAAGGTAAGGGCACGTGCCTCAACTTTTTAGAATATATTTTACTACTTTTGAGAGCATTGTAAAGCAAGATTTCTGTAAAGAAACTATTTTTTGAATGAGGGCTGAAAAATCGTAAATGGGGTCTAAAATGACTTATTTTGATTTTTTTAACAAGAGTTATACTAATTTCAAACTTAAGGCCTAGTTTTTCATTATAAAATAAAATAGTGAAATTACCTCTGGAAGCATTTTTGGGAAATTTTCTTTGGCTTTAATTTCCATGAGCCAAATTTGTCTTTGTTTTATTGTTAAAACGTTACTTGGATCAATTTTGATTGCATGATCGAGTAATGGTATCGCCTCCCTTAATTTATCTAATTTGGAAGAGAAAAAAGAAGCAAATTAGTTAATAATAAATACTATAGTCACCATTATAATATTACATATAGATTTCAAACAATAATTTTTTTTTAATTTTGTATTGCACCTATAAGTTGGTGGGTGTCATTTAAAAAATTCGTAATAGGGTACTAAAATTAACCAAAAAGAAAATTGAGGAGCTTTGATTTTGTTCGAAAATGTTACTAAGGGTTACTGTGGTAATTAGGTAAGATCTCTCTTTGATTTTTTCTTTTTGTTTAAAAAAATATTTAACAAAATGGAAAAAGTACGAAAAAAAAACCGACAAACGTAAATTTTGGTCTAGAGCTTCATTTTGACGTCTTAAGAATTTCTTCGAAAGTTCCATAAGTTTGAGCCTTGTCAAAATTTCTTAGAGGGGGATTAAAAATGTAAAATTTAGTTTTTTTTTTAGTTTTCGAAAACTTCTTATCAGTTTTTGTTTTTGGAAAAATTTTAAGGTTAAGGTCTCAGAATCTATCAAATTCTGAGAAAATTATGCAAGAACTTCACAATATGGACCAATTTTTTTCAAAGAATTTATTAAAAATTCATTTCCCCTAAAAAATTAAGCCTTGGCCTAAATTTATGGAACTTTGGGGGAATTACTTACGATATCAAAACAAAGCTCTCCACCAAAATTCAGCTTTTTCGAAATTTTTTCGAAGTTTCCTAGGTAAACAAATAATTCTATCGATTTAGGGATAGTTTTACTCTAAGGGGCCAGTTATAGCGATCAGGAAACGCATCAGGAAATTTTTTTCAAATGGATTATTTACTATGTTTTTGACAGATTTAAAACAAAAATTCTACACGAATCAATGACAAAACACTCAAAAAATGTTTGTGCAAATACAATTTTCAATTGAACAAATATTTTTTCTAAAGAATGTATTTTAAGTATTTTCCTGATGCAAAATAATTTAAGTGATACGAAAAATTAATTTGCATCAGGAAAGTCGTTTAAATACATTTTACAGAAAAAGTAATTGTTCAATTGAAAATTTTAACCGCAAAAAAAAATCATTGAGAGTGTTTTGTCATTAATTTGTGTACCATGTATGATTCAGTTCCGTTGAAAACATAGTAAATAATCCACTTAAATAAAATTTCCTGATGCCTTTTCCTGATCACTATAACCTGCTCCTAAGAAAATTGAGGTTATAAACAATTGGTAAAAATATAAGAACAGATCAATTAACACTTTAAGAAAAAAATTCTTGAATATTTTTGAAAAAAGTTGTTTGGCACTAATATATTAAGAACAAACAATGGGGTAATTTTATTCTATACACTAATATAAAGTTTAAAACTGAAAACAGTTTTTCTAAAGTAAAAAAAAACTACAAGAAACTTTGGCAAAAATAGTCGAATTTTGTTTTTCGTCTCAAATATCTTGAGAAAAATTTCTCTTTTTTGCTCACAGAAGGAATTGAAAAATCACCAAAATTGAAAAATTTGCAGTTGCAATTTACGAATCAAGTTTTATTCGTAAATTAAGACATCTTCCATTCTAAATTAATACAAAAACCGGTAATTTAACATTCAAAACGTAGCAATTTACAAAATTAGTTTTTTCGTGATTTGCAATTAAAATTCATGATTCAAGCTTGTACTTTTTATAGCAAAATACAACTTGTTTGGCGTAATTTACTCTCCAAAAGAATAATTTCAGAAAAAGGCATTTAAAAATATTGATTTGCAATAAATGTTTGGTAATTTACATTGCACAATCACTGATTTACGATTTTTTTCGCTATTTGCAACTCCAAATCATAAACAAAAAAATCGTAAATCATGACTTCCTTGTCGCAATTTACTTCTAGATGATATAAGGCACCACAACACGGAATGTATCTAATCGTTAATATGTGTTACCAATGATTTATAATGGCCTCAGTGAACTGAACAATTATGAAATTCACTATTTTTAAACGAAGGCAAATCTTTCAAGTCTCATGTCAGTATATCGTTATCGGTTTAAAGTTCAATGTTTCTCAAAATATAATTCGTTGCATTGATATAAAAAATATATTTTAATAAAAACTTTGCCTGCAACTTTAAGACCAAATATATAAGGGCACCTACCACTTAATTACATAAATGCCTAAAAAAAAATTAGTTTTGCCGGCGGTGGTGAGGCAACAAATTATAGCTACGCCACTGTCATATATCCTAGCTACGCCACTGACTTTGAAACTTTGGATATGCTATAGTAAATGAAAATTCTTCGTCGATACCAATTTTAATATTTCATGAATTAATAATTTTAATTTATGAAACATATTTTTCCCCCGATGGAACCCTTTTTTGATTTTTTTAAATCTCTTGAAAATGGCATGACTGATATTAATAATTTTTTTGGTGTGCAAATTTTAAATTTTTTGTATGGAAATTTTAAGTTTTTTAATATGCAGATTAATTTAAATTTTCATAGAAAAATTTCTACCCGTAAATATCAAATTATCAAAAAAAATATTTTTTTTTTAATTCACAAAATACATTTTTTTGAAAAAGTTGATATGGGTATAAAATATTATTTATAGTTGTTGTATAAAAAAAATTATTTCAACCAAATAAATCTAAATCAAAAATAGTGTTCTGAGGGAAAATTAGGGCTGGCCACGATACCAAACCAAACGATACTTTTTTAAGTATCGCCTCGGTATCGTCAAAATCGAAAAAAATTCAGTATCGTCTCGGTATCGGTCTCGGTCTCGTACAACTAAGTCTCGTAGAACAAAGTCTGGTCTTGGTATCAGTATCGGTCTCTTCAAGTTCATGTTCCTAATCTAGTAGTTCACTCGCTTGGTATTTTTGAGATTTAAGAAAAAAATCATTTTTATAAAAGACAATTTTTTAACTTTAGTTTTTTTTTTGACTAAACAATTTTTTAATGGCTTGTTTCACAATCGGTGATATGAATAAACTGTACTGTACTGATTGTTACATTTCGGCTTATTTTATTCTTTTTACTATAGCTAGTACGAAAAAGTAAGGCAACCGAGATAAATTTAAATTCGTATTAAAGTAATATCGGGTTTCTTAAATAAAACAAAAACGGTTTCGGATATCAATGAAATTCTTTATTCCTGTGACAGTATTTTCAATGCCATTATGTATGGAACTCAATTTCTTTTGCATGGCCACCACGGGCACTCTTGCAAAAGTCCTGAAGCTGAACCCAATTTTCGACGGTTTTCAAGCATAAATCGGCCGATACTGCTGCAATTTCACGTTCGATATTCGTACGAAGTTCATCAATCGTCGCTGGCTTGTTGGCATAGACCATAGACTTGACGTTGCCCCACAGGAAATAGTCTAACGGCGTCAAATCGCACGACCGAGGCGGCCAAGCGACTCGACCATTTCGTGAGATAACACGTTCTCCAAACTTGGTGTCACATAAACTGATTGTGACATTCGCTGTGTGGCTTGTGGCGCCCGCCGTCCTGTTGGAACCACATGTCCTCCAAGTCTATATCATCCAATTGGGGCCAAAAATATTCGGTTATCAATGAACGGTAGCGATCCCCATTCACAGTAACGTGCCGGTCTTGATCATCACGG
This sequence comes from Dasysyrphus albostriatus, assembly GCA_946251815.1. Taxonomy (NCBI): domain Eukaryota; kingdom Metazoa; phylum Arthropoda; class Insecta; order Diptera; family Syrphidae; genus Dasysyrphus; species Dasysyrphus albostriatus. The sequence continues at coordinate 17,297,827 of OX276335.1, read as the reverse complement.
AAGAAGTACGGCCCAATGACCGCCGGCCCATAAATCACACCAAACCGTAATTTTTTCGGGATGCAATGATGACTCATGGAAAACGTGTGGATTGCTGCCTGACCAATACCGCATATTTTCTTTATTGACGAAGCCATTCAGCCAGAAATGAGCCTCATCGCTGAAGATGATTTTTCGATGAAAATCCGAATCATTTTCAAGTTGTTGCTCAGCCCGACTCACGAACATACGACGCTTCTGGTGGTCAAGCGGCTTCAGTTCTTGCGTCAATTTAATCTTGTAAGGATGTAGGCCAAGATCTTTTTGCAAAATTCGCCACAACGACGTCACAGAGATGCCCAACGCTTGAGAACGACGTGTGAGAGACACATTTGGGCTTTCTGCAACTGAAGCCTCAGCGGCAGCAATATTCTTGACACTACGGGCACTTCTTTGTCTCACTGACACGGGAACATTTTGTACAGTGCCTATGAATTCAAATTTTTCCAATAGACGCTGAATTGTTGATCTGCGAGCACGATTATGACGACCATAAATTGGACGTAGGGCTCTTAACGTTGAGGCCACTGACTCCGAATTTCGGTAATAAATTTTAATAATTTCGACTCGTTGTTGGCTCGTATATCTTTCCATCATGAAATGGCAAACCTTACTGAAGAGAAATGTCAAAAGGGCGGCAAGAAATATGGCGTCGTTTGCTGTCCCTGTCGCTCTACTTTTGAAGCGTCCCTGATGAAAACCCCTTTACTTAAAGATTCTCAAATAAAGGCATTTACTATTTTTTATGTATATCACCGCTAAGTAAAGTTCCGATTTGGAATTCAACATAAAAACTTTGGCGTGGGGTCATAAGTTTACAGAAAAACAATGCACACAAATATTTTATGGATTTCACTAAAATCACTTTCTCACTAAAGAGAACCAAGTCTGAACATTTCATCCAAGTCGTTGGTTTGAGAGAATGCCTGAAAAAACTTAGATATTTGTTTGTAACAGCCTTTTCACACCGAACCCAAAACGCGGATTTGACGAAATTATCGGATTTGGAGAAAAACCTAATCGAAAACGCAAGTTTTCCCATAAATTTATGTATACTTCAGGTTTTCGTAAAACACAAGTTTTATATGACGGGTGATTTTTTAAGAGGTTTAGAACTTTAAAAAAAAAAAAAACACAAAAAATTCAAAAAAATGAATGAAATATTTATTTAAATCGATAGTTTAAACCTTGCAATCTAAAGTTTAAAGATAATTTCATGCAAATGTTGACCGCGGCTGCGTCTCTTTCACACATATCGAATGAATGCATGGATGTTGGCTTCCAGTGCGTCAATCGAAGCGGGCTTGTCCCTATAGACATTAGCCTTGACATACCCCCACAAAAAATAATCTAATGGTGTCAAATCGCACGATCTAGGCGGCCAATTGACCGGCCCGAAACCTGAAATTAACTGTTCACCAAACTCGCCTCGCAATTGCGCCATTGTTTCGCGTGCTGTGTGGCATGTGGCACCGTCTTGTTGAAACCACATATCATGCAAGTCAAGAACTTCCATTTCGGGCAAAAAAAAGTTTGTTATCATCGCTCGGTAGCGTTCACCATTGACAGTAACGCTGCGATTCGCATCATCTTTGAAGAAATATGGCCCAATAATGCCGCCGGCCCATAAACCGCACCAAACAGTGGCTTTTTCGGGATGCATTGGTAGCTGTTGCAATGCTTCTGGCTGATCTTCACTCCAAATGCGGCAATTATGCTTATTTACGTACCCATTCAACCAAAAATGAGCCTCACCATAAAATGGAAGCAGCGCGCGATGAACATTTCGAACCGAGCACGAATTTTGATAGTAAAATTCAATAATTTGCAAGCGTTGTTCATTTGTAAGACGATCCATGGTTAAATTGCAAATCAAACTGAAGCTGTTTGACAGTGACACAAGGTACTAAACACACGTCAGCTGTCAAAACCAGTGTTGCCAAAACCAAACCAGCTAAAAAATCACCCGTTAAAACCAGTCAAAGATATTTTGAAATTCGGAGATGAACGAAACAAACGTAACTTTTAAAAAGTTCAGTGCCTAATTAAATATTATATATTAGACATATATATATTTTGCCTGTGGTAACTATAATTGTTCAAATGTATCAAATTTATATAAATAATCACCATTTTACAACAACAAAAAAGAAAATTGTGAGTGGTTGGTTAATGAAAAACTGTAATGTCAAACGAAAACGTGTAATGTCGGTGTGAATGGCTTTCGAGTTTTTGAAAAGTTTTCGCCAAAAACCGGTTTTGGGGTTTGGTGTGAAAACCCTCTTATACATTCATTAATAATAATTTTCAAAAATATTCTTTTTGTATCCAAAAATATTTCTTATCTTAATTTGGATATACAATATTTTAAAACTTTTTAGAAGCTTCTGCACAAAAAACTAAATGCACGACTTGCTCTTTTGTTTAAGACGCTGCGCTGAGGCTTAAGGGTATGTAAAGAGATGGAAATTGGGAGAGAAAAATGTCAAAAGCATAAAATACGATATTTAAATTAGTTAAAATAACATCTTTAAGGGTGAGAGATGAAACAAAAAATGTCTTGATTCTTGATTAGTTTTATGGAAAACAAAAATTTTAAATCGTTGAAGTAGTTTTTTTAAAAATAATGTCTTATACATCAAATTCTTAAAACGTTGTTTAGGGAATCTTTTGGTAGCTATGCACATCTTAAGTACTTATTTATGTGCATACAAATAAAATTTCAAAAAAAAAGTTGTCAACCCACTTTTAAGATTAAATTTTCAAAAAAAAAACCAAATTATTATTAAACCTTTTTTTTGAAAAATTCAAAAATTTTGTTTTTAAATTTTGATATGCGATATTTTTAAATCCTATTTAAAAATTGTATTTAAAATCTTTAATCTTAACCTAAATAAAAAATAAATTAAGTGGCGCAACAGCTCTAACCATTATGCCACGAGGTACTACAATTAATCTTAACCTGCTCAGCCAATAATGAGAAAATTAACAATTAAAAAAAAAAAAACGTTCTCTGAGAGATACTTTAGTATTTGTAAATTTTAATAATTTTTCTAGTGATAATTTAGGAATACAGAAAAAGTTTTATAAAATTCGTAGGAGCTGTCTTAATGAAAAAAATATTTTCATTAGCGGTTTTTAAACATTTGTGTGGAAGGTTCCATTTTTAAGTAAAAGAAAATTTTTATCTGAAAATACTAAAAAAAAACTTTTAAATACTGAGTCTTATAAAACCAACTATGTTGTTTTTAAAATATTTTATTTTCAAAACAAACATTTTTTTTTCAATATTTATTTCAAACGAATTATTTTCATATTCAAAAACTCCTTCTTTAATGTTCAATTACTTAACTTTTCAACAAAATACCTAAAATATTTTGGCAAGAAATTAATATCTATTTTATATTCCCAAGTATCTATGAATCACAATAATTTTTGTAGTTCTTAAATGAACTATTTCAACAGTACATATTTGTAGTTAGTACTTTAACCATCTTTTACGAAAACACAAAAAAAAAACTACTCACCTTGTTTGGCTAATGCCTGTGCATAGAAGTACAATATTTTACCCATATCAAAATCCAAAACTTCATTCATTGAATTTCCCTCGTCGAACAAATTCAAAGCCGACTGAAACCACATAGCTGCTTCCGCGTTCTTCCCATATCCATACAACCGATATCCAATGGAGAAACAATCTATCGCAGATAAACTGACACTGTTGCAATCAATATAAACAAAAACAGTTTTTACCAATTTTGCTAAATCAATTTCTCCCTACGATATGTAGGTATGTATAGGAATGTGAAGTAAATGTTTATACTCCCCGTACTCGTATTGCACTCCATTCAATATCCCAACCGACATATCCATCGGATGCAGCTGGTATGTATCCTGCAATCGAAACATTGCATCGGCCGCTTCGTTGAATTCCTCCTCTGAGGGTAGGTATTGGTGTTCAGATGATATTTGCTGCACGAATTCTGAAGGGATGTGTGTTATTATGTGGATGAAATAAAAACCATTTTAATATTCATCAATCCTTAAAACCCATGTGGGTATAGATGGATGGGAGGGCTTCCCTTTTGCATACCGTCGCCAATAGATTTCTGCATATAGAGCTGCCAGTGTAGCCAGTCCGAGTGCATACGACGCAATAGTGGGAACGCTTGAAGCGGATTCATCAAATAGGCATCGCCCTCAAGCTCAGCTTTTATGTTTTCAGCTCTCATCAGCTCTAGGTTACTAAGCGGAAGAACAGACAACGCCATTTCTATAGAAGGTTATTTTGAAGATACACCGAATGTCCTCGGGCTCACCTGCGAATCACATGGGCCTTCCTCTCAAGTGCACCCACGTAGAGTTCCAAGTTATCGATTAAAAACTTTTCCCTCGCAACCAGACTCTCTAACCCGGCGATGGATAAGGATAGAGCTTCCGGTTGCACGCAATCCAGCAGATTAATTAGAAACAACACCGTTAGAAGTTTCATATCAGTCTTCATGTTGTTGAAGGTATTTTTGCTTTTTAATTTTCACTTAAAGTCTTTTATGAATTGAGTGAAGAAAAAAAAAATTAATAAAAGATCCCGGGGAACCGTTCTAGCACACTTCCGTTCTGTGAAGTATCGCAAAGTTAACTCCAGCAAATGTTCTAAAATTTTATCTGAAACACCTTAGCCCTCACACTCAGTCCCACACATAATAACTTAACCGATCCGACGACGACGACGATGGGGCGGGCTGGGCGTGATAACAATGAACCGAACGTTGTACTTAGTGTAGTTATTTTAAATTTGTTTTCTATATTTTCTTCTCTTATCTGAAGGGGTTTTTTTGATAATGATGACAATTTGTAGAATAAATTGGCTGCTTGTGGCGATTCCGTCTTCGATAAAAAAAAAAGAAACAAAACCATAGCTGCCTCTTGGCTAAATATAAAAACAGCCAGCATATACATATGTACATACGGCGCAACATTTAGTCTTCACTTTACTGAGTAAAATATAAAATTTCCATCTTTACATTAAGGTTACGTGTATTTTATTTTGAAAAAAACATGTTCTAGGAGCTGCATTGTGTCACTATTGTTGTAGCATTGTGTTTTACAAACAGGCTGTTTTGTCGCAGGGCGTTGCATTCATAATGTACATTCCTTTCACGCAAAAACTTGATTGTCTTACGAAATAAGGTCACAGCAGCTAAACTGATAATTCAACTGTCAACAGACATGTTTTTCATAACATAAGTCCTTTTTTGCTGCCTGCAATAAAAACTTTGATTTTAAGGCTAGATCATATAAAAGTACGACATGCGACCAAATACCGACAGATTGTAATTAAAAATTTATAAAAATCTCTCTTTAAGATGAATTGAATAACTATTCTTATTCTAGGTAAGTGACTTCTGCACAATTACATTAGGTAAAAACAAATCACGTTCACAAAAAACAAACAATTGCAAAAAAAAGCTCAGTAGTTAGTTTAGGTAACATTTTGATTTGATTGTAATGCAAGAAGAAGGAAGAGAACCAATAATTCATTTTAATAAAATGTTCTTATGTGTCTGAACTTAGGGTTTTTATGCAGGATATAAAAATATCCAATTCAAATGCAATTTTATTTTCATTTTTTCCTATCCACACAAAATAGTTCGAAGTTTTTTTACCTCAGTCGTTCTTATCTTTATTGATAAATAAAAGTAAAAATAATTCGATACATCCGGCCAGTCGGGGCTACCTACTGATAATTTATCTATATTTAGCTTAAGAAATTAGTGACCCAGATGAAATAAAGGTCAAAAATGGCCTTGATTGTTTTAGAATCTAGATGGATAACACAGATTTTCATGAATTATCTAAAATCTATAAAGTATAGACATAGCCTCTGGTTGGATCTAGAGCATTGTGGGATCCAGAGGGGGGCTTTTCGGCCTGAAGCCCCTCCCCCACAGCCAATTCATAAAATTAATTTAATAGCGAAATACAAAACATTACGACGCTTCAATTTTGTGTTCGTTTTCAAATTCAAAATTTTTAAAAACACTTGATGAAACTCCCTGAAATCATCGGCTTAATGTTTGAGTTACCAAACTCTTAGGAAACTGTACTATTAAAACAAGATTGGGGTTGAAAAATTAGCATACAAGTATGTAAGTTTTTTCTTAACCCCAAGAAAATTTGATGGAAATCTTCAAAAGACACTCGGTAAGAATCTGAGTAGTGTGGGACTCTTACCGCACTAAACCCACCGGTAAATCAGGACCAATCTATGAATGATCGACAAATGATTTTTCTTTCTTAATTTATCAATCACATTGTGGGAAGTTTAAGTTATAACACTTTTCCATAGCTTTTGGACCTTTAGCTCATGAGGCTTGGTTCTTCTTAATCTCCGAACATTGTCTCGTATATTTACGACGGTCTCGGAGTTGGTATGACTTTGCAATCGCTGATTGTGTGATACAGCAAGTTTTTTAACCACTTCTGTAACCATTTCAATTTGAAGGTTTGGAGGCACAACAGCTCGTGGAGAAAAAGGGCCTAGTGACTGACAACTCTCAACCATTCCTGTGTGCGTATTTTTGGCAGGAATGGAGGGGACCTACAATTTTTGCCGAGTCCTAACTAGATGAGAAAGCACTTATTCATGACAAGTATAATCTTGGAGGATTTGTCAGTTCCTGGCAAGAGGTAGTACCTCGAAAAAAACATTTCTGTTTTTAGGTGGCAGAGGCTGGAAATCGAACCCAGACCTTTGGCATGACAGTCCTACGCACAAACTATCATGCCGCAAGGAACTACTATTTCTTATATACATACCAAGGGGCATTGATTATTTATTCCACGAAGGACCTTGCTTTGGAATTTCTGGATGAGTTCAGCATTTGTGTACAGAGAAAACAAATGCTGAAATCAAGGGGCATTAATTATTCCGCGAAGGACCTTGCTTAGATGGGTTCAGCATTTGTTTTCTTTGTACAGCTCCATAGTTGGATACCATATGTCCAAACGGGTTTCAGTACTGATTTATATCGGGTTTTTTTAATAAGAGCTCTACAAAAGTTTTTTTTTAATAAAACAAAAACGGTTTTGGATATCAATGAAATTCTTTATTCCTGTGAAAGTACGTTCGATGCCATTATGTATGGAACTCGATTTCTTTTGCATGGCTACCACGGGCATGCTTGCAAAAGTCCAGACGCGGAACTCAATTTTCGACGGTTTTCAAGCATAAATCGGCCGAAACGAAGTTCATCAATCATCGCTGGCTTGTTGGCATATACCATAGACTTGACGTAGCCCCACAGGAAATAGTCTAACGGCGTCAAATTGCACGACCGAGGCGGCCAAGCGACTGGACCATGTCGTGAGATAACACGTTTTCCAAACTTGGTTTCCAATAAATTGATTGTGACATTCGCTGTGTGGCTTGTGGTGCCGTCCTGTTAGAACCACATGTCCTCCAGGTCCATATCATCCGATTGGGGCCAAAAATATTCGGTTATCATTAAGTGGTAGCGATGTGGATTGCTGCCTGACCAATACCGCATATTTTGTTTATTGACGAAGCCATCCAGCCAGAAATGAGCCTCATCGCTGAAGATGATTTTTCGATGAAAATCCAAATCATTTTCAAATTGTTGCTCAACCCAATTCACGAACATACGACGCTTCTGGTGGTCAAGCGGCTTCAGTTCTTGGATATAGGATGTAGGCCAAGATCTTTTCGCAAAATTCGCCACAACGACGTCAAAGAGATGCCCAAGGCTTGAGAACGACCTATAAGAGACACATTTGGGCTTTCTGCAACTGAAGCCTCAGCGGCAGCAATATTCTCGACACTACGGACACTTCTCTGTCTCACTGGCACGGGAACATTTTGTACTGTGCCTGTGGATTCAAATTTTTCCACTAGACGCTCAATTGTTGATCTGCTAGGACGATTATGACGACCATAAATTGGTCGTAGCGCTCTTAACGTTAAGGCCACTGACTCCGAATTTCGGTAGTAAATTTTAATAGTTTTTACTCGTTGTGGGCTCATAAAATGGCAAACCTTACTGAAGAGAAATGTGAAAAGAGCGGCAAGAAATATGGCGTCGTTTGCTGTCCCTGTTGCTCTACTTTTGTAGCGCCCTTGTTGAAAAATATTAGTTTGTTCTGGATAGATAGGTCAGAGTTCTTTCCTAGTAACCAGTACATTTTTCTGTACTTCAAGTTTAGTTCTTCTCTTTTCTTTTTGATGTGCTCTTTCCATTTATGCTTTGCATCCAATGTCATTCCAAAGTATTTGGCAGTATTGGAGTAAGGTACTGCCGTACTGATTATAAGAATTGGAATATTGTTTTCTGCAAGATGTTGCTTCTGTTGGTGGCCTACCTTTTTTAGGGATATTGAACGATGTTCAAAAAAAAATAGCTTAAGGACAAATTCTGATATAATAATTTTTGTGAGAATTGAAAAACCGAAATTCAGATAGGTGACTGTTTTGAGTGAAAAGTGTTGCCGTTCACCATGAAAATTCCTTTTCAGGTAATATTTTGAGTAGAGCATGCTATTTTTTTAGCGGAATGATTAAATTCTATCGATAGCTAAGGATATGGAGAAAATTCATCATTAAAGTTCCTATTGAATCCGACCAAATGAGTAAATATCACATTTTTCCTAAGCTCTTCGTTTGATAACTTACGGGCCTAGCTGAGCTCTTAGAAATTTTTGAGCTTTTAAGTCTAAAAACTGTACGTCCGGTGCAAAAAATTGTATCGATGTAATGCATGAAATGTTTTCTTGCACCCGAATCAAATAATTATTGTTTATTACAATGTCCCCGAAATTGACACTAAAGATTTGCTGCTCCTAGATATTTTGACGGTTTGATAAGTTTAAATAAATTGAATAAACAAAATAAATTAAATAAATTAATAAATTGATAAATTATCATTAAATATCTATGATAAGAAAAAATAGGATAATTCAAAAAAATGTTGCTTCCATACAAAATTATTTCTAGAATTTTGCGGAGTTTTTTGTAAATGTCTCAGCAGATATATTTTTTTCAAAAAACCAATGAATGTATATTATATCGAAAAATTAAAAAAAAACTGAATTTTACCCACTTTAACCCCCCTAAGAAAACTAAGCCCTGGCCCAAATTTACGGAACATTTCAGGAAATGCTTAAAATGTCAAAACAAAGCTCTCTACCAAAATTCAGCTTTGCCGGAATTTTTTCGTAGTTTTGCCTTTTTTGTCTAATTTTCATGGGCTATAAGTAGGGTTACTTTGGAAAAAAACTCCTTCGGTGTTAGCTAAAGAATGTGGCAAAGATTTGGAAGAAAAAATTTGTAAAAAGTGGATGTGCATATGGTAAATTTTATTGTCTACAAAAAAGGTTCACAACACTATTTCGAAATTTTGTTTCGTTTGTGAGTTATATGCAAAAAACTGGAAAGGGTGCTTTTGCACCCCCCTCTCCAAAATAATAGCATCCCGCGGTTTTCTCATGTTCAATAATCCAATTATAGATATTTACAATAAAAACCCATTAACGTCTTAGTTCCTTTTTGGCCTGTTTTTAGGACATAATCAATAGACTATTTTTCTGCCGAGATATTGCCGAAAGTATCGGTAAATTTCTGTCCCAAAAGTATGGTTTGGTCTCGGTATCGTTTCAGATGCCTTTGAGCTGGTATCGTCTACGTATCGTTTCGGTTTTCGATACCGATAGCAAACGATACCTAGCCCAGCTGGATAGCCATAAATACATTCATGTTGGTATTGGTATGAATATCAGTTTTGAAATTGTAAGCCTCCCGCCCTAGTCATTAGTCATTTCATTTTTAAATCATTAAATTTGAGGAAAACGCAAACTTTAACTCAGATGCAGCTATCATTTAAAAACTCAGACAAACTTTAAGATGAACAATAAAAGGGCTTCGATAGGATTAAAAAAACAATGCAATCGAATTAATTCCACCGTTTTTGGAAAACAAAAGCACTTTTTCAACCACAATACCTATAAAGGCATGGCAGGCAACGCAAATCATTGCAATGATGGACGTAATCCATTTATGTTTAGGCATGGTACAGACAGGCCCCTTTATGTAATTTTTTTTTTCACTGGCTCCAAAACTCCAAATTTAAAAATGGTTAGTGAGCAAAATGGTTCTTTGTTCATTGGAAAAGCTTGATAAGGACAGTATTTTCGTGTTGCCATTGGCCCGTTTGTGATGGAGCAAAGCTGGCTTTGATTGATGGATTAATTAGATTTGTGTTTCTGCAATTGACCTTCAAAACGCAACCAGCATTATATGCATTTATCTGGAAAACATTTTCAACATTTTCTCCATAAAAATAGAGGAGTAATTTTTTTCCAAAACCTGAAATTCTTTTTAAACTGTTGCTTTATGAAAAACGTATAGGAAGTTATACCTATATCAAATAGATGTTTTTCTTTCTCATTCTATTTTATCACCCCCTGTCCCAACTAATAGTTTATGCGTAAATACTAATGCTTATCATTATTTATATAGGTAATCCTATTCGCCTGTTCTATTGTCCTCTATTCAAAATACGTATAAAGGTAGCCTTGGTTAGATAGAAATGCATGCAACATACATACTTTTATAATTTCTCTGATACCTCGATATTATGTACATTTATTTGTATGCATTTGGAAAATAAAAATCTACTCTTCAAATTGACAATTCAATAATCGATTTGTTTTGTTTGAAAATTGAAGAGCCAATCGATTATGTTCGAAATTGATGTTAATTGTTCTATTTTAATTGAATTCATTCAAGTGAGTCGAATTGGATCTAGATGAATCGTCATGAATGTGGTTTTCAATTCGTTAATCGAAGTTATAAGTTAAATAATGTTTGTATTTATTTTTTCTATTGTCAAAGTGAAAATGCGTCCTTAATATATTTCATATCTCAATACATCTTTTCGTTTTGGTAGGAATGTGTAATCCTGAACCGTAGAAAATTAAAAATCGATTTTTCGTTCAATAAATAGATGAAATATAGAATTCGGATGATAAATAGTGGCATTTATTGGACAAGTTGCTATTAATCGAAAACAGTCCATTAATTTTATTTTATATATATATATATATATATATTACACTGTGTTATAAGGTCTTAAGGATTTCCTTTAAAGTAGGCAATTCTAACGGGGGTACTTAAAAGCAAGTAAAATTCACCCTTTTTGTATAATTTCTTTGAAGTTTTCAATACATACAGTAGCGTACGCAGGAAATATTGGAACGTTAGAGACCAGAGTAACCCCATTCCTTCGAGCTTTCAAATATTCTTCAGTTAATTTTTGAATTTGGTGTTAGGTTTGAAGACTCAGGAAACGCAATGTCGATTTTTTTTGTTTTACATAACTATAGCTAGATGTAATGTTAATTAGCTCAATTGCATATAATGAAAGTTCTTCCAATTCTATTTCTGCAAATAGTCCAGTCACAAAAAAACCCTAAGTCCACTCGACTTTAATCTCTTCCGCGTTCACAGGAAAGAGTTCGAGGTTTTAAACAAGTTCCTTTACAGAAATTACATTTTAGATACAGAAAGCAAACTCAAACTTGATTCCATAGCATTTTGGTCATTCATTAGCGATAAGAAAAAATCAGTAGTAATACCAAAAACTATGTTTTATTGTGAAATTGAGTCTAACGACGTTAATCAAACACTGGATCTATTTGCTTCATTTTTTGAATCTGTGTACTCAAATTCAGTATCGCGTATAAATATAAATGTTAACACAACATCTAGGATTGATATCGGAATAATGAAACTCGATATCCTTGATATTGAAAATGCACTTTTTAAATTGAAGCCAAATTCTAAGCCTGGTGTGGATGGAATACCTGCAATAATTCTAAAAGAATGTTTTCAAACAATCTCTAAGCTAATATTAATTATTTTCAACGAATCTCTTAGTTCTAGAATTTTCCTTGAGGAAAGGAAATCGTTCTTTTTAATCCCTATCTTTAAGTCAGGATCCAAAAATAATATTGAAAATTATAGAGGTATTTGCAAACTGTCTTCAATACCAAAAGTTTTTGAGTCAATTGTGAAATCTAAATTACAATTTCGAATTAAGGAACACTTATCCGAAAATCAGCACGGGTTTATCACTGGTCGATCAACAACATCTAATCTTGCGCTCTTCACTTCTTATGTTGCTAATGCCGTTGAAAATGGATCACAGGTTGATTCAATATATACTGATTTCAGCAAGGCAATTGATTCATATAGCCACGGTATTCTTCTCAAGAAGCTTGAGTATTTTGGGTTCCACTCATCAATGCTTAATTGGATTGCTTCGTTCTTAATTGGTAGAACCCAGCGAGTAGCTATTGAAAACAAATTATCTCGATCTATAATTTGTTCATCTGGCGTGCCCCAAGGTAGGCATTTGGGGCCGCTGTTGTTCATAATTTTTATTGATGACATAGTGTCAAGAATTAGGTTTTGTCAATGTTTAATATACGCCGATGATCTAAAACTGTTTCTCAAAATAAGTCACCCTAATCAATGTCAGTTAAAAAGAATCGAGCAAATAAAAGATCTTGGTGTTATAATTGATACAAAATTGACATTTAACTCACATATCGACTATATTGTAGCAAAAGCCACTTCAGTTGTGGGTTTTATTAAACGAAACAGTAAGGAATTAACTGATCCCCACACTCTCGTATCTCTTTTTGTAGCATTGGTTAGATCTATTCTTGAATATGCTGATTTAATATGAAATCCTAGCTACAGAGTACATTCAGATCGCATTGAAAACGTACAAAGACGTTTTACTAAATATGTTTTTAGGAAAATGCGTTGGGATTTTTCCCCTTTTTATTCCGCTAGATGCTAGTTACTCGGTATATTGCCTCTTAGTAATAGAAGAAATGCGCATGAAGTAATATTTATCAGGGATGTTTTATGCAATCATATTAATTGCCCTTCACTACTTTGTCTTATTCCCATTTATGCTCCTACAAGGTCACTGAGGGAACGAAATTTTTTCTTTGAACAACAGCATCGAACAAACTATGGGATGAATGAACCTATCTGCAGAGCTATCAGATCATTCAATACATTTCACTCTGTTTTAGATTTGCACTATTCAAGAGACCGCTTCAAAAACATTGTATATAATTCATATTCTTTAAATTGAAACAAATTGTTATTAGTATGTAATATAAATTTAACTTATTTTTACTGATGTTTTTTTTGTACCTATTTTTGTTTAACCTTATGATAATAAGTCTGTTAAGCTAAGCTTGTAGATGAATAATAAATAAATTTTGTGCTCAAAAAAACTCTTAGCGAGTAAATTGTGGGGTAGTTTTGATTTTGCCCCTCTTTTATGTTTTTCATTTGAACTCAAGCGTTAGTCGAAAATTGACTTATTTTTACTATTTTAGAAAATCCACTTGTAAGCACTAAGTAATTAGTACTTCACTTTTTTTAGATATTCGAATCTTAAACAAAAAATGCGTTTTTTCGGCAAATTCAGGGTTATATTTTTTGTCGATGTAGTTTTTTTTCGAAAAAAATGTTTATGGTCATTCTAAAGCAGCGGTCAGCAACAGGCGGAAAGTTCAAACGGCGGGCTGCGGTCCGGTTTCAAACCACGAAAGGTCAAACTTAGCTATACTATCGATTCAATTTAATAAAATATGTATGTAAGTTTAAAAAAAATTAAAAAAATTCTTCACTAACACACAAGCAAGTGCGTTTGCAAACTACTTTACGCAATTTTAAATATGGCGACTAAACACGTATTCACAGACAAATAAATCAAATTAACATACAACATGTAGAAGTGTACTCTCTCGGTAAGTAAAATTGCTTGTAAGGAAAAACTCAAGGCACATTCAACTTCTTACAAGAAAATCACGAACTTATTAGTTCGTTGCATGAGCGAGCAGGAAAAATGTGCTGAAGCTGCGTTACGGACGGGTGTGCTGGACGCTAAACAAACACCAAAAACCATTTTTAGATTCTGTGATGGTAAAAGAATGTATGTTGGAAGTGGCCACGGCACTATTTGAAGAGAAAAAGGATGTTGTCGTTGCATTTTTGACATCAAAAGCACTTTCCTTGTACTTCTGCAAAAGGCACCTTATTACGCCATAGCACTTGATGAATCATGTGTTATTGTTGGTGATGAACAACTGTCTATGTTCGGCAAATTTTTTGACATTAAAAGTCAAGTGTTCAGGAAAAAATTGCTAGCAATATTGCCCTTGAAAGGAAACACTCGCGGAGAAGATTTATTCAAGACCTTTGATGAATTCATAACAAAATCCAACATGAGTTACGACAAAGTAGGGTCGCTTTCAACTGACGAGGCCCCAGCAATTATTGGCAAAATAAAAGCATTAGTAAAGAGAATAAGAGATAAAAATGCAGTTCTAATATATCTTATCAGTGCATAATTCACCACGTATTTATTTGTTTATTTATATTTGTATTATAACTATTATTATTATTATTATTATTATTATTATTATATTACCTCTATTCACCAGGCAGCTCTTTGTGGAAAACTAAGTGCTACATTGAAAGAAGTAATTGACAGTTTGGTCAAGCTGATTAATTTTATGAGATCTCGTTCTCCGGTGCTCCTGAGCACCGATAGTTCAAAGAGTTTCTTTCTGAATGTGAAACCGCGTATTCGGACTTACTGCCCAACACAACAATATTCGTTGGCTAAGTAAAGGTCATGTTATTGAACGTTTCGGGATGATTAAAGAAAAAGTTATCTCCTTCTTGCTAAACTTGGATACGACGGAAGCAAGGAAGCACTTGGAGCTCATAACAAAAGAGCGCAATGTGCTAGCTTTGGCTTTTCTAAAAGATGTTCCGAAGTATTTAAATGAGCTTAACATCCAGTTACAAGCTAATGGGGAATTAATATATCATTTGATACAAGGCGTGTCCGCTTTCCGTCGTAAGCTGGATGTTTTCGAAAAAGATATTGCTAAAAAAGAGTTTATTCATTTCCTTAAAATTCTTGAATATAAAAAGAAGAACTCTGAAGAAGAAGACACTGCAGTGTTTTCAAACTTTCTATCCGATCTTAAAAGCGAATTTGCTGAAAGTCTTGGAGACTTTGCAGAGATTGGGAAGCTATATCAATTCCTTAAATGGCCTTATGAAGTCGCTGCAGTAGCAGAATGGACTAAAGTGACTGCGAAGTAATTCGACCTTTCACAGGCTTCATTGTAATTGGAATTAATTGACCTGCAAGAAGATTTTTCCCTGCAAATGTTTAAAACTGCATCCACTGAAGAATTTTTTGGTAAGTATGTTCCAGAAAAATATCAAAATTGCAAAAAAACTAGCTATCAACTTGGCTACTATGTTTGGCTCGACATATACATATACACTCCTCGTCAACTGAATACGCACAAACATTTTTGAATATATTTTATCCATTTTTTCCAAACAGTGATGGTTATTATGCCACCTGTTGATGGTAAAAATGTCCGTAACATATAAATAACAGAATTTCAAAGTTTTATCCAAAAACAACCGTAAGTTTTCCCTTCAACCACTTCCAAAGTGTAACTTATACAAAGTAGAAGTTTTTTTGAGTCAACTGAATAGGTACAAAAATTAAAATTGGTATTGGAATGGAATGAAACAAGTTTTTTTTAAGTTTAGTAGTGGGTACTTCCACCTTTATTTTTAATTACTTCGTAAATTCGATCCGGCATGGAATCGTATAGCTTTTGAATGTAATTTAAGGAAATTTCGCTCCACGCTAATTTGATTGCAGAAATTAAGGTTTCTTTGTCTTCGAACTGACGACCACCCTCATAAACTTTGCGTACTAACCATCCCCAGACATTTTCTATGATGTTTAGATCAGGTGAGTACGGCGGCCAATGAAGCAACTGCACTTGTTGCTCCTCTATCCATGTTTTTATTATGCGCGCTGAGTGAATAGGCGCATTATCATGTTGGTAGGTCCAGTTTATGGGTCCAAAGATGTTAGAAAATTTAGGAAAATTTCTTTCCAAAATTACTTTATACCCAGCTGCTGTCATTCTTGATGTTACAACCTCGAGCTCAACAGTTCCATAATAACTGACTGCTCCCCATATCATGACACCTCCTTCACGACTAGAGCTGTAACGAATCGTATGTATTCGTTACTAAGATGCGGGTATTCACTTCTATACCAAGTAACGAAACGTTACTACCTAAATGATGTCGTTACTCGTACGATTTCGTTACTTGGTATATACCATACAAACAATTCCTTATCGCACATTATGCATGTCACATTTTTCGCATGTGCGAAACGAAAATAAAATACCACATGAGAAATATTCCTTGCATCGATACCAACCAGAGTAACGCTTCTATATTTCTTTTGTGTTTTTATATATGAATTAAACATGAATCGGTCGGTATAGAGATCTATTTTTCCGGAGGAGTAAATAACCCGTAAAAGTGTCTGATTTTTAAGATGAATTTTAATCTATCTTTATTGTAGCCATCCTTCAATGGAATTTGACAATTAATAGCTTAACAGATGGACAACAAACTATGTTTTAGGGAAAAAATAATTTTTCGTCCAAATGACACTCTCTAAGGCCTTGTTGAGGTACATTTAATTAATTCTGAAAAATTTCGATTTTTCAGCAGAAAAGTTCGAGATCACAGCCATCCTTCAATGGAATTTGGCAGTTCATGGCTTGACGGAAGGGCAACAAACTAATTTGAGGAAAAAAATAATTTTTCACTCCAAATGTCACCCTAAAACCCTGTAACCACATTGTTCCGGAACACAAAATTAATTCTGAAAAATTTCGATTTTCAAAGCAAACATTTAGATTTTTCAGAGGTTTTTTTAATTTATTTAGATTGCAGCCATCCTTCAATGGAATTTGACAGTTTATGGCTTGACAAAAAGACAACAAACTATATTTGAGGGCAAATATAGTATTTCGTTCCAAATGTCACTCTAAGGCCCTAAAATCGCATTACTCCGGTACAAAAAATTAATTCTGAAAAATTTCGATTTTTCAGAGCAAACATTTTTAGATTTTTCTCTTAATTCATTTAGATCGCAGCCATCCTTCAATAAAATTTGACAGTTAATGGCTTGATAGATGGACAAAAAATTATATTTTTGGGAACAAATAATATAACTTTTCAAGTGGCCCTGAAATTGCATTGTTAAGGTACATCAAATAAATTCTCAAGATTTCGATTTTTAATACCGCATACGTTTGTAACGAAAGTAACGAGAGTAACGAGTAACGATATTTTAGTAACGAGTACTCGACCCAAAAGTAACGTAAACATGCGGGTACTGATTTTGTCGTTACTTTTACAGCCCTATTCACAACTATGATGGCGCTTTAAAAATCTTTTTTCTTTTCTTAAGTCGTGAAAATAGAAGTTGAACCCATCAGGGCCATCGAAATTAAACTTTTTTTCATCTGAAAAAACCACGTGATACCATTCTTTTTTCCAACTCATGTGAAGTCTTGAAAAATCTAATCGCAACATTTTCCGTCTCTCGTCAAGTGGTGGTTTTTTCTTAAGTTTCATTCGTTTAAGATGGCTTGAGTTGTTGATTACTCTTAATACTGTTGAGTAACTTTCGTTTACGCCGACTTTTTGTTTTATTTTTGCCACAGAATCAGAAGAATTTGATGCATATCTTAAAATTCTTCGTCTCTCAGCTGCTGTTGTTGCTGTTTTCTTACCTCCCTTCATGTTTTGCCGTATGCATCTTTATTTTTCAAGTAAGAATAAACTACATTAAAACTTCGGCCAACTTTATCAGCTATTGCACGTCCAGTAAGGCCTTGGTCTCTAAGTAAATCGATTTTAGCTTTTTCAACACTGTTAAGACATGTAGATCTACCCATTTTTCTTAAAATTTGAAATCAAGAATTAAATTTTACTGAAAACACTAAAATCGTTAATTTAAACTGTCAAGCACTCCAAAAAACTTATAAACAACGAAGAAAATGGTGTTGTACCTATTCAGTTGACTAGAAAAAAAACTCCTACTTTGCATATAAAACACTTTGCAAGTGGTTGAAGAAAAACTCACGGTTGTTTTTGGATAATTCTTTCGGAATTATCTGCTTAACATCTTAAGGGAATAGTTAGCATCAACAGATGGCATAATAACCATCACCGTTCGGAAAAAATGGATAAAGTATATTAAAAAATGTTTGTGCGTATTCAGTTGACGAGGAGTGTATTATAATATATAAAATATGGTAGTATAAAATAGGATACCAGACTGATTTAACACTGAATAGTTATAAGGCTATTTAAACCAGGAAAATTTCGGAAATATCTGTGGCTTTATATGGGATTATGCACCTGGTAAATTTAACAAGACCCAGGATAATTATTTTTGTATTTACTATTATTATTATTTTTTTTTATTTTTAAGGTTAATTACTTACATGATTTTTTTCTCTGAGTGTATTTGAAAAATTCAAAAAATATTAATTGAAGAAAAATTTTCGTGTCACCACCTTACGGTCATAAAAGGTCAGCTAGTTTTAGTGATTGGTCAGCCCATAGATTTTTTTATGAATTTTTATTCTAATGGCAAAAATTGTTCGTGACCTTAAAAAAAAAATTGAAAAAATCGTAAAAAATAATCAAAAGCTGGCCAATTACTGAAACTAGCTGACCTTTTATAAATATCTACAGAGGGAATCCACTAGAATTTCGAAAGGCAAAGTTTCGAAAGACAAAGTTGTGAAGGATAAAGTTTGAAAAAACCTAAGTTTTGAAATAACAAAGTTTCGAAAAGGTAATGTTTCGAAAGAGAAATTTTCAAAGAACGAAGTTTGGAAAAGTCAAAATTTCGCTAGAGAAAGTATCGAAGGAGAATGTTGCGAAAAAAAAGTTCCGAACTTTCGGAAAATCGCTGTTCCTTGGCCGATTTTAATGAGTTTTACACAGGTAATATCTGATACCGAATTAAAATTGAAAAAATATTTAAAAATATGTCTACATAATAAAACTTCGTTTATTTCATTAACAATAAAGATTTGAAAAATCATACACTTAGTTTTATAATTTTACTATTCTCTGCCATCTATTAGAAAATAATACAGAAGATGCTCGGAAGAGTTAATTATCCAATAAAGCTATAAGAGATATCTACTTAAACCTATAGTGTATATTTTTATTAAAATGTCTCCAAAGCATTTAAAATTGCTTGAAGAAACAGTCTTATGGCTCCCAATCGATATAATGAAAAATCATAAAACAGTGAACAGGTCTTTTTATAGCATTCTTCCTATTTGTTTCCTTTTTTCTTTCTATTCTTCTATCTGTAACTTAAGTAAGCATAATAATTCCATTGTACGAGCAACGATATTTGAATTTGTTCCCATATTTTTTGAATAACCTATTTTGAAAATATATTTTTATTTTTAGATCTGTATCAACTATTACCTGTGTTAATTTCATTAAAATCGCTCAAGGAAAGACGAAGTTGAAATTTTTTGACATATTTTTGAACCATCAGGGTGTTTCAAATATTTTTTTCATTTTTAATTCAGTATCAGATATTACCTGTGTCAAATTAATTTAAATCGGTTAAAGAACAGCGAACTTTCGAGGATTTCTGAACTTTTTGTTTTTCGAAACTTTCTCGTTTGATAATTTTTGTTGCGACACTTTGACTCTTCGAAACTTTCTCTTTTCAAAACTTCTTTTTTCGATTTTCGAAACTTTGTCTTTCGAAACTTTATCTTTACGAAACTTTGTCATTTCAAAACTCTGGGCTTTCGAAACCTTATCCTTCGAAACTTGGCCTTTCGAAACTTCGTAATTCACTGAAAATTCGTAAAAAAGTATGTACGGTTTTTTTTAATAAAGCTGATCTCTTACGAGCTTAGTGTGGCCTTTCAAATGGCATACCTCATATTTTGTAATGACCCAAATGAGGTGCAAAAAAGTTTCTGTGACCTTCAAACGAATTTTGAAAATTCAAAGAAAAAAAATATGGCTGACCAATTATTTATTGAAAATAGTTGACCTTTTATCTCAATCTAGAGATCTTTCGAATGGTATATTTTCATTTGTCAATTTCCCATAAATAAGACGCCAAAGATCGAGCGTGACCTTGAGTGACCTTAAGAAACTTAAAGACTAGATTACAACTTATCTAGGGCTGATCAATTTCTAGGAATATTTGAGCTTTTCTGACCAATTAGATGGCATTGTCTTTTTTTTTCAAATTTCGCATATACACTCCAAGTCATAAGGTTAGAAGCACACATGTTTCAGAAGTTAAACTTAAATTTCTCCGGTTCTGTTGGAAAGAGAACATAAATTTGTGAGATTGATTAACGTGTTATATTTAGAAAAACCATGATTAACCCTTCATAAAAAAGAGTTTACCGGATTTACGAGAATAAATGTTGATTGAGTTTTTTTTTTTTTTGAGTAGTTTAATCGTGTCATAAGATTAGAAGCACTAACAAAAAATGAAGAAAAAAGATGGTTTTGTTTGTTTTTTATATTTTATTGGTTTCATTTCCTTTTCTAAATAATGTGTGTAGCCACCACCTTTCAAAATAACTTCAAAAACTCGATCTTTAAGAGAACTATACAGTGATGCCATGTAGTTCAGTGAAATCTCACTCCAGTGCAACTTAATGGCGTTAACCAGCTCTTCTTTGTCATCGTATTGTTTCCTTCCTTCGTAAACTTACCGTGTGATCTATCCCAACACATTTGCTTTTATATAAGGTTATTAAGGTCCGGTGAATATGGTGGCCAAGGCAGCAAGTATAAACGTTTTGATTTTCAATACAAGATTTAACGGTTCGATCTGTATGGATAGGCGCGTTATCTTGCTGAAAAAAATCCATGAGGTTATTCTAAAAACATTGTTGATTTTCAGAAAAACTGAATTAAGCAAGGATTTGTAGCTATTTCCAGTCATCTTTGTACTTTGAACTACCAAGTCTATCGTGCCATAATAGGATATTATACCCCAGACCATAAACCCTCTTTCTCTGCTGTGATGACGGTTCAGAAATCGATCCCTTTTCCCAGTGCCGGCCCGAGATATATTAGCGCCCTGCGCAAGCTTCGTAATTAGCTCCCCTTAATTTCGGTTATTGGTGGAAGAAGTCATTTCCCAAGGCGAAGACTGTGCAATGCGTTCTTTTAAAGATACATACCAAATAAATAGGATTTTTACTTAAACCAGGGAAATCGAATATTATATCACTAAAATAATGGAAAGTGCCCTATTAAACGACGACTTTTGAGTCACGACGGTGAACGAGAAAAATCATCTGATCTCACCTTCGTAGACATTTTATTTCAAAAAAATCATGAACCAAAATTCATCGAGTAATAGGGCACTAACTAAAGAATACAAAAATTATTGCAAAATTAAGTCAAAAAGCATTTGCAATATAGGAATTTTAATTTGTTTACGTTAAAATTATTAAAAAACTAATTCAGTAATATAACAATATTACTTAATAAATAACTAACTCATTGATTAAGTAGCCTTTTTAATGCTTGTTCAAGGCACCCAAAATAATAAAAAGTAATAAAAATGTTCAGTTCTTTGGAACACCTGTTTTCAAAAAAAGGCTATAAAATCGTTCTTCCGACTGGCCGTTTTCAAGTATGTGAAAGGAGGTTCTAAAGTTTATATATAATTAGGTTTAACGACTTTTTGCTTCAAAAGTGTTATGTCGAAATTATCAACAATTTATTCCATTTTTTGTAGAATCACCCATTTATTTTTTTACTAAAAAGTTCACTTTTTTATAACTTTTTTTAAATATGATGAATTTGATTTTCTGTTTTTTTTTCCGAGAAAAAATATTGTTTCCAACAAATATTTTATATTCTGATTTTAAAAACAGATTTTTGTAACTGCCTCAACTTTCAAAAATGTGGAGTTGTCTGGTTTTTGCACAGGATGCTTCAATTCAAAGCTCTTCTATCTTGAGGATCATAAAAAATAATAAAATGCACCTTTCTTCTTTCCATTAATTTTTATTGCTACATAAAAACATAAATACACTGATTGCATGAGCTTGTAAGTTTTTTTAATTAGACTTTTTTTATCTAAAAGATGCCAACACTACATTATAAACCTCATATCAAATGTACCTATATAGAGTTCAACATGTTTACAATTTAATAGATTTTTTAAGCTAAAATCGGTGTAAAAATCAAAATTAACTTGAATTTGACTTCTAAACGCAAACATTCATCGATTGATAACCTCTGATAATATTAATTCGACTTCGTTTATTCGTTTCAGCAATAAGAAACCGGCTTAAGAAAACACCAAACATTAACATCAGCGATACCACAAGATACAAATATGATGTCACTGACCTTTACTCGGCTTGTGGTATTCCTAATCATCAACACCATCAGTATAACCCTCCTCAAAGCCGAAACCGGTATCATCGAAAATTGCCCTGATTCAAATGAAATAGCTGATTTAATGCATACGGAGACAGTGATTATAGAAAACCTTAGAAATTACATAAATGCCTTAGACAGCAAAATCACCACAATTAAAACGTAAGGAAAACTATTGCCTTACAAAAGTCCATTCCTTAAAAATGTATCCCATTACTTTTCTATTTATTTTTATGTATGATGTCCACATCCCAGTAAGACCCAAGAGATCCGAGGAATTTACGATGTCACACTCAATGACACAGGCAAATATTTTGGAAATCCCATTAACACATTTCATTTGATAAAACGTATGTCCCATGACTGGCAGACATTAAGGACTTTTGCCCGGAAGGATGTGACAAGACGTAAGACTTGATGATGCCTTTTGTCTGTAGAATCTAGAATTAGTTTGCTTATTCGTGTATCTATTGAAATTCCACACAGATATTATTGAAAACATAACGAGATTTAGTGAGATCTTGACATTCCCCAGTGCCGAAGACTTGGATAAAGTGATGGAACCTTTGGTGAGAGCCGAAGATGTCCATCAACTTGTTTCATCGCAGATGATGGTTGATGGAGAGTTCAATGGCATGGATTTACGGTAAAATAACATTAGAAAAAATAATAAATAAGTTTATGTTAATTAGGAGATTGTCTTTGTTATGTTTGTAGTAGTAAGCAAATGTCTTGGAATGACTGCTTTACTTTGGGCAAGTATTCGTTCAAGAGGAAAGAGTATCACCTGGCTAGAACGTGGTTGGAAGCAGCCCTTAAAAAATTAATTGGCGATGCAAATAAAATCAACGCTAATGCGAAGATTCTGGAAATTATGGCTAAAGTGGAATATAAAAGTGGTAAGTATACAAGTTGTGTTAAGGAGCAGGTTTTCCCCTTTCTTATGAAAATAAAAAAAAAAATTACATCGAAATGAAATGAATGGATGAAGGCGGATCTTTGTTTGGAGAAATTTCCTTTTTTCAAATAACTTTGACTTTGTCGTTCGAGATTATTTGATATTCGAGTAAAATAGAAATAAATCAAAGCTATAGAATAGCTTATACCAAAAAGATTTGTTGAAATGAAAAAGGAAACGATTTTTTGCTTATTTTTAAAAAAAGGTCATTTCAAGAAATATTTTGGTGTAATAAGAGATCAACAGCAGCAGTGAGGTGTATGTGTGAGAACGATGGATTTTTTGTTCGTGTGTAAGTGGGATAAGATGGGATTTAATTTAAGAAGGGTCCGAAAACTTTATTCAAAAGGAGGAATGTGGTAGAGGTTTTATACTTATAAAGGTACTTTAGAGGGCAAGTTTTGGATTTGTGCAAAAAAAAAATCGAGATAAAAATCAAACATTACATAACGATGGTAGAGAACTCCAACAAAAAGTGGATGGGAAGTTATGTCTGTCTGCCTGTCTGTCTGTCTGTCTGTCTGCCTGTCTGTGTGTCTGCCTGTCTGTCTGTTTGTATCTGGATCTACAGGCTAAACCAATCATCCGATCATCTTTAAATTTTGAACTTAGGGCTTTTCGGTAATTTTCCAGAGGGGAGCTTGCCATACAACCGTTAAGGAAAGTCATATTTATCTCAAAAACATCTCTAATGATTTTGATAAGAAAAATCAATGTGTTATTGTATTGTAGGTATGGTGTACTTTTTGTTTAACAATAATTTATCAAAAACCGTTATAAACGGTACCTGCCGTAAGACTTTTTTTTTTATTTTTGATATTCCCATTAACGGCTCAACCGATTGCAATCAGATTTTTGGTATACTTGTTTCTTAGCTCTAAGTATCTAATGAGTCGTTTATTAAGGGCCTGTTTTTCCGTACGATATCATCCTAGTCTCGGGGTTTAACCTGAGTTAACTCCAGAATTATGTTTTTCAGTCAACTAATATCCTAAGGAACGGTTGTACAAACGTGATTCAAATTTTGATCCGTGGTGTCAAAAATTTTACTGGCTGTTTTCAACGGAATTACTCTGGTTAAATGATGGTTCAAGGTTGAAGTATGTTATAGGAGCCAATTTAGGGAATGAATTATCTTTGAACCTCAGAAAACTGGTTAAGTCAGTGTGCTGAAATTTCGGAACCACGAGTTAAATATTTGTACAACTGGCCTTAAGTTAACTCCAAGTTTACTCACCTACTTTGGTGAGTTAACTTAGGGACCAAATTAAGTGTCTTTTCAGTTGTGGTGCCATCTCGAAATCCATAGTGAAAGTTATTGTCAACGCAATTGCGTTGTTACACCATCTCTATTCCGATGCTTGAAAGGCGTAAAAGGGTGATATCCATAGTGTCGCAAATCTATGGCCCTAAATTTTTGATAGCTGAAAGATAAAGTTAATCCTTAACTAAAAAACTGTTTCAGATTTAACTCGGGGTTAAAATATTTTCAGGGCTAGCTAACTCTGATTTATTTCAGAGTTATCTTTGAACTGAAAAACTGGCCCTTTACTTAATTTTTTTTTTCTGTAATTATGTACTTGCATATTTCAAAATTTGTTAAGTTCCATGCAACTTGAATATAAGAGCAAGTACGTGCGATCCAGTCATGCATTTTATTTTGTAATCACTTGGTATTTTAATTCGAAATTGAAATTGAATGAAGATAATTATTGCGTATACCTGGTCGTTAAAAAAACACATACAATCTGGTTATTGTGTTCACATGCACCAAGGTATGCCTAAAAACTAAAAATGACAAACAAACAGACAGAATAGTAAAGAGATCGACCCTTCAGTGTTTTAAGTTTCATAACATCAAAATCAGTCAAGATCTCCAATATTATTTACTGAATTCAAAACAATATTTTTTAATCTACCAAATAGAGTGGGTTTATCCTACAAAAGGAAGGTTGCATTATTCTAAATTTCTAATGTATTATTTGGTAAGTATGGTTGGTAGATGAAAATTCCGAATTCCCAAAACCACGCCCCCTTCAAAATCATGGAAAACCGACAAAAAAAACGATACTTTCTTTCCGTCTTTTTATTTTAACTTCATTCCGGTTTATTTAAACAAAAAAAAAATGTATGATATTTTAAACAAAATCTCCTACAAATACGACTAAACCACTACAACCACTATTAACTACTAAAGGGTTCAACAAGCACGCTACAAAAGTAGAGCGACAGGGACAGCAAACGGCGCCATATTTCTAGCCGCTCTTTTGACATTTCTCTTCAGTAAGGTTTGCCATTTCATGATGGAAAGATATGCGAGCCAACAACGAGTCGAAATTATTAAAATTTATTACCGAAATTCGGAGTCAGTGGCCTCAACGTTAAGAGCGCTACGTCCAATTTATGGTCGTGATAATCGTCCTAGCTGATCAACCATTGAGCATCTAGTGGATTTTGAATCCACAGGCACAGTACAAAATGTTCCCGTGCCAGTGAGACAAAGAAGTGCCCGTAGTGTCGAGAATATTGCTGCCGCTGAGGCTTCAGTTGCAGAAAGCCCAAATGTGTCTCTCACACGTCAATCTCAAGCGTTGGGCATCTCTGTGACGTCGTTGTATGGACTTGGAAGGCATGTGGTTCCAACAAGACGGCGCCACAAGCCCCACAGTGAATGTCGCAATCAGTTTATTGGACACCAAGTTTGGAGAACGTGTTATCTCACGAAATGGTCCAGTGGCTTGGCCGCCTCAGTCGTGCGATTTGACGCCGTTAGACTATTGCCTGTGGGGCTACATCAAGTCTATGGTCTTTGCCAACAAGCCAGCGACGATTGATGAACTTCGTACGAATATCGAACGTGAAATTAAAGCAGTATCGGCCAATTGGAAACCGTCAAAAATTGGGTTCAGCGTCTGGACTTTTGCAAGCATGCCCGTGGTGGCCATGCAAAAGAAATCGAGTTCCATACATAATGGCATCGAACGTACTTTCACAGAAATAAAGAATTTCATTGATATCCCAAACCGTTTTAGTTTTATTTAAAAAAAACTTTTGTAGCGCTCTTATTGAAAAACCCGATACTACTAGAAATGCCTATCGAGCTCATAAAAAAGTCGAAAATTTCGTCATTTGTAAGATTTTTAGTTTTTTCACTCTTTACAGCACAATAACTCAGAGGCCAAAAATGAAAGGTCCTTAAATTTGAGCTTACCTGCCGGGATTTTAAAAATGGTCACTTAATAATCATTTTACTTAAAAAGAACATTTTTCGGTTTCTCTCAGTGAGAAACTTATATTTCGATTTTTTAAGGTTTCGATTAACCACTGGCCAATTATTGCTGTCAGAGAAAAATAAGTCTTATATGGAGATCTTTATTTTGTTTTGTTCATTAAAAAACTCTGCTCTTGGAATTTCAAAGAATTGTTTATGATTCATTGTTTTAACACTTTTTAAGCTAAGTTAAGTGGAAATGCAGAGATCGTGAGTGACTCTTTTTGGTCTTTGAGTCTTCACGCGTCTGAGTGGTTGAAGATTTCTTGGCGTCATCTTGGCGATTGCGTCTACACACGGTTTTGCTGTTTCTTGACATGAAATTCATCTCGCCATGATGCTCATATGGTCGGGGTCTCACCGTATGAATTTTCATAAGATTTTATCTTTAATGGTTATAGTTTGATCTCGATATGGTCTTTATTTGAAAAAGTTGTCAAAGATAGTCAACAGCTTTCTTGAACGACAGGTTTTTGGCTGGCCAGCAACTTAAAAAAAGTGTAGGTTAAATGAAACTCTAATTACTTTAATAGTTGGACTTTAGCGCAACAAAAGCGAGACCTAAGCGAGACGATTATGAGACGTGCGCAATGACAAAAACACGTGTAGATGTCACAGCGAGACTATTGCGAGAAAACCACAGACAGATAGCCGTGTAAACGGGTACGGTGAGCCCAAGAAAGATTAACACAGTGACTACATCACTGAAAACAACGTTTGAACGACCACATCGTGGTCGTCGTCGTCGACGAAAGAAAGAAAAACTATTTTTGATTTATTTTCTGTGCAAATGGTTTTAGGTTGATTGTTTCCTTTTATTTTTATAAAATAAGTCAATATGGTAAGAGTTATTTTTGAAGATAAACGATAAATCTCACCAAAAGACCTACAAAATTAGTTTTCAAAAATAATTCACAGACCGAGACCAAAGTGAAATTTGACGAATTAAATACCTCTCAGCGGGAAACCAGTTGAAAATAAAGGTCAACTGTTATTTTCGATCTCTGCAATAACTCCTCTACCGTTAAGTTTAGGGCAAAATTTTTAATATATCAATCTTAAGGATAGTTTAATTGGCTTCCGATTCCATGTAACTTATACGGTAGAATTTATTTAAGTCGAACGCCCTCCAAGTTGAATTTTCCTCGAAAAATAATTTTTTCGTCATATTTTTTTTACTCCCCTTAAATTTCCATATGCTGTATTTACTCTGCTGTATTAACTCTCTTTAACTTGAACCGATATATGTGGCACAGTAAGAAAAGCCCCCCAAATGGACGTTGTAAAAACCTATTAACAGTCTACTTACAAAAAGTATTTGTATCAAACAATCCCCGAATTTTTATAATTTACAAAAATATGGCGAAAGAATTTTTGTTAGAGGGAAATTTGACTTAGGGAGTTTATCTTAGAAAAATTTGACTGAAGTTGCATGGAATTGATAGTCAATTATATTATTTATAAGATTGTGATTGAGTAATTGTTCTATAATGAGGAAAGAAACTGAAATTCTTACAAAATACGAAATTTCAAGCATTTTTAGAAGCTCCATAGCACCATAGCCTTTATAAGTGGTTAAACAAAGAGTCATATTTGTAGGAAATTTTGTTTACTACAACTTTGCGTATTACTTTTTCCGCTAAAATACACCGGAAGGAAGTTATAGTCAAAAAATTTAAAAAAAGGCATGTTTTGTGTTTTTCCATAATTTTGAAGGAGTTGGAGGGGGCGTGGTTGTGGAAATTTAGAATTTTCATCTACCAACCATACTAAATAATATATTAAAAATTCAAAACCACCCGACCTTTTTTATTCTAACCCACTTTTTGCTTCTATTAACTGGGCTACAAGAAAATAAGAGATAGATTCTTTGTAGACTCACGTATTGATTTCTTATTTAATAATATAGATGAATGGTTTACTTATATGAAATATAATAATTTTAACAGTTCTATTATAATCACTGAATCCAATTTAATATTTAAATATTATTTTTGTTTTTAATTTCAAGGAAACCTTACCGAAGCTCTTCGACTTACTAAAGATGTTCTTCAAATGAATCCAAATAATACGAATGCAATGTTTGTACAAACAAAAATTGTCAAGAAAATCGAAAAACAAAAAATTAAAAAAATTAATTATGAATTAAAATTAAACAAAAAAAAATCATATCAGTAATAAATTAATTAATTGCATATAGCTTTTTCTTATATAGTTAAAGTAATTTTATACTTATAATTAAAAATATACTTATTCTTTTTAAGTTATAATTAATCAAAGATATAATGAAGCTTCTATTGGAACATTAAATTTGATTTGTACAGGGTGGCGCACCAATTGTGCTACAATAAGAAATTCAAATAACTTTTTTTTTAATCGATGTATTTCATTTATTTTTTTTTTATTGGTTAGAAAATTAAATTTTATTTTAAATAGTTAGTTGTTTTTAAAGATTATAGACCGCAAATGACCTCCACGCTCTCCCACGCATATGCGTGATCAAAAAATTATTCATTGCGGCCTGAAGAGTTGAAGTTGGGATCGCCTCAACTATTCTCGTTAAGGACTGCTTTAATTCAGTTAAATTCCTGGGCTTCGTTTTATACACCTCTTGCTTGACATAACCCCATAAAAAGAAGTCTGGTGCAGTCAGGTCAGGTGACCTTGGGGGCCAGCGAAGAGTGGAGTTCCTAAAATTAATTTGTTTGCGAATTTTTTGTTAAGCTCCGCCATAACTGGTCTGGCTATATGTGCAGTTGCTCCATCTTGATGAAACCAAACGCTGTTGAATGGTATACGTCTTCGGCGTAGTTCTGGGTAAAAAAACTCCTTCAACATCTTTAAATAACGGTCCCCATTGACAGTAACGGTTACACAGTTTTCTTCAAAGAAGTACGGCCCGACAATACACCTTGATGAAACTGCGCACCACACAGTGACTCGTTCTGGTTGCAGTTCCATCTCATGGAGCATTTCTGGATTAGACTGATTCCATATACGGCAATTTTGCTTGTTTACATTGCCGTTAAGATCAAAATGGACATCATCAGACATGAACAAACAATTGATCAATGTGTTGTCTTCTTCGGCCATTGATATCATTTTTTGGCAAAATTCCAGGCGAACAGGCAAATCCTGAGGGTTTAACTTGGTAGTAATTTGGACTTTGTACGGAAACAAGTTTAAATCGTCATGAAGTATCCGTTGTAATGACCGTCTACTAACTCCAATTTGCCCCGATAAGTTTCGGGTCGAAACGCTCGGATTGCCCTGTATTGCAGATGCTACTGCTGCGATTGTATCCTGAACCCGAACATTGGCATCTCGATGGTACCTACGGCCTTCGTGCGATGCTTCCAGATTCGGCAAACATGTTTACAAATCTCATAATGGTTTATCTACTCGGGGGATTACCGCCAAACTCCCGCCTAAATTCCCTTTGGACGGAAATGACGGACTGCAAAGCATGGTACCGTTGCACTATCCAAATTCTTTTCTCCGTATCCCAAGCATCCATTTTTATAAATCTAAATAGTAACCTACAAAATAAAAAAAAAAATAAGCCGATTACTCACACAGAAAAAAAGTTATTACGTTTTATTTTTGTAGCACGATTCGTGCGCCACCCTGTACCAGGCAGATAACACTTCAATAGTAGAACACATGGCAATCTGTGAAGTTTTGCCTGTGGAGTCTGAGAATGAAAACTGTGAAGACCCTGATTTTGCGGTTAATAATTATCCCGATGATCCTGAAGGTAATTGGCTACTGTAATAAGAAGGAAACAAGCTGCTTTTTGTCCACGCAACTCCAGAGACTTGACATTTTTAAAGATTTTTAAAAAAAAAAACATGGACTTGTTGATATAAAACCCACAAAAATATACCGGAACAGAAATTAAAAAGAGGTGAGCAGAAGAAAATTGACAGCTTGTTATCATTTATGGCTTAACAATGAGAGATGAGAGTATGCAAGCAGGTGTTTTTGAACACATTATCGATAGGAGAATGGTCACCATTGAACTGGGACTGAAGACGATCCTGAACATAAGGAAGATGACGCAACGCAGGATGCTACAGAAAACAATCTCATAGAACAAAATGTTGTTGAACAGGAAGGAGAAGTTTATTTGCGGAGAGAAGACAATCTTTGCTTGATTTTTTTAACTCTCTTTCGAAGATAGAATCCCATTATTGGAGAGCAAGTTCTTCAAAAAGTTACCTGGAATCAAATATGCTTTCGAAGGCTGATTTTTTCAACTTTTATACTGAAGAATGGTGCAAAAACCACAACTTGGGACCTGTGGCGCTCACCACGTTTCGGTTAGAATTTGAAAACCAAAAACTTAGCTTATTTTTACCAAAAAAAAAAAAGATCCGAGACTTGTGGAGTCCTCGAAGCCAAAAACCTTTCAGAAAAAGAGTACAACCTTCATAGTGGATGAGGCAAGAAAAGCAAAAGAGGCAGATAAAGGAAGCGTTGATGAAAGTGTTTTGGTTTTCACTATGGATCTACAATCAGCTCTCTTAAGCCCTAAATCTAATATTTCTACGATATACTACAAAATTAAGTTAACTGTCAACGATTTCACTGTCTTCAACATTCAGTCCAAAAAGCGTTATTGCTTCTCGTTGAATGAAACGGAAGGAAACGTGACTGCCCAGGAACTTGCTGCCATATAAAGTAATTTCTTATCCGCACAGTTAGAAAATACTACTGTAAAGCGGATAATTTTATACAGCGATGGGTGCACTGCCCAAAATAGAAACTCTACTATGGCTAATGCGATGCTCAAAATTTCACTCTCGCATAGCATAAACATTGAACAAAAATTCCTTTGCAAAGGCTACACTCAAATGGAAGCTGGCTCCATGCATTTTTGTATTGAACGGATTTATAGGAAAACTAATATAAACGTTCCGGCTGACTATATTGATATCTGTAGGAAAGCAAGAAAGGGCAACCCTACCCCTACGAGGTACAATATTAATTGGATCACACCTATTTCCTCAGTTTCACTTCAGTTTCTTTCTTCAAGTCTATAAGGCCAGGTAAATAGAAGAGGGATGCTTGTCTTACTAACATAGTTGCACTAAAATATTCTGACTCTGCAATTTTCTACATACTATAATTTAGTGTCTCTCTTTTACCATCAAGACCAGAAATTCCAATAAATGCGTTCATGTCAGTAATCTTCTTCTTCCTTTACCAAGAAAAAATAAAAATCACTAAAAGAAAGTACAACAACTTGCAAGACTTGAAAACATTGCCAAAGGATTTTTATGACAACTTTGCACATCATAACGAATAAAACTTTCAAAACTTTATACATTTATGGATTTAAACTCCGTTTTATTTTTGTTCCTGTTTAAAAAAATAAAAATCAGTTTAAAAGATTTCTAGTAAAACTTAGTCTAATTTATTTATTATAAAGAGTGCATATAACGGGTGATTTTTTAAGAGGTTTAGAACTTTTAAAAAAAAAAAACACAACACACAAAAAAAAAACGAAAAAATGAATGAAATATTTATTTGAATCGATAGTTTGAACCTTGCAATTTAATGTTTAAAGATAATTTCATGCAAATGTTGACCGCGGCTGCGTCTCAGGGAGCCCATCCGCTGAGTCCAATTTTGGCATACTCTTTCACACATATCGGCCGGTATCTCACGAATGAATGCATGGATGTTGGCTTCCAGTGCGTCAATCGAAGCGGGCTTGTCCCTATAGACATTAGCCTTGACATACCCCCACAAAAAATAATCTAATGGTGTCAAATCGCACGATCTAGGCGGCCAATTGACCAGCCCGAAACGTGAAATTAACTGTTCACCAAACTCGCCTCGCAATTGCGCCATTGTTTCGCGTGCTGTGTGGCATGTGGCACCGTCTTGTTGAAACCACATATCATGCAAGTCAAGAACTTCCATTTCGGGCAAAAAAAAGTTTGTTATCATCGCTCGGTAGCGTTCACCATTGACAGTAACGCTGCGATTCGCATCATCTTTGAAGAAATATGGCCCAATAATGCCGCCGGCCCATAAACCGCACCAAACAGTGGCTTTTTCGGGATGCATTGGTAGCTGTTGCAATGCTTCTGGCTGATCTTCACTCCAAATGCGGCAATTATGCTTATTTACGTACCCATTCAACCAAAAATGAGCCTCATCGCTGAACACAATTTTTCGATAAAAAAGCGGATCCTCGGCCAGCTTTCCAAGAGCCCATTCACCAAAAATTCGGCGTTGTGGTAGGTCGGCTGGCTTTAGTTCTTGCACCAGCTGTATCTTAAAAGGCTTTACGCCCAAATCCTTCCGCAAAATTTTCCACGTAGTGCTGTAACAAAGGCCTAACTGCTGGGAACGGCGCCGAATCGACATTTCGCGGTCTCCTGTCACACTAGCTGATACGGCCGCAATATTTTCTTTACTACGCACAGTACGTAAACGTGTTGGTGGTTTAATGTCCAACAAAGTAAATTTGGTGCGAAATTTGGTCACAATCTTCCGAATAGACTGTTCAGAAGGTCGAGAATGCCGACCATAAAATGGAAGCAGCGCGGGATGACCATTTCGAACCGAGCACGAATTTTGATAGTAAAATTCAATAATTTGCAAGCGTTGTTCATTTGTAAGACGATCCATGGTTAAATTACAAACCAAACTGAAGCTGTTTGACAGTGACACAAGGTACTAAACACACGTCAGCTGTCAAAACCAGTGTTGCCAAAACCAAACCAGCTAAAAAATCACCCGTTATTAAATTTGTCAAACTAGTGGAAATACCTCATAACTCCAACAAAATAAAGAGTATTATAATTTTCGTTTTAACAACATTCTTTGATTAAACACATTAATTTTTTTAATTTGTTAGTAAAAAAAAACCATTAAAATATGTTAAAAATAAGCTCCGTGAGACATTTTCGTCTCTGCTGTAAAATTTGAAATTTGTGAGTAACGAGGTTCGCTTATGAGACTATGACGATATGCCAAATTTGTGTTTCGTTAAGACAACCAACTTTAAAAGCATAAAGTCCGAAGTTTTTGAAAAAAAAACTGATGGAATTTTTATGAATGAAATGGTCTTTGGGGTTTACCTACAAGTGATCGAAAAACTCCTTAAATGATTTTTTTTTTTTTAAGACTTAATTTCCTACATTTTTGTACCTACACTCCTGTTCATTTGAATAGTTTTCGAGTGGGATTACGATTAGCCGTTATAGCTCCGAACTAAGTGGAATAATTCAATTTTTGCAAATGGTATTAGAGAAAGCTTTTATTTTTTGGGAGAATTAGAAAACATACAATCTTAAAACTTCCATCATTACACGTTTTATTATCATTTCTTTAAATTTATTTTGAAATTTTTACCCTTTTTTACGTTCACCGGTAAATATAATAGGTAAACCGCTTTTATTATCACTTTTTCTTTGAGCTAATTGAAGGTCAGACCTCTAAGAGCTATTTTTGGTTTAAAGTCATGGGGTTTGATATGACACAAAAAAAAAATGAGAAAAATTGGGTGCAAAAAAAGCACTTAGCACTTTTAGTTTTCATGATCAAAGACTAACGGGACATCAAATGTCGGAAAAATTTACACCTATTCTGTCAAAACATAGATTGTCTCCAAGCTGTCAAGCCATCAATTGTCAAATGCCATCGAGGGATAGGTTAGGTGGGGTGCTGATGCGGCAAACCGCATCACCTCACTCGGATCTCAGTGAATCCATTGTGCTCCCCAGGGTGGGGGAAATGAAGGAATGGGAAGTTTAGGAGGGAAGGTTAAGTGAAGTCTTAGGTTTGAGGTGCCTCCCTAAACCATCCTGATCTTTGGATGAAGTTGAGGATGTTTTTAAGTGGCAAAGACGAGATGTCGCCCAATTCGTCGAAAAAGTATTCTCCGAGGGCATTTTTCCTATTTATAGCTAGGCTGGGGCATTCACAAAGGAAGTGAGATGAGCCCTCTTCCTCCTGTTCGTCCTGACACCCTCTCCATAAGTCGAATGTGCTGATGCCCATTCTGCTCATGTGGGTTCCCATCGAGTTGTGACCCGTAAGGATTCCAACCAGGAGGGACAATCGAGGTCTGCTAAGCTTCAGTAAATATTCTGTTTTTTTCATTGAAGTATCTGGCCAAAGACTTCTTGAAACTCGACAGGTATCAATAGTTGACCATCTGTCATTAGCGGCTTTGAGAAACCTTTGGTGAATTCTGTACTTTTCTTGCTCCAGTGGCATTAGTACCCAGGGTACAATTTTGCTCGGTTCAAGTGATGAACCGTTTTTGGCCACTTCATCAGCCACTTCATTCCCATAATTGTCACGGTGTCCTGGGACCCATCGAAGGGTGATAGAATTTGCTACGCCGAGTAATTTTAATTCACTACGGCAACGATCGACTAGTTTGGACTTCGTGACAATTGACGAAATGGCTCTGATTGCCGCCTGGCTATCTATGAATGTCAATGTTTTTGTTCGTCAGTTCACACCTGGAAAGGTATTTTGCAGCTTCGCAAAACTGCAAGCACTTCCGCTTGGAAAACACTGCAAAAATTTGGCAGCCTCAACGATATGTTTAGGGGTGGATTTTCTGAAAAGATGCCTGATCCTACCCCAGCGTCCGTTTTGGAACCGTCTGTAAATACCGATACATGATTTACTTTTAGGACCCGGTTTTCCTTCCATAATTCCCTTGTTGGAATATCTGTAAGTGCGACTGTGTTAAAATCTATGTGCGGTGAAATATAGTCTGTTTGAATGTCTATGTCGGTGAAGTTCATTATAGTACTGTGACCACAGTGGCCCTTTTTCCAATGTTTGCACTCTTTAAGTCGTAGAGCACTTTTGGCCGCCAATTCTTTCGTGAACAGATCGAGTGGGGCAAGGGAGAGGAAAGTTTCTAGGGCTGTGGTTGGAGTGGTTCTCATGGCACTAGTTATGCCGATACATGCCAGTCTCTGAATTTTGGTCATGGCTTTAAGATTGATTGCCTTATCCAAGGCTGGCCACCAAACCAGACAGGCGTACGTCAGGATAGGCCTTACAATGGCTGTGTACATCCAATGAATGGTCTTGGGGCTGGGACCCCATCTCTTCCCAAAAATTCTACTGCATGTGTAGAAGGCTATTGCAGCTTTTTTTTCCCTTTCTTTGATGTTCTCTTTCCAGTTAAGTTTACGATCTATAACTAAACCAAAATATTTGGTCGTACCAGTTATATGGAGTGGCGTCCCATTGATGGTGAGGGTATTTATATTTGGAGTATTTCGTTTTCTCGTAAACAGAACCAGTTCTGTTTTCAGTGGGTTGACATTAAGTTCCAATTACTGAGCTTGTTAAGGGCTGTTTGTAGGAGCTCGCACAGAGTGGGGACAAATTTTCCTGATGCCATTATAACTATATCATCAGCGTACGCCACGATTTTGACGCCGCTTTGCCCTAAATTGACTAAAATCTGGTTAACGACAAGAAGCCAGAGCAGAGGAGATAAGACTCCTCCCTGTGGTGTACCTTTACACGTCCTAACTTTAAGCTTGCTATCACCCATTTCTGCATTAACAGTTCTAGTTTGAAACATGGAGTCAATCCAGTTTGACAGCATCGGTTCAATGCTGACAGAGTCTAGGGCTTGTCGTATTGCACGATTTTCAACGTTGTTGAAGGCCCCTTTTATGTCAAGGAATACTCCCAAGGTATATTCTTTAAAATGGATTGATTTCTCAATCGTGCCAACCACTTTATGAAGTGCCGTCTCAACAGATTTGCTCTTTACATATGCGTGTTGGGCCTGTGAGAGAACACTATCATTAAGCATAAGGCGAATGTGCATTTCTATCAGCCTTTCTAAGGTTTTGCCATCGAGGGATGGTTTCGATTTTGATGGATTAAGAAACTTCTAAGAAATTAGAAATTTTTGAAGAAAAAAGGTGATTTTAGGGCAGTTTTGGGTAATATTTGGATCAAAATACACTTATTTTGTCAAAATATAGTTTGTCTCCTATCTGTCAAGCCATCAACTATCAAATTCCATTGAAGGATGGCTACGTTGTCGATGGATTAAAAAAATCTCTAAAAAATTCAGACATTTTTGAAAAGGAAATTCGAGATTCCTTATTGAAATTATTGAGATTGGGGTGGAAGATCGAGAATAATCGAAACAATGGAGATTTAAATCGATTGAAATGAAAATTTTTGATTTCAATCATCGATACTTTTCGAAGATTGGATCAAAAAATCGAATTGTTCCTGTTTGACACAGCCCATTTTGGTTTGCCATTTCATAATGAATGGACTTACTCCTGAACAACGTTTGCAAATCGTGCAAATTTATTACTAAAATAATGGTTCGGTTCGCTTGGCGCATCGCTTTTGAAGAAAGAAAGAAGCTTTTGGCTTGACACAAGGCAGGTTCTGTAGTGAAATAAATAATTTTAATTATTGCACACACTTAAGTGCTAAGCGATTTTATCAGATAACACAAATTAAGGGCATAATAATTTATTTAAAATGTCAAAATTTAGATACTTCCAAAAATAAAAACAAAACGCTGATAAATACCCAGTGTATTTACTTTCTAAGCCAAACGAAGCATAAAAAGGTAAGTGTTTGCATTATTTTTCAAATAGCCACTTCAAAAAAAAAAAATAATATTAAAAAAAAAACTCTCCATCTCACCGCCACTTAAGTTGATTTATTTCCATTTAATGAGCATCTTATGAAGTGCTGTTTACCTACTTACCTTTTTTTTAAAATTGTTATTATAACGCCATTACAAGTATTATAATTATTAATGTAAAACCTATTCAATCAAGTAAACAATTAATAAAGAAAGTTTTCAAACAATCTCTTTCATCAGTTGTCATGACATAATACATTATTATCGTGTAATAGATACTTCCATATTAAAGAAAAAAACAGACATAGCATTGGTATATAAGAAGCCTACTACATTTGCATATAGGGAAATCATTAAAAATAATAATCTTAAGATACATATTTAAAAAAAAAACTGTAAATAATTTACATTGATGATGTTAACATTAATATCTACAAAAAAAAGAAGCTATACTAATAATCTGAGAAATTACAGTAAATTGATGCCTGGATATTGCAAAAAACACAGCGCCATCAAGGTCTAATGGTGGTATAGACGTCAGTTTGTAGTTTAGATATTTTTTTTTTTAATCTTTCAAGCCTCGCCTCGGTTATGGACCATTCACGAAAATTACCATCTATACAAAGGCTTTTCAAACAAGACCGTATAGCGT
The DNA here is from genome assembly GCA_946251815.1 of Dasysyrphus albostriatus. Taxonomy (NCBI): domain Eukaryota; kingdom Metazoa; phylum Arthropoda; class Insecta; order Diptera; family Syrphidae; genus Dasysyrphus; species Dasysyrphus albostriatus. Next base: position 17,259,875 of record OX276335.1, on the reverse strand, counting down.
ATACAGGTGCAACTAAGATTTTCAGTTTTCGCGACCGACGTTTCCACACATAAAACATATTAACAATAATTGGCCTTGAGTCCACTTTAGGACAATATGATTATTTTTCAAACAAAAAAATCACGAAGAAAGGAAAAAAATTCTTTTTCACTTTATTTAAAATCCCCACTAATTTATTTCACAAAATAAAACGCTTTGTTTTAATATTCTTAGGACTTAATTTCCATTTTACCATTCTTACTATAAAACAATTATTTATTGTTCTTCACTGAAATTTTTAAATCATTCATTGGTTTTTAATAAAAGTGAAGAGTTAAGTTTCACTCAACTTTATTTATTCACGATTAAAAATAAATTGTATCCACTGCCAAGAGATTATGAGTTTTACGAGAATTTTTATTGAACAGTAAATATTTATATTAACAATTTGCTTAACGTTAATTATCTTAAAGTAAACATTTATCATTATTAAATATTTATGTTGACACAATAGGGGGCCAAACTGTTTTCATTGTGAATTTGTTTGCTAAGTTTACATTGTCATTGGGGCATATTCATAGATGTTGTTCAAGCTGTTGCTACACAAATCTGGAGTTTACCTATTGAAGTTTCCATATATGTATGATAGAAACTCGAGATTTGCTAGCTACAACTTAAACAACATTTTTGAATATGCCCTAATGTGTTTATATCGGGTTTTTCAATAAGAGCGCTACAAAAGTTTTTTTTAAATAAAACAAAAACGGTTTTGGATATCAATGAAATTCTTTATTCCTGTGAAAGTACGTTTGATGCCATTTTGTATGGAACTCGATTTCTTTTGCATGGCCACCACGGGCACGCTTGCAGAAGTCCACACGCTGAACCCAATTTTCGACGGTTTTCAAGCATAAATCGGCCGATACTGCTGCAATTTCACGTTCGATATTCGTACGAAGTTCATCAATCGTCGCTGGCTTGTTGGCATAAATTATGGACTTGACGTAGCCCCACAGGAAATAGTCTAACGGCGTCAAATGGCACGACCTAGGTGGCCAAGCGACTGGACCATTTCGTGAGATAACAAGTTCTCCAAACTTGGTTTCCAATAAATTGATTGTGAAATTCGCTGTGTGGCTTGTGGCACCGTCCTGGTAGAACCACATGTCCTCCAAGTCCATATCATCCAATTGGGGCCAAAAATATTCGGTTATCATTGAACGGTAGCGATCCCCATTCACAGTAACGTGCCGGTCTTGATCATCACGGAAGAAGTACGGCCCAATGACGCCGCCGGCCCATAAACCACACCAAACCGTAATTTTTTCGGGATGCAATGATGACTCATGGAGCACGTGTGGATTGCTGCCTGACCAATAACGCTTATTTTGTTTATTGACGAAGCCATTTAGCCAGAAATCAGCCTCATCGCTGAAAATGATTTTTCGATGAAAATCCGAATCATTTTCAAGTTGTTGCTCAGCCCGATTCACGAACATACGACGCTTCTGGTGGTCAAGCGGCTTTAGTTCTTGCGTCAATTTTATCTTGTAAGGATGAAGGCCAAGATCTTTTCGCTTAATTCGCCACGAAGACGTCACAGAGATGCCCAACGCTTGAGAACGACGTGTTAGAGACACATTTGGGCTTTCTGCAACTGAAGCCTCAGCGGCAGCAATATTCTCGACACTACGGGCACTTCTTTGTCTCACTGGCACGGGAACATTTTGTACTGTGCCTGTGGATTCAAAATCCACTAGATGCTCAATGGTTGATCAGCTAGGACGATTATCACGACCATAAATTGGACGTAGCGCTCTTATCGTTGAGGCCACTGACTCCAAATTTCGGTAGTAAATTTTAATAATTTCGACTCGTTGTTGGCTTGTATATCTTTCTATCATGAAATGGCAAACGTTACTGAAGAGAAATGTCGAAAGAGCGGCAAGAAATATGGCATCGTTTGCTATCCCTGTCGCTCTACTTTTGTAGCGTCTCTGTTGAAAAACCCTTATTTGCTTCTAGAACTTTCCATAGGGGAATTTTTCAAAAATTTTCATTTCCTAAGATGGTGTTTTTTTTTTTATCTTTAACTCTCGAAAAAGTTGTTTTAGCTATTTTAAATGTCGTATTTAAACATTTTTCTCTCATAATTTCCATGTCTTTACATAATAATGTTCTTGATAACCCTCAGGGTCTTTTTTTTTTTTTTGTATATTCATTTTTTATTTTTCAATTATCTTAGAACTATCTTAAAGCTAGACAAAAATTCATAAAAACTAGCCTACTTATCAATATCTTAAAACTAACTTACTGGCCCCAGTCGGGCGCTCTAAGTTAAACTAGAGTAACTTAATGCTAATGCCTTTCGGCCTAAGAACTATCTTAATACTAAATCCAGGTCGGTTTTATTTTTTACCGAGAAGAATTTCACAAAAAAACTCGGTATCTATGTCTTTATTTTTTGATTTTATATAAAACTTACAAACTACATAAAACTAAATTAAAGCTAATTAAAACTACTTACAACTAATTACAACCTACTTATAAGCTACTTACAAACTAGAACAGCCACAGCAAGCATTTTCCGGTTTTTATAATTTTTTTTGTATTTTTGTTGATTTTATAATTTTTTTTGGTGTTTTTGTATGTTTTATATTTTTTTTTTTTTTTTTTTTTGGTGCCACCCTGACTGTCCCTACTTAAAACTAACTACCTAAACCTATGTAAGTCGGCCATACAAGAGAAAATAGCAAGGTCAACTATTAAATGTCTGGAGGAACTTCATCTTCGTTTTTCAACCACCAGAACTGGTTCTCCTGCTTTACCCTATCTCTTCGGTCCCGTTCGGACACAGTCCTACTGAACCGAAGGTGCTCAGCTCCGTCTTGTGCGAGGACGTCTCGACTGTAAAGGAGCTGCCGATCTACAGTTCTACGGCCGACGTGGTAGATTAGCGGAACCGCCGCTCTATCCTGGATCAGCCCTCGACTGTCTAGGTGGAGGAATGCATCGGGCGGAATAAAGCCGCTTAGACGCACACTCTCGTAGTATTCGTTGTTGGGGTAGTAAGCTCCGAAAATTAAGCTGTTAGACGAGGACATCGCTCTTGCAATGTGACCTCGAATAAGCTTCAGCAAGAAATTATCTATCCTGTTTATGTTGGCCCCGTTGTAGAGAGCCAGGTTGGAATAGTAGTGTTTGTACTCCGACTCTGGTGTTCTGTGCAATCCAAGGCAGCGTCGAAGACACTGCCTCTCAAACACCCGAATCTTTTCCATTTGAGATGGGGCAACGTTGAACCAAACCGGGCACCCATAGGCAATCATCGGCCGGATAAGGGCCATGTAGCAAATCACCTTCACCCTGCTGTCAAGCCGGCTGCTATAAAACAACCGTTTCGTCAGGGCAAAAGCTCCCCTAGCCCTGGCCAGAGCAGCATTTATATGTCTGTCGAAATACAAATACTGATCCATCCAGATGCCAAGGTACTTTACTACACTTTTACTCGCCAGTGGATGTCCATTTGGCCCTACGATCACCAGCTTGCGCCAGTTCTTTCTCGTATCCCTTGTGGCTCTTAGTAACGGAGTCCTAAACAAGATAGTTTCTGATTTCTGAAAGTTGATTTTCAACTTCCAGTCATCGCAATATCGCTGAATCTTCTCGAAGTCACGCTGCAAAAGAATCCTGATGACCTCGACTTTTGGAGCTGTTCTGTACGCGATTAGATCGTTGGCATACGCAGTTGATTGATTGTCCGGTATGATGTTATTGTCCTCTGCTGACTTAGACAGAGCTCTATTGATAACTTTTTCGAATACCTTGCCGATACTCGGAAGAAGACTTATCGGCCGAAGATGCGCCGGATTGGAGTTGTCCTTTCCCTTTTTCGGGAGAGGAAACACCATTATATTATAATACGCATTATTCAGAGCGTTGTTAAACAGAGTGGTATAAATGACTACTGCTTCTTGAGGTAAATGTCGAAGTACAACGTTGGATATGCCATCGACTCCTGCTGACTTCTTCTTCTTTAATGAATCGAAGATGAGCTGGAGCTCTACCTTCGTAATTAAAAGGGAACAGGGCCCATTTCGCTCGGCGATTATGGCGTTTCCCAAATGATCTTCATTGAACCCGGTGAAACCGAGGTTCTCTGATCGCCATTGCGTGATTTCATTCCGAAGGTAGAAGTGATGGAGCAAGGCTCTGCTTTCCAGGTCATGATTCGGGCGAATGCACATATTTACCTTGTACACTTGCTGGAAAGCAGCCCCCACAGCCTCCACTTTCTCCTGCGGATATTCGACAATAAAGAGGTCATCGTCCAAGACGGCGTCCTCTGGATTAATTCCTGCTGTCAGAAGTATGTCTCTGTTGCCTGTCGTTCTCTGAAGCTTGAGATACGGAAGATCGTTCTGATCATTCCTTCTAAATATCTTGTTAATTTGCGGAAACATGCTCGGGTCGCTAGCATTAACGGCCCGAATTTTGTTATCCCAATACAAATTAATTGACAACCGATAGTTTTCTTTAATTAGTTGGTTGATGTTCTTGATCGACGACTTCAGTGTCCTAATCTCCAGATCGTGAGGGTCAGTAAACCGTCGGTACAAGAGTTTGAGTCTTGTCAGTAGTCCACTTTTTTGCCTGTGTAGTGCGTCAATGGTCGCGTTTCGATACATGTCGGTTGCGTCCCGTTGCTTGTATTTCGGTATTGTTCTGTTCATTGTTCGTTCGATTGTCTCGTCCATTTGTTCTAGGTATTGGTCTATTTCGTTATTTGTCAAATTCCTGTTATTTGGTGGGGATATGATGTTTGAACTGATTTCGCTCGATAAGGCGTTGGTAAAGCGTGGCCAGCGCACCTTACTGTAATTGTAAGTATGCTCAGGTACATACTCATCCAACTCCACGAGCTCGTTCGGAAGCTGTATTACGGCGGCGAGTCCGCAGTGATCACTGTCGTACTCGATCGTTCGTAAGCAGTTTCTTGGTCTTTGACCCACAGTGTCAGTAATTGTCAGTCTTGCGTCTATTAGCAATAGATCCAGATAGGCACCGCTTCTTGGAAACGATGGCCGATCCGTAGCCAGCAGGTCGACACCATACTCAGTGTTGTATCGACTCATCCAATTGAAAAGATGAATACCTCTTTGATTTTGAATTTGATTTCCCCAATCTTGGTGTTTGGCATTCAAATCACCGGCCATGAGAAAGTAATTTTCTTCCAAGCTCAAGCGTAGACATTCGAAAAGTTTTTCAAGCTCTGTCAAAAAATCAGTTGGCTGAGGTGATTCCGGTGCATAAGCCGCGATCACATACATTCGCTTCCCCTGTTGGAGAGGAATGCATACGATGCACGCCTCTAACAGCCGAAATCTACGTAGATCACTATTATATATAACTTTATGATTAATGCCTTGCCTTTTCGTATGAAGATAGCGACGCCCCCCCCTTGAGTGGAATTGGGTCGATCTCTTCTAACGATATTGTAATTGTTGTTAGTCAACTTATGTTTCTGGTTCAGCTTAGTTTCGCTGGCCATAAACACATCTGGACTTTGGTCTTTCAACAATTGGAAAAGATTAGCTCTACGTTCGGTCCTAATCAGTGAATTTACATTCACAGCAAGGATCCTAAGAGGCCTCTCCGACAGCGCGCCTTTAACCTCTAAATTGTGTTAGGCTAGGCAAAACAGAGTAGAGATAGTCTACCCTAGTCGCCTGCTCCTTTATCTGGGTCTGAAGTCCTGTTAACTGGCCTTGAATTGCCAGCAACATACTTCTTATTTCGGCCTGAGCGTCCGGCGCCTTCGGCAATAGGGCCGGTTGGCCTACCTTAGCTGCAGGCTGTACCGTTTTTCCCCTCCCTGCCGCCATTTGGGCGTAGGAAATTTGGGGATTAACGGGCGTTGCTGTAAGAGCTCGCGTTATTGGGCGTATCTCTACCGCTGTCTGCTTAGCCGCTTTATTGGTACGAATTTGCTGAAAAGCTGAGCAACCCCGATAATTAGCAGGGTGCCCCTCCTTTCCGCAAAGTGCACATTTAAGCTGGGTCATGTCTTCGACCCTTTCTTCTCCGAGCTTGCACTCTCCCTTTATGTGCTTCTCACCATACTTAACGCAGCGTGGCTGCATTTCGCAGTTTGCTGCAGCGTGGCCTAACCTTTGGCAGCGCATGCATTGAAGCATTTCACCCTCAGGGTCTTACTCATAGGAGCGAATACATGCGACCCAGTCGTGCATTTTATTTAAATTGTTCCCAAAATGAAGTTTAAACAAAAAAATACAAAAATACCAAGGTAAAATTGATTCGGAGTGTTTCTACATGTCCTTTAAGGAAAAATACATTTTCTCAGCAAATTTTGCCATGAGTGTGATAGTTTGATTTTTTTTTTTAACATTTATTCTAAAAAAAAGTTTTAAAAATTTCAAAGTTGACTTTATCCATATCCAATTATCCAAGTTGCTGTTTTTCCTTTTCCAACAATAGAAATTGAATTCATACAAAATTCTGCCCCTTCTTATTCCATTTGATGAGAATCTTGAGGGCCGCACCTGCTTTTATAAAATTTCCCAAACAGAAATATCAGACTGCAACCTTTTGCAAATCATTTTAATGTACCTTCATACCCATTGAGTTTATTAATCGACTTACGCGAAGGAAAAGGTATTAATTATTTTTTTTTTTTTTGTTGCTCTTTGCCATGGTAAGTTAATGCTGTCATGACCAATGTCATTGGACCTTAAAATATCCATCGTCATAACCATTAAAGAGAAATTTAAATTTTTAATTCAAAGAACAAAATATAAAAACAGATAAAAAAAAATGATATTGACTTGTCTAACAAGTTGCCGGACGAAGACACCGTCCTGTGAAATGCTCAACAGGTAGATAGATTTTCTGTACCAAAATTGTATCTACAAAAATGTCGTAAATTATCGGATGCATCTATAGGTTCGGTGCATTGTCTTTTAATGTAGTTCTGGCTTGACATTGTTTAATTTCATATCCCAAAGGAGACCTTTGAATTTTATTAGAATCCAAATGAGAAGCATCCGAAAGATACAACAAATAATACAGCATCTCAAAATTTTTATCATGCTCTCCAAAGAAAGGGGAAACATCACGAAACTAGTTTGAATAATTTACTTTGGAAGACTCTCTGTATCGAGACGAAGCTTTACGATGTTGACGATCAGCTTCATAGGTGGATCCAACAACAATTTTACTTTTATCGCTGCACCAAAATCTATCTATGGGCTAGAAAATACACAGCATAAAACTTACGAATGTATATTATGTGTGCTGTATCTTCTATCTATAATAGTTTGTGAGCTCCGTCAAGACCTCTCCTCAAGACTAGGTAAATAGAGTCTGTGGTGGTGTCGGACCGATGATCTGCTTCAGCAGTTGTCAGAAGTGTACCTATTGTCTTCTGTGCGGCATAGCATTAGTGGTTCGGGAATTGTTGTGGCATTTACTGCCGGTTGAATAAGCTCGACAGAACACAAATAATAATTTAAAAAAAATTAAAGTTTGTAATTGTAATTTGTAAAAAATTGTAAGATAAAAAAACAATAAATAAGTTCGAAGCAGGCTCTATTGTTTGCAAAAAAGACACAATTTGTTCATATTTAATTAGTGCAATATGTTTGGTGCTAGGGTAATTTGTTGCTTGAGTGTTTTATTGCTTCTTCAAGCTGGTGGCAGTTATGGTTTTGCTGAGAAAGAATATTTTACATCGATTGCTGGTCTGGAGCAACTTTTGAGCACGGAGGTCTTTTTGTTGTCTCATTTGCAAGCGTACGTGCAGTCCATGACTTCGCAGTTGGAGATGCTCAAAAGGTGAGTTATGTTGCACTAGTTTTTTTTGCAGTCATTTTAAATTATTTTACTAGCCTAAATGTAAATTATTACAACACTATTGGATGCAATGGTTGTTAAAAAGCAAGGTTAAGATCGATAGTTTTTTTTTTTTCATAGAAAAATTGCAAATAACATGGCTACCAATATTTTATTTGCGTTTCAACTTGTGATATGGGCTACAGGCACTTGTTATAAGGTTAAGTTATTCCTTGATCAATGAATGAAATAGCAGGTTTTTTAATAAAAATATACCAGTGATCTAACAAAACAAGTTGATTGTTCGCTTCATCTTACTTTGTTTATTTCTTGGTTAGAAGGTAGGTTTGGAGTGTCGAGTGTCGCATCAGAGCTCACAAGACCTGCTACTTGCTCTTATCTTCAAGACACTGAGGGTTTTAAGAAAATTAATAATTAAAAAATGGAAATTATGAGAAAAAAAGTTCAAAGCATGAAATACTGTATTTAAATTAGCTAAAACAAGAACGCAGTACCTCGTGGCATGATGTTAAGTGCGTTGGACTGTCATGCTGAAGGTCTGGGTTCGATCCTCAGCCACTGCCAACTAAAAATAGAAATGGTTTTCCCGAGGTACTGCCTCTTGCGAGGAACTGACAAATCCTCCAAGAGTATATATGTACTTGTCATGAAAAAGTGCTTCTCATAAAGCCGTTTGGACTCGGTAAAAAATTGTAATTCCCCTCCAATCCTGCCAAAAACGTTCACACAGGAATGCTTGATAGTTGTAAGTAACTTAGGCCCTGGTTCCGCACGAGCTATTGTGCCACTACATTTTTTTTTTGCGAAAAATGGCATTTAAATTTTAAAAAAAAAAGTAATTTTTGCAAATAAAATTTTAAAGCGATTTTTAAGAAATAATTTTTCTTTTTATTGCTCAAAAATTTTAAAATAAAATCAAAGGAAAAATTATGCTGCCCAAATATCCAAAAAATTCTTGAAGTGCGAAAAATGTTTGACTCCTTGCGGGGCCCCTAGAAGAGTGGGGCCGTGTGCACTACGTACACCTTCAGCCGCCTCTGTTTACAACCCATTCAAATGGACCATGAAATGTTTTCCTGTGAAGTGTGAACTTATGACAAAATTTATGAGTCCACACATTAATATCAAAAAAAGAAAATTTTTGTTAATTTTTTTTAAATCTTAAAAACACCAAGCAAGTTCAACTTCAATATGAGCAACATGTTCTCAAAAGTACAATTAACATTAAAAGTTTTTCAAAAATCGTTTAGGCATGGCTGTGCCGTCTGCCCGATTGACATTATATGTATAATACAAAATTAATAGTATTTTCTTTAGTTTTCATAATGACGTAATACTACTAAAGGCTGATTTTTTAGCTGGTTTGGTTTTGGCAACACTGGTTTTGACAGCTGACGTGTGTTTAGTACCTTGTGTCACTGTCAAACAGCTTCAGTTTGGTTTGCAATTTAATCATGGATCGTCTTACAAATGAACAACGCTTGCAAATTATTGAATTTTACTATCAAAATTCGTGCTCGGTTCGAAATGTTCATCGCGCGCTGCTTCCATTTTATGGTCGGCATTCTCGACCTTCTGAGCAGTCTATTCGGAAGATTGTGACCAAATTTCGCACCAAATTTACTTTGTTGGACATTAAACCACCAACACGTTTACGTACTGTGCGTAGTGAAGAAAATATTGCGCCGTATCAGCTAGTGTGACAGAAGACCGCGAAATGTCGATTCGGCGCCGTTCCCAGCAGTTAGGCCTTTGTTACAGCACTACGTGGAAAATTTTGCGGAAGGATTTGGGCGTAAAGCCTTTTAAGATACAGCTGGTGCAAGAACTAAAGCCAGCCGACCTACCACAACGCCGAATTTTTGGTGAATGGGCTCTTGGAAAGCTGGCCGAGGATCCGCTTTTTTATCGAAAAATTGTGTTCAGCGATGAGGCTCATTTTTGGTTGAATGGGTACGTAAATAAGCATAATTGCCGCATTTGGAGTGAAGATCAGCCAGAAGCATTGCAACAGCTACCAATGCATCCCGAAAAAGCCACTGTTTGGTGCGGTTTATGGGCCGGCGGCATTATTGGGCCATATTTCTTCAAAGATGATGCGAATCGCAGCGTTACTGTCAATGGTGAACGCTACCGAGCGATGATAACAAACTTTTTTTGCCCGAAATGGAAGTTCTTGACTTGCATGATATGTGGTTTCAACAAGACGGTGCCACATGCCACACAGCACGCGAAACAATGGCGCAATTGCGAGGCGAGTTTGGTGAACAGTTAATTTCACGTTTCGGGCCGGTCAATTGGCCGCCTAGATCGTGCGATTTGACACCATTAGATTATTTTTTGTGGGGGTATGTCAAGGCTAATGTCTATAGGGACAAGCTCGCTTCGATTGACGCACTGGAAGCCAACATCCATGCATTCATTCGTGATACCGGCCGATATGTGTGAAAGAGTATGCCAAAATTGGACTCAGCGGATGGGCTACCTGAGACGCAGCCGCGGTCAACATTTGCATGAAATTATCTTTAAACATTAAATTGCAAGGTTCAAACTATCGATTCAAATAAATATTTCATTAATTTTTTCGAATTTTTTGTGTTTTTTTTTTTAAAGTTCTAAACCTCTTAAAAAATCACCCGTTATAAGCTTACACATAATCAAAAAAGTCTCCGTACAGCTGCAACTTTTTTTTAAATCTTTAAAATATAGAATTCAAGACATCGAACATTTTTGAAAAGTACCAGAAATGACAGAAATGATATCAAAAAATAATTTTCAACAAAATATATAGAGCATTTTATTTAAAAAACTTAAAATAAAAGAAATTCACAGCACAAAATGAAAAAATAAGGAACAAAAAAGTCTCCGTACAGTTCATTTTTTCGACGAAAAAACTAACAAAAAATCACTTAATTAAAAATAAACTTAATAACTAGTAGGACCCCTTCTGTTCTTGATCACTTCCTGCAATCTGTGTCTCATCGAATGGACAAGCTTACGGGTCGCATCTGGAGAAATGTTGTTCCATTCCTCAAGTAGGATCGTTTTGAGGTCATTTTTGTTGGTGATTGTATGCTGCCGAACTTTTTTTTCTAAGTGATCCTACAAGTGCTCAATAGGATTGAGATCTGGAGACTGAGTGGGATGTTTAACTTGCGTACGAACATTGTACAGCAACCATTGCTTTACCACCATGGAGGTGTGCTTAGGATCGTTGTCCTGTTGGAATATGAAGTTGCTGCCGAGACCTAGTTTTTGGGCACTTGAATGTAGGTTTTCCTTAAGAATATTCAAGTACCCAAATTTATCCATGGTATTTTCTATGAATATCCCAGAAAGAATTTTCTTTCTCTAAGTGTTAGATAGCATACTCCAGTCTAGCTTTTTTATTTGCCTTTCGAATGAATGGCTTCTTCCACGACCATGAAAACCATTTCTGGTTAAAAGGTTTCTAATGGTTTGGGGCGAAACATCAATTCCATCGCTAGTTTTCAATTTGCCAGCGAGAACTGGGGCACTTTGTTTAGGATCCTCTACAACACTCCTTAATAATCTCTTCTCCGTACGACGATCAATCTTTTTTGGACGACCAGATCTTGGTTTGTTGGCAATTGTTTTTGTTGTTTTATAGCTTTCTACTACATATTGAACTGAGGAACGCGGTCTATTGACTATTTTGGAAATTTCACCCAAAGATTTTCCCTCATTCCTCAAGTCAATTATGATTTGTTTATTGGCCAAGGGTATTTCCTTATTTTTAGCTGCCATTTTTCTTTCCTTAGGTGAAAAAGAAATTTTTAAGCTGAAATTTCATTACGAATACTAAAACTTACCAAAAAAAAAACAAAAAAATTTGATCATGAACCTTTCACTTCCAACTATAACATAAAAATGAGATCTGTACGGAAACTTTTTTGTCTCTATTTTCAGGGCCCTCAACGTTATTAAATTCATAACGGTATCCTTCGTTTATATAAATGCATGGAATTTTGTTTGAGAGCGAGAAGAGAACACGTGCTATCATCAGTGTTCCCACTTTAGCTCTATTATTGCACATTGCTTTTTCCCTTGCAGAATTAAAAAAAAATTATCTCCGTACGGAGACTTTTTGGACTATGTGTACTTCTCAGGTGCGGTTCCAGATTCAGGTTAAATGTTATAAGAACTCCAAGATATTTGTAGGCTTTTACAACTTCAATTGAATCTCTGCCATAGTACCATTTCTCCTTCCTTGATAATCTACCTGGTCCATTTTTAAAAATCATTACTTTAGATTTACTAAGGTTCACCATCAAATTCCACATCTGGCAGTACAAATCAAGTTTCTTGATCATCAGTTGTAGAGTTTCCGGTGAACTAGCAAATACTCGTAAGATGACATCATCTGCAAACAGAAGTGCTTTGAAAAGGATTCCTGAATACTCAATTCCTCCTGGTAAGAAGTCTTAAAGATCGTTGATGAACAAGGCGAAGAGATATGGGCTTAAAGGACATCCTTGTTTGACACCCATCTTGGTTTCGAACCAGTCTGAAATTCCTATTCCATTCCATACGGCTGCTTGGTTGTACGCGTAGATGTTTTCTAGGATCTTTACAAATTTGAATGTCATTCCGATAGTATACAGTTTGTAGAAAAGAGCATTTCCATCGACTGAATCAAAGGCCGCTTTAAAGTCGACAAAAAATACATATAACTTTTTTTTCTGTTCAAGGAATAATCCAGCAATGCTGCGGAGGATAAAAATGTTGTCAACCGTTGAATATATTTTTCGGAATCCCGCCTGAAATTCGTGTAGTTTTTTGTTGATCTCTATCCATTGGTAGAGTCGTTCATTCAAAAGAGAGGTGAACACCTTGTACGAAGCATTGAGCAAAGATAGGATAGGTAAAATCACTGCCTCTCTAAATTGATTTGGAATTTGGCCAGTTTCGAAAATAGTATTAAAAGGTTTGTAAGCTTGTAAGCTTTGTGATAAGATCAGATATTCCGTACTTAAAAAATTCGGTTGTTATCCCATCAGCACCTGGCGATTTTCCATCTTGAAGTTTGCAAATGATGCCATGAACATCTTCATACGTGATCAGAGAATCTAAAATAGGATCAGCGTAGGATGGAGCTGCATATTGAATTAGTCAAAAGTTTTCAAGTTTTTTGCCGTTTAACTTTTTAATCCCTTTCCAGAACTCTTTCGAATTTTTACAAAAAGTGAGTTTTAATGCTTCATTTTTGTTAAATTCAATTTTTTCATGTTACATAGATTTTTGAATGTGATATTAGCTTTAATATAACACTTTTTGAAATATGGGTTGTTAAACTTCTGAAAAGCTGCTAGCCAACCAAAAGATCTCTTACAAGCTGCATCGCATTCTAAATCGAACCATTTCTCTTTACCTTTAGATCGTGTTAATACTCGTATCTTGACCGGATACGATGATTTTTAATGCGTTCAATATCACCAATATTTATTTCAAGATCTGTGAGCAAGTTGCGCTGCAGATTTAACCTATATTCGTTTGCTCTAGTTTCCTTCCATATTAGTTTAGCAGGGAGTTGTAGCTTTATAAATTCTCTTTGTTCTATTAAATCAGGTGCAATGTTGACAATAATTGGAAAATGGTCTATTTTATTGAAAGTTTATTGATGCAAAATGTTTCATTTTTGATTTTAATTTCACTTCAAAACGAGTACAACGTACATAAGAGCTTGGCTAGGCTTATGTCATAAAATCAATTACGAATAACAAATGACAATTCAAGTCTTTTTTTTGTATGCATAAGCCCTCAGCATTACTGCACATCATTTTCTTATCAAAGTAATTACTTCAGATCATAAGCAGTTCCTAGGTACCCATATGTTATACCTACATACATTTATACAGTCATACTCAATAATTTTCATTGGATTGCATTGCAAATATTTAATTGATAATATTGAGAATTTTAATTGTTAAATAAATATGAAATAGCTATACGAGTATATGTAGGTATTTATTTTCTCTTTATTTTATGTTCTTTTATTTCTGATAATATGTTTGATACTCAAGATTTATACATCCCGATAGACTTTTCGGAAGCAAAATAAAAAGAAAAATTCTACATAGGGTGTTTCAACAAGAAGTTTCATTTAATTTTCTTCGATAAATGCAATTTTTCGAAAATAAGTGGTGGTATTTTTCTTTATCGCTGTCAACTAAAAAATGAAATGTTTCTTCCGGGGCACCTGCTGCCTTTTGGGAGGAACTGACAAATCTTCCAAAAGTATATGTACTTGTCATTAAAAAGTGCTTCACACTTACCCCCTCGGACTCGGCTAAAAATTATAGGGCTGCCAACAATGTACATACAGAAATAGTTGAGAGTTGTAATCACACTTTTTCGATTACTTTTAAATACAATTGAAGAAATTCAATTACTAATTATATGTAGTTGAAAAGTGTCAATTACTTTAATAATCAAAAATTATGTAATGATTACTTTTTTCAGTAATCACTACACAAAATGTAATTAATTACTAGTTTTTGTCAATTACATTTTCCGTGATAGTGCACAAATATCTAGGTTCCTGTAGTGTTAAATCTCTTTACGTTTGTTATTTTAAACTTATTTACATATATTTTTAATTCACTTTCATCAGGTTTTTAATTTACTGTTGTCTTTTAAATAATGTCTTTTAAAAAATAATTAAAATAAATAGTTGTAAAATGGGCAAATGAGCAATGGGTTGCATTTTTGTCCATTTGTATTAGTTTTGCAGTTAGAATACCTTTTTTACTTTTTTAATTATTATTGTGATGTTTCAGTTATAAAAACATGTATTTAATTACAATCTAAATAATCAAATAGCTTAAATGTAATTAACACAGTGCTTTCTAAAAACCCATTACTATTTATATTATGTAATTACATATAATTTGTAAGTAAATTTTTTCAATTACAATAACAAGTAATGGAAATGTATGTTTTTTTTCAATTAAAATTAATTGTAATTGACAAAAAAATCAATTACTAATTACATGTAATTGGAATGGAAGTTGAAATAAACTACAAAAAGTAAAAATTATTCAAAATAGCTTTTAATGACCTTTAGTCCTACAAATTGGCGTTTCGTCCGGCTAACTCACTTGGACTCATAAGTGACGTATCGAAGTCCTTGTCATTTGCAATTTGTATTAAGTTCACCTTAACTTACATGCATTCTTTTACAAAAATCCACTGTAAACTATTACCAACTACTGTTGTAGTTTGAAGTGAAAAAAAATTATATGAATTTCTGAACAGATAAACATATGTATATCTATGCAAAGAAGAAAATTGTTCGAAAATCGTTGAAGTGTTTTTTGCAATAATAAAAATAAAAAAAATAAAAAAATTATTGAAAAGACTTTTGAAACAGACCCGGTTTCGAAAGTCTTTTCAATAATTTTATCAAAACTTGAAGAACAATGTGAAACAAATAAACTTATCATTGATAGGTTTAGTAAGCTCGAAAATTGTTTTCGACCCAAACCTCTTTCAAAAAATACATGATGGAAAAGCTTAAAATTTTATCGTGGAATGCCAACGGATTATGGCAAAAACTTGGAGAATTGGAGATGTATATGCGAGAAAATGATATTCACATATGTTTGATATCAGAAACGCATGCCAAAAATGAATCAAATCTTAAAATCCACGGGTTTCATGACTACCACGCCATTCATCCGTCAAACAAAGCAAGAGGTGGATCATCATTGTATATAAAAGAATGCATTGAACACTCGATAGGCCTCAAAATAGAGGCGGAATCAATGCAATTGAGTAGTGTACAGGTTAAGACTAAATAACTGATAAGAGTGAATTTACGACATTGATAAAGTCACTAAGCCCAAATTTAATTGTTGGTGGTGACTTTAATGCAAAGCACACCTTCTGAACCTCACGATGCATATCTCAAAAGGGTCGCGTGCTAGCTATATGAAGCAGGAATGGAAAATAATTGTCACTGGTAAGCCAACTTACTGGCCAACTGATCCGTCGAAAATACCTCACCTAATCGATTTATTCATGATGAAAGGAATACCCTCTAACCGTATAGAAATTTCAGAGGGCTATGAACTCTTCTCAGATCATTCTGCCGTCGTACTCATTTTGAGCGAAAGCCTTGTTAAAATTGAAAAACCACCCAGGTTAACAAACAGTAAAACCAACTAGGATGGATATAAAAAAAGATAGCGAGGACAACGTTGAGTTAAGAGTATCATTACAAACGCCTCTTGAGCTTGAAGACGCAGTAGATACCTTTGTTCATATAATACAAAAAGCAGCTTGGGATAACACACCTTATCAAAGGCTAATGCCTCGCTTTAAAGATATAAAATATCCGCAAGAAATAAAAGATTTAGTGAAAAGGAAACGAAAATCACGTAAGAAATGGCAGCGAACCAGTGCTCCTCAATACAAAGCTTATTTAAATCGCTTGAGTAATATGCTAAAAACAGCGATATTAGATTTCAAAAACCTTGAAGTTGAAAATTACCTTGAAGGCTTGACAGCTGGGAAAGAATTCAACTACTCACTTTGGAAAGCTATAAAAACAACGAAAAAGCCACAGCTTCCAGTGCCTCCGATTAAGAAAAGCCAAAATGAATGGGCTAAAAGTGACCGATTACTTAGAGGAAACATTTAAGCCGTTTGATGGGCACGAACTCAACGAAAATATTAATATGAATTTTACCTCTAATAAAAGCTACATAACAAGAAATGCTTTACTTGCCCAATTGAAAAGAGAAATAAAGAAACTTAAGTCCAATAAAGCTCCACGATATGACTTAATTACGGCAGAAATTTTAAGGATTTATTAAACTCCTTTACATAATGAATGCCGCTGTAAGGTTAAATATGTTCCAAGCCAATGGAAAGTTGCGAAAGTCATAGTGGTTGTTGACGCCGAAATTCTAGCTGCAGATCATCACGATTAACACCACGGAATTTAATAACCTACTTTTAGGCGCAACATAAACATCTGTTTTAGAATTTAGTGAGTGACTAGCATTAAACTTAATTGAAACCTGGCTAACCATCTCACGAAAAGAAGTCTTATAGGCCGATTTCGCTTCTTCCTATTATATCAAAGCTATTGAAAGAATACTACTCCTGCGCCTGCAACCGAGAATAGAAGAGAAACAATTAATACCTGAACATCAGTTCGGATTTAGAAGCAAGCATTCGACAGTTGATCAAGGGCATAGAATTACTGACGTAATTGAGAGAGCTCTTGAAGAAAAGAAAATCTGTTCGACTGTCTTTTTGGACGTGTCGCAGGCGTTTGACAAGGTGTGACACGAAGGCCTCAAATTCAAATTAAGACAAGTTCTGTCTGAAGGACTTTAAAACTTTCTAAACGGATATCAAAAAGAAAGACTTTTTCGTGTAAGACACGGAAATGACTATTCTGATTTCAAAGAAATAGTGGCTGGGGTACCACAAGAAAGTGCATTAGGTCCAGTTCTGTACCTTTTATTTAAACGCGATATACCTCAAACAGATGACACTATTGTAGCCACGTTTGCTGATGATACTGCAATACTAGCAGTAGTCAACAGTATTAGCGAGGCTACAATTAAATTACAAAATGCTCTTAATAATGTTAATGAGCGGACGAAAACATAGCGAATAGTGCTCAATGAACAAAAGTCAGTCCACGTGGACTTTACGTATAAAAAAATAAATAGATTACCCGTCTTTCTTAATACCGCTCGTATTCCATTTGCGAATGAGGCTAAATATCTGAGAATGACTCTAGACGCGAAATTAAAATGAAAGCCGCACGTGAAAAAGAAATGCGAAGAACTAAAAAGTAAATTAAGAGATATGAACTGGTTACTCGGTAAATATTCAAAGCTTAGTATTGAAAATAAATTGATTTTATACCGACAGGTTCTTAAACCTGTTTGGACTTATGGTATACAACTTTGGGGTTGTACCTGCGATACAAACTTAAATAACTTACAAACGTTTGAAAATAAATTGCTTAGGTCATTTGTAAATGCTCCGTGGTATATAAGAAAGGAAGATCTTCATAGGGATCTCGGGATTCCTACGGTGCGGGAGGAAATAAAAAAATTCGCGCGAAAACATAGAAATCGACTATTAGAACACGCTAATTCAACGATTATTGACATTCTTGACGAGTCGAATTTAGTACGCCGTCTACGAAGAACAAAACCTTCCGACTTGGTGCGGTGAACAGAAAAAAACTGCTTTAAAATCGCGGATTAAGCAGGAACTTTCATCGGAAAGTAACCTGCAACACGTTACTTAACTTCGTTAAAAATAAATTGCTAGATAAGTTTCAACTTAGTTGCAATCGGGAAGTGGAGGTGGTTTTAGTGTAGTAAGAATCTCACACTACTATGAGCACGCGTTTTTCGGTCCTCATAGAGCCTGAATAGCAGGTTTTGCACCTACCCACGGGAAAATAACCACAAAAAAAAACTATATGACTGTAAGAACTAAGGTCTTTTAAATGCAACCTGAACTGCACAATTTTAAAATAATTATGTATTTATAGGTTCATACAGCTTACAATACTTAAAGGAAAACTGTTGGTATGAAAATTTTAAGCTCATATCTATTAAAGTGCAGATAAAAATCAAATTTAAAAATATCTATGAAAACGATTCTGAAGCATCGAATTTTCAAAAATACTTTTGAATATTTTGGTTCAAATTCAAAAAATCATTTTTTGAAAATTTTAATATGCAATTTTACCTTTTTATATTTTTTCAAAGTTTTTATTAAAATTTTATAGGAATCCGATCAACCGCACTAATGAAATAAACTGTTCTTATTTTCAAGTTGCTTTGAATTAAGAACTTTTAAGATATGAAAGTAGTTACCGAAAAAGTATATAAAAAAAAGCATTTTAGCCGTTCTTTTAGCTGTATAAGAACTATAAAGATCACTATTAGAGCTCAAAAACAAGTACATATGTATGCTCTTTGATTAACTATACAAATATGAATTATACATAAAATTTTAAAATCGTAGGTGGGGCGGTTTTCTTAATATCTAATTTAATATTTTAGCAGCATTGGCATATATTCAAAGTCAAACACATTTATTATTTCCAAAAAAAAATTGATATTCTTTTAAAACTCCAAATTTTTTTTTATTTTCACATTTTGATATGCCATATTATTGAAATTTTGAAGGCAACTCTTACAAACAAACTTTGATTGAAATCGTTTAAGTCATTAATAAGAAAATTCAAAGTCAGAAAAACCGTTATATGGCAGGTACCGTAAATAACAGTTCTAATAAATTTGTTTTTCACCAGAAAGTACACCAAAAGAAATCCACTTATTTTCTAATCAAAATCGTTGGACCTGTTTCTGAGATACAAAGAAAAGAACAAATATTTCAACATCTTCTTTGGAGGGTTAGAAAAAACCTTAAGTTTAAAATCTAAAGAAAATCACTTCAGCGGTTAAAGCTGTAGATCGAAGTACAGACAAACAAATACAGAACTGTGCCACCCATTTTTTTTTCTAGTTTTCTAGATGTATCTAGCCCAGAGAAATTAGACAAAAAAATGATAAAACTACGAAAAAATTGTAACACAGCTTAATTTTGGTGGAGAGCTTTGTTTTGACGTCTTAAGCATATCTTGATGATAAAAGTTCCGTTAAAGGGGTAAAATACATTTTTTTTTTCTTAATTTCTCCAAAACTATAAGTTCTTTTTTTTAATGTGAAAGTGCAAATTGTAGCTTATGCCATTCTACACAAAAAAGATTAACATACTTTTTTCATACAAGCAATAGATTCCGAGAAAATTGTGCAATAACTTCACGGGGTAGTGAATTCTATCAAAAAATTTATTAAAATTTCATTAATCGATGGGCAAAATCTTTTGTAAGATATAAGTTTGGCTACATCTCCTCTCTATAAAACCAAGTTTTTTGGGTGTCCGGGGTAAGGAGAAGACCGGCATCTTGGAAAAGAAAGTGATTTGGATTTTGTTCAACAGCTCGATTAAATATCCTTTTATAATAAAATCTTGAAAAAATAACATTTAGACAGTAAAATTATCTAAAAAATGATCTATTAACAAAGTCTGTAGGTTTATTAATCTTGAATTTATTGCGTATCAAAATAACACTTTTTATTCTATACTGTAAATGGGCAAATAACGGTTTTTTGTTAATATATCAGCAAATATAACTTTTTTTAATAATGATAAAATTTTGGACAAAAAAGATTAAAAAACTTTTTTTCGTAGAAGCAATAGATTTTGAGAAAAACCACTCACTATTTCACTCAGAAGTTCAAGTGAGTTTGCCGGACGAAACGCCAATTTGGCAATTAAAAGCTATTTGTGGTTCTTAAAAAAAATAGCTAAAAAATCGTTATGATTCAAGTTTAGAGAAAATTGATTAAACCCTTTAGGCTGTAGCTTAAAGAACAGACAGACGAACAGACAAAATATTGTGAGACACACACAAAAATTAAATCTCTTGTTGAAACACCCGCTTTTTAATTGTTTCGGAGCACTTTGGAGCCAAGTACACACATAATTGATGAATAAACTTTTGAACATAAATATATCACTTAGAGCCTTTAGTCAAAAGTCATAATAATATTTATATTTTTTTGTACGCCTATAATTTTGTATGGCTCCAAAGAAAGGTCGGTCTACAATCGTTTGATAAATCGTCCCAAACCAGGACTCTCAAGGTTCTTGTGGTTGTCCATTAATTCAATGGGACTGAGTCAAAATTCAATTATTGTACCTTTACATGACAGGTTTTGACTTTTTAAACTACAGTTAGTTAGTGGGACAAATTCCAAAAAAAGGTTCTTTGATGGTGTTTTGCTCTAATGGGTGTTGTTTGCATGAGACAAAATGTTTACCAATATCGGACCATCGGAAGTAACTTTTTTCAAAATAGCGGCCGGTTACCCCGAAAATCAGAAAAAAATCTGTAACTTTGGCGATTGTTGGCGTAGAAAATAATTTATGTACCTTCTAGGGTTGAAGAATTAATTTCAAAGAATACATTTTTTCTATGGGGCCGAAAAGTGGCATATTTTTAAGAATATCCTTTTTATGTAGTTCGTGCCTAAAAGAAAAATAGACTAAAAACAAAGGCAGAAAACCAAATATTATAAGAAATAGTTTTTATATCAATTATAAATTGTAACAAATTACGTAACATTTACAACAAATCCTGTTAAACTGCCAACCATTTATTTGATTTTCTCGGTTGCTTGGTATTGAAAAATGGAAAAATAGTACTAAAGCATTTAACTTTGTATTTTGGTAGATCAATTACTGCGTTAATTTGGTCATAATTAGTAACAAAAAAAGTAAAGCACTAATCGGGCATGACTGTACATACAGTGACTCAACTTTCTGATCAAATGATTAGCACACCATTAAAATTTTGATTGAAACTTTATTCTATAAGGTAATATATTTCAACGAAATTTTGGACTTCATTATAAAATAATATTTTAATTTTGTAAGAAAGGTAAGGAGTTCAGAATTCAACCGCTAAGTTAATTTGTTTCAATGAAAGACAAAAATAAGCATTTGATCAATGAATTGGCTTGATGAAACTGTACTTGGTAAGTGCCTCGCGTGGCCTCCTTTTGCTTTGGAGGCCACTTTTCACTTCACGGCACGGATTCTTAAAATATTTTCAACTGACTTGAAGCGAAACTTTGCAAACATTGTCGATGCGGTGCCAAAATGATTGAAAATCTCAAACATTATCAAAGTAAGTTTGTAAGGGCATGATTATCTAGAGCCCAAAGATGTCCGATTGGACTGAAGTCAGGATGTGTGGTAGGCAATTAAGTGTTTGTAATTGGTAATTCTGCAGCCACGCGTTGGTTACTTGAGCGGTGATTTTTGGATCAACTTTCGAAACTCCTTAAGGGTACCATGTCCAAGGTGATGTACTGGGCATCACATAGATGACTTCTACACTATTCTAATACATTCACCAACTCCTTTCATTAACGTGCACCCTCATAACATTAGGCGTATTCTTGCGTGGTAATCGCACATAAGCTCACTCTTTCTTTGTCCTCGCTAATAGAAGAGTACCTACACAAATTATAGTGGTAGTAACTGAGGAAGATTAATTTAGTAAGATTTTTTTTCTCCAGAGCTATTTATCTGAAATACACCACTCAGGTGACCAAAGCGCGGCTGCAGAATTACCAATTAAGAACACTTGATTGGCCTCTCAAAATATCGTGCCCTGGGTCGAATCGAATATCTTTGGGCTTAAGATAAACATGCCATTAAAGATTTACTTGGAGATTATTCAGATTTTCAATCATTTTGACACCACTTCCAAGCTGTTTGGCAAAGTTTCATTTCAAATCAGTAAAAAGCATTTAAAAAATCTCAAAAAGGTTTCCAAAGCAAAAGCAGGCCACTAACCAGGAACAGTTTTACAACGCCAACTCATTGATCAAATGCTCATTTTCGTCTTTCATTAAATCAAATTAACTCAATGGTTGAATTCTGATCTGAAATATCTTAACAAATAAAAAATTATAGCCAAAAGTTTAAGGTACTGCTAGCCGTTTGATCAAAAATTTGAGTCACTGTCATTGAATCATTTCCTTACATCCACTGGCAAGTAAAAGTGTAGTAAAGTACCTTGGCATCTAGATGGATCAGTATTTGTATTTCGACAGATATATAAATGCTGCTCTGGCCAGGGCTAGGGGAGCCTTTGCCCTGACGAAACGGTTGTTTTATAGCAGCCGGCTTGATAGCAGGGTGAAGGTGATTTGCTACATGGCCCTTATCCGGCCGATGATTGCCTATGGATGCCCGGTTTGGTTCAACGTTGCCCCATCTCAAATGGAAAAGATTCGGATGTTTGAGAGGCAGTGTCTTTGACGCTGCCTTGGATTGCACAGAACACCAGAGTCGGAGTACAAACACTTCTATTCCAACCTGGCTATATACAACGGGGCCAACATAAACAGGATAGATAATTTCTTGCTGAAGCTTATTCGAGGTCACATTGCAAGAGCGATGTCCTCGTCTAACAGCTTAATTTTCGGGGCTTACTACCCCAACAACGAATACTACGAGAGTGTGCGTCTAAGCGGCTTTATTCCGCCCGATGCATTCCTCCACCTAGACAGTCGAGGGCTGATCCAGGATAGAGCGGCGGTTCCGCTAATCTACCACGTCGGCCGTAGAACTGTGGATCGGCGGCTCCTTTACAGTCGAGACGTCCTCGCACAAGACGGAGCTGAGCACCTTCGGCTCAGTAGGACTGTGTCCGAACGGGACCGAAGAGATAGGGTAAAGCAGGAGAACCAGTTCTGGTGGTTGAAAAACGAAGATGAAGTTCCTTCAGACATTTAATAGTTGACCTTGCTATTTTCTCTTGTATGGCCGACTTACATAGGTTTAGGTAGTTAGTTTTAAGTAGGGACAAAAAAAAAAAAAAAAAAAAAAAATCAACAAAAAATCAACAAAAATACAAAAAAATTATAAAAACCGGAAAATACTTGCTGTGGCTGTTCTAGTTTGTAAGTAGCTTATAAGTAGGTTGTAATTAGTTGTAAGTAGTTTTAATTAGCTTTAATTTAGTTTTATGTAGTTTGTAAGTTTTATATAAAACCAAAAAATAAAGACATAGATACCGAGTTTTTTTGTGAAATTCTTCTCGGTAAAAAATAAAACCGACCTGGATTTAGTATTAAGATAGTTCTTAGGCCGAAAGGCATTAGCATTAAGTTATTCTAGTTTAACTTAGAGCGCCCGACTGGGGCCAGTAAGTTAGTTTTAAGATATTGATAAGTAGGCTAGTTTTTATGAATTTTTGTCTAGCTTTAAGATAGTTCTAAGATAATTGAAAAATAAAAATGAATTTACAAAAAAAAAAAAACAATCATTTCCGATTAGTTGCATATACTTTTTTGCTCTAAATTATAATCAAATAAACTTAGAATTTGATGTGCCAAAATAAAAACTTAAATGCAGTAGTAGTATTTTCCATTTTTCAATAACAATCAACCGTGAAAATAAATAAAGTGGTGAGCAATTAAACAGGATTTAATGTAAATATTTTTTTTTAGTTTTAATTTATGCTTGATAAAAAAAATTGCGCATTTTTAAAAATATTTAGTTAACTGCTTTTGTTTTCAGTTTTTAATGTTTGAGACACCTTTTTTTGACGAAAACCACAAAAAAAAGAATATGCTTAAAAATATGACACTTTTCGGCACCATGGACAAAATTTATTTTTTGAAGTAAAAACCTTGGATAAGATACAAAAATTATTATTCTACGACACCAAAGTTAAAATTTTTTTTCTGATTTCCAGTGTAACCAGCCGCCATTTTGAAAAAAGTGACTTCCGATTGTCCGATTTTGGTGAACTTCTTTTCTCATGCAAACAAAACCCATTAGAGCAAAACACCATCAAAAAACCTTTTGTTGAAATTTGTCCCACTAAAAATCTTTTATTGACTCGTCTACTCTGCAGGTCACCAAAATAAGATCTCAAAATCACTAAAACAAAATACTATCCATACCTTCATTTTCAAAATTACAATTTTATTATTTTTTTTTTTTTATTTTGTTTTTATCGATTTCAGTGAAATTAAAGAAATCGAACAAGAACATGAAATTGCTGCTGAAAACATAGAAGAATATCTAACAAGTCCTGTCAATGCATATCTCTTGATCAAACGTCTTGATATGGATTGGAGCATCTATGAAGATGCTATTCAAAATGGAATTGCCCAAAAATGTATGTTTTTGCTGTTTTTAATTTCGAACAATTTACCAAACTTATAATTAAATCTTTCTTAATTCTCAGCTTTTCTAAAGGCCCTTAATTACACCCGTGAAAACTTAAGTTTCCCCTCAGACGAAGATGTAACAGGATCAGTTCTTGCATTGGTTCGCCTCCAGGAAACTTATCAACTGGATGTTTCGGAAGTTGCTGCTGGCATCTTAAATGGTGTTAAATATGGGTAAGCTTCTATTGTTTATAAATGGTTTTAGTTTTGAAGCCTTATTTTTCGTCTATCAAATCCTTATTGCAGTTCACCTATGTCATGGCAAGACTGCTTCCAACTCGGACAAAAGTTATTCACGTTGAAGGATTACAATCACACGACTCCATGGTTAAAAGAGTCATTTCAAAAACTCCAATCCGAGGAATACTACAACACGACCGAAACGATTGGATTTATGGAAATGGTGGCAGGCTACCATGCTCGAATGGGAGACTACAAATCCGCTCTGGACCTTAACAGTAAAATTCTCGAGCTAGAAGCTAACAGAGTATCGTCGTTGGAGTTTCGAAAATATCTGGAATTAATGATTGAACAAGGCCATGGACTGATTAAGCCTGAATTGACTGAAGAGGAACTCAGGCCATATTTACAAACAATTGAATTTAATACCTACGAAAAAGTCTGTCGTGGTGAAATCAAACCATCACCATCAGAGGAAACACCTCTTCGCTGTAAGAACTACCACAGGGACGTTCCGTACCGTATTCTAATGCCTTTCAAAATGGAGGAATTGAGTTTGGATCCATATGTGGTTCTGTTCCATGATGTCATTAGTGATGACGAAGCTGAAGCAATTAAGGAATTTGCCAAGCCCAGTATGGTTCGTTCGGAAGTTCGTACCGATGACGGAGAGTCAACAACAGCAACTCCATATAGAACCAGTCAAAACACCTGGGTTTTGTATGATGATCTGCCAGAAACCGAGAGACTTAGCCGTCGCATTGAAGACATAACAGGATTGGACATGACTGGTAGTGAAGAACTTCAAGTGGCTAACTATGGTATTGGTGGACATTATGAACCTCATTTTGACTTTTTCGAGCAGGATATAGCTTTTCATGAAGACCATGGCAATAGAATAGCCACGGGTATTTTTTATGTAAGCTTTTAAAGTTGCTGTAAATTTTTTTTTAATGTTGAAACACACTTTTTAAATATAGTTATCAGATGTTGAACAAGGTGGCGCCACAGGTTTTACATTCTTAAAGCGAGCTGTCCAACCAGAGAAGGGAAGCCTAATGTTTTGGTATAATTTGCATGAGGACGGAGAAAGGGACTTTAGAACAAAACATGCTGCTTGTCCTGTCTTGAAGGGTTCTAAATGGGGTTAGTTTTATCAAATATTTACATTAAGGAATACCATTTTTAAAATTTTTGTTTTTTTTTTTTCAATGACAGTTGCCAATGCTTGGATTAGATCGCGGAAGCAAATATTCAAACGACCATGCGGCCTGCAACCGGATCATGAGGTTTCCGTCGATTATAAAATTATTAAGTAGTTTGGAATTGAAGTATTAATTGATTAAGTCGTATAAGTTTCGTTTTAAGAGAAAATTGTTTTCTTTTTTCCTTTTTTCGAGAAACAATTAAATTTTTAATGAAAGAGAAATTAGTTATGTTTTTACTTTATCTGCTTGGAAGATTGTTGAAGGACAAAAAATGAAAGGTGGGTTGGGCTATTAAATGGTTCCAATAATTCAATGTTTGAATTTTGGTCTTTACCCTTTTTTGTTCTTTTTTTTTATAATTGACTCGAACTAAAGGAGTTTTGAGTACCCTTAAAATGATTCAATACACTCGAATACGAATGAACGCTCTATTTTGAATTCTATTTTTGAGCATCTGTCCAAATATCAGAGTTGTACCCAAGCTTTGGACGAATATATCCCAACTAACAGTTTAACTTGTATAAGGTTCTATACAAGCTATTTTCAGACTGCTATAGAAATAGTAAAAGGCCTTATGCAAGTCATTTTGGCGCATTTACCCAAGCTAATTAATAGCCATAAGACTTTTGTTGATAGGTCTTATAGCAGCAAATAGCTTTTCATGAACTACTATTAGCTTGGCTGAACAAGCTATAGCTTGCCTTGGATGCTTATAACGGGTGATTTTTAAGCTGGTTTGGTTTTGGCAACACTGGTTTTGACAGCTGACGTGTGTTTAGTACCTTGTGTCACTGTCAAACAGCTTCAATTTGGTTTGCAATTTAACCATGGATCGTCTTACAAATGAACAACGCTTGCAAATGATTGAATTTTACTATCAAAATTCGTGCTCGGTTCGAAATGTTCATCGCGCGCTGCTTCCATTTTATGGTCGGCATTCTCGACCTTCTGAGCAGTCTATTCGGAAGATTGTGACCAAATTTCGCACCAAATTTACTTTTTTGGACATTAAACCACCAACACGTTTACGTACTGTGCGTAGTGAAGAAAATATTGCGGCCGTATCAGCTAGTGTGACAGAAGACCGCGAAATGTCGATTCGGCGCCGTTCCCAGCAGTTAGGCCTTTGTTACAGCACTACGTGGAAAATTTTGCGGAAGGATTTGGGCGTAAAGCCTTTTAAGATACAGCTGGGGCAAGAACTAAAGCCAGCCGACCTACCACAACGCCGAATTTTTGGTGAATGGGCTCTTGGAAAGCTGGCCGAGGATCCGCTTTTTTATCGAAAAATTGTGTTCAGCGATGAGGCTCATTTTTGGTTGAATGGGTACGTAAATAAGCATAATTACCGCATTTGGAGTGAAGATCAGCCAGAAGCATTGCAACAGCTACCAATGCATCCCGAAAAAGCCACTGTTTGGTGCGGTTTATGGGCCGGCGGCATTATTGGGCCATATTTCTTCAAAGATGATGCGAATCGCAGCGTTACTGTCAATGGTGAACGCTACCGAGCGATGATAACAAACTTTTTTTTGCCCGAAATGGAAGTTCTTGACTTGCATGATATGTGGTTTCAACAAAGCGGTGCCACATGCCACACAGCACGCGAAACAATGGCGCAATTGCGAGGCGAGTTTGGTGAACAGTTAATTTCACGTTTCGGGCCGGTCAATTGGCCGCCTAGATCGTGCGATTTGACACCATTAGATTATTTATTTTTTGTGGGGGTATGTCAAGGCTAATGTCTATAGGGACAAGCCCGCTTCGATTGACGCACTGGAAGCCAACATCCATGCATTCATTCGTGAGATACCGGCCGATATGTGTGAAAGAGTATGCCAAAATTGGACTCAGCGGATGGGCTACCTGAGACGCAGCCGCGGTCAACATTTGCATGAAATTATCTTTAAACATTAAATTGCAAGGTTCAAACTATCGATTCAAATAAATATTTCATTCATTTTTTCGAATTTTTTGTGTTTTTTTTTTTTTTTAAGTTCTAAGCCTCTTAAAAAATCACCCGTTATATCTGCTTGGAAGATTGTTGAAGGACAAAAAATGAGAGGTGGGTTGGGCTATTTAATGGTTCCAGTAATTCAATGTTTGAATTTTGGTTTTTACCCTTTTTTGTTCTTTTTTTTTATAATTGACGCGAACTAAAGGGGTTTTGAGTACCCTTTAAATGATTTAACACAGTACGAATGCTATGAAAATGGGGAAGAATTCGAGAGAAGAAACCGATGCACATTGGTTTTGTAGTTCTGAATATCAAAATGAGAGGGAAAAATAGAGCCAAGAAAAGCATTCCTCATTGACAGTACGTCCGAAATTAGGCTCAAGGGTAAACTGAACTGCTTAAGGGGAGAAATACAACTAGGCTATTCTGTTGGAACATAGTTTGTAAGAGTACTGGTAAATAATGAAAGACACGAAACATTGATATTCGAGAGATGCAAATGTTTCGGTTATTGTTATTTTTGAATTCTATCTTTGAGCATCTGCCCAAATATCAAAGTTATACCCAAGCTTTGGACGAATATATCCCAACTAACAATTTAACTTGTATAAGGTTCTATACAAGATATTTGCAGATTGCAATAGAAATAGTAAAGGGCTTTAAGCAAATCATTTTGGCGCATTTACCCAAGCTAATTTATTGCCATAAGACTTTTGTTGATAGGTCTTATTGCAGCAAATAGCTTTTCATGAACTGCTATTAGCTTGGCTGAACAAGCTATAGCTTGCCTTGGATGCTTATATAAGTTCTTGCGAAAGCCATTATGGCAGCTATTGCCAATAGGCCTTGGGTGTTTAAATAAGGCCTTACCCAAATTTATTTTGCATAAGCAATCCATCGAGAGAAAAATTTTTCTTATTTATTTATTTCTTATTTATTTATTTATTATTTATTTTTATTATTTTATTTATTTATTATTTATTTCTTATTTTATTTTTCTGATGTTGTATTTTTTATTGCATTTTATTTTGTTGTATTTTTTTTCTCTTCAGTCAGCTTCCGAAACCTTTTTTTCTATATTCTGTAATGAGTCAAATGTTAGTTTAATTATAATTTTTAATTTTTTTACCTGGGATTTGAACTCGATTCCTTCCTCCTTCCAGTATAGCACTCTACCACTATGTCTGTTTGATGTTGAGGAAAACATAATCAAAAGTGAATAAGTTGATACCATATTCTTCACGTTCACGCAGAGGGAACAGTCAATAACTGTGTGCATCTAATATCTGTTCCTTGTTCTTCCCAGCTTCTTGAATGTTCTCTGGCTGTTTTAAGAATTGTTTCTCTGTTTTTTCTCACTTGTCTTTGGTAGGTTTCAGATCTTTTAGATTTTTGCCATGAGTTTTTCATTTTAAAGTTTTGCTAAAAAGTTCAATGTTACGGTAAGCACTTCTTTTCTGTTTTACGGTGTTCAATGGGTACTTACCGTTCTTATTTATTTTAATCAGATTTTCTTATAAGCACAATATTTTATAAGGCACACTTGTTGATCTTCACTGATTATTTTAATTTTATAAGGCCTTTACAAACAAGCCTTATACAAGTTGTCGTGGAGAGCCTTATAGCAGCTATTATTTTAAACATTTTCTGTAAACAACTTTGGAAGGCCTTATACAAGCCATTTATAACTTGTATTTACAAGCCTTGTATTAAGCTTGTGTAACTCATATTTAAGGCCTTATAGCAGCTATTTGTTTAAATATAAGGTGGAGAGTTCTTGGCTTGCTCAAGATTGCCTTATATAAGCTCTATACAAGCTATTACTTGCCAAATTCGAAAAAACCTAAACATTTCGCAGCATTTTTGGCAACGTCGAATATTTGATCGTTCCACAGAAGGTGGTTTGTGATGCACATACCCAGAACTGAAAGCTGTTTTGTTTTCTTGACGCAAGTGTTTTGTTTTCTTGACGCAAGTGCCACTCATAGATAGTGGCACAGGGGGTGGCTTTCGTTTTAACGACATGAGACAGCATTGAATTTTTGAAGCATTTAATTCCACTTGGTTTTTTGTTCCCCATTGAAAAATGTTGTTGAGATCAGAATTTAATGAGCTTATCATACACTGCCATTTGAGTTCCATATCCGAAGAACAAGGAAGTGAATCATGAAGGAATATGAAAAGCTGATGGACTATCGTCTGCAAAAAAATTTAATGGAAGATCATTTATAAAAAAAAGGAAGAGATTCGGAGACAAAACGGAGCCTTGGGGTACACCAGCATTTATTTTATTAATATCAGGCTTGAAGCCATCCAACATGACTTGTATTAATCGGTTCAGAAGGTAATTTCTAAGCAAACGAAGAAGAGGTTCATCGATACCAAATACACGTATTTTCAATAAGAGAGCTTGATGCCAAACTGAGTGAGATATACCAGATACCATCAGATCACCATTGGACCCATTGCTTAGGAAGCCATACTGCTGGTCATTAAAAAGCTTTCGATCTTCGAGATATTTCTCAAGCTGATAATTTATCAACGTTTCTATAACCTTGGAAAGAAGGGACGTTAGTGCAATCTGACAGGCTAGACAAACGCTGTTTCTATCCACTCGGAAAGAGACCGGTAGAGTAGGACAGATGGAAAAGCTTACTCAGTGGCTTTGCCAGCGTTAGAAAACAACTCTTGGGGGATACTATCGGGGTCAGCGGATTTTTATTTATAAAGATCTCTTAGAACTTTTGCCTCTCTACAAGTGCGAAAGAAGATGTGTCCCATGAAATCATTAGAGCTCTCAAGTACAGGAGGAGTCATTTTGGTCTCTGGCAGCGCCGAACTAAAAGCAAATTGGCTTTATCTGTTGAGCTTACAAAGACAAAGACGAGTGTTGAAACCGAAGACGAGGTGGTGTTTCTAATGGTTTTTAAAAATTATCAAACAAATTTAAAACCTTTCGGGCACTGCAGTATTTTTTCCCTTAATTTCTGGTCATGCAAGAATTTGGTTCATTGAACATGACAATTACAGGCGTTTCTAGCTTCTTTGAGCTTGTTTCGGTTTTCCTCACTAAAGTTGGCCTTATAACATCGGTAGCTTACTTCTCTAACTCTTAACAGCTCGAATCAAACCAAGAGTTCTCTTTCGGTTTCATATCGTATGATTAATAAATTCTCTCATATTACGTAAGGAATCAAGTTTGTGACCATATATCTGCACTGGTAACAACCAGTTAGAATGGCATTTAGTATAGTAGTTGTCCGAATGGTGGGTTCTAGGAAGGTTTCTATTTTTTTTATTAGCTGCACTCCTGTTGATGAATTTGATCATGGAATTGTGTCTGTCGATACGGCTGCTCTGGGATCTGGAGTAATTTTGGACTAACACTACGTTGTCTACGTAGGCACAGGATAAAATGTTCCCGTGCCAATGAGACAAAGAAGTGCCCGTAGTGTCGAGAATATTGCTGCCGATGAGGCTTCAGTTGCAGAAAGCCCAAATGTGTCTATCAACGTCGTTCTCAAGCGTTGGGCATCTCTGTGACGTCGTTGTGGCAAATTTTGGAAAAAAAAGATCTTGGCCTAAATCCTTACAAGATTAAATTGACGCAAGAACTGAAGCCACTTGACCACCGGAAGCGTCGTATGTTCATGAATTGGGCTGAGCAACAACTTGAAAATGATTCGGATTTTCATCGAAAAATCATCTTCAGCGATGAGGCTCCTTTCTGGCTGAATGGCTTCGTCAATAAACAAAATATGCGGTATTGTTCAGGCAGCAATCTACACGTACTCCATGAGTCATCATTGCATCCCGAAAAATTACGGTTTGGTGTGGCTTATAGGCCGGCGGCGTCATTGGGCCGTACTTCTTCCGTGATGATCAAGACCGGCACGTTACTGTGAATGGGGATCGCTACCGTTCAATGATAACCAAATAGTTTTGGCCCCAATTGGATGATATGGACTGTGAGGACATGTGGTTCCAACAGGACGGCGCTGACGCCACAAGCCACACAGCGAATGTCACAATCAATTTATTGGAAACCAAGTTTGGAGAACGTGTTATCTCACGAAATGGTCCAGTCGCTTGGCCGCTTCGGTCGTGCGATTTGACGCCGTTAGACTATTTTCTGTGGGGCTACGTCAAGTCTATGCTCTATGCCAACAAGCCAGCGACAATTGATGAACTTCGTACGAATATCGAACGTGAAATTGCAGCCGTATCGGCCGATTTATGCCTGAAAACCTTCAAAAGTTGGGTTCAGCGTCTGGACTTCTGCAAGCGTGCCCGTGGTGGCCATGCAAAAGAAATCGATTTTCATACATAATGGCATCCAACGTACTTTCACAGGAATAAAGAATTTTTACGATGCGACGTAGGCCAACAATTCCGCCCACCTGATATTTTAACTTAAGTCCAATAAAGCTGCTGGAGCTAATGGCCTTGCGGCTGAGCTATTCAAAGCGGCTGGTGATGAATTGGCTTAGGAGTATGCACCAGCTTATCTGCAAAATATGGTTGCCATTCGTCAACAACCTGATTGGTCCATATGCTAGTAGCTTTAGACCAAGGAAGTCCACATCCAAATATTCGCACTACGGCAGATCTTGGAAAAAACCCAGGAGTTTCAAATTGATACCCACCACCTTTTCATCGATTTTAAGGCCGCGTATGACAGCAGCTTTAGAGACGTGCTATATAGAGCAATGTCTAGTTCTGGCATGCCTTCCATTTATGTAGGATGACGATGGAGAATGCACGCTGCTCCATCAAAGTCGGCAAAGACATCACCGATGAATTTTGATGTCAAAAATGGTTTTAGGCCAGACAACGTATTGCAATGTGATTTTTTTCAACATCGTCAGTTCTTGAAAAAATTGTGCAAAACTGGCACGTTAACACTGGAGGTACAATTTTTCAATAGTCCGTCCAACTACTCGCTTAACGCTGACGATATTGACATAATTGGACGAACAAAGCGTGATGTCAGTGGTGCTTTCGTGAGTATTGAGGAGGAAGCCAATAAGATGGGTTTAACGGTGAATGAAGGCAAGACCAAATATATGCTGTCAACAAGAAAGGACACCCAACAATTACGTCTTGGTCAGAGCATCACTATAGACAGCTATAAATTTTAGGTGATCAGAGATTTTGTCTACCTAGGCTCGGCTATAAACTCAGCGAATGATACCAGTGCTGAGATCAAACGAAGAAGTTCTCCTGCCAATCGCTGTTTTTTTGGGCTAAGAAGGCAATTGGGAAGTATAGCCCTCTCTCGAGCAACTAAAGTGTCCCTGTATAAGACGCTTATCATCCCGGTCCTTATGTACAGTGCAGTACAGTGAAAAGCCAACGACTGAGTTGGCTGGGTCACCTAGAGCGAATCGACCACACTGCTCGGGCCCGAAAAGTCTTTGAATCTAACCCCGTGGGACGGCGCAGTAGATGAAAACAACGCAACAGTTGGCGCACGCAAGTGCAAGAGGACCTCAACCAACTTGACGTGCGAAGCTGGAGACTTCTAGCTAGAGGCCAAGGCAGCTGGAAGAAGCTGGTTGGTTGAAGCCCTAATCCACTCCGGACTGTAGCGCCACCTTAAGTAAGTAAGTAAGTATAGCCTACCTCTCAGCTCTTCAACCCAGGTGAACGCCCTCATTTATTTCACGATTACAACAATTTATATTCACTCTTTGTTCACTCTGATTACTGACCAAAAGTAAATGCACTCTTAAATGCGTTGTTGTTTGTGTGTAAAAATTTGCTGAGCTGCCTCTTCCACTCTTTCAAAAAACACGACTAATCTATATGTTGCTGCGAGGCAAGAGGAAGTGCGGAGAGGAGTCAGTACTGAAGAAGGAACTGAAAAAGGAAAGGCTAGGAAAATGGGAAAGGAAGAGTTTGGAATGTGGAAAGGAATGTCAAGTTCCGAGGACGCGGCCTGCTTGCGATGCACGCCATTAGCTCTCCGGAATGGGGGGGATCTTGCCCCCGAAACTTGACCTCACCTGCAAACAAAACACAAATCAGGCCAGAGTAGGAAAAAAAAATCAAAAAAAAAGACTGCGGACAGACTATCACCACTTCAAGGGCACTGCTGATGTTTTGACAGTGTTGCCATTACCCACCCAACCTGGGAATCCGGTGGCTATATTTGGATTCCCCCAAAGTTGTTGATACCAGGTCCCGGTCATACCATCTTCATCGAAATATCTTGGCTACCATCCGCACCCCTGAAAAATGTGTCTTCAAAATGCCATGTTTCGTTCAAGCGAAACAAGAAAACACAAAGATTTCATCCAAAATGGGCGTTAAGAGAGGTTTTATTAAACGAAATAACAACAAACATTAAGGCAAGTATGGAATGATTTGATTAGAAAAATACACAATGGAAATTTTAATTTTAAGTCAATTTTACTTAATTGTAGTTTTAATATCGAAAATTTACAAATAGGCTAACAAAAAAAATGGAAGAAAAGCTAAAACAACGTGACTCAGATGCGTTTCTCACAGGTCTTCAAAATCAACACACAAAAATAAACGACAGCAAAAGCACCAATTTTGGCACTTGGTTATAAGACCGAATTTTCGGAATCCAATGACCTACCCTTATAGAGCTCTTTGGAGGTGGAAAAAGGAGCAAACCGAAACAACAAAAAAAAACTAAAAAGACAACAAATAGTATCTGACAGATCCTGGAAACACTACCCTTTTTCACTTACAAAAAGATGTATTTAACAAAGAAAAAGATTAATAGATTTAATTTAAAAAAGATTTTTAAATTTGAAAAAAAAACAACTTTAACGCCCTTAGACTTAATCTTAAGAACATAAATTATAAAAAAAAATGTCCTCCTCTGAAATAAGAGGTATTCTTGAAATATTGGGGCCAAATTATTCTAAAATAATTGTAAGTGGTGACATGAATATGGACATCCTAGCAAACAAAAACAAACAGTTCGTTGATTCAATTGCATCTCTTGGTTTAAAATTTGTGAACAACTCCAATCCTACTCATTTCTTCCCTGATAAAACACCTTCACTTATTGATGTCTTTTTAGTACCCAAGACAGATGTGGTATCTCATTACGACCAAATCATGTCCCCGGGGTTTTCATATCATGATATGATTATACTGGTGTTAAATGTATTTCCCTTGGGTATAACTGATGTATATTCACAATTCCGCGATTTTCCATCAACTGATGTCCCTTCACTTTTTAATGACTGCCTTAGACTTGACTGGTCACCGATTTACTCCTCATCTGATGTCAATGTTCAAGTCTCGGCTTTAAATAGGAACATTGTATACTTGTTTGAGAAATATGTACCTTTAAAAACCAGAAAAATAAAGAATACTGAGTTACCTTGGTTTAACCAGCTAGTCCATAATAAGATCAGAGAACGAGACCTTCTCCTTTACAGGTGGCGAAGATACCGTTGTCCGTTTTTGCATGATGAGTTCAAGCGATTACGTAATGAGGTAACACAATTAATTCGCAAAAACAAAAGCACTTATTATAAAAATAAGTTCCATGGTAGCAAATCGAGTGCAGACTTTTGGAGAACAATACGAGGGGCAGGCATCGGTTTACGTGAAACAGGTAACACAATGTCTAAAAATACTAATTTGAACCTCGATGATCTAAATCGTAAGTTTGTGGGGTCGTTTTCATCTTCACATGATCAAATTGAAGATTTTGAAATAAATACCCACCGGTCGTTCTCGTTGCAGTGTGTTGACGCTTGTTGTGTTGGAGAGGTCTTGCTCTCTATTAAATCACAGGCAACTGGCCTGGATGGGATTCACCCAAATATTATAAAAATACTTCTTCCTTTAATAGGAAAGCATATAACCCATATTTATAATACAATTATAACAACTTCTATTTTTCCTGATAAATGGAAAAGTGCAAAAGTACTACCTGTTCCTAAGTCATTCTCACGCAATAATACTGATTTTAGACCAATAGCTATTCTTCCATTTCTTAGTAAAGCTTTTGAAAAAATTGTCAGTTGCCAAATCAAAGTCCATCTGGACGAACAAAAGCTTATAACGGAGTATCAATCGGGGTTTAGATCCAAACATAGTTGTATAACTGCACTCATGAAAGTAAGTGATGATATTCGTGAAGGGTTTGACGAAGATTTGATGTCTTTTATGGTTTTGCTGGATTTTTCAAAGGCATTTGACTCGGTAAACCATTCGATCTTATTGCAAAAATTTAAGACTCAATTTGCCTTTGAAGATTCTGTTTCCAATCTTATGGCATCATATCTTGCCAATAGAACACAGGCGGTCTACCTTAATGATAATCATTCAGATATGTTGTTTGTGCCTACTGGTGTTCCTCAAGGTTCAATTTTGGGCCCTCTTTTTTTCACGCTTTATCTCAATGACCTCTCAAGATGTATAGAGAATAGTAATTTTCATTTCTTTGCTGATGACGCACAATTAACGCTCAAATTCAAAAAAAACCAGTTATTCTGATGCCGTTGAACTCATGAACAGTGACTTAAATAAAATTTTTATATGGTCTCAACGAAATAAAATCGAAATTAATGCATCCAAAACTAAAGCTCTTTTATTATGGAAGACGGAACATCATAATATTGAATCCTCACCTTTAAAAATAAATAATTCAACTATTGAGTTCGTAAGTAAAGCAAAGAATCTTGGCATTTACTTCAATCAAAACCTAAATTGGAAGGATCATATAAATCATGTAGTGTCAAAAATATATTGTATTCTTCGGGGATTGAGTCCTACAAAAATGTATCTTCCAAGAGATGTTAAACTTAAGCTGATTAAGTCTTATGTTGTTCCCATCATTATATATGGCTGCGAAATGTTCTCAAATCTAGACTCCGAATCGTTAAGGAAGTTAAATATTGCTTTCAATAACTGTGCAAGATACATTTTCAATCAGGGCCGTTATGACCATGTTTCAATGTACGCCAAGAAAATAAATAGTTGTTCTCTTAATGCTCTATTACAGTATAGAACAGTCCTAGCACTACATAAACTTATAATCACCAGAACGCCAAACTATCTTTTTTCTAAAATTAAATTCAATAATTCTCAAAGAACGCTTAAAATAGTTCCACCAAGACATCGTTCCTTAGTCAGCAGCAGGCAGTTTTTTGTACATGCTGTTCACCTGTGGAATAATCTCCCTCAAAGTCTTCGAAGAACAAACACGGATGGGACATTCAAAAAGTTATTATTTGAATACTTCGCAAGCACTTTCTAACAGCACAATGACTCGAGTACATGCATTTCTAGTTCTTTCTTTCTTCTTCCTTAATTTCCTTTCTGTCTTAATTCCTTACTACCATCTTTTATTTATATAGTTATAAGTTTATATTTTAAGTATACATATGTATAATTATTGTAACATACAAATTCCTGTACAAGATCAAAAGAATATGATTCTTAATTATGTACAGCGTTAAAATTGAATAAATGAAATGAAATGAAATAAAATATTCCTTTAGAAAATATAAGTGAGAAATGAAATTAATTATTTAACTGTTCCATCTTAGTGAATTTTTAGTGCGCGCTTAGATTTATCAAACATGTACTGAATGTACTTCACAAAATTACAACGCGCCTTCGAAATTCTATATATTACGCAGTGAAATGTTTAAAAAATTAACTTAAGCAACACAGAAATCTGTTACAAAAATTAGTTTAAGTATCTGAAATAAAATATTTTTGTTTTCATTGCAATATTTGCAATATTTAGTGTCTTTTATATTGAAAATAATGGTTTTTTATTCGTTTCAAATAAAATAAGGAAAATTGTTTGAATGTTTTTTTCTGTCACCATATTTTTGATCGTGAAAATAGTTTGTCTTCAATAGAACTGCAATATGGATATTGTAGAGCTAGTTCCCACAAAATGAGAGTTTTGTGTTCAAGGCTAAAAAAGAAGGGTGTTTCGAAAATTAAAAATTTTGAATAATTTTAAATCGTGGAAAAAATTTCTTATTTATTTATTAACAATTGAAGTGCATTATGGTTTCTCAGCAAGCAAACACTTGTGCGACTCAACCGTTGATTTAATTTTATTTTAAAACATTTTATTAAACTGTTCAATTGATTTTAATAAAATTTTCTTAGAAATTTCGGATCTCTAATTCGACAATTACGGTGCATACTTGGTATTGCTTAGAAATATAAAGGAACTTATTTATTTTCTAGTTTTGGTTTGACTTTTCTCGGTGAAATTATCTTTATTGTATTTTATTGTGAAACACCCTACTAATATGAGAGAGGTTTACTATTAAGCTCTATAGTCGTTTTGTTGTAGCTTTGTTCAGCCTTCAAATTTCACAATTCTCAGAGAAATTTAATAATGCTCAGAGAGATATACAATGCGCATGCGTTTGTGTGAATGTATTAGTAATTTAACTCTACAGCCGCATTCTGTGTAGCTATTTTTTGACATTTCTATACAATCATGCAATAGTATTTTAAATATGAGTTTTAAGAAGCTCTATAACGCTTCTTTATATGCTCATATTAATAATTTGCTCGTTTAAAGAACGTTGAACGTTATTAAAGAGCATATTTTTAAATCTTGGGACGTTATAAAAATAATGGAGCTAAGTGTGTATTGGAAACTCGATTATGGAACAAAATTTTTAAATAAATGTTGGGAGCTGTGAAATAATATGTCTTAGAGCTATGGTCTCAGATTTCACTGCTTACAAGCTGCTAAAGAACAGTTTTGCTTCTATTAGCTCCAACGATGTTACTTGGGTTATCTTTGACGATGTAACTACAGTGCACCAGAAAATATGTAGATAGGACTTCACGATGATGTCATAAAGGAAATATCTTTTGGAACATAGATAACTTCCAAAATAAGATCCAGGAGGTCTAGGAATCCGCCAGGCAAATTGAAATATTTTGCTCCAAAAAAAATAATATAAAGGTGCGGCGGCCCTGGCCCTCCAGCAACCTGGGACCGCCGGAAAAGTAAAATTGGCGATTCAACACAACCTATAGGGAGATTTTTCCTTTACAACACTATAACTTTCAATAAAACATTTTCTTTGGTAACTCACCTTATTCTAGTTTTATTTGCGTATATTTGTAAAGGCTTCTTATTCATTTAGGTAAGTTCTCGTACCACTTTTTTTTTTTTTTTTTCTGAACAGGTAAGATTCAGTTGAGAAAAGAATATTATTCTGAGCAATCTTTAAGAAAAAAATACGATTTTAGTTTGCAGCACAACTTTCGTAAAACAATACACATACCGGGTAAGCTAATAGAGAAAATTTAAACAGGTAAATCTAAATTTTGTTAGGTGGCAAACTGTGTTACTTGTAAATTCTTCTAAGCGCACCGTGCAGTAATTTAGCAACCGGATGCTTGAAGCTGGAGTTGAGGTTTAACCAGATTCTCTCCTTCAATCGCCCTTGTTCAAGGAAAATACTGTCACCAGATAATTTGTTAAAACGGTTCACAAATCATCCCACTTTCGTTTTATTATTTCCTCCTCCCACACTATTTTGATCATTCGATCCAATCTACTTACAGGTTAACTTTTTTTTTTCTTTTTTGCTATTGCAATGTTTTTGTATAAGTGCATATAGTTCCCCTCTCATTCTCTAACTCGGTTGACAGTTCGAAAATAATATTTGGTTCGGATCTACTACATCCTATTTTACCTCCATTTTTGACAACGAGATGTCGCTAAGATCAGAAGCCCAAAAGGTAAGGTTCAGTTTACATCCAAAATGTTTAAGTCTATGCAGGGCGTCCACAACAATGTATTTACTTCCTAAATATACATCTTTGATTTCTCCTTAAAACAAGTGAAACGAAAAATACTTACTCTTACAACATCAATTCAATTGTCCATTTAGTTATCAAAAAAAAAAAAAAGTTAAAAACAATTTTCTTATATTTTCATCTTCAACGCTTTATTTCTCTTTCATAGAAAAAAATATTTCAATTAGTTAAGTAGATAAGTAGGTAGGTACTTAAAAATAAAAATATAAAAATTCTTCAAAGTGTCTGTACATATTAAACTTATAAAACAAGATTTAAGTTTTAATTATTTTACCTACCTATTTTCTATTTTTTCATCTTTACATTATCATCTGCACAATGTACGAGTACGTTACGTATACCGATGTACAGAATGTATTCTAATTTAATAATGGAAAAATTTCACTAGTCTTTTATACACTCTTGCAAAAAAGTATTGATTCACTTAAACAACTTTTTACATAATCTTCATAGATATGAAATAAATATTAATTGAAAATTGTTTACTTTTAGTAACTAGGTAGATACTGTATGAAAAGTTCTTAACACAACAGGTAGGTATTGTGTTTCACCAACATTTCTTAATAAGAGGAAATATTGCACTGGATAATATGAAGGATTTAAGTACAAGAAAGACTCAAATGAAATATATTGTTTGAAATAACTGAACCAATACTTTTTTGATTGGGTGTATTTAATTTGTTCGAGTATTAAGAGAGCACACATACATAACTAAATCTATATAGAACTATATTTTAAAAACTGCATTTTCATTTCTGTCTCCTCCTCATCCCCCGCCACAAGTTTGTGCACCAACGCCAAACCGCACTAAATGGCGAACTCTCCGTGGTCAGGTTCTAAACCACATGGACGTATGAATTCTTGTTCACGCTCGTGAATCCATTTATTCGAAACTGTGAATAGAATTAAAAAGTCAAACAAAACAAAAATTAAAAAGGATATGTTATATGGAAATAAAACCCACGTGAATATGGTTTTCCCGGAAAATGCTTACCCCATTTGGATCCAGTTAGGACTGGGCATGCAGCATGCCTCGTTCTGAAATCACCCTCTCCGGACTTATGCAAATTCCACCAAAATGCTGCTGTACCCTTTTTGGGTTGGAGTGCCTTGCGGAGTGCAGTGAAAACTGTGGCGCCACCTTGTTCAACGTCACTCATCTGTAGGGATTTATTAGGAGAACATTATAAAATTGTATCTCATCAGTAGAGTAATGCAATCTGCGATATATTCGTATGATGACCATCGAAAATAAACACTTACATAGAAAAGGACTGTGGCAATACGATTTCCAGTACCAAGGTTATGAAATGCCCGAGACTCTTCCTTTCGAGCGAAATCGAAATGAGGTTCGTAATGACCTCCGATGCCATAGTTAACTACTTGCAGCTCTTCAGCGGCAGCCATATCCAAGCCTGTCATGTCTGCGGTACGCTGCACAATATTTCCAATCACAGGGTGTTCTTCAGTCTTTAGCCATGAGGATTTACTTATTCTATAATGAGCTATTTCGAGCTCTCCAGTCTTTGCGTTTTGAACGGTGGCACGACGGAAACGTGGCTTAGCCATTTTCTTAACCAACTCAATTTCAGAGTCATACATGACGTCATGATATATCACAATCATCGGGTCCTCATTAATTTCTTCCAATTTCAATGGGGCCAAACGAAGGAATGGTACGCCATTATTGACATAACGGCAACGCAGTGATCTTAGTTGGCTGGGATCGGGCTTTAAGTCACCACGGCACAACATTTCATAAACCCTACGTTCAGATAAGTCGTATAAATCGGATTCGTCCTTAATTTCAATTGGCTGTTGATTTTTTTTCAAAGTTTAATGGAGAATATTCCGAATTTCATTGTGAAAATAAATACTTACGAGGTCAGAAATGGCAATGTCATCTGAACCATCATCGCGTTTCACTTTTTGTTTGTTTATTTTTATAGCTTGTTCCTTGAGTTCTTTCTCGTAAAAGACTTTATTCCCACTGGCACGTTCATGATTAGGAATTATTTCAAGCAGCTCATTGGTCATTGTGAGTGCACTTTCAACATTTCCTGAAATTATGAAAATAAAACATTTACATAAAAAAATAATACAAATATGGAAGGGCAATTGAATATTTGACTTTTTGGCTAAATTTTAGAAAAAAAAAACTTATACAAACGAAGCCTTCAGAATCGATGCTCGTTTTTCATATAAAAGAGGATACGGAATTATCCTGATAAATTTAATACATGAATGAGCTAAAATTAGTAGTATGAAACATACTTAGACATACTTGTGATCAAGTTAGTCTCCCTAAGGCTAGTATCGCACTTGCGATTTTCCGTTGCGTGATCATTCAGTCGCAAGAAACAGAACGCATGAGATTAAATGAGAATGAACGCTCTCGATACCAACAAACTATACTGGGTTGCGATCAAATTTTTTAGTCCAACGACAGAAAATCGCAAGTGTGATAGCCTAACACCGCACTTGTTATTTTCTATCGTTACGACTAAAAAATGTGATCGCAACCCAGTATAGTTTGTTGGTATCGAGAGCGTTCATTCTCATTTAATCTCATGCGTTCTATTTCTTGCGACTTGATCGCGTGACAGGAAGTTGCAACGACTAAAAAAAGTTATCGCCACTTAGTATTTAGGATTTTTTCTTATTTATCCCTGGACCGCACTTGCGATTTTAATCACGTGACTGCTCACTAACAAGAAAAAAAAAAAAACACATGAGTTTCAATGAGAATGAAAGAGAAATCGCAACGATTAAAAGTCGATTGTTGAAAGTTAAAATGAATCAAATGTATTTACATGTTTGTGCTTATTACATCATACATGCTTGCGATTTAAGAAAGTTTGACTAAAAATTATAGTTGCAGCAAGAAATAATCATGCACGAACGTGTGATTTTCCATTTCCATATTATTTAGCTGCAAAAAATTAA
Organism: Dasysyrphus albostriatus; assembly: GCA_946251815.1. Classification (NCBI taxonomy): domain Eukaryota; kingdom Metazoa; phylum Arthropoda; class Insecta; order Diptera; family Syrphidae; genus Dasysyrphus; species Dasysyrphus albostriatus. Next base: position 17,217,102 of record OX276335.1, on the reverse strand, counting down.
ACACATGTGTGAGCAAATACGACTTAAGAACGTAAACAATTATAGTGCGATTTTTGTATTGCAAAATATACAATATTTGGACATTTGGACAGTTTTTTCTGTTTACTAAGAAGAAGGTTTGAGCAATTATTCAAACTAGAATCACCCACTTCTACGCCTGTTTTCCTTTCGATTTGTTTCTCTGAAACTAATCACTTGGATGACATTTTCAGACTTAGTTCTTTTTAGCTGGAGGCAGTGAATTTAATGAAATTCACTAACTGCCACTTATGTTTTTTCTTATTTCTCTGTTTCTCGGAAATAGCTCCAATGATTTTGTAACAGCATTGTATTCCTGTTGTGATATTTTGACGCAAATTTTATGTTTCCGATGTAATTTAAAAAATTAACTTTTGACTTATGCCTTAAAAATACCAAGCGAGTTCAACTACAAGATCAAAAACATGTAACCAAGTGGTGCAATTAATTTTTGTTTGTGTGTGAGATCAGATGGGAACCAGACGAGACGAATACCTAAACTGAAACCGATACCGATACCGATACCGATACCGAAACCGATACCGATACCGATACCGATACCGATACCGATACCGATACCGATACCGATACCGATACCGATACCGATACCGATACCGATACCGATACCAATACCGATACCGATACCGATACCGATACCGATACCGATACCGATACCGATACCGATACCGATACCGATACCGATACCGATACCGATACCGATACCGATACCGATACCGATACCGATACCGATACCGATACCGATACCGATACCGATACCGATACCGATACCGATACCGATACCGAGACTTTATTATTATACAAGACCAAACAAGACTAAGTTATAAGAGACCAATATCTAAACCGAGACGATACTAAAATTTTTCGATTTTGACGATACTTACAAAATGTATCGTTTGGTTTGGTATTGGTTTATAAAAACTGTTGGCAAAAATTCACCTTCCTCGCTTCAAAATCCCTTGACAGAAGAGTTTCTAGCCGTTTTTATTTTATGACCAATCAAATCAATAATTTATATAACTTTTACCGAGCTCAATTTATGAAGGCTATTTTTAAAACAACATAAAACTATCCATTTCGACCGCTAACACGTAAGTTTGGATTTGTCAATTGACACTGAACAATTTTGAAGGTACTCACGGATTGCATCTATTACCATACCGATAGGAAAACTAGGAAAGAGGGCGGAGACGTCAAACAAAATTATATTGTCATCCTCTTCAATTTCTATGTCCTTTCCTTTGTCAACATGATCAAAGGCGTTTTTTTTCAGAAAAACCTCTAAATGGTCCATATTGTTTGATATTGTTAAGAAGCCATTTGGATATTTAACCAAACGGTGAATTCACCCACGAAACAATCTTTCTCATTTTCTCACCTGGGACCTGGCTTATGAATTTTTGAGAGGCCATACATCGGAGGAGTCGGTATTTCTTTACTCCAAGAACATTAGTTAAACTTTTGATTACATATCTTGCGTCATCAGTCATTTTGTTTATAGGGGATTTTTGGCAGATAGTAAAGTTGTCTTTTTCGATGGAAATTAACATACGACGGTCATAGTCTTCCTTGTTCATGATGAAAACTTGATTGCCTTTATCTGTTTTCATACAGAACAAGTTGTGGCGTTTGAGATTGAGACTCAAGAGGGTATCGTTTCATTTGTCTGATTTTTTGATTTTTTATCACAACGGTTTTGGGTGATAGACCTTTTTTCTTATAATCGGAAATGCAACGTCTCTAATGCGTATCAGAATCAGAAAAGTATCTTATGACCAAAACAGATGCATAGCACGTTTGCACGCGTCGCTGCGTACGGCACCGCACTTAAATCACATCATGCGCATGTGCTTGTGCATACTCTTAAGGAGCCTCCACCCATGATTTTGGAAAAAGCGAGGAATAGCACGTACATGGTTACCCCCGTTCCGAAGTCAGTATTGAATGTATCACTTAAATTGGAAATCCAGGAATGTCATTTTTGGAGCTTTTAATTTTTTATTTTTGTTGCTTCAAACGCTGAACCGTGATAACTGCTGAGCAGGTTTGAGTAATTTTGGAAACGAATCACTTAAATACTAAAAACAAAAAGAATATTATATTTTCGAAAACGGCCTTTAACTGGCAAGGCCATCTTGTCCTAGTTAAAGAAGAGGCTTTAACCTTCACTCCAGATCAAACGTCATGTGTGGGAATAGGAACATACTGACTTGTTATTTTGTAAAACGCTGTAAGAACACCATGTTAAAGTCTCAAACTTCCCAATTTCATTTGACAAAGTTCCAAAGTACATGCTGTTCAAGACAAGACAAGATTAAAGAAGTTAATTGCTTTCTTCAAATTTCAAACTCTTCGACTCACATTGCTTTGTATGACCCAGATGTGCAGAGGGGTAGAAGTGAACTCCTCATATTCCGTAGGCCTCATTAAGATTGTGGAAACTCACGAAAATTGCCCCTCCCCTGAACGAAATCCTGGATCCTGATTCCCTATTTAAAAATTATAAAACCAGAAGGATCGGATAAGCACTAAGCACCCCCAAGTTTTTGCGGTTCATTTGAATTCAGCACTTCAAAAATCTTCGTATAAAAGCTAGTTTTTGCATCTGCACTAGAATGTGTAGTATTATATGTAGACCTGTGGAAGGACACAAAATAGAGAGAAGGGAACTAAACCAATCACCTCTTAAAAAAATAGTTTTTGAAACAATAGACAATGGAGAATATTCATAAATGATGTTCAAGCTGTTGCTAGCAAATCTTAAGTTCATCATATGGAAACTTCATCAGGTAAATCCCAGATTTGTGTAGCAACAGCTTAAACAACATCTATGAATATGCCCCAATTTAATTCTGTTTATACACGAGGCAGAACATGTGTGTAGATTATTTCATTTGTCTATTTTTACTTAAATGATATGTTGTTTGTTCTTGCAAATTATTATTTACACATTTTTGTATTCTTTTATTAAACTAAACAATACTTTATTTACTTATCTAAGAAACGCTTTTGTATTGTATTTTAGCTAGCTAAAAAAATCCGCAATTTTTCCAGTATAAAAACTCGAGAAATTACTTGGTTGTCATTAGTTCCTGTTCCTACCTTCCAATAAAAGGTTAATAATATTAAAATCTTAGCAAAATGTTCGCATTCAAGCTCTCCCTCTTGATAGTACGCTTGGCCAATTAACTTCTTCAACAATACAACAAAATGAAGGAAGTAGTTCTGGAACTGCACTTTTGGGTTCAATTGTGAAGCCTGTCGACAGTGTTTTGTCAGGTCTTCTTGGAGGTGCTACCAAAAATGCTGCAGATGCTGCTAGTGTAGCTTGAACCAAATCTCTTGGCCAACGGTCGGTTGCGCAGAGAGAGATGATTAAAGAGAACAAAAATGGTGCGCAAGATATTTAATAAGTAAAGATTATTCCTTAAATTTTACAACGCCTAACTCAACTTTGTTTTTCTTTAAAATTAAAATGCGATTGAATGTAAGAGTTTATTTTTTTTTATTTGGGGTTGAATCAGCTAAGCAAAAAGGTTGGAGAGATTACTGCCATTCTATTGAGAGCCTAAAAGATTCTGCAAGGCTTAGTTAGGTTCTTTCTAAGGAACATTGTAATCCTTCCTTCTTGAAAAAGCCCGATGGATCTTGGAGAGTTTCTTCAGCTGAGTCCTTGGAATTGCTGATGCTGACACACTTCCTGGGCTGCAAGAATAGCAACTCTGAACTCTTTCTCACCATACAAGTCTCCAGGCCTAGATGGAATTCTGCCAATCATGCTCCAAAAGCTGCAAGATATGGTAATCCCCTGGCATGAGTTGATCTTCAAAGGATGCTTCTCGCTCAACCATGTCCCAGAGTCTTGGAGACATATAAGAGTGTTTTTATCCCTAAAGTAGGAAGGCGAGGCCACGAATCCGCGATGGGTTTTCGACCAATCAGCCTAACCTCTTTTGTGTTTAAGACTCTGGAGCGCATTCTAGAAACCCATATTAGGGACCTTTTTGAGGAATGTCCCCTCGAAAATTCTCAACATGCATACCTCAAAGGTAAGTCCACGGAGACGGCCCTCCATGAGGTAGTGCGCACAATTGAGAAAACCATAAACTTCAAAGAATATACCCTAGCTAACTTCTAATATGTAGAAGGGGCCTTTAATAACGTGATAACCGAATCCATTCTTGAGGCACTCGTTGACTTTGGGGTAGAGGACTACATCAGAGAATGGATAATATCCATGCTCAACGACAGAAGGATTCATGGTACTTTAGGTAATGCGAACTCGGCAAAACACGTTAGTAGAGGAACACCCCAGGGTGGGGTTCTTTCACCACTACTATGGCTACTAGTCATGAATAAAATCCTCGTTAAGCTGGAGAGATGTGGTGTGAAGGCAGTTGCAAATGCGGACGAACTGTTGATATTGATATCAGGTAAGTTCACTCCCGTAATAAGCGAAATCACAGAAATGGCTCTGAGAAAGGTTAGAAATTGGGCTAAGAGCTGTGGTCTAGGAGTCAACCAGAGCAAAACTGAGCTGATACTTTTTACTACCAAAACTAAGATACATCCCTTCACTCCACCCCGTCTTAACAGCCAACCACTCTCACTATCAACCAGTGCAAATTATCATCCTTGACCCTAAGTTAAATTGAAAAACAAACATCGAAGATCGGGTAAGGAAGGCCTGCATAGCTTTCTTCGCTTGTAGCAAAACCTTTCGTGAAAAATGGGGTCTTCAATCGAAGATGATTTTGTGGATGTATGTAGCCGTTGTACAGCCGATTCTAACTTATGGTTCGATTGTCTGGTGGCCCACACTTAACAGAGCATATAACATCGACAAACTTAAAAAGGTTCAAAGAACAGCGAGCGTTGGTAGCACAGGTGCTCTTCAATCTTCACCAACGGATGCCTTAAGTGTTTTTGTGCACCTTTTACCACTTGATCTGCACATTAAATATCTAGTATCTTGTATTGCCATAAGACTCAAAGAATCAAATTGTTGGATTGCCAAGCCCTATGGTCACAGCAATATCACAAATTTGATTCCAACTGAAATTTTTTCAGCTCCTACTAGCTACCGGACGCCTACAAAGAAACTCAGTAAAGATTTTGAAGTCTTATTACCATCCACAAAGGACTGGGATGATGACGCCATGATGAGAGACTTCGACGCACCTATCTATACTGATGGCTCCAAGATGGAGTGCGGTGTTGGTTCAGGAATCTTTTCTGAGTCTCTTAATATCTCAAGGTCCTTTCGTTTACCCGATTATTCTCAAGCTGAAGTACTTACAAATAGGGAAAATACTTAAACTAGATCCAAACCAAAATTGTAATACGGCTATCCTCACAGACAGTCAGGCAGCTGTCAAAGCCATTGATTCAGCTACTTCATCTTCTAAGCTGGTCCAGCAATGCCGGAAGGAGCTCGCAACCCTTAATATTAACCTCAAGGTCACCCTTATCTGTGTTCCTGGCCAAAGGGGTATTTAGGGAAATGAATGGGCAGATGAACTGGCCAGGCAAAGATCAGCCCCTTACAACTCACTTGCGGAAAGAGTCAACATTCCTCTGGGAGTTGTGAAGGGCAATTTAGTGTCAATCTTCCTAAGTAAATTCAATCGTAGGTGGAATAGCTTGACCGAATGCAAAATATCCAGAAAGATCTAACCCACCTATAATAAATCCCGAACAATTGATCTGTTATGTAGACCCAGGCAAGACATAGCTAGGGTCGTTGCAACCTGTACTGGACATTGGGCAGTAGGGGAACATGCAGCGAGACTGGGTATTCGCTTCAATACTCACTGCCGTAGCTGCAATGATCAGCAAGAAAAGGAAACAGTCCTTCACTTTCTCTGTAAATGTCCAACTCTGCCTAGAATGAGAGCACATTCGTTTGGAGTGGCATTTTTTGACGACCTCAACGAACTTTCTGAAATGAAAATCAAAAACTTGATTTCCTCTCTTAACGCGACGAAATGGATCTAAGACAAAATCGTCTGCTTCTGTATCATGTTCCCCCCCCCAGACCACAAGACCGTGAGCAATCGGAGTGCAGGCCTCTGCTGGGTTTCATGATGCTCAATGACAGCGATCATCGGTTTGATCCTTCGCGCTCCAGTCGTTCTGCTATCTGCTGAGCTCGGCATATCGCAGCTGGCTTTGGGCGAGATGCGATCCAATCGACTGAGTGTCTTAAATCCCGCCTCTTGACGTTGGTGCTAGCCCAAAATATACTAAAACTGTATTCCATATCCATTCTAATTCGAATCAAAAAACTCAGGGCTCATGGTGGATGTTGATCTTCACTGGAAACCTCCGGTCATGTCAAGTGGGCATACGAAGGCCCATTCACTAATTAAAAAGAACGCGAAAGAGAATTCAGCGCGAATCTGGTCAATTCCCGGGGAGTAAAATATTGCGAATTCTATAATCGACATGATTTTATATTTCGATGCTATATGGTAGGTAAGTTGTAAGGCTTTTCGGAACTGCCAACAAAAGTTTCTAAAAAAAAAAACAGCGTCAAACAATAGGCTCTGTTTCAAGGTGTTATTGATTGCAAACAGTGGCGTATCTATTTACTCTAGGGCCATAAGAACCATGGCCTGGGGTGGCAGTCTGCGTGGGGCTGCACTCAGTTCTAAGTAAAAATATAAAATAGCTTTACAAAATTGTATGAAAAAAGCAAAGCCTAAGATGCGACAAGAATCATTTTCTGCTCAATTTTTGTATATAAATTAATGAAATTTGGTTCACTTAATAATTGGGGGATATTGCCTATTTTTTTTGTTCTTTTAAACAAAGTCTTCCAATTCAGTTCACAACATGGTTCAAAATTTAAAAAAAAATACTGTCGAAGGTAAGTAAGTTGGTAAGTTTATATTTGAAACGTCCTTAAATATGTGCTTGAATGTATTTTTGCATATAAAAATGACTTTAAAATTAAATACAAAATTTAAAGAAGATAGTCCAAAGTCTTTAGAAAAGTCACCAATCGATTAGAATTACCTAATTTTTGTCGTATTTTTGTTTTGGAAATTATTTTTAGTCTGACAGAATCTGAAAAAAAAAAATCTTACAATTTTAACGGTTTAAAGTTGTCATTAAATTTTAGATCAACTTGATACTGAAAAACACGAAAAATAAAAATTATCTAAACAATTATTTTAATAATGTTGATATTTTTTTTAGTTCCATTATTTAAATCTATGTCAGGCTAAGAATTCTTGTAGTTGATAGTTGAAAAGAACGTTGATGGAAAAGACTGTTATGTTCATGGGAATATATGAATACGTATTTAAATACTATAATAGATTGCTTTTAAAGCAGTCTAATTTCTAATTAAAACAAAAAGTGTCTCACTGCTCACAGGCCTTACCCTGCGTATGTTTCAGATGAGATAACTGCAGTGACAAATTGCAGTAAAGAACGTTAATTTTCCGACTCAAAAACAGGCAAATAAATTATTCTCCCGGATAAGCAGAGTTCCTTTTTGATCTTAATTTGTTTTATCCTTATTTAAAAATGTGCATTATAAAATGTATATTTCATTTTTTAAATTTAAACAAAAGAAACTTTTTCATAGCTACAAAATTCATTTTTGCGTACAAAACTATTTACAATTTTTTGCAATTAAAGAAAAATCATTTTCGAATTTTCGTTTGCTAACTTCAAACTTCAACTCTTCAAACTTGTCTTAGCGGAAACTTTAGTTTTAAAAATATGTGGCAGTTGCAAGTTCGGGTTTGCGCAACCAGAAAGCAATTAATTTAATACAAATTCAGATGACAAATACAAATTTGTATTCGTATTATTTAAAATATTCAACGCTGTTTTCAAACTTATTAAGAAAATACTCAAGCTAAAAATAGAGCCATCTTAAGTTATTATGATTGAACACAATTGGTCAGTTATAACAGTGCTATTGAAGTTTGTAAATGTATCAAATTACTAATGGGACAGAAAAACAAGCTTGTACCAAGTGCGTACGCAAGGGGGGCAGGTTGGAGGCTGGCTCCACTAACGCAATACATTTTTAATACATTAGGTAATTTATCTTCTTTTAAAGGCATTTTAAAGCAAGTTTTCTGACCCAAAAGAAAAGTTTCGGCATCGGTTTCGTTATAGATATCGTTATCGGTATTGGTATTGGTATCGGTATCGGTATCGGTATCGGTATCGGTATCGGTATCGGTATCGGTATCGGTATCGGTATCGGTATCGGTATCGGTATCGGTATCGGTATCGGTATCGGTATCGGTATCGGTATCGGTATCGGTATCGGTATCGGTATCGGTATCGGTATCGGTATCGGTATCGGTATCGGTATCGGTATCGGTATCGGTATCGGTATCGGTATCGGTATCTGTATCGGTATCGGTATCGGTATCGGTATCGGTATCGGTATCGGTATCGGTATCGGTATCGGTATCGGTATCGGTATCGGTATCGGTATCGGTCCCGTCTGGTTTCAGACTGATCTCAGTTACAAACAAAAATAAAATGCACGATTTGGTAACATATTTTTGATCTAGTAATTGAACTCGCTTTGTATTTTTAAGATTTAATAAAAAATCATTATATGAAAAATATGAATAGTATGTGAACAACAATCTTCTTAATCAAACATTTTAAAAGGCTTGCTTCACAGTGTCTAAGTAAAGTTCCAGTTACGAGTAGTAATCCGAAACATAAAATTTGCATCAAAATGTGCAGGAATACAAATACAATTAGCCAGTTTATATTTCTGAGATCTCAGAAATATAAACAGGATTCCTCACAAAAATTCCTCAGTTTTCCCCTTAAAAACTGAGACTGAAATTTTTTGGATTCGCTTGCTCAATTATTTTTTGTCGCAGTAAATTACATAAGAAGAAAAGAAAAGGAATGTTGTTTTGACTTCTATGTGAGGAATACTGTTTATATTTAATTTTCCTGCTCTGTCAAAAAATTGAGGAAAAATACTGAGCGCTCAAGAAATATAAACTGGCCAAATGCTGTTACAAAATCATTGGAGCCGTTTCCCAGAAACCAAGATATAAGAAAAATATGAGAGGCAGTTTCACTAAAGTCACCAGCTTTAGCATCCAGCTAAAAAATCCAAGTCTGAAAATGTCATCCAAATGATTAGTTTCAGAGAAACAGAGCAGAAGAAACAAAGCGAAGGAAAAATGGCCGTAGAAGTGGGTAGTTCGAAGTTGAATAATTGCTTAAACTTTCTTCCTAGTAAACAGAAAAAACTGTGGATATGTCATTTCAAGAAACCAATATCAAGAATTTTGCATTTGAAATAAATTAATTATTATGTTCAAAAATCTATTTTTTCTGCCGACACCAATCAATACCTACTACGGAAAATTACAGTAAATTTCGGTTCGAAAAATAGGGTTTGGTCTCAGTATCGGCTCGGATGCTATGGAGCTAATATCGTCTCGGTATCGCTTCGGTTTTCGATACCGATACCAAACGAGATTTTTCTGGTACCTATCGTGGCCAGCCCTAATGGGGCAATGAATCTTTGTTTAAAAGGAAAGGTTACGCCAACTCGCACAACCTTCATTCTTGGGTGCTATGGTCAACAATGGGTGATTTTTATTTTTTTTCCAAAAGTTAAACTTTTAAATCTTAGATCTACACTAAAAACTCTAATTAGAACAGATTTGGCCTGCTCCTGTCAAAAACGAGGTAAGTCTAAGAGAAAGCATTTTTAAAATTATATCTAAATGCAGTCTGGTGAGTACTAAATATTAACTTAATATCTCTCAAAAACTAAAAGAGATATTAGAAGGTTTTTTTTTGTAATACAAATTCTGTATACTACTGAAATAAATCAGCCAAGTAGAAACATTAGCATTAAAGTTGGACCTGTTGAATTATTGATTCAAAATAGCTTTTTATGGCCTTTGGTCCTACAAATTGGCGTTTCGTCCGGCTTACTCACTTGGACTCATCAGTGACGTAGTGAGGGTCTTGTCATACGCAATTTGTATTAAGTTAAAAAGAGATATTGCAACTATTAAGCTGAATTCTGAAGATAAGGATAAGTACTTTCATATATTTGTTAAAAAGAATCAATTCGCATAATTACCAAAAATGTCAATGTTTGTATTTTGTAACGTTCCTTTCTCAAAAACCAGAGCTGATTGCGAAAAACTGATATCTGATTTGAATTGAGTGCAAAGAAATACGCTAAGAACAACTCTTAGGTACTTTTAAGTGTCAAAAAGTTGACCGATATTTGTAAACCTATTTAATCAACTATTTCTTAGATAGCCGCTCAAAAATTATTAATCTTTTTCCTAACGATTTTGAGGCAAGTAAGAATCACTAAAAATCTTAAGGCTAAAACTAGAAGAAATTTACGTATTACGTATAATATTAAATTACGTCCCTGCTAAAAAAAAAACAAACTATTAAAATTTCATCCAAATTATTAGAACTGAACCCATGTTCTGTGATTATCGCATCGATAAAATTCGTCACCTTAATTTTATCGTTGCCATAATTACAGAACATGGGTCCTGGTTCCAAAAAAGGCATTTTTTCCGCCGACATCAAACGATAACACCAAGAGATTCAGTTAATTTCTGTCCAAAATATGCGGTACCTAGATATCGTCTCTGTATCGTTTCACAATCATTTCGGGTTTCGTTTTTTGTTTCCGATACCAAACGAGACCGATACTTTTCTGCTATCGTGGCTAGTACTATCCTGAACTTAGAAGGCACCTTTAATAATGTTGATAATAGTGCAATATCGACCCGATGCTGATAAACTGTATTGACTAAATGCTTCAAACGAGACTTTCAAATACCAGAAATAGGTGAAAGTAAGCTAAGAGTTAATCCCACAAAACTTTCTTTTATTTAAAAATTCCTTTTTATAATATTCAGGAATAGCAAAGATTTGAAAAAAATCAGTTCTTTATTGTTCGATTGTGAACTTGAACTATCCTCACATAAAGGAATAGGCCATACTTTTTTAAGTGGTCCAATACTGAAGCTTTTTAGGACTCCTGACCATCACTTGTTGTTGTAGTACCTAAGGGCATGATGGCTAGTGCGTTGGACTCTCATGCCGAAGGTCTGGGTTTGATTCCCAGCCGCTGCCACCTAAAAAAAAGAAATGTTTTTCCCAAGGTACTGCCTCTTGCGACGAACTGACAAATCCTCCAAGAGTATACTTATCATGAAAAAGTGCTTCTCATCTAGCCGTTCGGAATCGGTAAAAAATTGTAGGTCCCCTCCATTCCTGCTAACAACACACACACAGGAATGGTTGAGAGTTGTAAGTCACTAGGCCCTGGTTCTCTATGAGCTGTTGTGAAACCAAGTTATTTTTTTTATTTATTTAATTTTTAGACCATCACTTCAAACTTCAACCATTAGTATCGTCTGTTTTAATAATAAAAGTTTACTGTATTTCATAAGTAAGGTTTAAACATAAAAAAACTAGGTTAGATTTTAATTTAAGGTATTAAAATGAAACATAAATAAACGAAAAACTAATGAATATATACTGTTAAAAGTGTCCATTCAAAATTTGAAAAAAAAGCATTCACTAAAAATAATAATTAAAAAATGTACTCTCTTATTCTGTTCTATAAAAAAAAATATAGGATAGGTAAATTCATCCACACACAATTTTGTGTCCATCACAGTTTTCTATCTGCTAATTAAAATATTCCTAGAAAATACCTGCCAACAACTTACACACATACAAACCATAACTCTATGTCAGCACAAAAGAACTACAACAGACAACTACACCCACTCCAAAAAAAAATCACAAATAAGGTTGCTATACACTAAGGATACCAACAAAAAAAAAAAACATCATACCTCGTTGAATTATTGAGGTAGTTCTAGACTCCCCACCTGTAGGTTTTCCTATTCAATATAACCTTTTCCCATTCCGAGTCCACACTGAATTCAATTTTGAACTCACAAGCATTCCTGAATCCTGGCGCTCTGGCTTTCAAAATATTTTCTCTGTTTTATGGAATTCAATTAGGGTATTGTATTGATTACATAAAAAATTTTGTTGTTCCAAATTTTTTTGATATGTTAAGACTATAGAAGTAAAGTTAAAAACCTGTGATCTAAACACATACAAAGGATCTATGGATAGGTCGTTGATTATAGAAAGCAACATAGGAAGTGAGTATTTTACCGGTAATGGAACAAGGTAAATTATGTCAAACTAAGTTGAATTTTTATTTTACATTTTTTTCGTTCTTAAAAACTATAGCATCATCATTAAGATATTTGAGTAAATACTCTTTACCAACAATTCATCACAATTTCAATTAAATTAACAAGCAAACACATACAACAAACCAGCAAACATTAGTTGACCTTTTTTTCAAATGTATCAGAAACAGACAGTGTACAAAAAAGAATTCAAAATACTTTTATCGGAGGAATGAGGCTTTGGGCTGCTCTCTATATCCATTGTAAAACATTAATTCAAGCTTCCATCATGTTGTTACACATGCCACATAGCTATTCAACTTTTGTATTTCCGTCCTTGTCAACAGGACTATAGTATACTCGTATAAACAGGTGACATTTACCTAAATAAACTAAATGGGATGTGATACCTGGAGCTGGAAGCTCAACCAAATAATATAGGCAGCATAAGAGATGAAAATGATAATATCCACTTGTATTGGTAGGTATGTAGGTACTTGCAATCTACATACGAGTATGTATGTTCTACATTGTACCTATAGTTTTGCAAAATGTTCCCATTAAGTTGTACCTATGTAGGTTGCATATAGCTATGTATGTACTGAAGGAGGTAATAACGATATTGTCGTTAACTTGCTGATGAATGTGATGTTGATGGAAAGGAAATGAGTATGGAGTACTGTTTTACTCCGACACCATTTACGAGCATACGGTGTTCCTATTATTGCTTTTTCTAACAACACTCACTCGTGTCAATGTACCTCTAAAAAGAGTGAACATTAAGTTTGTGTCCTTTCGTTCGTGATGCTACAGGAAAAAATCGACTCCAGCATGACCACCTCAATCTTTAATTGTATGAGGTTTTAACTTGATAAGTGCAAGAGCACCGACCTAGAGCCTTACCGGATAGAAGATTACATCAAATTCACTTTTAAGGGCATGCGATTCTGAAGAAGAGAAATCGAATTTTTGTGCACAAGTTCATCTGGAATTCCTTATAAGAACTTGTATTTTTATTTCATTTTATTCTATTTTATTTGAATTCAAGTTAAAAGTTCATATTCTATAATTATTTTATTACATTTAACTTAATTCAACGTAATTTAATTTAATTTAATTTAATTTAATTTAATTTAATTTAATTTAATTTAATTTAATTTAATTTAATTTAATTTAATTTAATTTAATTTAATTTAATTTAATTTAATTTAATTTAATTTAATTTAATTTGATTTGATTTAATTTAATTTAATTTAATTTAATTTAATTTAATTTAATTTAATTTAATTTAATTTAATTTAATTTAATTTAATTTAATTTAATTTAATTTAATTTAATTTAATTTAATTTAATTTAATTTAATT